>RXPK01000186.1:2223782-3423782 GCA_004143645.1 Protaetia brevitarsis
ATCATCTCGAATGATAATACCCTTTCTAAAACTCAAAACATCTAATCCACATTTTAAGTGCAAAAATTCCAACAAATGTATTTCGATTGTGTGCGTCATAAAAGGCAATGGACTAAATGTTAAAGAAAATACTATTTTTTTAATATAGTAAAATAATTTTCAATAAAAAATTAGATTTTTTTCCATATTTTTTAAACTTTTTTCAATATAATTGCCAATTTGGTATTTATGTTGATAGATTATTTTTATGACATCATATCTTACCAGGATTCTTATAAAAAAACTAAACCTTAAACAGTTTTTTTGTAATTAAAGTAATGGTTTCAGTAAATTTATTTCTTCAATATTATACATATTTTAATATTTGCACAATTATGCTATCTGATTACTGGGAATAATCGATGACTAAATAACAACAAGGAAGGTATAGTATGCGACAATGTTCCGAAGATAATTGCTTGATGTTATGCGACAAAGATGCGCAACATTTTCTGGCTAGTTTACATTCGTAGTGTTTGCTTACACTTTCGCAGAAGAATTCCATAACAAAATATCTGACAGTCAACGCGATGTATTTTCTTTAAGTTTCTTATGGTTATTTTCGCTATGTCATCTTCTTTTGAGTCGATAGTACTCTTTTCTTTAGCGCATATTTTCCCATTTTTTACTGCTTTCTTGTTTCAAAATGCCACGTGAACAACCTCAGCTCTCCTCATATCTCAATATGTTCCTTCTTATTTTCTTCAATTACAACAAAAATAGTTCTATTAAATTAACAGATAATACTGGTCGTTTTACTAAAGTCGTCGTTATTGTAAAATGAAACAAAATTTGGTAATTTAATACTATCGTTTAAGTGTCCAGTTCTGGCAGAATATTTTCAGAAAAAAAGATTTAAGAGCTAACGACACATAAAACCCAACTTTAAACAATGGCTCGAGAGTGTCATCACCTTTCGTCATAAATCAACTTGTATCAAAGGTAATAAAGTTAAGTAATCTTAAACCTACATTAAATAGCTTTTCATTTAAAATTCTAAATTTATTTTAGTTGCATAATCAAATAGAAATAATTTTCATGAATGACTTTGTGGATTTACCCTAATTCGTGTAGGTGACTTTCCTTATGGTTTGCTAAATATAAGGTACACTTACTCTATACAAACACACTGCTTTGTTTAAAAATAAAAATAGCACTAGTTACTGTAATACACATATGTGCTTTGCAATAATATTGTATTTAGGTTTTTACAAAGATACTGGCTTTAAATACTACAAATAAGAACGATGTGGTTTGATTAAATTAATTAGTGCCAACACGCAAACTTCATCGAATTATTTATTCAGTTTATAATTCAAATGCTTTGGGGAACATCACATACCTAGCTATAAAAATGGAAAATTATACCCTTCCTGATGGTAATTTAAAGCTCGAATTTACCTGGTACGATTATGGATTATTCTCATCGATGTTAATTTTAAGTACCCTCGTTGGTGTATATTTTGGTTTTATCAAGAAACAATCCACAGCCAATGATTATTTGCTTGGAGGTAAGGATATGTCTCCTGGCCCGGTAGCCATGTCATTAATTGCAAGGTACGTAAATATAATTGGATGTAATACATAGAAGTAACAGCAGCTTTTAGTGTTATATCTGGCATAAGTCTCTTGGCTGTACCTGCAGACATCTACAAATATGGTGCAGCGTACTGGTTTGGAGCCCTCACGCTTGTATTATCAACTGTCTTGTCGTATAGCATGTGCGTTCCAGTATTCTACGAACTGCAGCTTACTAGCACCTACGAATACTTGGAGAGAAGGTTTGATAAGAGTGTCAGAATTTTTGCTTCGGCGTTATATGCCTTTGCAATGTGCTTGTACCTACCAATAGTAATCTACATGCCAGCGTTAGCATTAGCTCAGGGTAAATCTAATTGCGCATATCCTCTCACCATTATTGAAAAAGCCTCTTAAAATACAGCTACCAATTTGAACATACATTCCGTGACACCGATAATTTGCGGTGTTTGCGTGTTCTACACAACTGTGGGTGGTTTAAAAGCAGTGGTATGGACTGACGCGCTTCAATTCGTTGTAATGGTTAGTACCATCATAGTGGTGTTATTTTTGGGAGTTTCATCATCTGGAGGTTTCAAAACAATCTGGTCCAAAAACAAGGAATACGGAAGACTACATATAGAGTGAGCCAATTCTGGTAAAGGGTACCTCAAGTATTTGAAATCCATTCTAGTTTTAGCCTGGACGCCACCAAACGGGACACTTTCTGGACAGGCACCATCGGAACGTTTTGCAATTGGTTTTCCTATGTAGCATGCAACCAGGGAATTATGCAAAAATGTATCGCATTACCGAATTACAAAGCTGTTAGAAGGTAAGGCTATTATTTTCTCCTAATACTACCTCTTCTTCTTTCTCTCTTCACAGAGCACTAATCATATTTGCTTTCGGAACAATGGGTATGATTTCTTTCTCAGCGTACAGTGGCCTAATGATTTTTGCTAAGTATTTTGACTGCGATCCACTCGCATCGGGGAAAATAACACAACCAGATCAACTTCTACCCTATTATGTCATGGATATTGGTAGAGCCGTCCCTGGTTTACCAGGGCTCTTCACCGCTGGAGTATTTAGCGCAGCTCTGAGGTAAAAATATTTAAAACCTTCCAAAATGTTTGACTAAAAATGAATTTAGTACACTTTCCGCTTGTATAAACTGCTTGTCCGCTACCATCTACGAAGACTTTGTATCGCCCTACATCGACAAAAACACTTCCGAAAAAACAGTCAGTAATTACTTGAAAATGTTATCAGTTATAATTGGAATTATTAGCACAGCCCTAGTATTTTTCGTACCATACATGGGTAGTATACTTCCAGTGTCTTCAGGTTTCGGTGGATTATTAATGGGGCTACCGTTGCAGTGTTTATGTGTGGAATGTTCTTTCCAAGTATCAATGCTAAAGTAAGTAATACATTCTAAAAGATGATTTATGGCTTATATAAATATTTATATTTAGGGCGCTTTATGGGGTGGGATTATCTCAATTCTATTTATGAGCTGGACTTGCTTCAAGTCGTTATACTATAAGATGATGAATCAAATAATATATCCCCACTTATTTATAACGACTGATGGTTGTCAAAACTTTACTTTAGCAAATACCACAGTAGAAGACCAAATAAGTCAGACGTGAGTAGGTATTCTTTATTAATAACTCTGATAAAACCTACACTTTCTTTCAGAGAGATGGTGGATGAACCATTTGCTTTATATAAAATTTCATTTTATTATTACGCCTTTATGGGAATGATAGGTTGGGATAAGTCAGTGGCCTAATCATAAGCAAATTTACTTCCGAATGTAACAGAACGATTGACAAAAAGTATTTCAGTCCACTGATAAGGAGTTTTATAAAAGATGATGAAATGCCCCCAGAGTACTACACTCTACAACAACAAAATGAAATAATTAGCTTGAAAGCAGAGCGTTTAAAAAGTTAGAAATGTTTTTACTTTGTAAGATCCGTATATAAAATACATATTTAAAAAAATAACACGATTTGCCAATATTTTAATATATATTCATACCTTTTGTTTAGTTTTTTAAAGTCAATTGTCACATTTTTGACATAAATAAGTGGTTTATTAGCTCATAGTTATGATGATCAGTTACTACGAGGATAGATTTCTGATAGTGGCCGGGAGTATTATTCTTCAGATCACATACGGAGTGCCACAGGGCTCAATGATAGACCCATAGAGAATATATTTTATGACAAAGTGCTTTCAATTACAAACCCATTATTGCAATTAATTTGACTGGGAGAAACGGATAAGTCTCGCTTGGCTCCACACGGTTGGGAAGAAGATCACAGGATGGAATTGACAAAACGACAATCCTGGCAAGAGAGAAAAAAGCAGCATACGTTGTTATAACACCAAATATCAAGCCTTGAAATCGAAGATGTCTGGTTACCAATGATTAGGAATAGCGTAAGCAAAAGACCGGCAACCACGATCCCGGAGACAGAATAATAATAACTACTACGCATGCTATTGCGCATTCCATTGCACATCACGTTCTGCGCATATACCTACAGCTTAAATGTAGGTGTTAAGATAGCAATATCTATCCCCCCGATTGGCTGTATGGTTAAGTGTTAGGTTAGTAAATATTTTGACCGAGTTCGAATCTCGCGCAAAATAAATAAAAAATTGGTTATCGGACATATTTGTCATATTAATTCCAATAATGAGTTTGGCAAGAAACAACCCTTTACCCTGATCCCGGCAGTAGACGAACAAACGATGGAAGTGGCACAAACAACAACTTAAGTATTCATCCATCGTTAACAATCTCTCGTCATGACTCTCTACGTAGCGAGATGGAGTTTCATACGCTGTTTACTTGTTAAGCATTGATGATACGTTGATCACAACGCGAAATGTACATCTGCTTTCAGTAATAAAGACAGTTTTTTTTTTTACGAAGGAGCAAATGCAAGGACATTAGCTTTTTTTAACCACATACTTTGTTAGTTCGCTCATGTTCAAATTGCACTTGCTTTAACAAATTAATATATTTCTGCTATTAATTGCAATAATTAGGAAGAATTTTTCCCAAGCAAAAATATTCTCCTCACCCAGGATTCGACCTACATCACTCGTTTAACGGACGAGTGCTTTACCAATTAAGCTAAGAGGAGATGTAAGTTCGAGCGTTGAACCGAACATATGTCGATATTAGATCATGAAATACCGGCAAGATGGCAAATATGCAAGGATTGCACGCTTTTAATTTGTCAATTTCTCACTATAAAAAGCTTGAAATCCTTGCATATTTGCCGTTCTGCGGCCTTTTCAAGATCTAATATCGACATATCTTCAGTTAAACGCTCGAACTTACATCTCCTCTTAACTTAATTGGGTAAAGCACTCGTCCGGTAAACGAGAGGATGTAGGTTTGAACACTGCGTGGGGAGAAAATTTTTTCTTGGGAAAAAATGTCTCCTAATTA
The DNA here is from genome assembly GCA_004143645.1 of Protaetia brevitarsis. Lineage (NCBI taxonomy): Eukaryota > Metazoa > Arthropoda > Insecta > Coleoptera > Scarabaeidae > Protaetia > Protaetia brevitarsis. Next base: position 2,228,821 of record RXPK01000186.1, read on the forward strand.
TTACAGTTAATAGCAGAAATACATTAATTTCTCACTATAAAAAGCTTGCAATCCTTGAACTTGTTTTGTTTGACTCCCAGTTTCTTTGTATTTTTTTTAGCATATTAAATTATTTTTATTGAAAAGGCCTTATCGCTTTTGTCTTTAATACAGAACTAACGTTATGAAGGTGATGATATATAAGATATAATCCTAAACATTTATAGCATACTACGATCCTTTATCTTCTATACACGAGTGACCTACCGGCAACAAGACTCACTACTATGGCAACGTTTGCGGACGATACAGCGGTGCTTGCCTCCCTCTCAGATCCAACATCGGCTTCGAGGAATCTTCAGATCAGCCTCAATAAGATCCAGGACTGGTTAAAGAAATGGCGAATGAAGGCCAATGAATCTAAATCTACACATGTCACATTCACAATGCGCAGAGGAACATGTCCGCCAGTTAGAGTCAATAACTGCGAACTCCCCGCAAGCTAACGAGGCTAAATGCTCAGGCGTTCACCTAGATAGGAGACTATCCTGGCAAAAACATATATTCACAAAACGCAAACAATTGGGAATTAAACTCCACCAAAGTATTGGATCATTGGTCGAAAATTGCGATTATCCTTTGATAACAAGATTTTAATTTACAAAGCCATCTGCCAGTCTGAACATATGGGATACAACTATGGGGTACCGCTAGCAACTCTAACATCGCCATCCTTCAGAGATTCCAGAACCTCCTTTTCTATAAATTATTTCAATAAAGATGTTATAATAATAAAACAAGGTTCTGCGTGCCACCGTCGATACTCCCCGTTATGTGACCAATGAAGTTATCTATTGTAAGTGATATCCCACTAGCCCCGGTGAAGGAGGTAATCACCCACTGTAGCATTAAGTACAAAGAAAGAGAGTTAGTTCATCCGAATACATTAGCCAATCAACTGTTTGTGCAGTGTGGCGAAGTGCAACGATTAAAAAGGTTTACACCTAAAGACTTACTTAACAGATTTCTTTAGCCAATGTATTTACTTATTTATTTATTTATATAAGAACATAAAAAAGAACTTTAGGTTATAATTAAGCAAAGGAGCCATTCTATTCATGTCAATATGTCAATATGTCAAAGCTTATTATTATATATATTTATTTTATTTGACTGTCATGTACTCTGCCGATTTTTTCCATAGATCTGTCGTATCCATAGCAGCGCTAAAAAAATCTATTAGAAATATCTTGCTTAATATTTAGAATAAACATAAGTGTTACAATTTTGTCCGGGAAAATTTGTTATTTAATCATAAATAGCCTAAGATTTTCATTTTGATAAAAATTTTGAAGTATTATGAAAACGTAGGTTTCATACTTAAATCGCAAATAAAAAGTTGCATGAAAAACGTTTAAATAATAAGAACGTAATATCATATAATCCAAAATGAAGAAAAATCACTTTTTTATTATTTTGAAATTGAAAAATTTATAATATGATTACACCAATGTTTTATCTCAAAAAGTAGTTCTGAACTGCCTTTAATTTTTTCGTATCTCCGCTGTAAGGTATATTTGTCCGTGCTGTACATATATAGTTGTGGGAAGTATATAATTTTAATATTTTGTAACTTTATAGGTGCTTTTAGTTTTCAAGCGAGGGGTTCACAAACAAGTCATGCACCGAGATCCACTTTTACTAATTGTTAGATACGCCACTGTGTGATGTAAGTACATTGAATTACAAGACTCATATCTCCCTAAAATTTCCTCGTGTGCGAATAATATATCTAATCTAAATGTAAACTTAGCTGACGCAGCAGTTTCCGAAAACTTGAACGGTTAATCAAACAAGGGTCACATTTTAGGCACATACATACCAAACATTATGTTTATAAAATAGAAAGGGATGATATTTTAGAGAGACATGAGTTTTGAATTTGACTGTAGTACAATTGTAAGCTACCAAAATATGTTCATGAAATTATGGCTTCAATGAATGCAATTGTTCTTAATTAAACAACGTTTCAACAATTTTTTGTTGCCTTTTTCAAGTTTTCATAAGTAAAGGTAAGATGACTTCCTTTTTTTTTATTTACAACCATGTCATTGGAAGATATACTCTTCAATATTTTAAATGTTTGACTTAGAAATAATGCTGACATCTTATACAATTTTAAAATGTTTTGTGTTATTGACGAACAATAGATGGTTGTAAACGAAAAAAGGAAGTCATCTACATAGGCTATAGTAATTAATCCACCATGTTTTGTATTTTGAAACAATTAATTTTTTTTTTATTTTACTTAAAAAATATTGGTTTATGTTTTCATAAACGTTTAGATATGTTTAACTTTAAAATACTTTGAACTAATTACATGGTATATATACTTGATTAATTCACGGTATTACATGATTTATAAATACACACCACCACAGATTAACAATATGAATTACTGTCAATATAAATGAATTTTATTTATTCCATACCGTAAAAATTTTGTAAAAGTTTTGTTTTCTAGCGGTCAACCCTGTAATTTTGCCCTCGTATCAGTAATATGTACACAAAAAATATGAATACCACACGCAATATTGTTTAAACAAATAGATTACAGACGAAAACATCAAACAGACGAACAATACTGAAATAAAATAAATTATATGTGATATCAAAAAAAAAAACAAGTACTTAATGACGCGACGAGATTTTTTGATTAGAATTACTTCCTTGAGTTGTTTTTTTTTCTAGTAATGCATCTAGTAATCTATTTTGCATCCAGTACATGCATTGAACTACAAACGACTTCTTCATCGCTGAATGATAGTGATTGCAAATCAGTTAATCTGCTTCGTTATTTGAAATGTAAGTATCTTTATTACTTGCTTTCATCAAATATTTTTAAACTTTAGTACCTATCCTTTATTTTAATTTTATTTTTGTTTGGAATTAATGTTTGCCTAACATTACTTTGTCGTATTATCCCAAGTGTAGGTCATGATATATCAAAGACCTGCAACGGTTTTATTCATTAATATTGTATTGTATTGTATATGTCATTAAACAGGTTATTGTTTGACATTAACATTCAAAAGTATACTAATTAAGTACTAATAATAATCATAATTATATCAATTAAATAAAAAATGTAGAAGCATACACAAAAGATACACATAAGCAAATAACTTCACAAATATCTTTCACAAGAAAGAGAACGACTCAAAATTTATAATTAATAAATTCGTCAAATGAGTAAAATGTTTGCTACAGTAATACAGCCTTCAATTTATGACGAAATGCTCTTAAATTAGGAGAATCTACTATGAAGAAAGGAAGCCTATTGAAAAAATAGAAACTCATGCATAATATAAAAGCTTTACAGATCCAGTTGGCCTTTGGTTTGTTCCACAATCTTCTTCCATTGTCCTCTGTCTCTAGGCACTTCCCTCCAGTTCCTAATATTGATTCTTCCTATATCTTCTTCCATCTCCTTCTTCCATCTTTGTCGCGGCCTCCCAACTCCTTTTCTTCCTCCCAAACTCATCATAACCATCTTTGGGATTCTATGGTCCTCCATTCTTATTATGTGCCCCATCCACTTCAAACGCTGTGCTTCTCCCACAATTCCTGATTCCTTAAAAAGGTTATATAGCTCTTTATTTGTTCTTCTTTTCCATGTACCGTTCTCAACTTTTCCTCCAAATATTTTTCTCAGGACCTTTCTTTCCCATATCCCCATTCTTTGTACTCCTCTTCATCAATGTAGCTCGGCGGTCCTTAATTGCATTTTCTACGCGAGAGCATATATGCGTAACATACGCATAGAGGATTGGGTGAGTGTATTTAGATGTTTAAACCCTTGCTAGCGAAGAATTTTGCTAAATTTGTCGATTTCCATCTACAAGTGTTTAAACATCTAAATACACTCACCCAATCCTTTATTATTGTTTGTAATTCATGTGCGATTCACGTGTCGCAACAATTTAAATTTAAATGTGAAGATTAAATTTAATAATTTTTTATATGTTATTAACAAATAAAAAATGATTACCACAACGACCTCGAACTCCAGATTTTGTCTTTAAGAATCGATCGTGCTATCCACTAGACCAGGCGGCCCGTATGTTTGTTACTATAATTTATGCCACGGGACTAAAAATGGAGTTTATGCGGGATCTTTTCAGTTTATTACAGCTAAATGTTGCTCATTTTACATTCTTTTTAAAAATATAATAATGTAAATTATGAATTTACATAACTGAACGCGTTTTTTCGCCGTTCAAAAAAATATCATTTTTATTTTTTAACCAATCCGTTTTTTTTTGGCTTCAAGAACCACCTCAATTTTTTTCAGCTCTATGGGCGATATGCTGATCTGGCCGCCCTCTTGTCAGTACATTCATGTAAGGCTGTGTACATCTATGCAGAGGATTAGAATGAAAAGGGTATAAGTTACAAGTGTGACAACTCTTTCGTATGCTACTTATACCGTCTTTATTCTAACCTTTTCAATTGCGATTTTTATTTTCCTAAATTTGCTGGATTTTACACCACAAGTTCCTACATACAGGCCCATACCTGACTACGCCCATGAGTATTGATAACACTTTCTTCCTTGTTCGTGTTGATTTTCTTATGCATCGATCACTACTTTGCGTTTTACTTTCGCAATTGCTCTTTTATTATTTATATTTTACTTTTTAAAAAATGTTTTCACATCTGATGTAAGTATTTATATCTCACCTGGTTTCCTATTTCCTTACATTTTCTAATTTCGCTACCAAGTCAATACAGTATCCCGTAATGTGTACATAATTTTAACATTTTTTTATAAATCAATCTTTTTTTTTCAAAATTCATATTTTATTATAGTTATTCGTATTTTTAAAGAATTGAAATACTTAATTAATTTAATAATATAATATAACAATACATATACATACATGATTAATAGTTAATTACCTTTCATTTCAAATTCTACTTCCAATTATATTTTTTTAAACTTATTAAATGTCAAAAAAGTTATTATATTAATAATTTTAATAAGGTTTTACTACTGTTGATAAGTTAATTTTTTTATACAAACTAGTTTCCATTCGCATAATCCCAATTATAATTTAAATTTTAAATTTTCTATATTAATATTAGTTTATATTTATACTTTTGAAGATTAGGCATTTATATGATTGAAATACTGTTCTAAATTCTATAACATCAAACGTCATTTTAATTCTATCCTACATACCAAGAAGAAATCAATTGAGTTATAACGAGCAAGAACGCTCAGCAAAAAACATTATATATACATAGATATAGATGCCCCAAGCCCCAAACACCATAATTACCCACAAAGGTTTGCACCCTAAATGTTTAAGCATAATATAGTAACATAACATACCTTTACTTAGGATAATATTATTTATACATACTACTACTAAGTGTCTATAAAGAAATGGAATGTACTGCAATCTTTAAACTATCTGTTTCCACAAACAATAAAATGTATGTTATTTTACTCATAATGAAGTAATAACATTCTTAACTACTATGTTGCATTGACGAGTATGTGAATACTGCATCGAAATATGCCGACTGGGTAAAAATGCAATACATAATGCAACCTTTCATGCAGCATTTGAATGTATTTAACACTCTGTTGATTGTGTTATACATATATGCATTATTCTCTTCCTTTATTAATGCAATTTATAACATAATAGGCAATAATATTTTCGTCAAAGCTCTTAAGAGATATAGTTAGATTAGATTAGATTAGGATTGGGGTGGCCTATGGACCTGTTTCTCCGCGACCTTTGCAGATCTATTGTGATCCCCTTTTTCCTAGAGGTCGCTCTCTAATTTTGCCCTCTTAATTAGGCCTATCGTCTTTGAGAGCGGCTTCTTTATGTAGCTACTAGCTGTGGGGTTCTCCTCCCCCATTGTTAGAAACCTTGTCCTCGCCAGGCCTTCACATTGACACAGCACATGAACTGGTGTTTCTTCCTCCTGTTGGCAGTATCTGCAAGTTGCATCATCTGCCAAGCCTATGTTGTACATATGCCTATGCAGTCTACAATCACCAGTCAGTAGACCTACAATCATTTTGACAGTCTTACTGTCTTTATTCGGTAGATCTCTCCTGAATTCAGGCCTCTGCTCCTTTAGGAACTCTTTTCCCTATCTTTGTCCCGGTGATTTTTGCCACCACTCTCTGGACTGATTATGTATCCATTCGTTGATGGATTTTTTAATTTGCGATTTGGTAGTGCCAAAAGAGGGGTCGGTTCCAACGAATGCCCTTGACGAACCTCGCCTGGCTAGCTCGTTCGCCGCCTTATTCCCTCTCACGCCCGAGTGACTAGGGAGCCAGGCCAGGGTTAGTTTCCTTTGGGTGTCCACTTCATTTAGGCCGCTTATACAGTCCCAAATCAGCTTAGAGGCTACGCTCGTGGAGCTAATCGCTTTAAGTGTGGACTGAAGAGATATACTTAGTATATAGCCCATATATGTAGTTTTATTGATTGCTATAGCTTTTCAATAAACGAGTCTGACCTATCTTTATATCTATTTATGATTAAAGTCACATTACGAATACTATTTAAAAATTTTACCGATTTATATGGACTTGTTTTTGAAACTTAACGAAGCCATTTACCAAACGAGACGACATTGTGCAGATCATTTGGTTCTATAACATTGCAAATGCTGATTATGGGCTAGCTAATCACGTATTATATGCTTTTAGTACGCAAAATTTGAAAATCCTTGCCTTGTTATCAACCAACCTATTCGAACAATTTCGATTAAACTGCTTTTTTAGCCTAGAATTAGATCCTGCTCATAGGGGAGCAGAAAATTCCAAATATGTATAGTTTAAAAATTAGGCAATATTCTACCCTTTTTGGCACTGTCATCTAATATGTAGAAATATTATTATCCGATGCACATGTTCAGTGGAAGTTCAAATTATAATTTGCAATGGGTGGGAACGATCAGCCATTTTAAATCAGGTTACAGAGAAGTACGGAAACTTAAAAACCCGTGTATTTTTGTTTATAGCCCATTCCGAAAGTAAATAGTTTAGAAAAAAATATTTGGTTTGCAAGTATCTACAGTTATATTAGGTGAGTAGCCATTGAAACCAGAATGTTAAAGGATTATGTGTAATGAATATGGAATTCACATTTTTTTTCTGAAAATATTTATTCGTTTACTAAAATAATTGCTAAAAGGTGTAAACACACTAACAAGCGCTAACTAATTACTTACATTTTATACTAAAGTATGTGAAAACAATGCACATCTACCAATAAAGCTTTTTTTTATGATTTGACGTACCAAAATTATAACTCAGCCATTCTAAGTTTGATGGAACTAGCAGAAATAATGTAATATACACTAAAATAAATATTCTACGTTGCTAAATGCATAGAAGAATTTAAGCGTAACTTTATTCTTAATAAAAACATAAAAATTTTACCAAGAAATTAGAAAATTACACCTTAGTACAGTATAGGATAATATCTTTGTAATTGTGTTGCTTTTACAAGTTTAATATGTGGAAGAATAATTAAATGATTAATGTGAAGATATTTGCTAAAATGTCTATCTGAAACTACAATATGTATCTATAAAGGATAACAATAATTGTAGGCCGACTTTAAGCCACTACACATGCGTTAATTAACCAACGCCAATTAGTAATTAGGACACATTAAAAACATGTGTAAAACTCGGTTGATATTAACATACATATGTTTCACCTTACCAAGAATCTTCAGTGCCGTGATGTATTACACGAAGAAAGTCGTATATATACATAATATGTAATGTTTAACCATCATTTAAATGACAAAGATAATACGGAGAATAATCAATGCCAAATACTCACGCGTGCTCCTAGTAATAGAAGTTTTTTTTATATATATGAACACTGCAGGTGTAAAACAGTTGTCCCTAATAATCAAATTCACATTTTCCGCAGTTATTTATAATGTATTACCAAATCTTCAACATCTGCAACTTCATGGTTTCACTTCGTTATTCAAAGGGACTCTTATCGCAACATCTAATAAGTTTTGGAAAATTTTCTAAAGTAAATCTGTCGCTTGGATATAAAACCACTTTGTTGCAAAGCTTTGCTGCATCACTACCATTATATCTGATTCCAGTTTTGTAGGATTGGTAATGTCAAGTTATGTCATGATGTTACATTATGGTCATGACATTCTGTTGGTAAAATCTTACTGGAGATTCCTGGAGACAAACTTAAATTGAAATAGTAGGTAGTGTAGGTACTCGCCTTCTATTGGCAAGCGGTCTTAGAAATGGTTCTAAGAGATTTTGATCTTGTAAAATAACCATCCACCAAATCAGCATAACTTTCGAATAACTTTTATAGTAAAAAAATATTATTTTCACTCTCCTAAATAAATATTAAAGCTACATAATTATGATTATGCAAATGAAATTATTTTATATAACAGAAAACAGCTGATGATTAGTAAAACTAATAATTTTGTTAATATAACAGCTATGTTGGCATGTTCACATTTGGCAAATTAGAAATTACTTGACAGTCATTACTTAGATTGTTCTTTTTTGATTTTTTTTTTTCTAAACGCGTCTTGTTTCTAATTTTGTTTTTTTTATTAAAATTTTATCAAAAATTATATTAAGACCACATGTTGAACAGCGTAGTGTTTCTAAAAACTCAAACAACTCCCACACAAAAAATACAACGCACGATTTCTAATTAGTAAGAATTGACTTCCGTCAACAACCAGTAATTCTAGAACAAGTTCTTTATCGCTTAAAGTATGTGTATATCAATTATCCAGTTCTAAGAATGTAACTTTGGCGAAAGCATTTTCTAACAATGTAAGATTATCAGAAAAATAAATAAAATGAAGTGCAAAACATTGTACTTTGTCATTTATTATTCTAATAAATTGAACATTGCGCAAAGTAATGGAACATTAAAAATCGGGAGGACTAAACAAAATTTCACTTAAGTAATCATCATCAAAGGGGTCGCACGAGATGGGTGATATCCTAATGGAAAGCGATGAAGTGAATAAACTACAATTTTCCTGGTACGATTATGGAATGTTCGGGAGTATGTTTTTATTAAGCATACTGATTGGGATTTATTTCGGCTTCATCAAAAAACAAACCACATCCAACGAATATTTACTTGGGGGAAAGAAGATGCTAGTGATTCCGATATCTGCATCACTAATTTCAAGGTACAATTACTGAATATTTTCTCAGAATGACATATTAAAATTTTATACCCTTTCCAGCATGGTATCTGGTGTAACGCTTTTAGCATTACCTACCGACATTTATACCTATGGAGTGACCTATTTGTTATGCGCTCCAATGTTGATTTTAGCTGTCCTTGCAGCGTACTTTGTCTACCTCCCTGTATTCTACGGATTGCAAGTAACGAGTACCTATGAGTACATAAAGTTAAGATTCGATGAAAGAGTCAGGGTCCTCGCTTCTGGAGTATTTATATTGACGTATATACTCTTTTTACCGATAGTGATATATATACCAGCTTTAGCATTATCTCAAGGTAAAAAAATATATCATTAATTTTTTCTTGTGTTTTATATTTATAAAAAGCATTGCTTAATTTTTACAGCTACTGGTATAAGTATTCACGTAATAAGCCCCACAATTTGTATCGTATGTATATTTTATACCAGTTTCGGAGGACTTAAAGCAGTAGTCTGGACAGACGCTCTTCAATTCGTTGTTATGGTGGCGTCCGTTCTGGGAGTTTTCATTTTGGGCTTATCAGCGGCCGGTGGCGTAGACATTGTTTGGGCGAAAAATTTGGAGTACAAAAGACTAGATATTAGGTGAGTATGTGAAACAAATAGTTTCTGCTTTAAATTTTAATTCCCCAATTTAGTTTAAGCACGGATCCAACCAAAAGAGATACGTTTTGGACTGCTACAATTGGAGTGACGCTGAATTGGCTTGTCTTAATTACGTGCCATCAAGGTTTCGTACAAAAATGTATCGCCTTACCAAATTATAGAGCCGTACGAAGGTAGGTATTATAAACCCATCTAACTGGTTCTTTCTCTCTCGCACACACGAGGTATGTTCCTTTAGGCCTTTCTTTTATCGATGTTAATCTGGTAGAAGAATTGTTCTCATATAATACCAAAATATGCTCATGCAAATGATAGAAAAGTGATCATAGATTGTCGAATACTAAAAATAGCTGACCATATTATACCACATCTTCCATCATTTAGGCTAGGTTCATGCTTAATATAAGTTGAGAAACACAACAACTTACACTTTTCTTAATAATTTTTAAACAAACGCTGGATCTTGCACTTGCAATGGATCACGTTTCTCACGGTAACGAGTATACCAAATAGATACAACGTCCAATAAGGAATTATCTTGACAGGTTCTCCCACGTGGAAATTTTAATTTTGGATAATTCTTTTTTTGGAACACACATGCTGCAAAAATTTCAGATGGCAAAATGTTGCAGTACATTACTGCAAACACATAGGTGCATATCCACAGTAGGTTTTGAAAATAGCACAAACATAAAAACAATACACATCTTTTGCTTGTTATTAAATTCTTTGTCTAGATATCCTTATAAAACTAACTCACTTCACTTCACGAGGCTCCCATCTGGCTAGCAATAGCAAATGTATTCGAACGCTATATCAAATACATGCATTTAATAGTATGTCAGAAGGTCATGTTTTGTTTTATGGTATTTAATTTTGAGTAAAAATCAATTCTTTTTTTCAAATGGCCGCCATTTTGTGAAATATTCATATTTGTCGATTTTTTTTTGGTTCACCGGCTTGCTACGGATGTATGTATTATTTTGAATTTTTTTGGATTTCCGAGGCCTGCGTGAGGAGCTAGAAATCGGACAAATCGACCTATCGAATTTGAATATGTTGAACATTCGCCCTTATAAATGAAAGTATTATTGATGTATCAAGTTCTAAAAAGTGTAATTCGATTTGTGCCGTCATAAAAAGCAATGAAAATAAAACCTTAAAAAAAAGTTGTTACCTTAATTCTTTTTTAAGGTTTTATTTTTCAAAGTGTATGATTTTTTAGACTTTGTTAATATAAATTGTCAGTAGGCATTTACATCTGATAAATTATTTTATACATGCACATTAAAGAAATTCTTACAAAACTAAACCCAGTTTTTGTAGTCAAAGTAATGGCTTCAGTAAATTTATTTCTTGAAATAATTATACACGAACACTGACACACTGATTATCGTTTGCGTTGCGTCTAGGATGAACTATAAATTTGGAAGTTGTCTTAAAATATAGCATTGGGATTTACACTTAGCTCAAAGCTGTAAACTTCTCCTAAACCCCTCACCACAAACTGCAGTAAACAGGACGTACGTTTCGATACTGGGTGTTTCTGCTGATGATGATAGCTTTGCTATCGAAACGTACGTCCAGTTTAGTGCAGTTTGTGTAAAATGAAAACAAATAAATAAATACATGAATGATAATGATTAATAATAAATAATGAAATAAAATTAGCATTTCCTGTTATTAATTCTACGGCCTGATACGGCAAATTGATCCTCACTTCCCTAGTAACGCTACCGATAAATGTTTTTGCATACAGAAACACGATTCATACCTACACAAAATAAAGGTGGGATTCTAAGCATATCTGCAGCGCCTGTAAGGTTATCTGCAAATTTATAAACATCTAAAATACATACTTGCAGAATTACATATAACATTACAAGCGCTATATGCATAGAATCCCACCATAAGTTAGAAAAGCTTTAATAAATATTGGTTTTTAACTGTTATTAGAACGTTACCGTACAGGAACTAATACCTGTACTAAACTTCACATATGCCTTGAATTATGACATGTACAAAATGCAGTTGACCCACATTTTTATTAGCCGACAATAATAAAGCAGTTATTTAATATTTTATAATAATAAATGATAATTATTTATTTCGACCAATGCTTCTGTTCCATTCACCCCTAAAAACCAAGAGAAATCTTGTCACTAGAACTCACTTCTTACCGCTGAATAAGTAGACCTTAGTCTAATATATACAGTGACCGGCATAAATATTGCAACATATGGGAAATTATTAAAATATACTAAAACTTTTTTGGGGGAATAGGTTGTGCATGTCTAGAAACCCCAAAATTTATTTTGACACATGTCACGTGACCACTACACTGTTGAAAATGTTAACACTTTTTTGACTAATTTAATAGTCAGGAGAGGTCCACACTCTTTTCGTGTTATTTTGTCGAGAACTATAGAAGTTTAAATTTGACGAGCAAAGATAGTCAAGTATTGTCTATTGCTAAGCGGTTATTTTGTCCAACTGACATGTGGAATTATAAAATACTTCTAGTCACATTTTATTTGATCTAGACTAGACAAATTTACTAGCTGTTTAACTAAATGAATGCGATCTATTGGGTGTTTTAACACCATTTTCTAAACACAACGTCTTTTTAATATGCAACTCCTATTTCTTAGTGCTATAATATTCTCTCTTTAAGACGTTTTCTCAATTATAAATATGCAAAACCACTCATTCACAAGTTTTGGTTTCAACTAAACGTACCAATTTCAAAATGATTTTATCTTGTGTAAAATTAGTGAATGTTTATGCTATTTGATTCAAGTCTAAACTAATTGCGTAAATAGATGTTCCCAATACATCTTTAAGATATTGAAATTTTTTATGCCCACTGGAATTAACGTTTAATAACACGAGGTTACACTTTGCAAGTCAGTCACATTTGGTGGTTTATTTGGATATGTTAATACGGAGAAACAAACCCGAAAACAGATACACGTGCAATGCAGGTAGTGCGTATAATGCAATACTGTATTAGAATAGGTGGGGTTTCTATATTTCTATCCGAGGGAAAAATTCTGATTGGTTGACGCTTCTGAATGTCTAGAAAAATAGTCAATCTTCATATCTGAACAAAGAATTCACACGAAATTCTAGTAATTTCTGTTCTATTAAATACGCGTAGTCAACTCGTCTGGCAAAGTTTGGAAAAATCAACATTAAAATATTTGACTAGCGCAAAATTAACGCCAACACCGTAATATTTTCAACAGTGTAGTATGGCGGTAAATTAAAAAAATCGATCTAGCGTCGTTTTAAAAATGTTTAATAATAGTGTAATTGAAATTTAATACCTGAAAATTTAACAATTATCTCATAAATGGGCTCAGACTGGGCCGAGTGTACTAATGTCATCTATCGATAATATCACTTATTTTAAGATGTACAGTTTCGTATTGTCAGCATCACTTACTTTTCCTCCCTAGGGAGGTAAAGTACAACTTTCCTCCCTCAAACGAGGGAAGAAAGTGTCTACTCATTTGCCTCCCTCATTTGCTGCTAGGGAAAAAATAGTTTACTACATTATTTTGTTTCTAATTTCAAAGCTTACCTTATTTATAAGAAACAGAACGATATGTAATAAGTATGCATTTTTAGAGTTTCATTTCTTAGTTGTTCATTACTACTAGTTATTGTTTAAATGTCTTTGCTTATTAAATATTCCTATCATTAGCTAAAGATACCGGTTATTTATTTCTACTGAGTTTTGTAATTTTGAAACCTACATAAATACCTTCGGTGCGTGCAATGACATTGTGAGGGCTTAGATGTTTAGTGTTGTCAGTTTTGGACTACCGATTTCACTTTAACGCAGAAAACAAAAAAAAATATGATAATTTTCGATAAAAGTAATGTTTGCTAAGTGGTTTAGAGAGACAATGTTTGTAAAATTTTATTTATTGCTACTAGATACAGTCCCTTGCAACAACAATTGTCACACTGAAATCGTACTTTTCAGTTTTCGCTATGTTAATTATGCAAAAGTTTAGAAAACTGTTTGAGTATCAACCAAAGTTAGAAATAGTACTGCAGTTGAGCTGCTAAAAGCGAAAAAAATGGAAATATGTAATTCAATGAAACAATATTTGGGAAAATTGTGATTTTTATTTTTTGAAATATGTTTACAAAAATTTGCATGTGGCCTTAGAATTTAATTCTAAGCAACTTTTTTGGATATCATGTCATCTAACCTCACTTTTTGCAGATCGATTTTAAATTTACCGCCATACTAGTGGTCACGTGGCATGGGTCAAAATAAATTTTGGGGTTTTTAGACATGCACAACCTATCCCCCCAAAAGTATTTTAATAATAAAAAAATTTCTCATATGTTGCAATATTTATGCCGGTCACTGTACATATATAAATGTATAATAATAAATTATATCTGCTAAACGTCTTTAAAATCTTGGTTACAGTAAATATAATATAATATAAATAAAAACAGAGGAGCCGTAGCATTATTAGATAATTAGTAGCTGATCTTTTTCAGTAATTGACTTATTTTTTCGTAATCCATGTACTCGTTTTTTTTTTTACCAAATGTACCCTTCTTCTATAAAACAGTAAAATCTACAATGCGAAAAATAATTAGTGGTAGTAATGTATAAAACATTGTTCTAGTACGTTTATTTAAACAAACACATACCAACTTATTTGGACCAACCCCAATATTCAACGATAAAATTTATTTTTACATAGGATCAGCATTTTACGTTTTTCAAAATCGTTGGTGTAACTTCTATTCATTGTGCATTTGCACTTCTTACGAGTTGACGAGCAATTTTTTTTATGTATTTACAACTCCTTAAATGTCATATGAAACCGACTTTATAAGTGGAACTTGTCTAATATATAAACATCGATAAGAGACATATCTAAGAAAACATGTCTAGCCTGTGCGAGAGAGACGACGCCTATTAATTAGAACATTTTAGAGCCTCACCATTATACACAAAATATTGATGATGGCATAATAACCTAATACATCATTTTTTTTCAGCGCTTTAACGTTATTCGCTATAGGACTGATACTAATTATGTCGTTTACTATTTTAACCGGTTTAATCATGTTCGCCAAATACTCTGATTGCGATCCACTGCTGTCACAGAAAATTAAACGTCCCGATCAACTTTTACCTTACTTCATTATGGATATAGGAAGAACGGCGCCTGGCCTATCAGGTTTATTCACTGTAGGACTTTTAAGTGCTGCTTTAAGGTGAGTGTTTTCAAAACTAATAACAAGAGCAGTCTCTTGATGCATTCGAAATACTTAGTACCCTTTCAGCTGCTATAAACTGCCTTAGCGCTACCATTTATGAAGATTTCATTACCAAATTGGTACCACGGTCTACATCACAGAAACGCATAAGCACCTATCTGAAAATTGTAGCGAGTGCAGTCGGTGTTATTGCAACAGCATTAGTATACGTCATACCATACATGGGAGCGCTATTACCTTTGGCCACAAGCCTCAACAGCATAGCTGGTGGTACATTATTAGGTCTGTTTACTTCTGCTGTGCTTATACCTGCAATTAACTCTAGGGTAAGGTCGAAATAAAAAATTTAAACAGAATACAAAATATTTGCTTTTAGGGAGCACTTTACGGTGGAATAATTTCTTTAATATCCATGATAGGAATGATATCTTCTGCTCACTATTATAAAACAATGAAAATCATAACTTATCCAACTTTGCCAGTTGGTAGTACCAAGTGCTTGAACGTTACCGTTACTGGATATTCTGATATTCCTGAAGATATATCAGATACGTAAGTTATCGACAAAGAAACAATGCGACAATGCTAATTTGTTGATTTTTATAGGATAACACCTTTTCCATTTGCATTATTTAAGATCTCATTTCATTATTATCATTTAATGGGAATGCTGGTGTTCATAATAGTAGGGTTAATCGTTAGCAAACTTACACCACAATGTGACAAACACCTGAAAAAAGAATGGTTAAGCCCAGTTTTATGGAAATTCCTTAAAGAAGAAGACAAGCAAGTTGAGTGTAAATTATTACAGCAAACAGATCAAAAAATTAATATATGTAGCGAGTATTAAAAAATAAAATTAAATAGATTTGGTATTTTTTTCTACTACTTGTTTTATTTTGCTTTGATTATTAGCAAATTTGATTGGATCAAGATTGGGGAGGCGATACAAGCCCACTTCTATCTTTCAGATTTTATGTGATTCTCTTCATCCTAGAAGAGGCTCTCTATTTATTATATCTATGAAAGGGGTTCCCCTCCAAAGCTTTACCGTTGACGTATTCAAAATTAAATGAAACTTTTGGGATGTATATAGTAATTGTGATTAGCGTAAGAACAATGTTGATATCCTCAGCTACACAAAGACGCGTTTTCAAAGCATAAAATTATTCTATGCTCTTTGCTTTAGTATTTAAAAAACTATAAGGCATTAAAGCAGCAAAGTTGAGATACTTAAGATAAATATTTAAACTTTTAGTAGTACTAAAGGAAAGCGGCAACAAGATTCCCCAATACAACAACCTCAGCCGGTAGACACCTATTTTATCCCTTTTTTTCATGTGTTAAAAGAAGTAAAAGATCAAATTAGATCCTACTTCAACGTTTTAAAGAATTTTTTGAGAAAGACAATACTAAAACCACAATTCGAGTAATTCCAAAGTGGTTCAGGAAGGAAAGAAGCTTCTACAATCATATCTCCATAAATAAACCGGAAAGTGGGGAAGGTCGACTTGGAAATCTAAACCTCCTTGGACCTAGATAAGCCAATGAGGAGTTAGTAAAACATGAAGCAAAAAAAGCCTAGTGAAAGTAAAAGTCAAACTAAAACTGATGTCTCTTCATGAAAATCTATAGTAGGTATAATACCAGAAATTACATAACAATCGACCATATGCAGCATTTCCAGTCGATGAAAACGAATGACAAAGAGGTATCTTAAATTATCTTCCTTTGATCAGAGATAACATCAAATAAACAAACAAGGCATTTAAACTCCTTCTAGGGTTCAAGAATATGGAAGCAGTGTCACTGGCTGAATATTCATTCGCAGATAACGTGATAATGTTCGCTTGGAGCGAATGGCCCAAAAAAAAATCTGGTTACATGGAATAAAAGTATTATCAATGTTAAGACAGGAAAGGAATTAAGTAATGAAAATAGCCAAAAACCTTAGAATAATGCTACAGCTACAAATTGTTTCAGAGTCTAAGAAATAATTTCTACAACAATGGATCTGTATTTCAACCCACTTTTACATTTAGGTTTAAATTGGGTCTTGATAAAACAAAAAAAAGTTGGAAATTAAAAGATAAGACAGAGAAAGATACCTCAGAAAATATTAGTCGTCACAAAAATGGATCGAATTTGAAATGGCATCAGCTGAGAAAATTAAAGCTTTGATAAGCTATATAAAAAAATATATGTATGGAAATT
Organism: Protaetia brevitarsis; assembly: GCA_004143645.1. Lineage (NCBI taxonomy): Eukaryota > Metazoa > Arthropoda > Insecta > Coleoptera > Scarabaeidae > Protaetia > Protaetia brevitarsis. The sequence goes on from RXPK01000186.1 coordinate 2,246,166, forward strand.
GCGATGGTTTGGATATCTAAGGAGAATGGATGATTGCAAACCTATAAACAAAGTATGAGAAACAAGAAGATAAGAGAAGTGAAGCAGAAAGTGCCCATAGATAGATAACACGGCATTAAAACATTGCGAAGATTCTAAAAGAAAACAACTTTAGATCTACATATTAATGTAAGATATCAAAATAAATACAATTAGATGTTTTCTTCTTCATGATAGTCCAGTTCTGTTTTCACTTGAAAATAATAAAATATAAAAGTAGCTGCAGAAAACAGAAACAAAAAAAACGTATTTTACAGTAACAGCTGGACATTCTACTTTACTTCATAACATTCTACTTAAAACGTTATCATGGATCAAAATTTTATGGCCTTATTTAGGAACCGAAAATCAAGGTTATTTCCACTTGAACCAAAGGTGACAACAATTTATGCATTATGTTCAAAAATGTATTTATTTAGTATATATACATGGAGGCGGGCAGGAGGGGATTGTCTGTGCATAGAAACACTGTATTTATAGTAATAATGATTGTTTTAGCTTATCAATGTTTGTACTGCAACCAGAACGATCATCCTGTGAATCATTCGAGTCTGACAATCACTTAATAGCTAGAAAGTAGATTACCCATAATGTAGGGGCGTAAAAAGAGCAACTATTTATTTGTGTTTAATACCCAACTATGTTTTCTTTTTTTTAACGATTCCAGTAACGATGGAATCTTTTCATTAAATATGACATTCATATTACCACAGTCGTTGCACGCTTCTTCTACTTCCAGACAAATATAAACTGCGTGCCAAAAAAATTGTCTCAAAGTTGAAATTTTGTCTGTCATAAACTGCTCATAAGTTATTTGTATTTACTTCAGTAGTCAATCGTAACAACTGGAAGAAAATACTAACAATTAGCAAAAATGTATCAATAAAATATCACATCCCTACACGATTGTTATGCACTGTCTAACCACAGTATATAATCATTTGCTCTTTTGTGATTCGTTTTTAATGACCTACAAGCCTAGCTGCCGTGCAATAAAAAGAAATTGCGACCATCGTTAACATCAGAAATTATCTTGCAAGAGCGAATGGCACAATAGCATGATGCCCATTGGCGTCTTCTTTCACGGTTATTTCACTTAAACCTAACAATATAATATATAAATGTTATGGCCACTAACTTTACCTTTTACACAATGCACCTTATCAAGGTTCATTCATTGTTTTTAAAACTGCAGGGGTAATTTAAAACTAATAGAATATGTAAAATAAATAAATAAAACAAGTAAATCATGTAGATTAAACGGATGAGTAAACTAATTTATGTAGGTATCAATATAAACAAAAACAAAACGTCATATTGGAAGGTTGTTGTTTGAAATCAAATTAGGCTTAGAAATTCAGACCCTGATGGCTCATCAATTGTCTTTACTCTGGCCTAACTCTACGTGGCATACTCTGAATGAGATGACCAATGGCATCTTGTGGGATCTCATCCCAGGCTTTCTGTAAATGACGACGAAGTTCCTGTAAGTTGTTTGCTGCTTGTGGTAAACACCTTATGTAGAGATCCATCATATCCCACACATGCTCGATCGGATTTAAATCCGGAGAGCGAGCAGGCCAGGGGAGAATTCCTACTTCCTCTTCGTATATGAAGTTCTGACAAATGTAGGTGATATGCTGTCGGGCGGTTTTTTGTTAAGATTTCAGCTTTGGGGTGTTGCAGTTTGTTTGGTACGTAGTTTATATAAAGGGTCTAGTCGAATAAGGTAATCCAAAAAGCCTCTAAAAATAACGAATGTATTATGTATGAGTTGTTAGTTCTTTATAAAAGAAAGATTTATACTAAGTTTCAGCCATGTACATTTTTGCCAGGGCCATAATACATAAATAAAAACATAATTTCCTTTAAAAAAATAACTTTTTTTTATTATTGATTGGATTGCGTTGACAAAAATCGCAGTTGCTATACTTACCAAAGCACAACAAAAACACAAGCGACTTTTCACGACGAATCATTTGACGTATATATGCATCTTTCGACTAAAGAATAATTTAGAAGAAGAGGCTATAAAAAATTGTTAACGTATCATATTCAACACATGCGTAATATGATAATGAAAATAAGATTATTACAATTACGCATAAATATTCTAATAACATATCTTACTACATAGTTCACTGTAGACTGTAGACAGTTAGATGACATCGCTATCGCTATTAATCACTGAATTTATTTTTTCAGCTATAAAATTTTACTTAGTATTTTTAAAAAAATATCACCCATGAAATAGATAATCAATTACTGCAGCTACAAACATTGTGTCGTCCATTTGCACAATCGCAATGTGCAAATATAACAATGAATCCAGAATATCCAGTTGAATTTAGAATGTAATCAAGCATTTATAGGTTTTGCTATTAATATGTCTCGATCTCACTTCTATTTTAATAATATTGTTGTTCTTTTTAAGGTAGGGAATATTGATGTTATAATTTTTATCCATGATCTCTTCTAGGTATGATACTGTTTGTGACAGTTCGTAAGATTCGGTAAAGAGGATCTTTAAGTCTTCTTCTGTCATTTTTGGAAAGTCTAGAACTTCTGCGGAAGTGCAGTGTTTCAATTTCAACAGCTAAAGTATTTTCTGTACTCAGTTCATACTCTTAATAAATTAAGCAAGAAGTACGAAAATACAAATGGATTTTAGGAAGTAATTTATTTAATTATTTATATGCGGGCATTAGTATTGTGTAACTTTGCTCTTCATTTATATCCCGAAAGCTCCTGCAGATATCACCTTCTTGCATAAGAGAATGAATCTTACATAATGATTTTCATAATTTCCGTATCATCAGTTTAATAACAAAACTTTTGTTTTTTAAACATAAAATATTTACTAACTAATTTTCATTACAGAAAAACTAAGTAACTACACCTGACAACACGCAAAAACAACTAAGCTACAAAAATTCACCCGCGTTGCAGCTTTCATTTGTTTATTTTATTATTCATCTTGAATGTTAAATTGTTCTCACAGACCTAAACAAAAAATAAAGGAGTATAGAAAAAAATGCGTTAGCATACAGGTACGTGAATATTCTATAAATCCTTTTTGATTTTTTTTATAGCTATTTGTTCTCAAAGAATCTCAACAAAAATCAACAGCTGTTTTTAAGTATAATAACTGTATTTTTTCTTTTCAAAATAATCAATAATCAATAATAAAAAAGAGATTATTAAATTTTTACAGGAAATTATGTTTTTTTTAGTACAGCCCTGACCAAAAAAAAACTATATGGCTGAAACTTGGTACAAATGGTTCTAAGAGCTAATAAGTCATACATAATAAGGGGCATTTTTGATTACCTTATTCGGCTAGACTCTTTCCCATAAATCTCTGAGCAATCATATATGTATGTATGTAAATAGAAGGGTGATGTTACACTGCGACCTAAAAGATCTGTTGTGTCCCCTATTCTTGCTGCTTTACAGCTGGCCTTCCAATCCTATTCCTTTCAGAAAGTGTAGGCCGTCAGAGGGCCCCAGTCTAGGTAAGTCTCCCTCTTCGATTTCACATGCTCCCAGGTGCAACGCCCTCGAGTTGCACAGTGCTACGCAGTTTGAGAGGAGGTGGATGCGTGTTGCATCCTGTTCCCTACAAAATCTACATTCAGATTTCTTTTCCAATCCAAGCTTACTCAGGTGTGCTTTCAGTCTACAATGGCTTGAAAGTATTGCTGTTAATATGCGGACGTTGTTCTTACTCAGGTTGATGCATTCTATAAACCTCTGCTGGTTATAAGTTCCCAGAAGAATTTTACTTTGTCTCATTCCCTGCAGATTTTCCCAGTAACTGGATTTTCTCTGCTCCATTCCTATTTTTAGTTTCTTCAGTGTTGTACTGCTGCTTAACCCGCAAAAGGGTTTAAGCCCTACAAAAGGCATTCCAGCCCCTTTTTTTGCAATCTGGGCAATCATAAAGTTTGTTTAAATTAGCAATTAAAATGAAAATAATATAAGTGGATGTAGACGTATTGTACCCATATGAATTCGGCTTTAAATATTATATTCACATAACACCGTTAAATAATCTAATAAAGATAAACGTAAGGGCTTATTTAGAGTTAGTGCAAAACCTAGAGCACAAAAAATTTAGCTTAAAAATTATATTACAATATCCATCATAAATTTTCACCTTGAAATGAAACAATGCCGCCATCCTAATACCTAACTATAATATACATTGAAAACAACACATATTTTTAGACATCATATTACTTCTGGACATTAGTTTAACCAAATTACTTACACTATAAGCTAGCGAAAATTTGTGTTTCTTATTATTTTTTATATTGATTGCGCTAAATTTCTTTCCACGCAAAATGGATATGCCTGAAGCAATGTTAAATAACGATAAAAGGCTGGAGTTTTCTTGGTATGATTATGGACTGTTTGGGGCGATGCTTTTGTTAAGTACAGCCATAGGTATATACTTTGGATTTGTGAAAAAGCAAAATACGTCTAACGATTATTTGTTTGGGGGTAGGCAAATGTCTATTGTTCCTATAGCTGCATCAATGGTCGCAAGGTAAATTTTCTAACAATTGTATAATAAAGGCTCTGACAATATTTTTGCACATGTTTAATTATAAAAAAAAAACAACTAAAAGGCACCGCGCGGTATTTACCATGTGTTCCTTCAGGAAAATGAAAAGAACTCACCAGCTTCCATCTTTTTCAGTTTTTTATCGGGCATAACATTACTGGCGTTACCTGCCCATGTTTACTCATACGGTATAGCATACTGGCTATCTGTACCGTCATTTATTTCAAACGCTGCTATAACTTACTTCATCTATCTACCAGTATTTTATGAGCTTCAAATAACTAGCATATACGAATACTTAGCACAAAGGTTTGATACAAAAGTTCGAAATTTTGCATCGGCTCTGTTTGTGTGTTCGTCGTTTTTATACCTTCCGATCGTTATTTACGTGCCAGCTTTAGCATTTTCTCAAGGTATAACAAAAGACCATTAGTTTCTAGTATTATCTACTCCTTCTGCCTTTAATAGCTACTGGTATTAGTATTAACTTGATAACTCCAATCATTTGCGCCGTTTGCGTATTTTACACCGCATTGGGAGGACTTAAAGCCGTTGTATGGACTGACGCCTTACAGTTTGTTATAATGATGGGCTCGTTAGTGGCGATTCTGTTTTTGGGAAAGACATCTGCCGGTGGGTTTGAAAATATATGGCATAAGAGTTTGGAAGGAAAAAGATTGAATATAGAGTAAGTAAGAAAAAATAAAGATAACGAGTAACACATTGTAATCTTTGCTTCTAGCTTTAGCTTTGATATTACGAACAGCGAAGCGTTTTGGTCATCTGGTATCGGATTATCAGTCAATTGGTTATGTTACACGGCATGCAATCAAGGTATTATGCAGAAATGTATCGCGTTACCAAATTACAAGGCAGTAAGAAGGTGATTCGATTCAGAAATGTTTTAATTGCAATAACATATCCTTTTCATCATCACTTATTTGCAGCGCTTTAATTATATTCGCCCTAGGAAGCATAGCAATAACAACCATATCCGCTTTTACTGGCTTAATCATGCTAGCCAAATATTTCGAATGTGATCCTCTCTTATCAGGGAAAATTGAGGAACCTGATCAAATTTTGACTTATTATATTATGGATGTTGCCAAAACTTTGCCAGGACTGCCAGGTATATTTACAGCTGGTATTTTTAGCGCTGCTTTGAGGTAAAGACGCTAATTTTTTGAAGTCTAACAATTGTAGTTAACCTAAATATTTTTAGTACCCTTTCCGCTGTTATAAACTGCCTTTCCGCCACTATTTATAAAGATTTCTTATCCAAATATCTGAAGAAAAACACTTCCGAGAAGACTATAAGTAATTACCTGAAACTGCTCTCAGTTAGTATTGGCATCGTCTGTACATCTCTAGTTTACGTGGTACCTTATTTAGGCACTCTGGTACCTCTGACTGTGAGCCTGAGTGGTGTAGCTGATGGTGCTTCCTTCGGAATTTTTACATCCGCTTTACTTTTTCCAAGTATAAACGCTAAAGTAAATAAAACTATGTAGGGTGTCAATAAAGTAACGCACAATATTCATAACAGCGTTAAAAAGTTAATAAGTCAAAATTCACTAAAAAATCTGTTTTTCCCGAAAACTATCAAAGATCGGTATAGGGAAGCCTTAATGGAACTTATTTATTGTAACGTGAGCTATCAGAAAATGAAATAATATACAGGTTGTTCTATTTAAAATAAGCAAGTTGACATTCGTTTCTGGTATAACTGGAAATAATTCCATGTTGCCAATATTTTTATTTGAAAGATCAGTACCAAAAATCCCCACAAACAAATTTTCAGAAGTCAACTAGTAATAATTCCCAATATTCCGCTAACCGATGGATTAAACGCCGAAATATATAAAATAAAAAAAAAATTAGCGTTTTTCAAAAACTACTTAATAACAAGGTTATGAATGCGTTACTTTATCGACTCTGTATATACATATAACACCTTTAGGGCGCGCTATATGGCGGAATAGCTTCACTTCTCTTCATGACATGGACAGTTTTCGGATCACAATATTACAGCTCAATCAAGGCGATAACAAAACCACCACTTCCTCTTAATACAGAAGGTTGCTCAAACTTCACGATGCAGGATATATACATTAACGCAAATTCGTAAGAATGAATAATGAATAAATAAAATGTGAAAATAATTGCGGCACTTTTAGCACAGTAGTTGAACAACCATTCATTTTGTATAGAATTTCATTTTATTACTACATTACAATAGGAACGCTGATTGCCATATTTGTCGGTTTGATTATAAGCAAGTTAACACCTCAATACGACAAAAAGGTTGACAAGAAATATTTTAGTCCTATTATAAGGAATTTGGTCAGTCCGGACAAGCATCACGAATATTATTCTCTGAAACAAACTGGAAAAAATGAGATATGTTATTGAAGGAATATAAATGCATGGTATTATACAACAGGATACAACCATCAGTATTAACCGTTTATTAAGGATTAGTTCCCTGCTGCACAACACTGTCAAATATAGTTGAATCAAGATTTTTGGTAACAGTAAATTAAATAATACATACAGTGTATTCAATGTACAAACGTATCTACGTAGATTATACGTGTTGTGTGTTATAATAAATTTTATATGCTTCTTTGTTAGTTATTGTTATTATTATACAATCACAGTACAATACCAGTAGTACATACCTAACAACGTACTGACAATGAGAAAAGGATGGAAGAATAAAGATATGGGAAAGTTGCCTTGAATTAGATTGGATCGTATTTAGCTAACCAAACTTAATATAAGAACTCATGCCTTGGCATCCCCCAACAGCTTTCGCCAATTACAGAGAGCATCGGCCAGCAATGGGTTATTTTTACGCCAGTAGAATATGTGAAGGTAACGAGACATAAGTTAAAAAGAGCTACTGTGAGCATTGGGGTATAAAACTTTTTTGGACTATGTCTCACGTAGGTACAATCGGTAATAAGATCAATCAGCGAAAGAGGCGATATCTTTGGCGGGATAGTGCAATAATTAGGTATGGATTAACTTCGGCTAGGGCAGTTAAAAATGTTCGCATATTGCCAAAAACGTCTGAAGTACTAGCTTATAAAAATTGCATTTATTCCTAACGATATAATATAATTATAGAAATGGGAGCAGTCAAGAACTTTGAATTTCCCACTAGGAGTATATTGTTTCTTGTTGAAAGAAACATTATTTACCTCCATTGAAAACAACAATTTCTTTTAAATGAAAAGCGACCTGGATTTTAGTGCATAACATTCAAATAATATTTTCTGGAAAGAAACAATTGATAAAGAGAATTTATATGAATTTTGTATTCCATTTAGTAAGCGATACTCTAAAATTTGTATCAATTGATTTCATTTTGCTGGTGTCATTCTAAAACATTTGTAAAATTTAGCTTGCAATCTTTCGAAGAAATTTTTCGTTTTGTAATCTTACACAAAATGTGTCATAAATCCAATATTTTGTTTTCTTTTTTTTTTGTTCATGACTCATGAGTCATGAGCTACGAACAAGACATTAAACCACACATTGGTGACGATATCAGCTTAAGCATTAGTCATCTGGTATTAGGGCCCACTTTGAAGTGGCATTCTTTGTGTTTGTCGGATCGTTCTTAATACATTCATGTTAGCTTGTTAGCTATAAAGCGGAAAGCATTTACCTATCTAACGGCAATAAATGTTACAAAGAAGGTTCCACTAGAATCAGTTCTTAGACCTCTTTTGTTTATATTGTTTTTCAATTTCCTTCACCATCTTTTCTTAGATGTACATTTATTTGAATTTGCTTAATAACACAACAGCAATTATCTCAAGACAAACGAGACATAAATTATCTCAAATTTGCAATCAATATATGAAAGCAATGATATCATGCTGTTGTAACAACGAACTGAAAATAAGTAAGACTAAAACGTGTAGGTATATCAACATTGCATGCTAAACGATGTGTGTGCTAGATTTAACATTTATTCGCGGGTTTAGTCTAAAACCGTCCAACAAATCACTATGTAAATGATTCTTGTAAAGAGTTGTATTCTATCTAGAATGTTGTTCAGTTTTCTTTGTTCAAGAAATAGTGGTAGATGTCGTCCAGTTTTTAAAGACTCATCATAGCTTACTGACTAAGCATGCGTATGCACTGTTTGTTAAAAAGAGTTCTTCGTTCTACGTAACTACGATGTTAGTCATTTATATGACTAATTCTTAAAACGCCTGTGGGCCTCTGATGCCGAAACACAGGACATCCCATTATGAAGGAAACCATTAATTTACACGTATAGGAACTTATAATGAAATTACCTGAAAACACAACAAAATTAAACATTTCTAGTTAAAACATTTTCTAAGTAACAAGTGTTATTACTCATGACACGCTGCTAGTACCTCTGACGATGGAATCTTCTGACGTACGCGTGCATATTATCACACCGATTAAACAAAAGTGAGAAATCCGCTGCGCCGCTTAGCGCTACAGATGCCATTAAATGCCGTCTAATTGTAAGTGAGAATAGGTCTACCAAAAATGCCACCACGCAACTTGGTAGCGCTCTGATTCGGATAATGCTCAACATTTAAAAAGATGCCTACTATTATACTTCTCTCAACGATGTGTACATTGTGAAAAAAAATAGCCCAATTTTTATACAGATTAAACAGAAATTTTTAAGAAAGAAAGATACCTTCCGAGAAAACATGCATAATGCAACAAACAAAATCAGTTCGATTTGGTTTCACGAATTGGAATACGAATTCGAGATTCCACTATCCAAAAAGGTGTGCCTTACTTTTTTCCTAAATAAATATCTGAAAAGCAAACCAATCATATGGGCATTAGTTTTCTTGAAATTTTTGTGTTCGTACCGTAAGATAACCCATCCGAATGCCTAGTCATATTCTTTGGCTAGCTTCAATTGCTTCGGTATTTTCAAACATTGATTTACGACACCTTGTTATACAAAAAATATGGACTTGATCTATTAAAACTAGAATTACCAGTTTTCGTGTGATGAACAAAAAAGTTAGAAAAGATGGATTTTAAATCTCAAAGTGTTCGAACCCCAAGTGTTGTCCAAATGTGCTATCTCCGACAACATGATCTGAACATTGCTATTAATAGAAATTTGAATAAACACAGTGTTACATCCATTTCAATATTTATTTTTAACAAAAATATATAAGTTTTTCAAATAGGGGCAAATATCTTAAACACGTTTCCACCGTCACAACAAAATATTTTACCTACTCATGTTGATAATACCAAAAAAGAATAGCTAAGAAATGAACACCAACGGTGACAATGAAAATCAAGTGACACTATTTGCACATGTCAGAAATCTGCAAGTTTTCATGATAATGCGAAAATGAATTTAAAATTGTTTTATAATATAGAAAAACAAACACATGTAAGTCATCGTGTACAGAAACTAGTAGGTAAAGATATTTTAATTAGTCAAGGAATACATACTTTGTACGCGTAGTAACAACACAAAAATAAAGCAAGATTATTAAAATTTTATTTAAACAAATAAGATGTATAGCTTCTTTGTATCCAATTTTTCATTCTTAGGCATCGGAAGCGCCGAACTTGCAGTGTAATGAGTGGGCATTATCACATTTTAATTATCACAACTACATATCCAAATACCTTCAATGATGTCACTATCCTACTTATAGTGGAATTTGCATTGCGGATGTGGAATAAAAGAATCCTAATAATGTATTTTCATTAAATAAATAATTTAAAGAATTATAAAAACTTATGCATCCAAAACTCTTGATGCATACACTGAGAAAAATTGAAAACGTCTTCTAATCAATTTCTATATATAAATTGGTGAAATTAATTCAATACACATGTTTATACTACATAGCTACTTATAGTAGTTCATAGTTAAGTTATAGTTTAGGTTTAAGATTAAGTTTGATTACGTAAATGAAAATATCGTAGTTTTAATAAAAATTCTTTTTTTTTTGTTTATTTATTATATAATTTTTTTAATAAATAAAACTTTATAATTAAATCTGCTTTTTCTTTACAGATATCTATTTTTTATATGTTAATGATGTTCAAAAATATAAAACTTCACTAAACGGCAATGAAATTATACTCATAATTTCATTGCCACCTGATATATCTAGACTTCACCACTGCAGAAAATGTGCATTAGCAATATCCCCTCTTTGTAAGCAATGACTAATTTATTTATATTTACCGTTTTCTATCACTTGTGGGTACGTTGCCGAGTTGGCTGTACGTTTTGAGTTTCCTAAATTACTAACTTGTATATTATTAGTCTTTTGCTTTGTTAAAAATTGAATTTATAGTTTAATTTTTAATCATTCAATGTATCCAATGAGTTTTTATTAATAAAACAGTATAATTATTAATAACATGCATTATTTATATCAAAAACATATAAAGAGTATGAAAACTCTTACCCAAGCTGAGTATACTTATTTAGAATGTTTAAATCAAATATTAACTATTCTCCAGTATATTTTGGATCCTTAAATCCTCAAAATAACTTTTAAATATCGCGTTATCATAAGAGAATGAACCACCAACCATATATGTCTACCAACCTATACATATTAAAATTTCAATATCAACTATCATTTACAAATATGAAGAATAACCTCAAAGTTTTCGAAATGTTAAATACTTATTTACACACAAATTTAAACACTACTTAGACCAGATACCTCGAATATCAGCTTGCATACACCCCAGAGTGCCTCAGAATGAAGTTTCCTCGCAGTGATAAAACAAAAATGTTGCAGAAATGGTCCCCATCAGTAGAACAACGCCGATATCAGAAAAATCCAGGGAAAAATCTCCTTTACAGCATCCAAAGTGTATCATTATATTCAAGACAGCAGATACATGTATAATTCCACAAAAGAAAAGTACCAAAAGTATGGTAACACAGCAAATTTCTTCAAATGTTGAACAATCTTGACGTTCTGTATATTTATAGGGCGAAGGTAAATACATTGATTTACAAAGAAGATCCCCTTCGATGTTGGATATACCATAGGAATATGATTTAATTCGATAAAAATGAAGTAGTTTTCAAAGAAAGTTTTATGAACTCTGCCTCAGATACTCCTATAACCAAATAAATCGCCTGACTTTCATATATAATCAATGGCTAAGTAGTAAAGCAAAACCTTACTCTGGGAGGATGTGGGAAGAAGTCCCAGACCTTGTTACTGAAAGCCGGCAAATTATATTATCCTTCTGAATTCTGAAGAAGCAGCCTCCACGTTTCCTTAATTACGAGAGCCGTGGCGTCTTCACGTAGCTGCTCCCTTTTTCACTCATCATAAAGTGGAAGTTAGAACAGTAAAAACAAACAAAACAACAGCAGTACCTACTCTAATTACTTAACAATAACTTATACTTAACAATAACTTAATCCGAACTATTCTAACCAATAGTAATTAAATGAAAGAATCTATATCACTAAAGAGCATAAAATATTCATTCAAAAATACGTACTATCTTAACCCTATCTAAATATCATGCCGTAACCTATCTTGCCCTTTAGCAGCATTACTAAAAAATTCCCGCCATTTAACCGGCTCATTATCTCTAATATCTGTTTCGCTTCTCGGCCAAGTTAACCCCTTAGCTAATGCCCTAACTTGCGTACGCGACCGCCCTCTATCAGTAAGTGGACATTCAAATAAAACATGCCCCGATGTATCCACCCCACTACATTCACAATGAGAATCATTAACCCACCCCAATTCTACATAAATAGCGTGATCTAATATCTAATAATCACACTATCTCCCCAAGACACCGCCTCTTTCGCTAATTAATCCGCCCTGTTATTACCTATTGTACCTACGTGAGTCCTAGTCCAAAAAAGTTTTATATCCCCTTTACGCAACGTATCCCAAGTATCTAATAACAAATCAGTCGGATTTTTTAAATTCCCTAACACCTCTAATACAGATAAGCTGTTATAATTCTCAAGTCCCGTATGAATTCCTATTCGCGCTTAATATAAGCTACTACCTGTCTTATTGCTACTAATTCTGCCTGAAAAATATTGCAATGATCCCCTAATTTAAACTTTTGGTTATACTTTGTGAGTTTTTTAACTTGAGACAACGGAATATCTCTAAAACACTGCATCAAATCAAAAAAAGATCTTAATAAGATTTGTTATAATGTAGGGGGCTCACTGAATGGTGCCGAACTTGGCAGTACTTGACAAGCTGTGAATACTTACACATTGTCCGATCCCCATTTAGATTATTAATTATTAATCCAATACAAATTAGTTAGTGTTGAATATTTGAACAGTAATGGAGGCTATAACATTACAAGAGAGAATTGAAATGATTTATATCTATGGAGAAAGTGGTAGGAATATCAATGATGCCGTTAATCTTTATTCACAACGTTTTATTGGTCCATATTTCATCGATGGAAACTTAAATGGTGAAAAATATCGAAACATCTTGCAGAACGAACTTCCAGTGTTACTTGAAGTTCTTCCCTTGGACGTACGACAAACAATGTGGTTCCAACATGAGAAGTATTAGATCGAGCCTACAATCGTCGATGGATCGGAAGAGGTGGTCCAGTTTATACAGAAGTGCCAACCACGAGGGAAAACATGATTGAGCGAATCACCAACGCTTGTTCAAGGATTACGCCGGAAACACTTCTCAGTTGTGTGCAATCATTCCATTTGCGAATAAATAAATGTATCGAAGTGGAAGGGCACATTTTCGAACACATTTTCTGAAATGGGTATGATAAAGTAAAGTTTTTCGTTGTTGAATGGCTTTTCGAAATGTTATTTAATGTTAAAATGAAAAAAAAAAAAAACAAAATCATGTTTGCGTGCTATTCTTTTTTGTGTATTTTTTCTAGACGTTCACAATCATGTTTTTTGCGATTTCAGCGCAATCTGTTACGAATCGAAAAAAAGTTTCAAACAAAAACTACATACTTGATGGCGTAGAATCCGAATCTGCAATACAAAATGGAGGTTCCCATTTAAGATTTCAAAGTTGTCCCCCCTCCCACTCTGGGGGGTGAGGTGGGGGATTGAGTTCGGCACCATTCAGTGAGCCCCCTACATTATAACAAATCTTATTAAGATCTTTTTTTGATTTGATGCAGTGTTTTAGAGATATTCCGTTGTCTCAAGATAAAAAAACTCGCCCAGTATATTTCAATGCCCCTATTATAAACAACAAAAGCCGCCCCTGTACCACCCTCATCGTCATTATATCATCGGATGTTATGGCACCTTGCGAGATTTTTAATTCGGTGAAATGGATTATTTCGGTCTGGCATGTGATATACGGTCATGTATGTGTACACAAAACTTCAGAAAATACCTGCTACGTATAAGTAGATAAATTATAACTGTTATCATATACATACTACTTTTACTTACTTTAATAAACATAACACTAATTTACAGTCTTTAGTTAAAAGGCGAAGAATGTAAAGTGATTCTTTTATTCTCTTTTTGTCTGTGTTGGCTGCGGTAACACTCAACGCTTCATATTAAGTTAATGTGTATCATTTAATATTTAGAGCAAACATGAAGCATACTTTCACATGGTTAGACTACTCTCTTTTCTTCTTAATGTTGACCATCAATTCAGCAATGGGCATTTATTATGGATTGTACAGGAAACAGAAAACTGCAACCGATTTTCTCTTAGGAGGGAAGCAAATGAGTGTTGTGCCAACTGCCTTATCGATAATTACAAGGTACATATACATATGAGAAGTATCGAAACAATTCAGGAAGTACCCCTTACCTTTGCAGTTCATTATCTGGATTGATACTGCTATCCTTCCCTGCTGAAGTCTATAGATATGGAGCAACTTTACTGTTATTATCACCTGTCCACATACCTGTTTTACTAACCGCTTGTTATATTTACATCGCGGTATTCTACAAACTTCAAATTACAAGTATTTATGAGTATTTCAAAATTCGCTATGACAACAGGATCAGGATACTTGCATCTTTCCTTTACCTAATCCACATGTTTTTTATACCGCCTGTTGTCATCTATATCCCATCTTTAGCTCTCTCACAAGGTACATGTTTTTTATTATTTTTATTATTGTAATATATAAATATTTATACCAATTTATAGTGTCTGGTCTTCACATATATTACGTAATTCCAATAGTATGCGGTGTCTGCATATTCTACACTACCATGGGTGGGATAAAGGCTGCAGTTTGGTCTGATGCTTTACAATTCACAACAATGTTTGGATCGGTCATATTGGTAGTGACATTGGGAGTTATCGCCAACGGCGGATTCGCTAATATCTTTGAAAATGCATCGCTTGGTGGGCGTTTGGATATAAGGTACATAATCGTTTAAAAACATTTGCCATTTACATTATTCACTCAATTTAGCTTTGACCTTTCCATAACCAAACGAGATACATTCTGGACAGCGACCATTGCTTGCTTTTTTGCGTACCTAAATCATTACGGTACTAATCAAGGATTTGTTCAAAAATGTTTAAGCTTGCCATCTTATAAATCGATAAAATGGTAAGTAATCGAGTAGTAATCCGAGTCGAAAAGTACCAAACTAAACGTTTTGCAAATATCATCCTAGGGCCATTCTGATAGTAACGATTGGTGTGGTAATTACCACTGGGCTTAGCTTGTTTTCTGGATTGGTGATGTTCTCGCATTATTTTGGATGTGATCCTCTAAAACTTAATATGATACAGAAGCATGATCAACTTCTACCTATGTACGTTATGGAAGTAGCTAGATCAATTCCAGGACTACCAGGGTTATTTATATCGGGAGTATTTAGTTCATCTATGAGGTATGATTAATTTATATTAATATTTGATTAATTTTACTATCATTGATGGACTTTAAAACAAGTTTGATCAGGGTTGCTTGGATATATTCAAGATTGTGAACATTAACCATAGGTTTATATAATGTTTCCGAATTTATTAATTAATTCTATTAATTTGTTATAATTCAACCACTGAAAGGGTGGCGTTTTAAAATCTTTTAAAATAAACTGGGATACATAAATTACAGTTTTAATCCAAGCTATCCGTCTAGCTCCAGCTTGGAGTTATAATGTAAAGATAGCTTAGATTTTGATAAAACTTTATTACGTTTACGTGACCTTAAAATTCGACCCAAATATCGTTTATCCGAAATAACTTTTAAACGGTGAACCACCCTACCGCCAGTTGAGAAAAATTCATCAAAATTTAAAATACTAACGCTCAAATGTGCAGGTGTCCCATCTAAGACTGGGTTTTTGATTGCACCTCTATTTTTGATTTTAGGAAAATGTGTTTTATACAAAAATTTTACAGAATTCAATTTTGATAACCCAAAAATATTTTTGACTATAGGGACTGTTCCAAAAGTAGGAACACGCATACTTACTCCGTTATTTTAAATAGAACAGCCTATATATTATTCCATTTTTAAATTTTACGAAGAAAAATAACATCAGTTTATATAAGCTGCTATATGTATATCTGTAATAACAACGGTGTTATTTACGCTTTTGTAAAAAAGACCCTGCTGAAAGCTTAACGTTAAGACGGTCTGGTTTGTATATGCATTTATTTTAGATATTCATATTTTAAATATCATACATACATACTTAGCTTCATACACCAGTAAAATTAAAATCGACGTAATTATATACAGGTGTCCACTATACTCCTAAACATTTGCTTAACTTTAGTCTAAGGTAACTTGATTTTTCTAAACGGCAGTCTATATATTTGCTTATGCTAAATTAACCCTTACGCAACGCCCTTTCAATACATACTAAACTTTTGTGATGACTCATGCAAGATATTGTAGATAATTATTTTTAAATAAATCCAATGATTTTTTTGTTAATTTTCAAATCAGCTTAATATATAAACGCGATATAACTAAATAAAGCTGTAAATTAGTAAGCTTACATCAGTATCAGATCAAAAAATACAAAACAAATACGTTTTTTTTTTTAAATAAGAAATTTAATGTAATTCCTCTGTGATTAACAGAAACTATATTACTGATGTTTGGTAGGCTCTGGTAATTGTTCATTACCATAACCTACTAATAATAGTTAATAATACTTGAAAGTCAAAGCTATCAAAAAAAATAATGTATTTTATGTAATACGCTTTCTGTGATTTCTTTTTTTTTGGGGGCTACCTAATAAAGCTTGTGTTTAAAAAAGAGCCATCCACATAGGAAAATAAGAAGAATGGGATAAGGGAGGCATTTTTATTCATTTCGTAGAATTTTTGAAAAACTACCCCAAAATTTGCAAAAGGGAATAGAAATATGCTTAACAGAAAGAGGGTATATTTTTGAACATCTGCTATGAATTTTGATAATTAAAAATAATTACTACGTGTAAATACTTTTAATTGAGAATGTATTTTATTCTGGTTTAATTTTCATTTGTTTTTTTCTTACAAATAAAAGTCAGACATTAAGTCTTACTTTAATGGTTTATGAAGAAAATACATACTATTTACCTAAGTAATTAAATAAATATGTAATAAAATAAATAAATAATCACTGACATGTAACAAGGACAAAGTATTATATACAAAATTATTTCTTGACAATTTTGACGTTTAACTATTATGCTGGTGCAATAATTCTCATGGCCTGCCCTATTAAAAATAGGTATTATTGGGCATATAGTAGCTTATATAAATGATGTTATTTTTCTACGTAGAATTTGAAAATAGAATAATATATACGGTGTTCCATTAAAAATAACGCAGTAAGTATGCGTTTTCCTACTTTTGGAACACCTTTGCATTATTTATTATTATTATTAAAGGCTGCGAAAGTATCGCCAATATTTAAAAAGGGAGATAAAAATAAATGTGAAAATTATCGTCCAATAAGTATTCTGCCAGCCATCTCAAAGATATTTGAAGAGGCAATCGCATCAAGATTGATTTCTTATCTGGAAAAACATAATTATTTATCTCCGAAACAACATGGATACAGAAAAAGGCATGCTACATCAAACGGGATATTACAAATGATTAAAGACATATACAATGCCTACGACTCCAGGATATATTCCAGAATGACATTACTGGATCTAACTAAGGCCTTTGATTTTGATGCGAAAGTTAGAATATTACGGGATAAGTGGGAAACCACTAACTTTGCTACTATCTTACCTCAGCGAAAGAGACCAACTAACATCTTGGAATGGTTCCCAATCAGATCTAGGAAGCATTAAATATGGAGTTCCTCAAGGATCAATACTTGGGCCACTCCTGTTGCTGATATACATTAATGATCTTCCGCATAACATGGGTGGAACCGAAATTTGTTTATATTCGGACGACACGTCACTCTTGGTGCACGCTGACAACCCTCAAAAACTAAATGAAAAATCCCGAGAGGCAGTTGGAATTGCTGAAGAATGGCTGGCTGCAAACGAATTAAGATTGAATTATGACAAAACACAAAATATAACCTTCGCCACCGACAGCAGTGTGTCATCATATGGAAAGTTCCCTTGGGGTTATAATTGACTCCAAACTGAGAGGGATTCAGCATGTGGATGATTTGAGCAGTAGATTGTCATCGGCATTGTACGCCATAAAGAGAATAAAACATATAGCAACGTTGGAAACCGCAAAAGTTGTCTACTTCTCATATTTCCATCCCCTCATGTCTTACGAAGTCATTTTCTGGGGACTGGCGACGGATGCGCATAAAATCTTCCTACTGCAAAAACGGACGCTTAGAATCTTGCGCAACCTAAAATATAATCAAAGCTGTAAAACATTCTTCTCAGCCGAAAATATACTTACCCTACCATCTGTGTATATTTTGTCCATCGTCATACATGTGCACAACAACACCCACCTATACTCCGTAAATGGTGACCTACATACCTATTCCACAAGAGGAAGGAATAAAATGAAAGTTCCCTACCACCGCCTTACCTGCTCCCAGAAGTCAATGGATTATTGGGGTGCTAAATTATATAATCACTTGCCCATGGATATTAAAAAAAGCCAGCCTTTACTTCAAAAAGCAAGTAAAGGGAATTCTGATGCAGAGGGAGTGCTACTCGGTTGATGAGTTTCTGCTGTTCTAGTCGTCTTTTTATGTTTGTTTGTCAATCGTAATCTGTGTGTCATATAGGGGAAGGTGGGGCAATATGGGAACATTAAGCTTTAGAACACAGCATCAGAATTGCAAATTGATATACAAGGTTCTAAGTATGCTTGTTGTAGTCTTTAAACATTTATCTGCTGATGGATGAATTTACAATTTTTCGATGGGTACTCTTGATGTTGTGAGAAAATTTTGAAAAGAAATGTGTAAATACACCATCTTGCCCCACCATGGGGGCAAGATGGGGTTCCAGTTAAGAATGGGTTGTGCCATAAATCTAGGTAATAGGTAAAAAATAGATTCTTAAAATATTCTTAAAAACATGCAGGAACAAAGCTTAAGCTCTTTAGAGCGGAACTACTTAAAATAAAAAAAAATACAATAACGATAAGAATATTAAACTTAATCTTCACAATTGTGACAATAGAAGACGAACTCATCCACGTTATTCGCACAGCCTCCATGTACCCAACCTCGCCATCCATGGCATTGTATCAATACTTCCCCTTACAATACTAACATTGAACGTCATCTTCCTCAATAGAAGAACTTGATTATTTCCTTGACGTTTTCTAAAAATCTATCTCTTTCCTTACAAAATTCGGCTTCTTGATCTCTTCTGTTTTCTTCTTTGTCATTTTCTTTTCCTTTAACTCTCCCTCAGCACTTCTAGTTGCCCTAGGGATTCTCCAGACATCTATTATCTTGTAGCAGATTTTTATACGTAGTGCTTGTAAGGATTGTTGTCTTTCCCTTGTTACGCTTTGATTGAACCTGTCCTTTATTCCTAACATGAGAAATAGGCATTATGTCTTCGAGAAAGCATAATGGCATATCCAGGCATAACGGACCAGACTGAAGAGTGAGATAGTAATGTCTCCATGTTGCCCCATACCAATAGCCCCATCTTGCCTCTTTGGGACATTTTCTGGTTATGTTATAATAACATATTAAATATTTGAAATAAACAAATAACACACTATAGAAAATGCATGCAATACATGTCAATTAGTAAGCACAAAAAAGTGTAGTTGTAAATAATTTACTTATGCTTCCGATACTGGTCGTTGAACTCACCATCAAAATAATAACGAAATTCTGGAAATTGCAAAGTTCACACACAAACAGCAATAACTTTGTTATTACGACTAGTAAAGTTTCCAACATTACAACACACATAAAACACCACTTATCAATATTAGGACTGCTATTATTGGACAGATGCTTACTGCCGTTTTGTAGATAAGACGATGTCCCCATCATGTCTCGTGGCCCCATCTTGCCCGACCCTCCCCTACTTACTTACTTTTGTACTTATTTATTTATTTGTGTTTTCATTTATTTATATTGACATTGTTACTTATAATTATAAGCAACATATTTATTTTATTGACAATTTCTGTAATGGTTTTATTACACAATAAATGCTACTTCTACTACCTAGTCAAAAATATTTTTAGGTTATGCAGCAATAAATTCTGTAAAATTTTGTATAAAATATTTTTTGCTAAAATCAAAAATAGAGCTCTAATCAAAGACACACACAGTCTTCGGTGGGACACCTGCACATGAAAATCGTGTGTTTAATGTAACAATTAAAGATTTTAAGAACTTTAAATTACTCTACATCGAAAAATAAAATTACAAAACACTAAATAATTTCTGATTAAACCTTATATTCCATATTTAATCTCCAAATTTTCTTTCTCTATTATAAAAACAGTTATATGTTTGTAACAGTTATGCAGGAGCGAAGCATCTTTAAGGCAGACTCCTTAGGTATCCTACTAGAAAAAAAAATGCGAATTTAATCACAGCATTGTAAATTGAAGTACTAATTGCCATCTACAACTCAAAATTCATTAGTTTTTTAACCTAAACGTATAACAATAATAAATCTTTTATTATTATTAGATGATTGGAATTACCTTTGTTTTGTATCTCTTCTTGAATTTTCCAAATGCTGTTAATGCATATTGTTTTTCAAAAATAAAAAAAATGTACCTATGAGAAGATATTTTTTGGAACGCACTGTATAAATACAAAATCTTTCAGCGCATTATCTTCTCAATTAAATTGCATGGCGGCCATAACGTACAAGGACTTCTTATCACGCTACCTGAGCAAGGACACCTCACAAGAAACTATCAGTTTATACCTGAAGGGCCTGGTGGTTATTTTCGGGATTATTTGCACAGCTTTGGTATACGTTGTGGAAAGTTTAGGGAGTCTACTGGCCATAACGTTACGAGCGAGCGCTGTCAGCGGTGGCCCACTCTTCGGACTATTCACAGCTGGCATGCTGATACCCATGGTCCACTCAAAAGTAAGAAACTGATCTGGAAAACTCAAATTTAATATATAAATTTCAGGGTGCATATTATGGCGGTATAATCTCGTTGATAGTAACTGGATGGATGGTAGTAGGGTCGCAGTGGTATATATATGTAGGAGCTATAGACCATCCTGCGTTACCAGTATCAATAAGTACTTGTAACGAAACAATATCCACTGCCATAAATGAAACGTACGTTATACTAAACATAAAATTGGATTTGAAATAATTGTATCTGCTTATAGATTAAATGTCATAATGACTGCAACCACAGAAGCTAGCATGGATGAAGGAGAACAGCCATTCATTCTCTACAGAATTTCTTTCTATTACTACACAATGATCGGAGCATTTATAGCTATCACTGTTAGTGTAGTAGTTAGCTACTTTACAGAACGTGATAAGCCACTAAATAGGGATTGTTTAGCACCTATAACCAGATATTTCATACAAGATAAATCTCCACCCGAATATTATAGTGTTAATAAAGCCATAGAGCTAGTAAAGGTGGAAGATTAAATAAAAAGAACTTTTGCACATTTTTTTTAAAATATAGTATTCCAATACACTACTATTTTTTTTTTTATTTTTCTTACTGTTTCGATTTAAAAATGTAATTTGACAAAATTGCATCTTAGATATCCAGCCATTTTTTTTAATCAGTCACGATTATTTGCCAAAGTGTATGAAGTAATTTATCGTTGCAAGAAATAAAATTTCATGCAGAATAAATTGAGCCTAGATCTGATTTTATTTTACAACTTTGATATTGGAAGAGACGATTTTACGCAACAAACGTTTGAACAATTTGAGTTGTTTACTGAAAACATATGAAATGTGAGTAAAACATTTTACAATAAATAGTTATGATAAGACAAAGGCGGTATAGATAATAATGGCATGACAATGGCAAGGTGATATATTAGCAATTGCCACTAGTAGCAAATTCAAGGTAACAACAATGTGTATTTGAGGATTACGCTTATTTTGGATATTCGTATATTTTAAATATTGTAGCTCGAACGCAACAGTGCCATTCGCCAATGTATTTGTATATAGCTGTCCATGATAAATGGATGAATCAACATTTACTTTAGTATATCATAAACAATCTAAAGAACGATGTATATTATATTTAATATGAATAGGATAAGTTCTTGAACCATTCAAAAGTTTTATTTAAAATCAGATTACGTGTTTCGATGTTAACACATCATCTTCAGATCTACGTTGTTCGGAAAAATTGTTGAAAGTTAATTAAAAATAGTGCTAACTGATAATATCTGTTAAAATACGCTAAGAGTCAACAAACAACCAAGTCCTCCAACCAGGAAACTTAATTCTTTTATACCGGATTATTATATAAATGTTTTTCAAAACAAAAGCAAAATTGGTGTTCTAATGAACGGAAAATAATTTAAAACACATTTTTCTTACCACGAGTTGTCCTTTCTACAGGCATTCCAACAACATTTCATCTTAGGCAGCCACATTGCTGTCATATTCAGTTTCTTAAACGTTATCTGTACAATTTACCGCTATCACATAAATATGTCCACAATACATAGAAAATCGTATAGAAGGTACAACAATTATTTTTAGATTTACACCCAGCATTTTCTCTTTAACTATTTTGCGGTAAGTTTTCAGTGTTGCGTAAAATAATCTTAAGTTTTGTTTCACCCAAATATCCTTTCTATTTAAGCGAGATCAGTCCCACCTTAGATCAACCATATAAATATTAAAAGAATGGATGCTAGATTAAGTTGGTTAGATTACTTTGCCTTCATTTTGATGCTGGTTGTGAGCGCTCTTATTGGAATTTATTACGGATTCTTCAAGAAACAGGACACTCTCACAGATTATCTGCATGGTAACAAGCAAATGGGTACTTGGTCAATCGCCATGTCGTTGGCGTCAAGGTGAGTGGACAAGAATACTCAAAACTTTGGTACTGATAGTGTTGCAAACTTTAATACAGCTTACCATAAACTGCACTAGAATAGACGCACGTTTCACAACCAGAGATGGCATCATCAGCAGTAATACTTGACTAGATAGCCACACTAAAGCTATACTTATCTATATCTGAAAATAGCATGGTACACTAATTAGGATTATGGTTGATCATCTGTTATGGCTAATTAATCATTTGCCCGAACTGACATCTAATCTTTTATTTCTTTTCTCTTAACACAAGAATTTACAAGTTCTAAATTTGTATCCATTGAAGAATGTTTGTTTTTATCAATTTCAATATTTTCATAAGAATTCAATTGTATGTGTGTGTTTAGATTCTTAACTATTACAGTAAGTAATTCTAAGATAGTAAATTTGACATAGTAATAAGTATTGAAAATTTTTAAACGTATTTTTCTCATGACCTAGAGAGATCTACCTTTATCTTATAATAAATCTAAGGTGATTCCACAATTTTGCAATAATTATTTATTGTAATTTTGTGTTAACATTGCATAGTTCTTTTGGTCACCAATGCATTCTCAGGTATTAAATACCTTATATTCCCCTCACTTCGGTGAAATTAACGGACTTTCTAAGGCAGTTTGCCCACCTGTCGAAAGACAATCGCTATCGAAGTCTGTTGGAGTATTTCAATTCAAAAGGATTCACTAGCCAACCTCCGTGAGAGACGGACGTGTCTCGATTAATTTTGTAAAATTTAACGGCCATTTTAATAAAGTCCAATTTATTTTAAATTTCAACCTAAAAACGATTGCTAATTGTTAAACAAAGTTTATCACATTAATTTTATCCACAATTTACCTATATCTGTTGGGTAATTTTCTCCAACGACGATTTTCCTGAGATATGTTCCTATCCTGAGCCATTCTCCGTCATTAGAAGTACGAAGTACGAGGGCCCCCATTTAGATATCCCGTTGATCCCTCCAAAGGTATTTCGCGTCCAAATCAATCTAAAAATAAACGTATTATTTTAGTTCTAATCTTATTATACTTATACGAAATTTCATTGTAATACGTTCGGCAAATTTTGGTGTTAGGAATTTTGTATAACCGTTAAACAGTTTGCGACCACGGGTAATTTTTATTGGAATTCTAATTCTCAATGTTATATTTGATATGTATTTACGCACGAACCGAAATTCAGTAATATTATATTCACATTGTTTTCACCGATCTTTTAAGCATAGAATTACTCAGATGAACGTCCCGAATACGTGGATATTTTGAAATTTAGTTTTAACCGTCTCAATTTTTCTATTATGAATTTATATTCCAAAAAGTGGAATTACTGACAAAAACGTTATTGTTATACAATAAGCGAACTCATTTAACTTTCCTGAGATTTATAACATCCTTATTTACATTGTTTTTACACAGTTCCACATTTCGAACCTTTTCACTAAATAAAATCACTTTTGTTTGCACTTAAATGTTTTCTTTATCGTACAAAATCGATCATAATTGATGTACGAAAGTCTCATGCACATTACTGAACAGAAATTAAGCACTTTATCGGAGTAGAGTAGATACTGGCAATACGATACAATGGTGTCTACTGTCGTAGCCATAGATAAGGTAGGTTGGTATAGGTGGGTAACTACCTGTAATTTACCAATACCTGGTTAACAGCGCCTCCTTACGAAAATGGTCTCAGAACTAACACAGGTATGTATTCAACCGCGCGTTATTTGAAAATATGAGTATTTAAAAGGTTTGTGATGAAAGGAGTGAAAGAAAAGTCTAACGTGGTCAGACAACAATTTTGGTATACGGCACTTGAAAACAAAGTCCATGCTGCACACCAAAATAGATGTGTGCAGCACACATAAAAATAACACTTTAGTAATTATATCCTATGTCAATGCAATTTGTATAGAGGGTGATAGAACAAAATGTTAATAAATCCAAATACTTGTGCTTTTTACTGCATAATTAAATATAGCGTAATTAATTTACACCTTTATACAAATATAGAATGCAATCAATCAAATACTGATATACGTATTGTACATTTTTGACATTCACTGATGCCAGTCCAACACAAAGTACCAATAGATACATAGGATATTCCCCAAAATTTCTGGCATCAGCGCCTCTGCCGGGAATGGTCTCAGAATTATTGTTCTGACGTCACTATAATATAAACAAATCCTATTTCAGTGTTCTCTCTTTCAAAAATATCATTTAGCTTTCTCAAATTCTGTTATAGTCGTCATACTTTCTTCCTTTATCTGGATAAATGAAGTCTCATTACTATATTCACACTGAGAAAGCGTTAAATGAAGATTAACCTGTATTCGACAACAAATAATTGATAACTTAGTTACAATTGCAATGTAATTGATTACAAAAATTATGAAGTAATTACTTCAGTACCTTCAATTACAAAGTAATTTAATTATAATGTAATTTGTTATTTTGTAATTAATTCCCTGAAAATAATTTGTAGTAATAACAATTTGTTAGGTTGTAATTGAATATCGAAATAATTAATTAAGATATAATTAAAATTATTAAAAAATATAATAATTAATATAACGTAAAGTCAGGTAAGTGTGTAACCGGGGCAAGTGTGTAGTTTGTTTATATTTATTTTTAAAATTGAAATACGGACGTCCTCTTGTTATAATACTAATGTTTTACAAACAAAAGTTCGTATTTCCCAATGTGTAATAACTTGAATATCTTGTGAATATATCACACCTTATTAAACAGGCACCAGTTTAGTATTACACTCTTGACCGAACTAAAGGATAATGCTATTAATATATAAAATGCGGAACCATTACACACTTGCCCCATTTTGCTGGGTAAGTGTGTAGTATTGACAGTGTTTAAAATTTCTTTTTTTACTAGTAAACCGTTGATAACTATAAAAGGTGTATCTATTGAAGGCTTTCAACTGAGCATACATTACGTACTTCTATGTGTAAAATTTATCAAAATGCCTTATTATGTGAACAGTGTTACATTTTCTTCGCACTATGCAATTTTTACTACACACTTACCTGATCTTACCTTATAATAAAATTATAATTGTAATTCAAGATTGCCATGTAATTGTTCCAATTATAAAGTAATTTGATTACACAGTAATTTAATTTTAATATAACTAGTTACCAAAGTAATTAGTTATTTTGTTATTAATTACGAAATTCAATTAACTTGTAATTAAATATGCCCAACACTAACATCAATCACATATACCTTCTTTATGTTTCAGTACACTTTCTGGGATAGCCATGATATCCGTACCAGCAGATGTTTACAGATACGGAATTTACTTGGTTTTCTTTATACCAGTCCTTCCAATTACACTCTACATTGGTTACGTAATATACTTACCTGTGTTTTATAAACTACAAGTTACAAGCATCTACGAGTACTTTAGCCTAAGATTCGATAAAAATGTAAGAATATTTGCTTCCGTTTTATACGCTATACAAGGTTTGCTTTCTTTACCAATAATCATCTACGTACCAGCTTTAGTTTTGTCGCAAGGTAAGAAAATGTTCTCTGCAACGAGTTGAAATGCGTAATAACGTAATTCCTAGCGACTGGACTCACTGCACATTTTCTTACGCCAATACTATGCGGTGTGTGCGTCTTTTATACAACCTTAGGAGGTTTGAGGGCTGTAGTTTGGACGGACGTAGCACAATTTATTGTAATGGTTAGCTCTTTGTTCGTGATATTAATAATGGGAATCATCGCTTGCGGAGGCTTTGGAATAATCTTTGAAAGAGCCTACATGGGAGGTCGGCTTGATATAAGGTAAAGTATTTAAAAAGGATATCCCACACTATGCAGTTTTGACAGCTTGTGGGCTCTGAAAAAACATGGACGAATTTATCCATAATACTCATTCAAAGAATAATAGTGCTTACTAACTAAAAAATCTTTTAGTGCATTTTTTAAAAGAATTAATATTATTGAGTAATTAATTTCAGGTTTTTATGAATTAGATAGTTTGATACCAATACAGAGAGGATTACTTCCGTAAGTAGGAGGTTCCTGTTTTAGAATAATAGAAATTTTGGTTGAAATTAGGTTCAATGTTTTTAATAAGTAATAGTATTTCATAAGTTGTTTATTAGGTATTATGCTCTTACCGAGCATAAGCACAAGCTTAAACTAAAAAATAATAATTAAATTTTCCTAAACTTTTGACAGCGACATGGCTGACCACGTGTCACTCTCGACATTATGCGAATACTTCTTTTTTGTATGCGGAAAGCGTGACTACTTTGGTAATTAGCCCACCAGAATATAAGACCATACCTCACCTAAGTTTCGAAACATGCGCAGTAATACGTTTTAGTGACATGCATGTTTGTTACTCCCACTAATCAGTAAATCACCTAGCGTGCCTGTAGCAATTTTTAAACATAAAAATATCAATGTGTGTTGACAAACCTAAACCATTATCAATCCGTAGATCCACTTAATGGAAGTAATCTGTCGAATTTAATGCCTATCAACTCGCAGTAGTTGGCTATAGTCAGCATCCCTTCTGTTTGGAAGGAAAGTATAGTCTTGTCCATGTCTATTCTCACGCCGTTAACTGTAAATCACTGCACAAACGTGTTTAGCATACTTTTCTTGTTTCCTTAATTCCTTAATATTAGTGTCTGCATGTAAGTGACTAATATCATCTGCATACATTGCGAGATCATCCATAAGCAGTAGAAAGAGTAATGGTCCAGTATCGGGCGTTGCGGCACCCCTGACTTCACATTAAGTTTAGATGGGACCACGCCATCCACTATAAGTTTTTTTTTTCTGTTGGCTAGATACGATGTAACCCAACATTTTATTGACCCTCTCAAACCGTATGGTTCTAATTTGCGCAGGAGTAATTCACGATTAACTAGTTCAAAAGGGACGGCCTTAGACAGACCGACAAAAAGGCCCATGCTCTTCCCAGCATTATCTAAATTAACGCAGACTTTAATTAACAATGAGAGTAATGTAGTTTGAGTAGCTTTCCCTTGGACAAAACCATGCTGAGCTTGATGTATTGTATTGTGCTTTATTAAGAAGTTAAACATAGGATTAAAGACAAACTTCTCGAAAATTTTGGATATCACATTAACTTCGAAAATATTAGGAAACGTCTCTGCTTTTAAGGACCAATTGAAAAGGCTAGTTAATATAAATTGTACGATGTGAACAGAGACTTTAATAATTTTGTTATTTACTCCATCAGTCCCAACAATTTTATACTTTTTAGTTCAAAAATTGTGTTATAAACTACATTTGGATTTATAGCATCAACAAACATGGTGTGATTATTGATGTTTATGTGTTGGCCATATGACCTTATTGCAAAAGTATTATATATTACTACTGAAGTATGTGAAATATTTGTTTGAAATATCTGCAGTTTCATGTATATTGTCAGTAATATTACCATCAAAATCAATCTGACTGGATGTTGTTGTGTTATACATTTGGTGTCTTTTAAAGTCATTTTCTTCTACTGCATAAGAAAGTATCCTTCATAAACATTCGAACAGTTGGAGACAAGGTGTGATACATTAAAGGATGAAACAAATTTTGACATTTAGACCACTAATAAAGGCCCCTTTGAGTAAACCAACTTTTTTTTTTTTTAAATCGAAAGGCTACAAACAAAGTAACAGCTTTTTCAAACTGGTAACCAAAAGTAGCGGTAGGAGGTTGAACTGACAATATAAAGGAGCAATGTTACACATCACTATCTAGTATTAACAATACTTACAACGTAAATCTACAAAATTAGCTGGATTCTAGAAAAATGACGAAACAAATACTAGTTTTTAAGTAAGAATTCGCAGCACAATTTTCACATGTAGGTATGACGTTTTCAAATTTGGAGATACAAGCAGGGCAGTTAGAACCTTCACGGCCTTTTGAATCCTCTTGGAGGCTGCAAAATTCTTCCTTAGTGGATGCCGGGACCATAAAAAGCACCTATTTTTGAAGTTCCACATTCCTAAGTTGAGTGGTTTGGGCTGAGATGTGATGGGTCAATCAGGACACTTTCTTTTCTATATATAGATTTTCACAAAACCAGTCTTATCAAAATATAATAGTTCTATCACTTTCAGACAACGATATAGAAAGCACGTTTATTTTTTTTTAAAGGTTTCTTTCAAATATGTGAACCTACTTTACATACTGGGAAGTATGACATAACAAAGTATCAATATACTAATTTTACGTGCAACGATACCTTTAATTAATTAGAAGAACGGTACTTTTTATAACACCAGACATCCTTTGAATTAACGCACATCAAAATTGAAAAAGATCCTCTCTTTTATGGTTTTCAAGATCCTCATGGAAGTAATAAAAAAACTCATCTGTATGCACGACTTGTCTTAGTACTCTAATATTATAATGACTCTGATGATAGCCCACGGCCGAAATTAGTAAGCCAATTATATAATAAACATTCTATTAAGTTTTATTGAGTACAATCATAATGTTTCTTCCTTTCACAAAAAATGGTGTCTCTTGAATGTAAATAATTTGTTTCGAAACAAAGAAACATGATTAATTTTTTTTTTTAAATTTATTTTCATAAATTATTGAATTTAAATTATATTTTCAGTTTTGACCTTGATGTGCTAAAGAGGGATACCTTCTGGACAGCATCAATTGGGAATATAACAATTTGGATATATCTCATGGATGTCAATCAAGGTTTTGTACAGAAATGTTTATCCTTACCTTCATTCAGATCCTTGAAAATGTACGTAGACCTGACATAACATCCAAATAAGCTATTTACAACCACTTACTTTAATCAGCGCGCTTTGTCTAGCAACAATTGGTCTTTTGTTAATACTGGGTCCATGTATGCTCATTGGCTTCATAACATTTGCAACCTATTTCGAATGCGATCCACTAGAACAGAATATTATAAAGAGTTACGATGAGTTAGTGCCCATGTTCGCCATCGACGTAGCTCAGAATGTGCCAGGATTGTTTGGTTTATTCATATCTGGAGTTTTCAGTGCGGCTTTAAGGTGACCTATACTTTTCTACTGCTTCTGCAAATTACCAGAAAACAGGAAAAAAAAAAACACTATTTTAGCACTTTATCAGCAGGAATAAAT
Organism: Protaetia brevitarsis; assembly: GCA_004143645.1. Classification (NCBI taxonomy): domain Eukaryota; kingdom Metazoa; phylum Arthropoda; class Insecta; order Coleoptera; family Scarabaeidae; genus Protaetia; species Protaetia brevitarsis. Next base: position 2,276,364 of record RXPK01000186.1, read on the forward strand.
TGTTTAGCAGCAACAATTTACCAAGATTTTATATCGCCGTTCGTATCAAAGAGTACTTCTCAGAAGAGAATCAGCATCTATCTCAAATTAATAGCAGTTGCTTTGGGAATCTTCTGCGCCTTGTTTGTTTTTGTCATAGAACATTTAGGAAACCTTCTGGCGCTGTTTCTAAGCTTGAGTGGTATTACAAGCGGAGCTCTTGTAGGTCTGTTTTCAGTTGGAATGCTATTACCCATGGTTAATGAAAAAGTAAGTTATAGCAAGATATATAATCGGCCTATATCATGAAACATTTTCGATGATCTCAGGGAGCCTTTTGCGGTGGTATTACTGCCCTTCTAACAATGCTTTGGCTAGTAATCACCACGCAGTGGTACACCTTAAACAAAATGATCACTTCTCCAATACTACCAGTTAGTACAATCCGTTGCAACGATACAATCCAGTACAGTGACAATCAAACGTGAGTTATGATTAAAAGAATATCTATTTTATTACTTTTTTTTTTCTTATTTCAGAATGATAAACACAGTTCAGTCTTTAGCCAGTAATATAAACCATACAGCATCAATTGGAAAACCTGCAGCAATTTATAGTATATCGTTTTTCTGGTACACCACAATGGGTATTCTGATTGTTCTGATCGTGAGTCTTCCAGTTAGTTTATTTACGAAAGCAAAGAAACCTTTAAATAAGGATTGCATCAATCCAATTGCCCATTTTTTATTAAAAAGAAATAAAGAGCGACCACCTAAGTATGATACCATAGAAAACGCACTTGAACTTACAAGAACATCATGATAATATTTGGTTATAAGTTAAAAATATATGTATTGTAGTGATTGAATAAATTAATATTATTTAACTATACCGTCATCAGTTTTACTTTTATCGAATTTTTAAATAATAAGGAGGATAAAATGTCGCAGTAGACAGTCAGACGATCCAGGTACCTAATGTAAAAAACGTCTGCCTTTGCCAAGTTTTTCAAGGATATTTTCCATTAAAATTTTCCCTTCAGGAAATAAAGATAATCAGTAGTGAGATACCTACACATCGAAATTAAATATTAGAATTTCAATAGTTTATATTTACAACAGATTTTGACGCATCAAAGTTGTATTGAGTTTGAAAGGACATTTATTTTGCCTAAATTTAGTTTAATAATGCTGCAAACTAACGTGTGTGCGAAGTTGCACACTCATTGTATAGTTAATATATTAAGAATGATAATTAAGTATAGTAATTTGTTTTGTAAAGTTCAAAATGTTTTTTTTCCCATGATGTACACATACCTACCTTTATTTTATAATGAATGTAAGGTGATCCTATAATTTTGCATTATTATTTATTACAATTTAGTTTAAACAGTTCATAATTCCATTTGGTCACATGGGTATTCTCATACATTAAAAATCCTATATTCCCCTCATAGCGGTGAAATTAACAGTGTTTTCTGAGGTAGTTTGCAGCCCCTGCGAAGACAATCGCTATCGATGTCTGATGAAAATTTCAATTCAAAAGCATTCACCAGCCAACTTCCGTGAAAGACAAACGTCTCTTGAATTATTTTATAATATTTTGCGGCTATTTTGATAAAATCTTATTTATTCCGATTTTCAACCTACAAATGATGGTTAATTGCTAAACAAAGTTCATCATATTAATTTTACCCTTGGGTAAATTTTCTCCAACGACGATTTTTCGAGATATGTACCTGTCCTGAGCGTAATTAGAAGTACGAAAGCCCCCATTGGATACTCTGACCAGACTTAATGCTCTGAGACCTGCCGATTTTCTCCCCCCAAAGGTATTCTGCCCCTTATCAACCCAAAAAATAAACGTATTATTTTAATTCCAATCTAAATTTTAATGTATTTATAAGAAATTTTATATTGTTTGGTTAGGAATTTTGTGTAACCACACAAACTTTTATAAGATGGCAGTTCTAATTTTACTAGTAAATATGTATTCACGGCACGAACCGTATACCCAGTAATTTTTACCATTAAATGTTGCACATACTAATTTACCTGTCTTTTGAGCATAGAATGAATGTCTCGAAATCACGGGAATTTGGAAATCAATTTTAAACGTATACAATTTCTATGTTAAATTTATATTGCAAAACTTGGTCTTGCTAACACAAAGCGTAATTGACATTTAATAAGCGAACTCATTTGACTTACCTGAGATATTTACTCTTTTACCTGCGTTGATTTATACGGTTTCACATTGCCAACCTTTTATAAATAAAAATCTCATGTGTTTTAATTTAAACTTTTTCTTTATCTCACAAATTTAATCAACAATCATGATACTGATTATACACTGGCGGCAGCCCCACTTAAAATAAGCACTTTGGCTTGGTATATTGCGGTAGAGGACATTTAACCAACATGCTCCCACAGCATCTTCTGCCGTACCGAAGAATTATGGTGCTAACTATCCATTCGTAATTTTTTAATGTCGTAGGCCACTACACTGTACTAGTCAGAAATTCTCCACCCGCATGCAATCTGACATTTCATACGGCATACTTTTGATTAGAAACCAGAATATTAAGAATAAGATTTTAAAATTTTTGAAAAATTATTCTTTTTATACCGAGCTGTGTGCTACCTTATAGCATTACAGTATATTTATTGCAAATGACTCATCGGTGTTTATGATTTATGCGTATGCAGTACTGCAATGTGAAAAATATGTTCTATTGACGGCTCTCTAACGTAAATACTAGACTTTTAATCGACATATGTAATTGTTGAAATATTTCGCTATACTTCATAAGTCAGTGATAAAAATGATCTCAGCACATACATTTTTCGCACCCATTATTGTTAAGTTGGTTATTAAATCTCGTCAGCAAAATGCAGGTTTTTACATTTTCGGTTTTCGACTATATACTCTTCGGATTGATGTTACTATCTAGTGCCTTGGTTGGTATCTACTATGGCTGTTTTAAAAAGCAAGATACTGCACAGGAATACTTATTAGGCGGTAAAAGTATGAGTACTTGGCCTGTAGCAATGTCTGTGGTTTCGAGGTAATTATTGATAATAAGAACATGTGACTCAAAAAAAAATATTCTTTATAGCATGCTTTCAGGAGTTACATTACTTTCAGTACCAGCAGATGTCCATCGTTACGGCATAACCTTCGCCTTAATCATCCCAAACATGATAACAGTAGGTCTGGCATCGTATTACTTCTTTTTACCTGTCTTCTATAAACTACAAGTAACTAGCGTGTACGAGTACTTTGACATTAGATTCAATAAAAAGGTTCGCGTACTCGCATCACTTATGTACGCAATACACATGACACTTTTTCTGCCAATAGTAATTTACATACCTGCATTAGCTTTGGGACAGGGTACTTATATATATCCGACTTTAATAACATGTAAATTTTACTGAAAACTAATTTTTAGTCACTACATTGAATGTACATCTAATAACACCCATAGTATGTGGCGTATGCATCTTCTACACGACTTTAGGCGGCCTCAAAGCCGTTGTTTGGTCCGACGCAATTCAATTCTTTGTAATGCTTGGTTCCTTGGTGATTGTAATTGGAATTGGTATATGGCGCGGAGGTGGTCTTGCAACCATATTGCAAAACGCATATGACGGTGAACGATTACACATAGAGTAGGTATATTGAGATTTGTGTCATTTTAGAGAGTCTTAGTGCTTTTCAAGTATTTCAATCTTTTTATTGACTGGGGTATGCCCACGATCTAACAATAGTCACGAGGAAGCGGTTTCCAAAGCAAACAGCTCAAAACATAGTCAAAAATTACTGTTGTAAAGGACGATCATCAGTCAATGCTCATTAGTCACAGAAACAAGCGCTACAAAGTTTATAGCCTCTAGTGTTAGAAGGAGAGAGAAGTTTACATCCTAAAGTAGTAAAATATCGTAGGGTGCGATTCGAACAAAGATCTACATAGAATCCACATATACGTAAAGCAAAACAACAAACATATTATCGCTTTGGGCAGATTTAGAAGGTTCTGCGGAAGCAACTGAAATGTCAACCTTAAGGTGACTTTCTGATTGGTATTCTCGTAGGTCGGGACTGTCCTCAAAGACGCATTTTCTGACCACGTTTGTGTGGTAGATGACCTCCTTCGTGCAATGAACACGATTAGCTTGTATAAAATTGCATATGCATAGGACTGTCCTTCTTGATGGAAAATTCGAGGACAAAGTTTGGCGCAAAAAGATTTATCGAAAACTGATGTGAAAAAACGTAGTCTATCTGTAAACCCAGATATATTAAGAATAGTGCTTCTTATTAAGAATGATGAAACAACACCACCTATCATAATTTTTTAAGTTAATTATCTGTGTGTATGTCAAAACAAAGCTGATAGACCATGGATGGAATTTTTGCCCGATTGTCGCATTCTGGGTGGCACAATTACCTGTAACTGCATAGTAGCATAAATACGAGCATGGTAACTTGGTCTGTAAGCCAAGAGCAAGACGAATGGCAGCCAGTAATCAGCTGATACGTGTACAGCGCATCACAAGTTTTAGTGTGACAGGAATGACATCTACAACGCCGACGGCAGCAATGGAAGCACTGTTATATATTCTTCCTGTAAAGTTGCTCGTGGAAGAGGTGTCACATTGAACTTCGAGCAGCATCTATACAAACAAAACGTTAATGTTTTTTGTATTTTATAATGGAAGAGTTTTCTCTCCAGATTTTAAACCTAAGTTAGATCCAACATTGAGTAAGCCAACCGCAGTCTTCCAAAGTAAAGCATTAACACTCTTGCAAGGGGCTAGGCAAAGGCTTATCCTTTTCTTGATTCTTGATTTTATTGTTCTAATATTTGGCCGACATGGATTATTATGCCATTGTTAAATAAAACAATAATTAATTTAATAAACGTTTCTGCAGTATCAACTGTCTTCTTCAATTGTATTAATTTCTAACAAGTATATATTATATTTGCGTTATTTTATAACGTAGTTGGTTAGTTCTATTGTTATTCAATTCTATTGATTTTAATTATTGAAATTTTTAGCAACGTGTGTTGTTTCAATCCAAGCATGTGACAGTTTAAAAATATTTTAATATCAATGGAAAATGGACAAACGTTAAGAATGCAGTTGCGTTGTTGACGTTGGTCCTGCCCGCTTAGCAATCAAAAGACTAATTGTAAGAATAAAATGTATAAAAGCTGACTTGTCAATGTGCAATGGATGCGATGTGGTCAGCTCCCACTGCCACAATAGGTGTCATTCAACTTTTGCAACAAACAATGACCGCAGTCCACGCTAATACTCGACCAAAAACTGATAAGCATATTACACAGTACTGATAGTCAAAAATTACTAATCGAAATAAACGCAACTCCTCTGACATGAATACGCAGTGATCCCATGGTCTAGAAATAGAGTCTGAATAAGAAAAAAAGCGAAAAAGGGCCTATTGGTCATAATGAACTGGAACTAGTATACCAACAATTTGAATACTGTTAAGAAAGTAGCAACATGAATACATAGAACAGATCCCATCACGATCACAGTTAACTCTAGCAAGGGCACAACGGTATTTCAAGCTGATGTCGCAATTCATAATTGCGTTAAAGAAATGGAAAAACAATTTGATATAAGGTATATGCAATGACAATACTCTAAATAAGGTAGCCATTCAAAGAAAAATATAATTGGAAATGAAACCCTAAATGGATTTACCAGACGAAAAGCGACACGACACTTCATTGAAACTGGTCCTTCCTTCGGCATTACCAAAATCATAAAGTCCATCAGCAAATGCACACTCAATAAATCCAAAAAGTGGTGGCAAAAATAATTTGAACAGAGGCAGTCAACGCAGTTCCCAGAAGAACAAAGGTCTGAATGTACAAAGGACCTACTGAGTAAAGATACAAAGACTGCTAAGACAACATTGGTTTCACTAACTGTAGGTTCAATACGTACACATATACACACCATAGACTTAGCAGAAGATGCTATTTGTAGATTCTGCCAATGCAAGAAGGATATCCCAATTCGGAAACTGCACCAATACGATAGCTGGGCAAGAACAAAGTCTCTACTACTGAGCTTAAAGACGCCAGTGCTGATAGCTGCGTAAAGAAGTCGTTCTGCAAGATAATACATCTAATTAAGAAGCAAACACTGGAGAACGTCTTCTAGCATAAAGTACATACAAATGCATTACCTTGCAAGAATCAACTGTTTGTATTGATATTAAAATTAATAATATTAGCATCACAACTCTTTTCTTTTCCAGTACTTAATACTTAAAAATTTACTTTCTAGCTTTGACTTTAACTATACCAAAAGAGATACGTTTTGGGCTGTTGCGGTAGGCCAAACTGCACAACTAGTGAGTTATTTCTCATGTGGGCAAGGTCCTGCGCAGAAGTACCTATCATTACCATCGTTTAAGCAAATCAAAGTGTAAGTAAAATCACATTCTCACATCGTAAGGGATTATCAGCCCAATAAATTATTATTTCCAGAGCACTAATCTGGTCTCAAATTGGTATTGCCTTGATAACGTTTCTTAGCGTGTTTTGTGGCATACTAACGTATAGTAACTATGTATATTGCGATCCCTTAGCGGCGAAAATCATCAAAAATCAAGATCAAATTCTTCCGTTGTATGTCATGGATCTGGTGAATTTCATACCTGGTTTATGCGGCTTATTTATATCTGGCGTATTTAGCGCTGGCTTGAGGTATGAATAAATAAAATCCTTAGCCACCAAGCTAATAATTTAATTGCTCCAGCACTTTATCCGCTATACTGAACTGCTTGGCAGCGACGATATACGAAGATTTCTTATCACCTTTCGTATCGAAGACTACTTCTCCTAAAAGAGTTAGTCAATACTTAAAATTGATAGTTGTAATCATAGGAATTGAATCGATAGCGATGGTGTATGTTGTAGAACGCCTAGGAGGTTTGGTAGGTTTGAATTTCAGTTTTGCTGGAATCACAAATGGACCGATTTTGGGATTGTTCATCGCTGGAACCTTATTTCCACAAGTTACTTCTAAGGTATGTAGGTTAATAAAGTGTCATATATTAATTTTCAGTATAACCACATTGTTCTCTATTATAGGGAGCTCTAACAGGTGGCGTCATATCTCTCTGTACAATGGCCTGGATAATTATGACAGCTCAGTGGTATAAGTTTAAAGGCTATATAAGCTACCAAAGTTTGCCCTCACTAACTGTTGGTTGTAACGAAACGGTTAATACAACGTTAGTAGAATTTGTAAAATCAAATTTACAAGCAAACCTTATCATATATTTTTTACTTATAGGCTCGCCGAAGTAATTCCTATGGTCAATTCAAACATTACAAACTTTGAACCTTTTGCATTGTACAGGGTGTCATTCTACTGGTATTCTGCCATGGGGCTTATAATAACTTTAATTGTAGCATTGGCAGTTAGCTGTTTTACTAAAGAAGAAAAGCCTTTGAACAGGGACTGCATCAGCCCTATTATGCAATTTTTAATTGTAGAAAAGACCAAACCAAAACCACCGCATTACTGTGATATTGCCTTAGAAAAATTGAACCCACAGCAAATACCCTAATTAATTCTTGTAATATCGCCACGGATGCAACTAGGTACAATTTAATATTTTATTGCTTATATGTACTGAAACTGAATTACCAGAAATATACTAATATTTTTGCAGTATAGTCTATCACTTTGTAATCTCATCAAAATAATAGTACCTACATATACAGACGGTTTTCAGAATCGCTGTAGTTTGTAAGAGCCAGCAAACATGCATGAATTTTTAACGCGCACATACAAAAGATTGGAAAGGGTCTGCTATTTATAATCAGCCCATTTGTTTAAACCAGTGGTTCTCAACTTGGAGTACGCGAACCCCTAGGAGTTCGCAATGCATCACTACGGGGTTCGTGGAAAGAAAATATGTAATAGTAGATATGATCAAAGAATAACTTGTTGTAAACAAAAAGTGCCCACAGGGGTAAAAATTATTAACAAGAAGTTTATAAAAGATAAAAATTACTCGCGTCAAATGCTACAGTAGCGTATGGGCACAGTATAGAAATATATCAGTAATGACAGAACCCCTTTTTATGAATGAAATTCTTCGTCCTATTTTAAGGACCTTGATCACATTGATGCTACGGAGTGCACGGCCACGCGCATCCTATGCGTCTACCGGAAAAATGTAGGAACATTTAAAAATTTGATCTCTATGCTTTATAGCGGAGGTTATGTCAATGTTATATCATATATTTATTATTGAATTGGTCGAAATTTAGTAGATGCAAGTGAAAGAGTCGCTGTAAGAATATTAGCTGTGAATTATAAACATGCAATGTGCATGTAACCAATTTTTTTTGTAGAAATGTTTTAATAAATTGACATTTCGTTATTATTGATACTATAACCTATAATAATAACGCAACTGTAAGTAAAACATTATAAAAGTGTAGAAGTGAATTTATTTACCTGATCGCAAAATTTCCTATATATTCAAAATTATAAAATTGCATAAAATAAGCCACTTTATTTATAGTGGCATTTTTGATTTGAAATTTAGTGATATACCTAGTTGATAGCACTTAATCTATTGAAAAATACCGATCTGTTAAATTTTCTATTGCTGTAATTTAATTATATAATTAACTAAAAGAAATTACCTATCATATGGAAACGTCGTTCTCCAATATTTTTACAAAATAATGTGAATTTTATTAAGTCTGGCTTCTCAGAAAAAATATGCATTGTCTGGATTAAAAAGCTTTCATGATAACAGCAATGCCTACACGATATACTGGACATTTTTGATTGGGCTTTTGCCAGTTAATTTCCAGGTAAGAGTAAACAGGTTAGTATTGAAAGACATAAGTAGTGAATAGTTTATATTTGCTATGCCTACAATATAGACAATGAAAAATATTACAAACAGAAAGTTTTCATTAGAGATTACATACAAATGTACTGGTCAACAATTTATTCCAGCAACGAAAGGTAGCAAGTCGAAAGTTATTTACATATTGATATAATTGACAACTTTATGAAGTTATATGGCTTTGTCACTCCATTTTGTCAAGCTTTTTCTGCCGATTTCACACGTGCTTCTATTTAATGTGTACCCTGAAACCCAACATCTTTGAAATCAGAAACTTCAATGTGTAAAATAATCGCATTCTTGACATGGATGTTCAAAATTAATAGAACTGAACTGTGCTATGAATTTTTCCAAACACTTCAGTTGTGGTGACACTAATTCAAAAGTATTAAAAAATATTTTCTCTAATATTATAACATAAAAGAAAGGTGTTTTTAATTTTCCAAATTTCTGCTTATTCGCATGTTCACATGCCTTTAAATGGCAAAATAACGTTGAATTGTCTAACTGATCGTGTTGCTGGGAAAACCCTTCACAAACATCACAATTGTAAACATTTAAACATTTCCATATCAAATATCCACAAATGTATCGCAACGAATTTTGCGAAAAAACTTAAATTGTAATTATTTCTCGCACTATTCTTGCAGTTGGGAGTATGCCAACGATTGTAACCAATGCAGGTAGTTGATCCAAATTCCTCTGGTTCCATCATCAAGCATCACCAATGATTGCTATGATGTATTGCTTACATTACAACCTTTAATAAAAACAAAAAATTAAATGTTGATCTCTCGGGTACTTTTTACTGTAAACATTGAAGTGCACTTCATACTTTAAAACACCTTTTCTTAGTATGTGGTGTTATTAGTCCCATAGTTGTAAGTATTATTGACATTTAAGTGTACAATTGATTATATTAAAATACTTATGAATGATCACTTAAAACTGAACACAAAAAACGTATGTAAAACTGTCTATGAAAAAAATAATTATAAAATGTGTGGCTAATACACCGTACACGTAAATCAAGATTCACAAATAAGAGATCAAGAGAACAAACGAAATTTAAAAATAAAATGGGGGTGAACATCATAGCCACATAACCTAAGTGCCTAAACGTGGTATTTATTTATCGTGATTGACACATACACATACATACGTGCTGCTATAAACACTAGCACCCCGCCAAAATTTTCTTGAATAAAATGCACGATCGTACACGATTCACGTGCTGCGCAATACGATTTATTTATGACCGGCCACGCTTATTTTACTACGATTCGAAAAACGGACGAGAGCGGGAAGCCAATCTGTCTCTACTGTTATCTTTCTATACTGTGGTATAGGCACACTTTTATGGACGAGTCCAAGATATAAGAAAGAAGGGGTAGGGCCCGTGCGTCTGAACACTCTTCCCTCGCTACTTAAACTCAAGCAAGCTACTACGCCTAAACTGTTCTTAATGAAGCTGTAAAAATCGTGACTCAAAGGTTTTCAAGTCTCCTTGTTTAGAAAATGACAGCCTCAATATCGGCTTACTTTACCATACAAGGGTTAGGTAGTTTTCCTGTGGAAAAGTCCTCCAAAGATTGTTTGAGCTAAGGTTTGAACCGCAGTTGTTGTTTTTTCACCTGTCATCCAGGTGACATAATAGCGATTAGCTGCAATGTTTGGCGTATTTGTCTGACATTTTTCAACAAATCAATAAGCTAAGTCTGAGTTTACATGGAAGCTCAATTACGATCTTCAGAGTATGAAAGAATATATAATCTATTGATTAAAATGATTGAACTTTGGAGATCTTGTATTCTTCAGGACTAGGCAGAAGTGTTAGAGACTTTTAGTACCTTTTTAAAAGAAAATGAGTTGCATCTCTCTAGTGACGTTAAACTGCAAATATCTGATCACTGAAGAGATTCAAATCGTTTGTGAGATACTCTCCAAAGCTTGATGAAGGTGTTAACTGGATTCAAAATCTCTTTTCTGAAGAGAACTTTCAACCAGCACAGTTGGATGTCGCACATAAATAGTGTTGTTTGAAATTTCTACTGAGAACACATTAAAATCAGCTTTCAAAAAGAAACCTCTCATTAGCTTTTGGTTGGACTTCAACAGTGAATATTCGTCTGACCTGGCAATGAAGGTTTGTTGTTTTTTCCATCCACTCTATTGGTGAAAGAGTTTCTCTTTACTATACTCCTTTATCAAAAACAAATACAGAAACAAGTTGAATACTGTCCCAGATATAAATAAGACTGTACTTGGGTTCTTACGAGCGCAACTTCAAAAACCTGGTGAAGCTCCCACTAATGTACAAAAAAGAAGAGACGAAAGTGTTTATAGTTTACGATTATAAAAATCATCATTTTTTATGAAAAAAAGCAAAACTAATGGACCAGTTAATTTTAAAATATTTTTTGTTTTTTGTTTTCTAATAAGATTATAGTGTTATATATATAAAAAAATAAAATTATAAATAAAACATAAAATATTTATAGTATTGTGATTTCTATAATAAATTTGCCCGGCTAATGTTTTTTTTTTTAAATATAGATAACTTCCTAATTAAATCTACCTTTTCTTTACACATACATTCCTCTATATCCTTAGTGATAGACACAATACAATCCCAATCCACTAGATGGCTATAAAATACCATATATATCCAAGATATCTAAAGTTCACCACTCCAGATCATCCGCACTAGTGATCTTCCCTCTTACTGACCAATGAGTAGTTATATCTTTATTATTTTTCCAGTTGTGAACCTGTTGCCCCGGTGGCTGTACAACTGGGTTCTCTTAAATCACTAGCTTGTATATTATTATGCCTTTACTTTGTTAAATATTGAATTTATAGTTTAATTCTTAATAATTCAATGTATCAAATGAGCTTTCATTAATAAACCAGTGTAATAACAGTGTAATTAATAACATGTATAATTTATTAACAAGTTTATATCTGAAACATATAAAGAGTATGAGAACTCTTACCCAAGGTGAGTATAGTTATTTGGAATGTTCTAAACAAATATTATCAATTATCCAGTATACAGGGTGTATCAAATAAAAAAGTAAATTTTGCTTGGGTATTAACTACACGACATATAAAGCACAAACCCACCGAAACCGGATTTCATCATTAAAGAATAAAAAAAAGTAAAATTTAGAGCCAAAAATTCTTTAGTCCGGACCTGATGCAAGGAAACGTCATGTTAAGCACCCGCTAAACGTGGTATTATGTATAAACACATTGCACTCATTTAGTATTATTCTTAATGGTATGCCGTAAGTTCATTTAACGTCATTCTGAATAAATAAAGGCCCTTGTAAAAATAGCAAAACTGAGGCATTTTAAATTTCTTCTTTTTATAAAATAAACATTCCTTTTTTGTTAAGAGCATTCTACGTTATACGTAAGTCTACAACGTATTATTTTTAATATCCTGATAAGACGTTCGAGTTTCACCGGATATGCGACTTCAGTAGTTACAAAAAACGTAAATATTTTCTTTTGCTTTGTCGAATCGAGAGTTAGTTGTTAATAAACGGTACCACATGAATCTGAGTTATTTCTTTTGGATTTATTTAATCATATAACGCAAAATGAATTGAATCGAATTACACAGAAATAAATGTAGATACAAAAGATTTGCAAACACGTCTTTTTACTATGATATCGCGCGAAAATGAATCTATACATTCCCGCGCTTTTTGCCGATACATCAAGCTTCGATTTTCTTTACATGAAATCATGATGGTCCTGAAAAGGATCATTTTTTCGAGACGGGAAGATTTTAAATAAAATGTTCGAAGTGGCTTGCACTCCAAGCGGCGATCCACACAAAACTAACAGCGGTAATGGCTGAATGATAGTGGTATGTGGGGGTATACTCGGGACAGCATTTGGGTTAGGCACAGGTGCGGCTCTAGCCCACGGCATTTATAAAATATTTTTTTCTCGTTAATGCTTGCAGATAGACCTCCTGTGCATTAAGACTTTTTGATTGTACATGATTACAGCTGCTACATATTATTATATTTACCTCTATATCTGATACACCCTGTATATTCGAATTCTTTAATTCTCAAAATAACTTTTAAATATCCCGCGCTATCATAAGAGAATAGAAAACCACCAACCACATCTCCCAACTTATACAAACTAAAGTTTCAATCAAGCGACATCTCACAAGCATTAAGAGTAACCTCAAAATATTATAAAAGTTATACATTCATTTATACAAAAATTTAAACAATGCTTTGACCAGATACCTCCTTTATCGGTTTGCACAGACGCCTGAGTACCTCAAAATGGGATTCCCTTATAGTGACAATCCAGATTAACTCGGATGTTCGCATAGAAGAGTTCAGATCGGGAGAGTAACATCGGTATCATAAAAATCCAGGAAAACGAACCTCCTTCACAGCATCCGAAGTGTATCTTACACTCGAAACAGCAGAGACATGTATGATTCCATATAGAAAATGTACCCAGGTATATTAAACGCAGCAAATTTCTTATAATGTCGAACAATCTTGACGTTTCTTCTGTATATTTTCAGATCGAAGGTAATTACATGAATTTACATAGAAGATTCCCTTCAATACTAGATATACCACAGGAATATGGGTTAATTCATTACACTTGATGAAAAATAAAACACCTTTTTTCCAAGATTTTTTTATGAACAACCCCCCGTAACCAAGATTTTCAGTCATTTCCTTTCAACTAATTACATTGAGTCACTCCCCATTCAAGTAAGTGGAAACCTAGGATACCAGGATATCGTACAGTTGCCAGACGATAAATTATATTCAATTTCCATGACTACTAATGCGAATTAATCCAAATTATACTGGACTTACAAACAAGTGCATACATAAAATAATAATTACATCTAATATGGTTGATAGCTTTCCTCTTATGAAGCACGGCAATAGATATATTTATATAAATATATAAAATAATAGATATTGTGAAACTTTAAGTCCTGCCTGTTTTATACAAACACAATATTTTTTCAGCATTAAATGTGGCAACATTTAAAATCCAAATTTATAAATTTTAATTAAATATATATACACACTAGGAGTACGCAAAACTTTTTTTCTATCTGTCACTGTTTACGAGTTATAGAGGAATTCCCTGCTGGTGAAACACTCTGTATAATAATAAATTAACAAACTCATAATTATCACAAATAACTCATCTTTTTACTCACTTATCTATAGAGACGTAATTAAAGTATGATGTAGACAAAACTGCGACACGCATTACAATTAGCAAATTAAACAAAAGCTTCTAATCAGTGTCGTGTACAAATACAGAAACTTTTATGGAGATGAACAATTGCTAAAATGTTTTGCGACGACTTAATGGAAAATTTGACTTGACATGAACTCGTTTCGGGCAATAAAAATAAATGCACACCTATTTCTGACCAAGTACCATTGAATTTGCTGGAGAACTCGCCTTCACAGAAATGAAGGTTTTTAGATTTTCAATCGTCGACTATGTGCTCTTCGCACTTATGTTGCTTTCTAGTGCCTTTGTGGGTATCTACCATGGATGTTTTAGAAAACAGGATACTGCAGAGGAATATCTACTGGGTGGCAAAAGGATGACTAAGTGGCCGGTAGCAATGTCGGTAGTATCGAGGTAATTAGCGAAACAAACCTATTTAACCTACAGTTTAAAGACGTCCTCCAGTAAAGCTGATTTTTTTTTCTAAATATTTATTTCATTTATCAATTTAATAAACTAAAACTTTTTTGTTCTTTGCAGTACACTTTCCGGGATTATGTTACTTTCAGTACCAGCAGATATCTACCGCTATGGTATTACCTACATCTTGATAGTTCCTAACATGATAACAGTAGGCCTCGCATCGTATTACTTCTTCTTGCCAGTCTTTTATAAGCTACAGATAACCAGCGTGTATGAGTATCTAGACATCAGATTCAACAGAAAAGTTCGTCTACTCGGATCACTAATGTACACAATACAGATGTTCCTTTTTCTACCAATAGTGATTTATATACCGGCATTAGCTCTAGGACAGGGTAATTTTCCATAAGACTGACCTAAGTCACTACATTGCTTAAATGATTTTTAGTTACAACGTTGGATATACATCTAGTAACACTAATGGTGTGTGCTGTCTGTATATTTTATACCACTATAGGAGGCATCAAAGCTGTCGTTTGGTCTGATGCGATCCAATTCTTCATAATGCTTGGATCTCTGGTGGTTGTAATTGGGGTTGGTATATGGCGTGGAGGTGGCCTTGGAGCAATATTACGAAATGCTTATGAAGGCGACCGTTTACACATCGAGTAGGTTTACCAATATTATTACTCCCAGAAAACTTACTTAAACGCATTCATCTTGCTTCGTCAAAATGTTAATTCTATCATTCCTCAGAATAGTTCCCAAGCTAACTAAGACTTTGATTCATAATGAACTTTTTAGCTTTGACTTCAATTTCGTTAAAAGGGAAACATTTTGGGCCGTTGCTGTAGGGCAAGCAGCGCAAGTAGTTGCCTATTTCTCATGTGGACAAGGATCTGTACAAAAGTTCTTATCACTACCATCGTTTACGACGATCAAAACGTATGTAAGAAGAATTTCCGCTCATTCAAGATGATTTCTTTAATTATTCTTCCCTAGCGCATTGATCTGGTCCCAAATTGGCATTGCGGTAATAATATCCCTTAGCATGTTTTGTGGTCTACTAATCTATAGCAAATATATGGATTGCGATCCCTTAATGGCCAACCTTGTAAAAAATCCTGACCAAATTCTACCTATGTACGTCATGGATTTAGTGAATTTTTTACCTGGTTTGTGTGGTCTGTTCATATCAGGGATATTTAGCGCTAGCTTGAGGTAGACAACATGAAATCTTTAAGTAGCATAATCTATACGTATTATTCTAGCACTCTATCCGCGATAATGAACTGTTTGGCAGCAACAATTTATGAAGATTTTATATCACCTTTCGTATCTAAAGATACTACCCCTAAAAGAATAAGCCAATATCTGAAATTGATAGTTGTCATTATAGGAATAGAATCAACAGCTATGGTATATGTTGTCGAGCACCTAGGAGGCTTAGTAAGTTTGAGCCTAAGTTTTGCTGGAATTACAAATGGACCTACTTTAGGATTGTTTTGTGTTGGAACTTTACTTCCACAAGTTACGTCTAAGGTAGATGTTGTATTTTCTGCATAATCGCGTGTCTAAGTTCTACATTCCAGGGTGCTCTCGCAGGTGGTGTTGTGTCCCTGGGCACAATGGCATGGATAATAATGACAGCGCAATGGTACAAGGTCAAAGGATATTTAAACCATCCCACATTGCCTTTATCAACGGCTGGTTGCAATGAAACTATTAATTCTACGTTAGTAAATACAATTTCTGGAAATGGTAAAATAAAAAAAATAATTTTCAATTCCCTATTTTTGTTTTAGATTTACTGAAATACTTCCTACAGTAAGTTCGAATATTACAAACTTTGAACCGTTTGCACTCTTCAGAGTATCGTTTTACTGGTACACCGCAATGGGGCTTGTAATAACCATCATTGTAGCACTGGTAGTTAGTCGTTTCACACATGAAGAAAAACCATTGAACAGGAACTGCATCAGCCCTATTATGCAATTTTTAATTGCTGAATATAACGATGCACCACCCCACTACGATGATGTAACTTTAGAAAAATTAAACCCGCAGCAAAATTCATGACTAATTATTAGACTTTCGTTGTAAATATTAATAAGCAAAGGCCATATAACACGTTCTTCGTTATGCCATAAACTGAATTACTATACATATAAAAATATTTTTGTAGTATGTAACCAATTAAGAAAAAAGATTTATGACGGAAAGAATCAAATACCGCATGAAGTTAATTAATGCAAATTCATATGTACCATCAGCGCCACCCATAATATCCAATTCATATGTTCGGGACTCGATCACCCTCTATCGTTCCCATTATATTAGATAGGCGTGGCCTGTATCCTACTTCAAATAAACAATCAATAAATATATATTTTACTGCAATTTTCGGATTTTTTTTCTGCCTATAACCATATTCTAGCTAATAAAATTTAAAGTGTAGTAGTAGTCTTAGGAACGTGGCCTCGTGTACTCGAAAATGATCTTTTTTTAAGGATCAACAATTATTTGATATTATGTTTAAGGGAAAAATACCTCAAATAAAACAAACTTTCACTTATTAAACAGAATATTTAATTTGAAAAGTATGGATTTGTTCTTTGCCTATTCATCTGCCAAAAATTTGCAATTTTTAAATTAAGTAATATTGAGTTATTGGTCAAATAAATATTTATTCATTATTGTTTGATACATGCTCATTACACGCGATGTTACCAAAAGCGAAATTTGAACAACTCCTTTATTTTTTTCTAATAACAACATCTTTCATATTACCAAACAAAGTGCTTTCACAACTAGTTAATACTAATAAAGTTTGATTCAAGCATCCGTCCGAAATCGCGACGGCACCCTCAAAATTTCCCTCGCGCTAATCGGAAAAAGGAAAGGTCGTAACAAAACGACCTTGAAGCGTCGAGACGTAGACCGGGTGTCCATAGTGCAACCTCATATCGAGATTTATCCAAAAACGTTCTTTAAAACGAATAGAATCAATGAAATTTCGATCACTTTTAACCTGGTCAAATGAATCGATGCGACCGTAGAAATGGCGATTTGCTGAAAATACAGGTCACATTTAACTGATTGCGTTCTTTTCACAAGGCTTAACCCTCAAGAGGTCACTGGCACCTCACAGCCGCTATTAGCGGGCGATCTCCTATGCTACTACCGAGGCGCGCCCGCTCCAGCAGACGTAACGTACTGCTATGGTTAGACAACCCATTTTCGAGTGTATTTTAAGTTGCATCTTTTTAGTTGTTTTGATTTCTCCGATCAGCTGATTTTCAATTTACCGAGAATTTTCACAATTTTATTTTGTTTTGAATAAGTTTAGTTTAAGAGTTTATTAAATGATTTGAATTCATATAGTGTTAAGTTTTTTAAATTTATTCCATTTATTCAATTTGTCTACTGTTCGTTGTGCTGATTTAATGCGTATTCTATTTAATATTGTCGTTGTCATGTTATACGTCTTCGTTGTACGATTTTAAGACAGGGATTTTTGTAAGAAAAACAATTGTAGAATTTTTTTAAGGACTTCCTTGTTCGACTTTTAACGTAAGTAGACGTATTTTTAAATCTTTGTTGCCATTTTGTAATTCATTTTGAATTTGTAAATAAATTTGTCTTTTATTTAGTCAATCAAGGAATTCTTATGGTAATAATTGTTAATGTATTGACATGTACACGTAGTAAATATAATATCAATTATTTTTTCTTGTTTAGGAAGATTTAGTTTAGTTTTTTTTTTCTCGTTTATATTCTGTTTTTCAATTTTGCTGTTTCATTTTATGTATCAAACACCTCGTTTGGGTGAGAAGAAGCTTTGTTCTTTCTTTTAGCTTTTTCATTTTTGTAAATTTCTTGCGTTTGTCCACGCTTTGATTTAAATTTGTGAAACTACGTGGATAGAAATTCAAAGGTTGTGTATTTTGGATAATCTTCCTGAACAAACTAAACTTTTGCTTTGCATAGGAAATAGAATTGTCCTATTTTAATTTAGAGTCAAGTGCAGTTTTTATTTTAGGCCAGAACCTTCAGTTCAAGGTTTTTTTCTGCACCATTGTAATTTAACCCGTTTTGTTGTAATAAATTGATTGTTAATTAGCGTCACTGGGTTAAAAATCCTGTTCTTTTATTTTATTTTAAACCTTTTCAATTTTTCAGGCAATTAAAAAAGTCTGATTTCATTCACTCACAAATTACTTTTCGTGGTTAGATTCAAGTTTTAATTCGCGAGGGTAACTCTGAGATTAATAGTTCTTTTGCGTCCATTTAAATATTTTCCGTTGAGCTAGCTAATTTTTTTTAATCTTTTCATTTTAAAATTCATTTTGCATTTTTATTTAATTCAATCAGTACACAGTAGTACGAAGTTGTTTTTCGGCGTCTCATATTTAGGTGACGCTGCTTATTAAAATTAAAAAGACAAAACATTCTTGAAATAAATAATTATATTATGTTATGGCAGTTATGGCATATTACGCACTTAATTAAATGCGAATTTAGAATAGTATTTGGAATCACTAAGGTGATAAGCACTTATAGAGAAGTTTTTGACATTTGTAAGCTCCTCAACTTTTTACAACAAAATTGGAGCTATTTATTTACCAACAGTTGCCGATGAAAGTATAAAAATTGTTCCCTATTACACGGATCTGTTCATACGATTAGAGACAAACAATAAAAACAACAGATTTGTTGTTCTTAATATCAACAACAGTAGCTGTAAATATGGCTGTTCCATTTGTGTTAATTTCTGTTTTTTTTTTTTTCTTAAGTTTTTATAGCTACGATGGAATATTATAAGATTCTGAGCTAATGAAGTTCTAGATATGTCATTTGTGATGTCGAAGAATCTGCAAGCAAACAACAGAATAAACCTTCGCTGTCTGATCTACAGAAAGACATGATGTATTTTCCTCCACGCTTGACGAAAATGAAGCATCTCCTTAATTTTTTTATAGTTGGAATGAGCCCGCAATAAAACCACAGCGAACTAACAATACCACTCTGCGATTAAGGTTATATTATACATTTTGTTTTACTTTTTAGAGCTAAAATGAATAGAATATCACAGCATCACAAAATGTATTCCAGCAGCGAAGCTTCAGACGTGTTAAAAGTTTATCATAAAGCTTCTCCGAACAAATATCGAGTCAAATGATTCAACGATAGGCCATCGCTGTCACATTTATAGCAGGAAGCGGTATTTTCCCCTACGCTTGACTAAAATGAAAGGTTTCCTTAATTTTGTAATAATTAGAATGAGCAAACTAACCTCCATTCTTCTATTGTATCATAACGTTTACTCGAAGAAGCTACGATATATATTTCTTTGGCTGTGCTATGATTTATAAAGCTTATATAAGTAGTAATGCAAGTTCATGCAACTATAAACAAATTAAAAAAAAAACCTGGAACTTTCGGTTTCAATCAAGAGAATGTCATCAACAACTCAAATTGAAAGCTCTCCAAGATAATCCAGGCTCTTTTGATCTGTTCATTAAGTTTTCTATATAATTAGGCACTTAAATACACATGTTCACCTACCTTTTTTACATTTAAATATTATATAAAGTAAATATACAGCGTTACTATAAAAGAAATACCTTTGGTGTTGTATAAAACAAAAGTTATTTGTGATATCGACATGTATTTTGCGCTGTTAGGTTGAGGAACTGTAGAAGTTTCGATAGTACTCCGCAAGCATAATAGCTACGATAGCTGCAAACTCTACTGAGAAAGCATATTGCGTGCTTGAATTTGCCAAAACGAACTCACTAACTGTTGTCCAACGACATTTTCGAACACGTTTTGGAAAACCACCACCTACTAGACAGTCGATCTACGATTGGAATAATAAATTTGAAATGACAGGGTGTTTATGTAAAGGCAAAAATCCGGGAAGACCTCGTGTGTCAGAAGAAACAGTGGAACGTGTTCGTGCTGTTTACCAACGGAGTCCACAAAAGTCAACAACCCGTGCAAGTTTGGAGCTACAAATTTCGCAACCAACTGTGTAGAAAATTTTACGTAAACGACTAAAACTGACGCCTTATAGATTGCAGTTGGTACAGCATCTACATGAAGATGACAGGCTTAAACGTCAAGATTTCTGCAATGAAATGCTGCTACGTAATGAAGATGAGTTTTGTGAGCGGATAATTTTCAGTGACGAGTCAACGTCCCACATAAGTGGCAAGGTGAATAAACACAACGTCCGAATATAGGGTGCTGAACCTCCGAGAGCATTTGCGTGATTCTCCAAAAGTGAATGTGTTCTGTGCTGTATCTCGCACAAAGGTGTATGGTCCTTTCTTTTTTAAAGAAAACACAGTAACGGGAGCTATATATATCATCAAATGTTGATCAATTGGTTGATGCCTCAACTGCATGAGGACGGGGGAACTTTATCTTCCAACAGGATGGAGCACCTCCTCACTGGCACCGTGTCGTTAGAAATTATCTGGACGAAACACTTCACAGCGCTGGATAGGCCGTGCAACAGCCGACAACCGCGTTCTCGTACGGTGGCCGCTAAGAAGCCCCGATCTTACACCGTGCGATTTTTTCTATGGGGATTTATGAAAGGCCTGGTTTACGTCCCTCCGCTTCCTAATGATCTAGATGAGTTAAAACAACGCCTCACGAGAGCTGTGAAAAATGTCAATGCAGACATGTTACACCGGGTTTGGAATGAACTAGACTATCGCCTTGATGTGTGACGTGTGACAGGAGGAGCGCATATTGAGCACCTATGAGTTCCCAAAGTAAACTTTAAGAATCGGTTTATAAAATAGTAAACTAATTCATAATAACGTTATCAGTTTTGGATTAATAAAACATTACTTAAATATTAAAACGACACACTGAATTTTATTTTTGAAACCTTTACACCATGTTATGCCGAATATAACAATGTCAGTTAATCATTTTCAGAAATACACATTTCACAGACGGTAAATATAACGCACTGTTTCTCCACATTCTGAAATATCACTGCTTTTCGTAACTTCTTCTTTGATGTTTATATTACCACGGTATTAGTACTTGCATGTGAAATCCTTTATAACCATAAACTATGCAAAATAATATGCAGAAATACTCTTTACTGAAATTGTATAATAGTTAAACTTTGCCGAACTCGCACCTTTTGGCAATCTTACAAAACTTACAAAAGATCGGGGTGCATTTACAAGTTATATGTCTAATTTTAAAGCGTTAATTGGACATATAACTTATAAATGCACTCCGATCTTTTGTAAGTTTACATGAGAGTAGCTGAAATGACAATTAGTTAGAACGAGACGGCAATCAAATTAATGGCAATACACTTGTTACAATACATAACTTGGCTTAGATACTTTCTGCAGAGGTGCTACCCAGTTTCTTGATGGCTGCTTCCTATTTACTATCTTTGAGCTACATGATATTTGCTTCCCCTATATTTGCTGTTTTAAAAAAGTATCCAGAAAGACGAAATATTAAAGAGAAAAGAACTGCTAGCGTATTATAAAATGCAGTATATATGTCTCGTTTGTTTTAAATATTTAATTCATTTTCTTATTTAAAAGCTGCAGCTGAATTGCCGTTAAACAAATCTACATCTTTTAAATTAAATATCCTACTCAGTAAGTGAAAAGATGTATTATTTCCAGTGTTTTTCCTTTAGATATAATCTCCAACAATGTTTAATTTAAAAAAAAAAAAAAACATTCAAATCGCTACTGTTAAAGTTCCATTTTACTAAAGCACCCCATTAGGGCAAGAACGGCAGAACAGCGTTTTTTGTACCAAAAATACCTGATGTAATTATTGGTTACATCAGAACTTAATAATCGACGCTATAAAACGAAAACGCTGAAGTAACTTTTGCATTTTTCAGTATACAAATTGCCTAGTATACTTATTTATTCTGAGATTTTTTCGTCCAATAAAGTAGCGAATTCGGGATTAGATATCATAAACAATTCACCATTTTTTTCTCTTATCTCGTCCTTATGAAATGAATGAAAATATAATTTATGTGAGATTTGAGAATACTGTCACGATCACGTTTATTATTTTTAAATAAATTAAACAAACATGTTTAATGAGTGCGCTCGTGGGCAATTACTGAAGCTTTTATGAATATAGACAATTGATAAAATGTTTTGCAACGACTTAGTAGAATATTTAGCCGCTCCAGGCTATAAAAATAAATGCATACTTATATCATACCGGGTATTATTGAGTTTACTTGAGAGGCCACGTCAACAAGAATGCAAGTTTTTACGTTTTCGATCTTCGACTATGTCCTGTTCGGGCTTATGTTGCTTTCTAGTGCTTTAGTGGGTGTCTATCATGGATGTTTCAAAAAACAGGATACTGCACAGGAATACCTGCTGGGTGGGAAAAGGATGAGTATGTGGCCAATAGCAATGTCCGTAGTTTCGAGGTACTAATACAAAGACTACCCTATAAGATCATAATACCCAGTAAGAATGAAAAAAAAAAAATCTTTAAATATTTCGTCCCCGTAATGTTACTTTTTACTCTGAATATATTACGTTTACCATCTCCCGATCTGTTTAAAAAAAATTTAACTTCAATTATTTGCAGTACACTTTCTGGATTTACATTGCTTTCAGTACCAGCTGATGTTTATAGATATGGCATAACTTATATCTTCGTCGTTCCCAATATGATAACAGTAGGTTTCGCATCGTATTACCTCTTTTTACCAGTCTTTCACAAGCTTCAAATAACTAGCGTGTACGAGTATTTGGAGATCAGATTCAACAGAAAAGTACGTCTACTCGGATCAATGATGTATGCAATACACATGATACTTTTTCTGCCAATAGTAATTTACATTCCTGCGCTGGCTTTGGGACAGGGTAAGTTCCTATAACATTAATAGAACTATGTGCTTTACGCAGCAACTTTTTTTTTAGTCACGACGCTGGATATACATTTAATAACACTCATAGTATGCATCGTTTGTATTTTCTACACGACCATAGGAGGTATCAAAGCTGTCGTTTGGTCTGATGCCATTCAATTCTTTATAATGCTTGGATCTTTAGTGGTTGTAATTGGAGTTGGTATATGGCGTGAAGGTGGTCTTAGAACCATATTAATAAATGCTTATGAAGGCGAACGCTTACACATTGAGTAGGTATAATAATGATAATAATAATAATTTATTAATGCTTTCCAAAGATTGCACGTGTCAAAAAGATATGCATAAAAGCTAGACAAAATCATTTACTTCTACTAAATCGCATAAAAATTGATTGTAATTATAATAGGACTTTATAGCTTTATAGCTAAACAATTCTTAAAAGTTATTTTGAATTTCGAAATTTCCAATTTTTTTATGTTGTCAGGTAATTTGTTAAAAAAATTGGGTGCTAAAAAGTTGATGCCTGTCTGGTTTCTAGAGAGCCTGCTAAATTTTGAGCACAAATGTTTGTTATTTCTGGTGTCGTAATGTGAACTAGCACTAACTATGTGAAAGATCTAAATTACGTTTAACGTGCAAGACATTCTAATAAATATACAATGAGGGAAAAGTAAGAATTTTAAGAGATCGGAAGGCTTCTCTGCAGTCTTTCCTACAGCAGCAGTCACGAACGCATGACTGTGCCTCCTCCATTCTATAGCTAAGACTATTAATATTCCTATCACTAGCTAGCAGATTTATGTCATCAGTATATAAAATAAATTTCATATCAGGGAAGCAACTTGAAATATCATTAATATATATTAAAAATAAAACTGGCCCCAAAACTGAACCTTGCGGCACACCATGATTAATGTTTATAAAATTTGATGACATGTCTTTCACATCTACACATTGCATCCTGTCAGATAGAAATTCATTAAATTCACCGCGTGGAGCGAAAGTCCATAATAATCTAATAACACGGTGGAGGAGACACAGTCAAAGGCCTTCGAAAAGTCGCAAACAGCTTGAACATACTCTCTCGATTTCAAAATCATCCACAATGAAGGAAACTAAATTAGTTATTGCGTCTATAATTGATAGAGACTCTCTAAACCTGTGCTAAGCTTATATATTATTGTCATTGAGATATTTAATAAACCGTGCTTTAATAACTTTCTCAAAAATTTTGCCAAGTATAGGAATAATTGCAATAGGTCTAAAATTATCCAGAATATCTCGTGCATTGGTAAAACACGTGACCTTTTCCATACATCGGGATAAATAGAAGCTTTAATGAGCATTTTAAATAATTTAGTTAGAGGAATTAAAATAATGTGACAAATGGTTTCGATTAGTTTTGAGTTAAGTCCATACACTTCTCTTGAATGTGAGTTGTTTAGATTAGGAATAATATCTCTAATTTCATTAAACGTAACACCGCTAAAAACGAAAGGATTACCGACAATATATTGAAACTTAAATAATATAAATGATTATTGTCAGCTGTTGGTAGTGTTTTAACAATGCTTTCCGCGGCCATGGAAAAATGCACAGTAAAATCGTCGGCGAAGATATCGGTTTTTGACAGCAACCGCCATACTAAAATTGTCATAACCCAAAAAACGTTCGTAAGACAAATTCATTAGCAGAATCACTATTGGCTCCAGAGGCAGTTCTGCACTCATATAATACCTGCGTTGCATGCATTTTAAAACCGTTAAGGCTCTTGTTGATAATTAGTAGCATCCAAATTAACTGTGATTTCCATATTTCGATTCATATAATTTATAAATGAAAATTTTAGCTTTGATTTAAACTACGTCAAAAGGGAGACCTTTTGGGCCGTTGGTGTAGGTCAAGCAGCGCAACTCGTAGCCTATTTCTCGTGCGGTCAAGGATCTGTACAAAAATTTCTGTCACTCCCGTCGTTTAAAACCATCAAAATGTAAGAAAGAATATTTATAAAATTTTCCTGGTTTACGATATTTTCTTCCCCAGAGCATTGATCTGGTCTCAAATTGGTATTGCCTTGATAATATCCCTCAGCGTATTTTGTGGAATACTAATGTATACCAAGTATATGGACTGCGATCCTTTAACCGCAAATATTATAAAAACTTCTGACCAAATTCTGCCCATGTACGTTATGGACTTGGTAAATTTCCTGCCTGGGGTATGCGGTTTATTCATATCAGGCATATTTAGCGCTGGTTTGAGGTAAGTAAAAAAAAACATTTGGATGATACATCAGCATCACCATGATCATCTTCTTTAAGCCTAGAGTGTCGGAGTCTCTTCTTATATTACTTCTCATTAAGAAAGCCATTTCTTGCGATCTCTGACTTTTTGCTCCTTCCCATGGTTTTCCTATATGATTTAGTATTTCCGTCTATCAGTTGTTCCAGGTAATTACGGGTCGTCTTCTTATACTCTTGCCTGCTTTTCTAGCTTCCCATGCTTGCCTTGAAATTATATGCCCCCATCCCTTTTAATTTCTATTCCCTCTATTAGCTTATTAAAGTTTTCATTTTGACTTTTTCTTTGTGATCGTTAATTATCTTTCTTACGTAGCTCCAGCGAATGACCTTGACGATCCTTGCCTAGCCAGATCATCCGTCGCCTCATTTCCCTCACGCCCAACTGGCTAGAAACTCAGACCTCTGTTTCTTTAGAAATTCTTTTGCCTGTCTCTGTGCCAGTAACTTTTGTAGCAAAAACTACCGGAACAGAGACAGGCAAGAGAGTGTCTAAAGGAACAGAGGCCTGAATTTGCTAAAGATCTACTGAGTAAAGATAGGAAAATGATAGTAAGTCTGCTGACGGGTTATTGTAGTCTGAATAGGCTTATGTACAACGTAGGGCTTGGTAGATGATGCTACTTGCTGATTCTACCAAGTGCTGTTCCAATACCAGATCTCCACAAAGATGCCGCTATCAAGGATAATAAACCTAATTAAAAGAGCTAAAGAAAGCATCTCCTAGGAAGAAGCGAATCACAATAGAACTGAAAAGGTCGTGGTCAAGCAGGTTCATGGGCCAAACCAACACTAATCTAATCTAATCTACGTACCACATTTCTGCAGCCTATAGTCTATTCCCTTGATTTTTATTGAGTACCCAATTCCCAATCCCATATATCATAATTATCTATTAATTTTACCTTATCCAAGTACTTTCATATATCGCATTGTATGTTCTTCTTACTGTTTTAATTCTCTTTCTTATTTCATGTTCTCGGATTACTTTGCTATTTATAATTATTATTTCAGGTGCCTATTTGAAGTACTTGTCTGAGTATTTCTTTTCCAAGCCCGATGTCTACTTTCTTTCCTTATGAGGAAAAACCACCATCTTTGTTTTTTTCTTGTAGACTCTTTTTATATCGTTTTAGTATATCCACTTATGCAATAATATTCTTTTCAAGCTCCTTTTCATATCTTTTTGTAAATTATGATATCCTATTTTGTACTCGGGTAATA
The DNA here is from genome assembly GCA_004143645.1 of Protaetia brevitarsis. NCBI lineage: Eukaryota > Metazoa > Arthropoda > Insecta > Coleoptera > Scarabaeidae > Protaetia > Protaetia brevitarsis. Next base: position 2,303,367 of record RXPK01000186.1, read on the forward strand.
AAACCTACAAGTATTGTTCCAGCACTCTCTCCGCCATACTGAACTGCTTGGCAGCAACAATCTATGAAGATTTCGTATCACCTTTTGTATCGAAGGACATTTCTCCGAAAAGAGTAAGTCAATATCTGAAATGGATAGTTGTCATTATAGGAATTGAATCAACGGCGATGGTGTACGTTGTGAAGCACCTAGGAGGCTTAGTAAATTTGAGCTTAAGTTTTGCCGGAATCACAAATGGACCTATTTTAGGTTTGTTCTGTGTTGGCGCTCTACTTCCGCAAGTTACTTCTAAGGTAGAAATTGCACTTGTAAGCTTCTGGTCGCACTTCTTGATTTGTACATTCCAGGGAGCTCTATCAGGCGGTGTTGTGTCCGTCTGCACAATGGCATGGATAATAATGACAGCTCAATGGTACAAGGTAAAAGGATACCTAAACCATCCAACATTACCCTTATCAACGACCGGTTGCAATGGAACTATTAATTCTACGTTAGTAAAAACAGTATTTGAAAATAATATAAATTGAAAATGAATATTTAATCCTTTATTCTTTGTTTCAGGTTTATTGAAATAAATTCTACAGTAAGTTCAAATATTACAAATTTTGAACCATATGTACTGTTCAGAGTATCCTTTTACTGGTACGCCGCTATGGGTCTTGTGCTAACCATTATTGTAGCATTAGCAGTTAGCTGTTTTACGAAAGAAGACAAACCTTTGAACAAAGACTGCATCAGCCCTGTTATGCGGTTTTTAATTGTCGACAATAATAGTAAACCACCTCGCTACAGCGATGTAGCATTGGAAAAATTAAACCCGCAGCGATAGTCGTAATTAATTCCTAAGTTTTCGTTGAAAATAAACTAAGTGAATAGTATTTCTACTTTTTTTTTATTTATAACCATTTATAACTTGAATAAATGTATTTCTGCAATCTTTAATCAATGATTGATTATCTTTGTTAAAGCATAAAATTTATTCATGCTAATTTAAACTTCTTTAAATAGTGATAAATAAAAAGAAAACCACTGTTCTTTCAAAACTGTATTTAAGGGTTCTCTAATTCTGCCTAAATTATTCTTTAGGATTTTGATGTTATCTGTAAATTAAACAGCTATTTTTAATTTTTATTGATGCCAGTCTTGAACAAACAAGAATGCTTTTTTTGACGAGATATTTTACTAGGATTCCCAAACTTTATTACTCCGCCGAGAATAAAATAAACAAGACGGCCAACATTACCTAACTTTACTTGTCATACATAATTCGAACATGGTGCAGATATTTACGTTTTCGTTTCTCGATTACTTTTTATTCGGGTTTATGCTATTTTCTAGTGCTCTAGTTGGTGTTTATCATGGTCTTATTAAGAAACAAAATACTGCCAAGAGTATTTGCTGGGAGGTAAAAAGATGAGTGTGTGGCCTGTAGCAATGTCTATAGTTTCCAGGTACGGTGCACTTCAAGAGAATATTTCAGTTGTTTCCAAATTATGTTGCAGCACACTTTCTGGAATCACACTACTATCAGTACCGGCAGAAATTTACAACTATGGCATAACCTATGGTTTAGTCGTTCCAAATATGCTAACAGTAGGCTTAGCATCGTACTACTTCTTCCTACCAGTATTTAATAAATTGCAATTAACAAGCGTATACGAATACTTCGATATTAGATTCAACAATAAAGTTAGAATACTCGCATCTCTAATGTATGCGATACACATGCTAATGTATCTACCTATTGTAATTTATATACCAGCATTGGCTTTAGGACAAGGTAAACTCACATTGAAGTGATATTCAATCAGCTATGGGAAACTGTTTTCAGTCACCACATTAAATATACACGTAATAACGCCCATAGTATGTGGCATTTGCATATTTTACACAACATTTGGTGGCATAAAGGCGGTTATTTGGTCGGATGCGATACAATTCTTCATAATGCTGGGTTCTTTAGTTGTTGTGGTTGCAGTTGGTATATGGCGTGCTGGTGGTCTCGAAACTATATTCAGGAACGCTTATGAAGGTGGAAGACTGAGCATCAAGTAAGTACAAAAGTAAATAATAAATATAATATCATATAGTAATCATCATATCGCAACCCCCAAAAAGGACTTTCTTTGTAAAAACTAAAAAAGATTACCTAATTTTTTTTAGTGTGTGGGTGAATTTTTAACAGATAATGCTTAATTAATCCAACAGCCATGCAAGTTGTTTCGGATATTTCATGTTCAAATTGTCAAATTGCGTAACAGATTTTAAAGCATTAAAAGAACAACAAACAGATTTTCTAATATGAATGATACCCAGGGCTAACCACTCAAACAAATGGCGTACAACTAATTCTAATTCCAACTAATTCTATAAAAACTCCATTAATTGGAATTAATTCCTACTAATTCCCAGTAATTCCTAGTAATTCTTACTAATTCCAAATTGTATTAAACTCATTTCGATTGAGAATATGATGAAATAGAAAAACATTATCAAAAATATGTGTATATTTTTATTTTATATACATTAATAGCTACTTCTAATTATTGTGCATATAAAAAGCGTATTTTAATAACAATAATAGTAATAGTCATCATGAATACGCAATTGCAAATTGATAATTTACACTATTCCATTATATACAATGAATATGATGATAATACTGTGTGAAAGTAATAAAACATTTAAAAATAAAAAAAAATCCTTACCAAATTATAGCTATTACAGAACATAACTACATTTTACATTAAGGTATATTATAGTTTTCTTGATTTTCTGTAGATGATTTAAATAAAAATAATGACAAAAATCATACGTACAAGGTTTTGGTTTTAATAAACCCCATATTAATTTACTTTAGGTCTGTATAAAATGAAAAATTGTAATTTTCAACAGTTTTTAATTTGAAATTTGTTTGTTTTATATAAAGAGTTTATTGTATTAAATGTAAGTATGAAAATTTTTCAAAGTACAACAAAAAATAATTAGTGAATCTTAGTGAATTGATGATAATGCTACGTATGTGAAGATAAAAATGTCCTATTCAATTCCAAAGTATTCAATTTTTAAGGACAATTTTAAAACTACATGTTATGAATTACCTGTTGGAATAACATTATCCTCGATGTCATTTACTTTACATTTTAAATCATTGAGCTGAATCACATCATTTTATGCGATTTTATGCGGCCCTTATATCTCTAAAATTTTGTATGCAGTAAATAATTACACATAATATAACCATAAAAGTCGTTAAGGTATCTAAATATCTTTTCTAATTTTATCATATTTTGCAAACCTATACCTTCAGGCCAATACTTTATTAATTTATTACTTTTATTTCGCTAAACTTGTTCCATATTTGCAACATCTGCTTCCAGATGTTGTCAGGAACAGCCCCAACTTTGTAAATATTTTATTGCTTTAAGCAAGACTTAAAACCTCTTCGAATTAACATTTAACATTATCCTCAATGTCATATACATACTTTATTTTTTAAAAGCATTGAAATGAATCACCTTATTTTATTCTCCTATCGTTATAAAAATGTCTATACAATAAATAATTGCGTAAAAACATCCACGTTTCCCTTCCTAGAAGTCGCATTTTTTCTAGTTATCTGAAATTAGCCATAATAAAACCGATTTATAAAAAAAAAATAAAAATACAAATTTGAGAATTACAGACCAATTGCTCTAATCTCTATTATAGGGAAAGTAATGGAAAAAGCAATTTTAGAGAGACTAATGCATTTTTCTGAATTATGCAATTTAATAACTAATTTACAAAATGCATACATTAAAGGGAGATCAACCACACGAGCGATATATATGTGTCAACGAAATAATGTCCGATAAAAAGACTACAGCGGAGTATTTCTAGACCTTTCAAAGGCTTTTGTCAGTGTTGACCATGCCATCTTGCTGCGTAAACTAGAAGTAATGGGATTCCGAGGAATAGTGCTTACTGAGATCGTACTTAACAGGCCGTAAACAATGCGTAGAAGTAAACCTAAAGGGTGAGATAGTTCGATCAAATTGGCAAGACACTGATAGAGGTGTGCCACAAGGTTCATTGCTAGGAGCTTTTTTGTTTATATTACACACAAATGACTTGCCTGGCATAACAAATCATTTTCTAAATATGTATGCAGATGATACATCGGTGATTATTTCAGAACAAAACGGCAGTGAACTCAGAGATGAAATAGTGAGCGTTATTACAAGAATGGATACCTGGTTCCAGACGAATAATTTATTATTAAATATTGAAAAAACTAATTTAATAAAATTTGCTCTAAGAAATATTGAAACGATAACAATTAATTACGACAACAAACAATTAACATCCCCAGACACAGTTAAATTCTTGGGAGTACATATAGACAGCACCCTAAACTGGAAAGAGCATGTTAATATTCTCACCAAAAAGTCATCTGGAATGGCTTATGCACTGAGGGCAATATCTTCAGAGGTCCACAAGGAAGCAGCATTAGCAGCGTATCACGCTTACGTAGCGTCCAGGCTAAGCTACGGAATAATCTTCTGGGGCAACTCGGTTGACGTAGAACGAGTATTTAGACTTCAGAAAGCATGTTTACGAAGTATTTTCGGGCTGAAAAAGAGAGAGACCTAGAAAGAAATTTTCAAAATGAATAATATACTTACCTTACCGGGACTATATATTTATGAACGTGCGTGGTTTGGAAAGAAACACTACAGTGAGTTATTTGCCAAATACGAAACAAACCATAATTACAATACTCGCGAGTGTGATAAAGCAACATTACGTGTGCCTCAAAGTACATACACAAAAATACACAAAGGCGTGGTGACACAAGAATTTTGTAATTCTTTTCTTTCTTACTATTTGTATTCTATTTCTTTTTTTTTTGACTTATTTCATACTGGTTTTCGGTAATATGAAACAAAAGGGATATTATTATTATTATTATATTATTATTAAGTGGTTTCCCAGAGTTCTCAGTCAATCAGCCAATTCTTTGCTAATTCCAAAATCATACAGTAATTCCTATCTAATGCCATTAATTCCGATTAATTCCTCTAATTCCAAAGATAATTCCAGTAATTCCATTGAAATCGTTAGTAATTTCCTTAAAAATTGTGTAATTCCAAGGTGTACAACTAATTCCAAAAGTGGTTATCCCCTCGATTAATACCACCTACTAATAATCAGTATAATACAAAGATTGCAAGCTTTAAGTAAGAAATTAACAAATTAATGTATTTCTGCTAATAACTGTAATGATTAAGAGAATTTTTCCCAAGAAAAATTTTCTCCTGACCCAGGATTCGAACCTACACTCTCTCGCTTACCAGACGAGTGCCCTACCAATTAGGCCAGAAAAGAGCGTGCAGATTCGAGCTATATAACGACCTATGTCGATATTAAATCTAGAAAGGCGAGCAGAACGGCGAATATGCAAAGATTGCAAGCTTTTTACTGTAAGAAATTAACAAACTAATGTATTTCTGCTCTTCCTAAGAGGTTTTTTTTCCTATAATATTCACCTATTACGAGAAAATTTTCAACATTTCAACCTTAAGTGTTTGCACATTTACCCCGATTCAGTGTGGAAAATTATCAAAAAAAGTTATTGTTACCAAGAGAAATTACTTAAATTTTATATTGTGTGGGCGCAACACACCAAAGAAACTCACTCCTCAACCTACTCATCAATACCTACTGGAGGGCATACTTCAACACTCTATCTTGGGACCTCTCTTGTTTGTTGAATCTAATTTTACTCAAGGAGAGATTGTTAATTGTATTGACGAAATAATCATTTCTGGTCAAAAGGAAATCCACACATTTTCAGAAATACACATTTCAAGAGTGCAACAGTTTTAATGTATTCTGCTGCCTTTTAAATGATTCCGCAAGCTATAAAATTTACCATGGCAACTTAATAAACAGAAATACTTACTTTACTTTAAGAATAGAAGACCTGTTACATATTTTCTTTAAACTTCACCTCCAAAGCATAAGGCAAGACTGTAGGTATCAGATGGATGGCGCACCTGGCCACAATACTAGAGAGGTTTATTGGCAATTGACAGAAATGTTTGCAAATCGATGGTATGGTTCAAATGGGTCTTGGAGTTGGTCTCCTTGATCTCCAGAATTAACGCCACTTGATTTTTATCTCTGGGGTCGGATAAAATGTGAAGTTTATAGTACGCCTAGTGATAACAAACAAGATCTATTAAATCGTGTGAGAACGGCCTTTCAGCGATTAAACCGAAATGAAATAGGCAACTACAAGGGAAACTGAGTTAAGAATTATAAAGTGTCTTGAACAGAGTGAAGATCATATTGAACATTTATAGCATTCTGTAGTTAGTTTATCTATTATTTTTGGTTTCTTTTGTCACTAAAGTATTTTTATTTGTTGTGTAAAAACATCATTAAATTCGTTTTATAAAAGTATCTGTTTTCCTTTTGTCATACTCTACTCAATCTATTTTCAAATGTGCAAAGATTTTAAGAGCAATTTTAAATAACATTTGATAAAAAGCATTAATAACGGACACCTGTAGCATATGATATGTATATATTTTGTGATTGCCAAAATTAAACGTTTTTATATTAGAGTTGATATAACTATGCTTTTATATTTAGATTTAGGTTATCACATTCAAACATTATACTGTCAGAACTTGTATTAATAAGGTTCATTTTTAGTTTCGAATTCGACTACTTGAAAAGGGAAACTTTTTGGGCCGTTGCAACGGGACACGTATTTCAACTAATATGTTTCTTTTCGGTTGGTCAAGGCTCTGTCCAAAAGTTTCTATCATTGCCGTCATTTAACGAAATGAAACTGTAAGTATCAACTCTAGTTACATTCCGAACGCTGAAGATTGCATTTATTTATAAATTATTTCCTTTTTAGAGTATTAATTTGGTCACAAATCGGTATTGCTCTAATATTCTCCCTAAGCATATTTTCTGGTCTGTTATTGTATAATAAGTATATGAACTGCGATCCCATGATTGCAAATGTAATACGAAATCAGGACCAAATTTTACCTTTGTATGTCATGGAGTTAGTTGGTTTCATACCTGGTTTATGCGGTCTGTTTATATCAGGTATATTCAGCGCTGGTTTGAGGTATGAAATATAAATTATTTAATCATCTAATCTACATTAAATACTCTACATGCATACCTAGTACCTTATCTGCAGTCATGAATTGCTTGGCAGCAACAATCTATGAAGATTTCATATCGCCATTTGTACCGAAAGTACATCCACGCAAAGAGTTAGCCAATATTTAAAATGGATAGTAGTTATTATAGGAATTAATTCAACAGCAATGGTGTACGTTGTGGAACGACTAGGAGGCTTAGTAGGGTTGAGCATAACATTCGCAGGGGTAACAAACGGACCCATTTTAGGATTGTTCTGTGCCGGAACACTACTTCCACAAATTACTTCAAAGGCAAATATTGTCACAAATCCGATTATCATTTTGATCTTATTCGACGTTTTAGGGAGCTCTAGCAGGTGGTGTTGTATCTCTATGTGTGATGACTTGGATAATAGCAACAACTCAATGGCATAAGATGAAAGGAATGATTAACTATCCAACGTTACCCGCATCTATCTCTGGTTGTAATGATATCTTTAATATAACCTTAGTAAGGTAATGATATGGTGTGATCCAAGAAAATCCTCTTCAAGAGTGACTATGGAAAATGTCAAGTATATCTTTACTAAGTTCATATATTATGTGCTTATACATATACCGGGTGGCCAGCCTAAGATGCAACGGTCCATAGCCGATTTATTATTGTTTTTTTGGAAAAATGTTTCAAATAAATGTTGCCTCGACTCATATTTTAAAATTACTACACATTTTAAAATTAGTTTCAGTAATGGTGGACTTCCGGTTGTACCGGAAGTAGATACTAACTTTATTATTTTAAATGGAACACCCTGTATATTATTGTATTTTTGGATTCCTTGTTAAATTTAAATAGCAATATGTTTACATACATTGGAGGCTAAGTTGTACCGTTTCCGAATTACATGACGTTTTTCGAAAGAAAATGACATTTGCAATGTCTGCGGTGTTTGGAAAATATCTCCGGAAATACGAAAGTTAGAAAGATGCGGTTTCAGTTTTCGCTTAATCATGAAACAGCACACGTCTTTTATTTTAAAATTGTTGCGTTTAAATTACAGAATTATTAAATAGGGCTCTGTAATTCTAGAACTCTAAAATCATGGGTAACTTGATTTTTTTAAATTGAATGGTATAGCAATTTTTACATAAATATGTAAAATTTAATTTTCTTTCGATTTTATACGAGTGTCATTGTGTCTATCTCCAAAGGTTTCGGAGATATCCGCGATTTTTCAGTTTTTAAATAGAAAATTAAATTTTACATCCATTTATCTAAAAATTGCTATACCATTCAATTTAAAAAAATCAAGTTATCCATGATTTTAGAATTCCTAAATTACAGAACCCTATTTAATAATTCTGTAATTTAAATTTAACAAGGAATCCAAAAATACAATAATATACAGGGTGTTCCATTTAAAATAATAAATGTTAGTATCTACTTCCGGTAACCGAAACAGTCCGCCCATTACTAAACTAATTTTTAAATGTGTAGAAATGATTCGAGGCAACATTTATTTGAAACATTTTTCCAAAAAAAACAATAATAAATCGGCTATGGACCGTTGCATCTTAGGCTGGACACCCTTGACAGGTGGTAAAGAAAGATCGACATGCCGAGTCTATCATCTCACTCTACCATGGCCAAGTGCGACGAGGATTATTTTGGATCCCCCTTTATTTATTAAAAATAAGATCGGTAAAGTCAACGATTAAATTATTTTTCAGACTTACTGAAGCAATTCCTACAACTGCTTCAAATATTATGAATCATGAGCCATTTCCACTGTATAAATTATCATTTTACTGGTACACGGCCATGGGGCTTGCAATAACGCTAATAGTAGCTTTGGCAGTAAGCTGCTTTACTGAAGAAGAAAAACCTTTGAATAAGGACTGTATTAGTCCTATTATGCAGTTTCTGATTGTAAATAAGAATGGAAAACCACCCGGCTACGATGAGGTGGCTTTAGAAAAATTGAACCTACAATAAAAATATTTTATTATTAGCATCATTTTTTTTTATGAATTAAACCGCATAGTACTAACAATCAGCATTCCTTGCTTTTGTAAAGAAAAATAATTTTGTAACATTATTTATTGAAATGATCATAACAATTAAGACTCTAAACTAGTTGGTATCTCACATTAAAATATTCAAATTTCCATTAACAACATATTCTCATTATTAATTTTTTTTCTTTTGTAAGTTTGTTATATCTGGCGGCACGTTAAATTTAAACGATTATCAAAAAAATGTATTAAATCTTAATAAATCCAATCAACGCCCCTACCTCAAGACTTCTATTCATAATATTGATGCAACTAGGCCAAAAACAGGGGAAGCTCTTTTCACGAAATTATGTTTATTATTGTTACTTTTCATTGTAATTTGATAAGTTTTTAAAATTTGTAACCACATAATACTTTCTAGATTTTTCTTTGTAAATATGAAGTTCTCTTACATATGAATACAGGCAGTTTTAAACTGAAATTCGCCCTAAGATTGCTTGTATTGTTAATTACTTTTTATTACTTTTTGCTTATTAAATATTACGTATTTTGTAATCGACATTGCAGCAATAAAAACGATTTATTATTATTGTTATTAATTACTGCATAGTAAGTGCGCAATGGCAACAAATTCTCCTATAAGCTAATGTACTTAATCAACGTCCTCTGTTGACATAATCAATTTGACTCTTGCTATTCAGAAATACTGGTACACTTTAACAACCACTGGCATCAAAATTTCATTGATCGACAGGGAACTGAATCACCGTTTCCACTTGTTCCCCGAAACCCATAAAACTGCATTCTCGTTAAAAAAAAATGCAGACCTAATGATTACAAATAAGTATTCGTAAAAAATGAGCAATAAAAAAATCATGAAATACAAAACTGGATTTTTTTTATCTGTACTTGCTGTCTACAGTAGAAGCATGTTGATAAGATTTACGTTTATAAGCCTAACGTTATGTTAAAAATTAAACAAATATTTGACCATAAATACATATTTTTTATTACACTGGAGTTCTATAAAAACACTACCTAACTAAAAGCAAATTGCCGTCAAGATGCAGATCGCGATATTTTCATGGCTCGATTATTTTCTGTTCATTCTTATGTTAGGAATAAGCGCCATAGTGGGTGTTTACTATGGTTTCTTTAAGAAACAGAATACAGCACATGACTATTTGCTTGGAGGGAAACAAATGGGACTCTGGTCAATATCAATGTCATTAATCTCCAGGTAAATTCTTAACTAATTTAAAATCCCGAGTAGCTTATTACAACATTAACTGAATAATTTTCAGTACTCTTTCCGGACTAACCCTGCTCTCAATGCCAGCAGAAATTTACAAGCACGGTATAACTTACGCTCTTATAGTTCCTTTAAATATCATCATAGCTCTGACGACCTACCATATGGCCCTGCCAGTCTTTTACAAATTGCAGGTTACAAGCGTGTATGAATATCTCGATATTAGATTTAACAATACAGTCAGACTATTTGCATCATTTTTATATACTTTATCTATGCTGTTCTATCTGCCAATAGTGATTTACATACCTGCGTTGGCCTTAGGACAAGGTAATATATTCCTCAAAAAATATTCTTCAGCTGTCAAAGTTGGTATATTATCATTAGTTACGAGCCTAAATATTCACGTGATAACACCCATTGTCTGTGGAGTGTGCATCTTCTATACAACGCTTGGAGGTTTAAGGGCAGTCGTATGGACAGACGTTATCCAATTTGGAGTTATGCTTGGTTCTTTGCTTGCTGTTATTTCAATTGGAATATGGCACGGAGGAGGACTTTCAACTATCTTGGAGAAATCAAGTAGCGGAGGGCAGCTGGAGATAAGGTATTTGGATATTTCTTACGAAAAGCTTTAATAAACCAAGTTTTCTAGCTTTGACCTAGATTTTCTTAAGAGGGAGACATTTTGGGCTATAATAATCGGACAAGGTTGCCAACTGATAAACTACTTTTCCGTAAATCAAAGCTCCATACAAAAATTACTTTCCTTGCCTTCATTCAATTTAATGAACAGGTAACTAATAGCTTTTAACTGTATCAGATTTATCAATTACACTCAAACGAATAGAGCTTTAATTTGGTCTACTATTGGCATCGCAATCATACAATCCCTCTGCATGTTTACCGGTATCATGATGTTCGCCAATTACAAAGATTGCGATCCACTCCAAGCAAACGTCATCAAAAATGTTGATCAAATATTACCATTCTATGTCATGAGTAATATTAGCTTCGTACCTGGACTTTGTGGTCTATTCATTTCAGGGATATTCAGCGCTGGTTTGAGGTATAAATATGCAAAATCGCAATAAAAAAAAATCTTTTTTGTGTTATTCCAGTACTTTATCCGCGGTCATGAACTGTTTAACAGCAACGATATATGAAGATTTTATATCTTCGTTTGTTTCAAAAGACACCTCCCAAAAAAGAATTAGTCAGTATTTAAAGCTAATAGTAGTAATCATAGGCGTTACCTCAACAGCATTGGTGTATGTCGTGGAAAAATTAGGCGGCATTGTGGCCGTGACAGTGAGTTTTACTGGAATTACTAGTGGACCAACGTTGGGACTCTATTGTGTTGGTATGTTATTGCCGCAGGTTAATGCAAAGGTATGATCTTAATAGGGAACTATTCAATTTAGCTGGCACTTACACTTTTACTATCTAGGGAGCATTGATTGGATGTGTTAGCTCGATGTGTTTTATGGCATGGATAATAATTATGTCACAATTATACAAAATGAAAGGATTTATAACTTATCCTGGTATAGCTATGACCACAGATAATTGCAACAAAACCCTGGGATATGCTATAAATAGCACGTAAGAACTGCTTTCTTTCTTTTTCCTTTAGGAGGGAATTAGCAATTTAACACATTGTGCTACTGATCAATTCATTAGCGTTTCACGTCAAAGAATAATGTGATATTTTTATTTTAGGATTATCAATACAACGCTCAATTCAAATATCCCTAGCGTGGAGGAACCTTCAGTACTATACAGGGTGTCGTTTTACTGGTACGCTTTTATAGGTCTGTTGATTGTTGTAATTATAGCACCAGTAGTTAGTTACTTTACGAAAGAGGAAAAACCATTAAATAGAGACTGCATCAGCCCAATCATGCAATTTTTAATCAAACCGGACGATCAAAAGCCACCTCCTTATGATGACGTAGAATTGGAAAAGTTAAATAAGCAAGAACTTGCACAATAAGTGTACCTAGATAAAAAAATCTTTATAATATTTGCCTTTTCATTTGCACTTAGATAGTAATTCTTAGACATTGATCTCTTACTTCTTCTTAACATCCATTAATTTTTCAGCTAAACTTCCTTTTTTAATAATTTAACCCTTTTTCGATTTTAACAAAGCACCTTAAGTGAACGATTATTCCTACACTCAGAAACAAGAAAATAGAGGTAATAACATGATTCAGGAAATATAAAAAGTGTTAAATCATTATCCCCGACGACACTGCATTTCCAGTGAAAAGCCGCTGTACTATTGATTGAGAAAAAAACGCCTTCCTAAAAAATGAAAAATAATGAATCATTGAAGACCAAACATCTATGTATACTGTAGACAAGCTAAAGTGGTTTACATCTATAAGCCTAATGTTTACTTAAGAAATAAACAAATATGTGACTGGAATTAGTAATCATATTATAATATATATAATAATACATAATAAGAACAATTATATATATATTATTACTAATTCCATACATACCACCAATCTGAAAACTTTCAATAACTATACAAATGTGTGACTGTCATTAAAAAGAATAATTACACTGCTACTCCATAAAAATACTATCTGGTTAAAAAAGGCTTCTCATTGATAAAACGCAGATCGCCACATTTTCATGCGATGATTATTTCTTGTTCATTCTTACTTTAGAGAGGAGTCCTTTAGTGGGTCTTTACTATCGTTTCTTTAAGAAACAAAATACAGTCTATAACTACCTATTCGGAGGAAAGCAAATAGGACTCTGATCAATATCAATGCGTAACTTAGTTAAAGATTGTCTACAACTTATTACAACATTCATTATAAGTACAAATAAAAGTTGTATTAATCGTTTGGGAGTATCATAAGCAAAAATGAGTCGTTTTTTCGTCGCATTTGATTCGAATTCAGAGAACTTCTTTGAAGAGGAGCAAATTTAACGTCCATCAACTCCAACTTATACGTTCGAAAAACGAAAATGGTAAGACGTCAAAATTCTCAATACGATGCTTGATAAAAATTGAAGATTTTATAACTGAAATATAGGAAGACAGGAGCGGAAAAAGAATATGAGTAAAAATAACAAATCATTATCGTCCATGAGACAGAAATTAAGGAAGTAGCTTCAGGATTTTAAAGAGGATTTAGCTAAGTTTAATAATAATATATAATAAGTAAATGAGATTGAATCAGACGGAGGATAGGTCAATGCTCCTTCAAAACTCCTTGAAAAGAAAGGCATTTCTCTGCCAGATGACGGAAACGAGTCTTCCAACTCCGATAATTGACCTTCGGACTCCAAAACAAGCACAAAGAGTTCACATTTTGATGGCAACATCACGTTGGTGCAAGACCGATAAGGAAACTCGAAGCTACCGCGGAAGACGACAAAGAAAAGAAGTGAAAGAAGGAAAAACGCAAGAAAGAATGTCAAGAAAATGTTCTAAACATAAATTGGCTAGCTTTTACATCTTAATCTATGTAATGGGACGCCTACAATGCATTTTATTTTAAATTTAATTTATCATTCACTTCCTTAATAAAAGATATTCGATTTCATTCCATTTATATAAACATATAGCACATGTAGAACTTTTAATCGATGTGTGTGTGTGTGTGTGTGTGCGGTGACGTAAGCGGCGTCAAGGAAGGAAGGGACAAATAAAGAAATTTGCCGCGGTCACGAGGACAGCGCAACATCTCTGTTTAGAGGACAGCCCAGGGAAGCACGTGGGAGAGCGTAGGTACGCAAGCGATCAGGAGAAGTCAACCAGAAAATGTATTATACAACAAAATATGGATCATTTGAATTCTCGCTATATACTTACTAAATACACTAGTAAATTGAATAACCACTATCAAATAATTTAATCCATTCAAATAATCATTTTCTTTTGACGATACTAAAGATTTTGTTTACACAAATAACTGTATGATCATTAGAGTCGATACTGCAAACCAGAGACTTGCACGAGTAAGTAAAAATGTAGTCGATTAATAATCGGCGATTACCTTTCCCGACGATGCGAGTAGGTAATCATTAAGACCGGCATCGTAGGAATCGGCATTGTCGCATCGCAAGAATCGTACGATTCTTACTCGTAAGAATAGGGTACAATAATTGTGCATATATGGTGCTATTTGTTGGTTATCACTTATTATAGTGGCTTGATTTTCCTAATGTATTGTATGTTTATAGTTTCTAATAAAAGTTTCCAAATTCGTGTTCCTGCTTTTTATATGATATGGTTTCTGTCGAGATTAAATCATACTAGATCTATCTAAACAAACGTTAGTTTTATTGCTTTCTATCAGTAAACGAATAACAATGACACTGTAAACTGCCCTAATCGCAAAACTTGAGAAAAAAAAAAGAAAAAAGCAAGTGCTCCTCAAGGTCCGTATATACAAGGTTACCTCATAACTTTTCAGCTAATCAAGAAAAAGAGCGCGAACGCGTCATCATGTATGCTGTTTTTAATAAATAAAGTGGTGCATATACGTAAAAATAAATGGCGATTTATACTCCCAAACTAAATATTTATTTTTTATAATAAAAAACGAATTCCTATTATTATGTAATAGTAAATATAAGTAAATCAAGTAAAAATATTATATAAATATAACACAAAACTTAGAACTACGCATATAGAGCACGACATTAAATTAGAAACTAAGAAAAAGTAAAGTAAAATGGTAAAAAGATAACCATTATATATTATCAAACTAAATATTTATTCTTCCTAATAAAAAAGCAGTTTCTTATTATTATTTAATCATAACCATAAGTAAATTAAGCTAACAAAATAATATTTAAATATAAAAATAATAATTTAAAAACTAAGAAAACTAAAATTAATGTTTTTTTTTTCTTTTGTTTCTTGGCAAATTTGCGTCCTTCAGATTTAACTTCTCTCTTTCGACTATTTTTTTTGTTTTAAGTTTAAATATTTATTTTTAAAAAAAAATCTTAATTTAGAAAATTTTTCAATTAATGTTTTACAGTGGCGCTCGTGAGTTATGAAAAAGAGTGGGCACAATATAAGAACTTGCCTATTTTTTGTACATAAAATTCATTCTCCTATTTTTCATGCTGGAAAGGACGTCAGTGACTTTGTTGTAAAAATGCATTCAGTCCATTTTCTGACATTGTGCTTCTCAGAAATGTTTTAATGCGTTTGAGGGTGGAAAAACATCATTCACATACTGCTGTCGACATGGGGGTTGTACAAATAATATCCAACAGTTTATATGTTTCTGTCACAACTTTTTTTTAAGTTGTTGTGTGTTATGAACACTAAAAGCGGCAAAACACTACCTACATCTACGTCACATATGTCCTCGCGCTCATAAATTACTGAAAGCTCACTTTTCAATTTTACTCTATCCAACATAGGATAAGATTTAACATTTTTTTATACACATAATTAACCGACGCAAAATATGACGATTTTTTTCTACACCTTCGTTGTACTTAATTTTATGTCGCAAATAAGCATTGTCTAACTATTCACGTATGTCCACTTTGCCTAGAACATTGAAATCCACGCATGCATTCATGTAAGAAACGGAATTTTCGTGTTTCTTTGCCCTCTTTGCGATATGCTTTAAATCATTTAACCCTTGTTTATTACTGACCTCTTTCTTAAAAATTAAGCAGATAAACAAAATAGTTTATTTGTTAGTGAACATCCGCACATCCACTCATATTTTTATTAAATACTCTATTGTAAGTTCGAGTTTTACTTGTGGAAGTGTAGTTTATTTGAAGATCAGGAATAGGCCTTGCTTTCTTTTTAATTAAAAGTTTTTCCTCAAATGAGAGCGGGTTTTCTTTTCAAGATTTTGCACTCAATTAACTTCCATCATTAATAATAAACGTCACTTCAAGTCTTTGAAATCACACATGTGCGGTACGCGTTGAAAACGATGAAGTCGCAACGAATGCGACGTTAACTGGGGACACGGCATTATGTGCCCCGAAGCGACCCTATAAGCGCATATAGCGAAGATAAACGGAGCCGTCCGATTCATACTCCAAATAGGTACATCGGAAAGAGTGCCCCGGAACATAGTTCGCTTCGCATAGCGTTCGCATATACGCTAGCGTCTGCGGTGCGGAAGGATACTTTCATACCATCGTTATAAAAATACATAAAAATAATAAAATAAAATAATGCACTGAATTACATGAAAATTTCTTTTTATGTGTATCTTGATGGTCGCCACTCATGTTTTATCAACAAGAACGTGTCTTGCAATATACTTTCAAGTTCTTTTTATTATAACAGAATACCCCAATACTAGCCTTTTAATGTAAACAAACACGGGAATGATCGGGAAGCGCGTCATCACAGCGTCAACGTATATCCACCCTCTCCTTTAACCGGGCCTCACCTTACGAGGTAACCATATGTATACGGACCTTGAGTGCTCCTGACGATGCTGCGAGTAGTAATCATACGATTCCACGATGCCGATTGCTACTCATACCTCATATACACGATTATGCGTATTACTAGACGCATCGTTATACTCGTCAAATGCGTAAACGTACCTATACTCGCACGATGCCGTACTCACTCGTGCAAGTCTCTGCGCAAACTATCCAAAACAATAATAAAAATAATAATAATAATAATAACTTTATTTCATAGACTAAGGTTTGAAATAGGTCAAAAGGAAAAGGTGGGAAGGGGAATACAAAATAGAAAAATACAAATAAACAATGTAGTACATGAGATTACAAAATAAAATCGAAATAAATATACAAAAGAACTAAAGTAAAAATTGAAATGACAGAAATTAAAATAAATATAGTTCAAAAACAGTAATCCAAGTACTCATTAATTGAATAAAAGCACTTAGTTAACAACCAAGTTTTTAAGGTTTTCTTAAATTTATTTGTATTATATTCCTTCCAACTATCAGGAAGGTGGTTGTAAATTTTTATTCCAAGGATATCAATACAGTCAGCTGTTAATTTTAAATTGTGCTTCATTAAGTGCAGTTTGGGGTCTCTTATACTGTAAGAATGCTGTGGATTATTAGCAACTAAAATTTGATGTTTATGTTTATGAATGTAAATAGCGGCTTCTAAAATATATAATTCAAATAAAGTTAATATCTTCAATAAGATGAAATGATTTCTACAGGATGTTAATTGATGAATGCCGGCAATACATCTTACTGCTGCTTTCTGTTTAATGAAAACTTCATTGGCTGACGAGCTGGAGCCCCAAAGAAGAATTCCATATAGCAGTTGTGACTGGAATTCAGCGAAATATATAATTTTAAGGGAATTAGGACTTACTGATTGTTTAAGTTGCCTTAGCTTTAGAATTAAGGTATTTAATTAAATACTTACTATATACACATTTACATCTTCATA
Organism: Protaetia brevitarsis; assembly: GCA_004143645.1. NCBI lineage: Eukaryota > Metazoa > Arthropoda > Insecta > Coleoptera > Scarabaeidae > Protaetia > Protaetia brevitarsis. Next base: position 2,321,190 of record RXPK01000186.1, read on the forward strand.
CAGAAAGCTCATCTTGAATAAATACCTAGAGGATAACTCAGATATACATACATCCATAATATATCTCTGAAGTAGGAGAAACCGGAAATTATTATTTTATTGCAAAAGACTAAAACATAAAAAGGATTAAGTAGCCTTTTCGAAATCAGTGACCAAAATAATAAATTGTATAATGTCTAAATGAATTATGTAGAAAAATGCTTGTAGGAAATGGCATGAAAAAAAACATAAAACAACGAACTCGCGTTTTTTTATCTATACATATTGTATGCCAAGGATTTACTATATACAGTTTTCGTAAGAATTAAACCAGCATGTCCATATAATTAAACATCATTTTCTTTTATTACTAAGCTATTCTATAAAAGTGCCACTTCATTCATTTTAGAAAAACTCGATCGTGAAGATGCAGATCGCTACGTTCTCATGGCTCGATTACTTCTTGTTCACTATCATGTTGGGGGTGAGTGCTGTAGTTGGTGTTTACTATGGTTTCTTTAAGAAACAAAATACTGCGCAAGACTATCTGCTTGGAGGAAAGCAAATGGGGCTCTGGCCAATATCGATGTCTTTAGTCTCCAGGTAAACCCCTAAATTTATTTCATGCTGTTTTGAGTTAATATAACGTCCACTAAATGATTTTCAGCACCCTATCAGGACTAACGTTGCTCTCAGTACCAGCAGAAATTTACAAGCATGGTATAACTTTAGCTTTTCTAGTTCCTATGAACATAATCATTGCTTTGACTACCTACCATTTATTCCTCCCAGTATTTTATAAACTGCAAGTTACAAGCGTGTATGAGTTCCTCAACGTTAGATTTAATAACACAGTCAGAGTATTTGCATCATTTATATATGCTTTGAGCACCATGTTCTTTCTGCCAATAGTGATTTACATACCGGCGCTAGCATTAGGACAAGGTAAGGTATTCCCGAAAATATATCCCCTCATTCTTCAATTTAATTATTATTAGTTACAAATCTAAATGTTCACGTGATAACACCTGTTGTCTGTGGAGTGTGCATCTTTTACACAACACTTGGAGGTTTAAGAGCGGTTGTTTGGACAGACGTTATTCAATTTGGAGTTATGTTTGGCTCTTTGGTTGCTGTTGTTTCAATTGGAATATGGCACGGAGGAGGATTGGCAACTATCATTGAGAATTCAAGTAGCGGAGGGCAGTTTGATATAAGGTATTGGAATATTTCTTATAAGAGACTTTACGTAATGAGGTTTCTAGCTTTGAACTAGATTTCCTTAAGAGGGATACGTTTTGGGCTGTATTAATCGGCCAAGCTTGTCAGATGATAAGCTACTTCTCAATCAATCAAGGTCCCATACAGAAATTCCTTTCTTTACCTTCATTCAGTTTAATAAAAAGGTAAGTAATGAAGTTTGTTTTCACCAAACTCTTCATCTAATTGCAAAACATATAGAGCTTTAATTTGGTCTACTATCGGCATCGCAATCATACAATCCCTCAGCATGTTTGCCGGTGTCATAATGTTTGCTAATTATAAAAATTGCGATCCACTCCAAACAAAAATCATCAAAAATCTTGATCAAATATTACCACTCTACGTCATGAGTAATATCAGCTTCGTACCAGGACTATGTGGTCTATTCATCTCAGGAATATTCAGCGCTGGTTTGAGGTATGAGCATACCAAATCGAAATGAAAAGTTTGTTTCTTTCTTGTACTATTTCAGTACTTTATCAGCAGTAATGAACTGTTTAACAGCAACGATATATGAAGATTTTATATCCCCGTTTGTCCCAAAAGGCACCTCCCAAAAAAGGATCAGTCAATATCTAAAATTAATAGTGATAATCATCGGCATTACCTCAACAGTTTTGGTGTATGTCGTAGAAAAATTGGGAGGCATAGTAGCTATGACAATAAGCATTAGTGGAATCACTAGTGGGCCAACTTTAGGACTCTATTGCGTTGGTGTGTTATTCCCGCAGGTTAATGCAAAGGTAAGGGGTTATTAACGACAGAGAAGTTATTAAGGCTTACGTTTGTACAATTTAGGGAGCATTGATTGGATGTATTACTTCTGTGTGTGTAATGGCTTGGATAATAATTACGTCACAGTTATATAAAATGAAAGGAATTATAGCTTATCCTGGCATACCTACCACTACAAATAATTGTACGGAAATTCTTGGCTATGCTATAAATACCACGTAAGGAATTCTTCTTTAATTTTTTATGAAAAAAATAGCAATCTAACACACTTTGCTACTGATAATTTCATTAGTATTTCAGGTCAAAAACTAATCTGATATTTTGGTTTTAGAATTACAAATACCACACGAGAACTTATTCCAAATTTTGAAGAACCGTTTGTGCTATACAGGGTGTCGTTTTACTGGTACGCCGCTATGGGAGTTTTAATTGTTGTAATTGTAGCATTAGCAGTCAGTTACTTCACGAAAGAGGAGAAACCGTTGAATAGAGACTGTATTAGTCCCGTTATGCAATTCTTAATAAAAACAGACTATAAAAACCCGCCCCATTATGATGACGTAGCGCTGGAAAAATTAAACAAGCTACAAGTTGAGAAATAAGTGTAAATAAAAAAAATTGTAATGTATTGGCCTTTTTTTATTTCGCTCAGAAAGAGCATATGTTAATAAAATTGAGTTCCCACTACTTCTCAGTAGCTATCAATTTTTCAGTTAGATCTCTTTCATGATAATTGATTTATTTTGATTTGGCCAAAATTGTCCTAAGTAAATGATTTCTGCATTCAGCCATAGAGAAATATTAGAGTTCCATCTTCCATAGTATATTTTAGTTTGAAAAGCACGCTCATTGGCATTTTTATTATTGCTTTAATTGTTGTTGGCGACTAATCATTATCAAGAAAAAAAAATACTTTGACATAGACTGAAGGCTGAGTTAAGTTGTCAAAATGATAATAACGCTTTTCTCAAAAAAAAAGAGTTTTAGAATTATAATTTTATCAGTAATACGTCTCTTTCCACTTAATGAACTGCTACCTCATTTTTACATAGTACAGTGACGAAAATCTTCCTTTTTTAATACGAAAAGATGCTTACGTAGATAGGACATTTACCCAGTTGCTTAACTTTTGTGTAGCATTTGCTTAATCTTTAATATTTGTGTATCCTCACTGAATAATAATCCTTTACCCAGATAATGGGACATAAATAATAAATGTGACATACCTACTCAGTAGATTTTCAAACAAAAAAGTCATTACGCTGCAAAATATACTTCACATAAAGAATAAAACTTAATCGTACCAATGCATCTATACAGATTCTTAGGGCGGAGTTGGACTTATAGGATCTGAGTAGAGTTCGCTCAAACGTGTTTGGTTCGCGTGGTGGGCACCGATACCTTTGATTATACGTTAGATATACGCACGGTAGAAGAAATTCGACTAAATAAACTTAGGTACAGCCGAATCTCAGCTAAAAAAAATCTAATGCAAACATCGTTTATTAGGTCATTTACAGCGACCGAATTCATCGACTGAATGAGTTCTGATGCTGTAAATGAGACCTACCGCACTCCAGCATAAATGACTATTTTATAACAGCCACGTCATTGAGACCACATTAAGTTTGTCTGTCATTGAACATGCATATATTTAAACCATAAATTCTGCCTCTGTGAGGTGATTATGTGGCTAAATATCTAAATTAGTGTAATGTGTAAAAGTCTTGCTGCATCATCACACACGTAACCGAAAATATCTGAACTTGAAATGTATTTGTTTTATTAAGATTACATTGTATGCACGCAATACGACTTGCCTCGAATAATAAAACCAGTATCAAGTTTAAACCTGTACGACCCAAATATTTCTAACTCAAAAATAATATTATTATAATATACTAAAAAAAATCTGAAATCGTAGTGTTTTGTGCAATATTTGGCACATCTTTTCAAGTTGTGCAATGATTATGTTTTCTTTTTCAACATCGAATAAGTGATGACGAAGACTAGAGGTGGTGATTTTTGTTGGCATGCAGTAGCGCACACGGACAAAAAGAATTCTTTAAATCAAAGAAATGTTTCTTTGCGACTATTTAAAAGAGCTATTTTTTTCAGTAAAAAAACATACTTCCTTCAAAATAGTTTTTTTTAGTGAAAGAAATACGTATTAACTGAAAAAAATAGCTCTTTAAATAGCGGCAAGAAATGTTTCTTTGATTCCAAGAATTCTTTTTATGTAATATCAATACATACTCCCCAGGCAAAGCATGTGAATAGGTTTATATACATATACATATAATATATACATAATGCCGACCGATCATGTACTTTTTTTTTATGCAATATTTGGAAAATAGAATAAAAGGACACAAATATAATAAAAATCTTACAGCTTTAAAAAAAACCTGAAATAACTCAAAATCATACCTATGATTTCAACAACGTAACAATTTTAAACAAAGAACAAAATTTAAAAGCACGTAATATACTTGAAATAATTCAAATTTATAAACATAAAAATGCAGTCAGTGATAAAACCGATATACAATATTTCACAAAATTATATAATTTAATTTTATAACTAAATACAATACTTTTAAAGAACTATTTAATTACAAAATTCAAAAGCAAATAATCAAAACATCCTATTTTAAAACGCAATCTTTAAATAAAACATAATAATATATTCAAAATCATAGTAAACAAAACAATTTGTCATTTATTATTATTTTTATTTATAATTTACACTTTTTACATTTATATTTATATACTTGAAAAAGCTTTGCAATAAAGCGAAACGTCGTAGTACTCATTCATGTTTTTAATATTTACGACCTAAAAACCAAGAGAAAAGAAATTAAATATTATATACATGGTCAAGAATTTGAAGCTTTAAAAAAACGTAAATATTTTTCTTTTGCTTTGTCGAATCGAGAGTTAGTTGTTAATAAACGGTACCACATGAATCTGAGTTATTTCTTTTGGATTTATTTAATCAAATAACGCAAAATAAATTGAATCGAATTACACAGAAATAAATGTAGATACAGAAAATTTGCAAATACGTCTTTTTACTATGATGTCGCGCGAAAATGAATCTATACATTCCCGCGCTTTTGCCGATGCATCAAGCTTCGATTTTCTTTATATGAAATCATGATGGTCCTGAAAAGGATCGTTTTTTCGAGACGGGTAGAATTTAAATAAAATGTTCGAAGTGGCTTGCACTCCAAGCGGCGATCCACACAAAACTAACAGCGGTAATGGCTGAATGATAGTGGTATGTGGGGGTATACTCGGGACAGCATTTAGGTTTGGCACAGGTGCGGCTCTAGCCTACGGCATTTACAAAATATTTTTTTCTCGTTACTGCTTACAGATAAACCCCCTGTGCATTAAGACTTTTTGATCGTATATGATTACAGCTGCTACATATTATTATATTTACCTCTATATCTAATACATCCTGCATATTACGCACATTATGTTTCCAAAGCCTTGGGCAAACAATACCAGGTTGATACAGTACTTATGGACTTCTCAAAAGTATCTGACCGTCTACAGCATCATTTAATTTTCCTGAAATTACATGCTTATAGAGTTTCTGATGCCATTATTGCCTTCTTCCAATTATATTTGTGTGATCGTAACAATCTCGTTCTTATAAGTACATCTGAAATTTCCAAGGATCTTTTGGGACCATTGTTATTCCTTTTTTTGCTGATGTTATTACTAGGATTGTAAACTATGTATGCAGATGATTTAAAAAAAAATCAGAAGATCAATTCCTTAGCTGATTGTTACAACCCGCAGGAAGATTTAACAGTCATTTGTAGATGGAGTCAGGGCAACTGCCTATCATTAAATATACGTAAATGTAAAGATGATTGAAGAAGTGTATTAGAAATAAGTTAATCAAGCATTTAAAACACTTGGTCATATAAGCAGAAATACCAACAAACTGCTGATCAATTTTGCATTATCTAGAACTGATAATGCTTTTGTCCGTTCAAAATTAGAATACACTTTATGACTTTAGAACAAGTCCATATCCTTAATGACTACACCAAGAAAATATTTTTACAGTTGACAATAACTACTAAAACTTGCATGTACAAGAAGGCTATATTAAAAAGGAGGCGATTTGTTGGAGCGGATTATTTTTATTAAGTTTTCTTATAAGAATTTCTATTTTTCTTAACAGTTAGAAGCCTATTTTTAATTGATATTTAATTTAAAATGTTTAATTTTTATTCCTTTTTAATATTTTACTTTAGGACAATGCAAATCTTAGTATTATATTGATTGTTATCAAAAGTTTATTTAATTGGATAGGTATCTACATTATATTTATAAAATCCCAACATTTCTTCCTACATTGGCATGCTTATTACACAACAGCAATGTGGAAGTACATTGCTTTTCGTCCATGCTCGGCGAACACTGTGGAAACGAAGTGCTTGCTGTTCCTTGCACGGACAAACTTAAACTCATCCCCATTACATTCGCCTTACATTATAATTACATTCGCGTTGGCCATTTAGTGTGTGCAACAAAATTATGTACCTCATATGTATTGCATATAAATGCTCTAAAGAAATGGTTAAATACCATTATACTATGAGTGTAGTTTAAAAATAATTGCAATTGCAAATTTTGTAACATTGCGTCTATTATAGAGCTGGAATAATAAAAGCCCGTGAACAGCTCGTTGTCTTGGCTATGCGATATCTACAAGCTCCCGATTCAAACGACATAACTTTAAAATATAAGAGTGACTTTACAGATGACAATAACGCCTTTCTCAAAAAAAAAAAAAAAATTACCTATAAATTATAATTTTATACTTAAGCAATACTTCTCTTTCCACTTAATGAACTGCTACCTCATTTTTATATAGTACAGTGACGAAAATCTTCTTTTTTTAATACGAAAAGATGCTTACGTAGATAGGACATTTGCCCAATTGCTTATCTTTTGTGTAACATTTGCTTAATCTTTAATATTTGTGTATCCTCACTGAATAATAATCCTTTACCCAAATAATGGGTTATAAATAATAAATACTCAGTAGATTTTCAAACAAAAACTTCATTACGCTGCAAAATATATTTGCACATAAAGAATATAACCTAATTCATGAAATCTTCAGTAGCGGCTGCCTAATTGGTCACCGCGTATTGATGAGTATGTGTGTGTAACAGTTTTACAATTTAAAACACTAATTCACCATATTATTCAATTCTTTAGTTGCAATCCGCACCTTTTCAAATAATGGTCATTATGGAACAAAGTGAATCTAGCACGTCGCCAACTGTTCCTATGGGAATCCCAATTATAGAATTCTCCTGGTACGACCATGCTCTATTCACTGTTATGCTTATGGGGAGCGTCTTGATCGGTATATACTTCGGATGCATTAAAAAGCAAGTAACCGAAACTGATTATCTAATGGGTGGCAAGAAAATGAAGGTGCTGCCAGTCGCACTTTCTATGATAGCCAGGTAATTAATGTCTAATTTTAGTCTTTAATCATGCATATCGCCCAATTAGTCTTTTGCTAGAAATAACCGATATAATTTCACAGAGTTGACTGTCTTAGACATTATTTTTTACTTCAAAGTTATAGTAAAGTATTGAAAAGACTCTGAATTACCAAGTTCCTACAGAATTAAGGATTGTCCATATTTGACTGTCGTAGGAAATAATATTAATGAAACAATAAACAAAGAAAAATATCATAAAATAAATAAATTACACAAATGATAAATATAATTCTATAAATCTAAATGACCCTGATAAAATAATAACTAGATGCAGGTCCTAAAATAATAACGATAGCATTAAAAGGAAAAAGAATTAAACAATATTAATATATTAATTTTAGCGACAAATGCCGTTAAGGTAATGACGTCAAAATTGAAAGTGATGCAAGCGTTTCTGAATCGTATGAGAAAGTATTTGTCGAGGTGAAGTGGCGCTTTTTGTGACTTTTAGCACCAAATAAGTTAGCATCAGTATTAATATTTACTTTTTTCAGTCCAGAAACTAATATGTATAGTGGCGAACGCAAAATTTATAACGTACACTGTTTAATATCGTATTAAAGTATATTAAATCAAAATTATATTGCGTTTTTATATGGTATAGTCATTGAGTGAAGGAATTATAAAGAGTCGCAACTAAATGGGAAAAACCGTATCACATGTGCATCCTTTTCTAATCTCTCTCTTTTATAAAAATAGTACTTGCCGAAAGGGTAGCCCTCTATGAGAGAATTTCTAAGGTAAAGTTAAACAGTTGCATTATTGCTTGTGAAATTATATCAACGTTTTAATATTTAAAGACGCGAATAATCTGTGTAATTGTATCTACTTGTCGATGCCTACAGTGATATAAGGATGAATAAAATGGTATTTCATGGCGTCGCGTTGCTTAGCATTGGTAAAAGCTCGTTTGTATTCGGTATTTTCCATGGTACAAATAATACGGTATGCTTACGCGCATACAAAAGTTACGTCAGATAGGAGCATAAATGGCCCCACATATATAAATATTATTATATTAAAATCGATTTCGACCGTGAGGGTTTTTTTAATGCGAAAGGTAAGTTTAAAAAATCCGGACGGGGTTACGGAACATATTTTAAAAACGTTAAGGTGTTTTCACGATTCAATTTTCTAGAAAAACCACGAAAACACTTTGTAAACACACACGAAATTCGCACGAAGATAAACACGAGCGCTACTAGATGGCGACAAGATAGATAAAGTAAATTTCAACTTAAAACGGGCTTTTTAAAGCAAAGCTGCATTTGAATTACGTTAATTGGTAGTTGTGAATAATTTGGATTTTAATATTTTGCTATTTACCATACATGTATTTTATTCTTTTCGATACGCTCCTTAATTACGTCATCTGACCGGACTTGACGAATTTGAGATTCAAAACGAGCATACCGTATTATTTGTACCGTGGTATTTTCATGATATTTTGGAATCACCACTATTTGCATCGCGCAGAATCGCTTACATCTCGCTACGAAGCGGGGCGGGAGGTTTAATATTGTCATTTCGATTCTCTGTCTCTGCTTATTATTTAAATATACATTATATAAAACAAAAGATAATGTTTACCATCTAGTACGCGCTAAGTGGGGCGAAGTGTTCAAGAAATGTGTGCTGGACTTCCAAACTGCAGCCTAAAATTTTGTATTTCATTGTATTTTATACACTGAGAAAAATGAAAATGTTGACACAACAAAAATTATTATTTTGAACTTTTTGCATTCACTTGACCAGTTTTCGTTTAAATCAGCACACTTAAATTTTATTGCAAAACAGTAACCTCATTGAAAGAAAACGCATAATATTTTAATTGAATTATATATGTTAATTAAAACAATTATTTGCTTTAACCGTCAGTGGAACTACAAAATTAGTTAACTGAATGCATTGTTCGGGCGATTGGAACAAACATTTATTTTAATTCAACATTAAGATTATTGGATGAACCACAATTGTACATTAATTCAAAACATTAGTGCATCTAATTTTGCGTAATTGGTTTAAACATTCCGGTGGTTTGAGCATATTTAAAAACAAAAATTTGTTGAGAGAACCAATTATTGGTTGAATCAACACATCTTTTTTTCTCGGTGTAGTAACAGAAGTAAGTCCAAATAACCTATTCCTTTAGGCTTATATCAGTATTTTTATGTTCAACAGTAAGTTTGCTTGTGTTTGCTTTGGCAAAGTGTTTGTTTTATTTTTATAGTAAGAAAAGAGTAATTGCAACACCAAATAATTCTTAAAAGAATGCTATAATATAAACTAATATATAACAAAACTAAAGCATATGTATTAAGATTAAGAATTAAATTACATATTTTAATATTACATGTCTATCTAGCTTCCTGACTCTATTCTTCAAGTAGTACATCTAAAGTTCAAACACTTTTACGGGATTTTTTGCTATTACATTTCCTACCGATTGATACTTTCTGCGAAGTATCTTAATTTTCACCCAAAGATATGCATTTGTACGAAATTTGTACAAATAAAAAAGTTCTGCTACATACCGTACGCGCTACTCTAAATGCGAACACCCGAATATTCCCGAAGCGCGGCGCTCTTATGCTGGCTGAAGCGACCAGTGTTGCCAACTTGGTGAATTTTCCACTAAATCTGGTGTATTGAAAGCACGTCTGGTGTACACAAATCATATTCCAGTGGCTAGTGAAAAGTTTAGTGGATTTTCTTTAATTTTAGTAATAAATCTAGTGAGTTCATTGAACACGAAGACTAAATTACATATACATATATATAGGTAAAAAAAAAATAAAAATACAAAATAAAATAATAAAATAAATAAGGATATCATTAAGATTTTATAAAATAAGGTTACAATAGTTGTATAATGGAACCTCGTTAACCCGGATCATTTGGGAGCAGCGCTGATCCAGGTTAACAAAAATCCGGGTTACCGGACACTAGGGCCAAAAAATAATAAAATAAAACAGTACCCACAGAAAAATGATTTCATTTCGTAGATAAACAAATACACGCGCAAAACAAACCGAACAGTTATATTTTTAAACTCATATTAAACAATAAGGCCAATACTATTTGATACAACGCCCATTTCTAAAAAAAATATTCGTCAAAATTGATCCGGGTTATCTGGAGATCCGGGTTTACGGGGTCCGACTTAACGAGGTTCCACTGTATATTGTTGTAAATTATCAATTGCTACCAGCGAATTCTCAGGGCGTATTAAATAGTAGCAATTTCCCAGAGCATGAGACTAGATTGAATAATAATAAAAAAGTAAATATTGTTTATAAAAGATTATTGATATAAAATAAAATAAATGATTGCAAAGTACCAAAGGATGGGAAAGAAGGATAAATAAAACAACGTTTATAATTTATTTCCCACGCTGCGACTATCGGAGTCGTTTCGGCCAGGGAGGCGCCGGAGAGATGTCGGAGTGAGCGCCACTGGGTTGAGTCAGCTGTTGCCTTCGCTGGCCCGACGCTGTCGCCCGGTAATTTAACCACAGCCCAGAATGGCTATTTACCAGTCGGGGAAACAAGGAATTGGTACTTGCGGAATTTTTGATTTATTGTTAAATAATTAGATTAAATGAAAAAAGGTTATTTAAATGGCAAGAAAAAAAAAACTAGTGCGCCAAGGTCGATAAAATTAAATTAAATAAAACTCAAAGAGACTATATAAACAGTTATATTGACACGTGATTCGGTGAGGCCAAGTATTACATAATTACAACGTATAAATATATGACATGAACTGGTGGGAGTGCCGGGTTATTATTAAAAATTTGTATTATTATAAAGAAACAAGAAAATAAAATCTACTTACTCGATCGAGCATGCAAATGACTACGACCTACCATTGTTTTAAGGTGAAAAGATAAAGGAAGCAACAATTAAAATGATTTCACAAGTTACGTTAAATTTGGACAATGACAGCAAAGACTAGAATATTAAAAAAAAAGAATTACGTTAAATTAAATTATGACAGCAAAGACCGAGATATAAACAAAAAAATTACGTTAAATTATGATTACGCCAATGGTAGTTCGTTACTACAAATACAAAAGCAAATAACTCTTAAAATTAACTTACATGTAACAAAAACAATGCACAAACGGTTGATTGTCACCACACCAGGGGAGGGTGAGGAAGAAGTAGAAGAGAGCCGGAGGATGAAGAAAGAAAGCCCGGGTCCAGGGACGACTTAGGGCGGCGGTGCTCGCAAAATCCGCGTCAGCGGGGCTCCAAAAGAAGTCTTTGTAGTCAAAACACAGGGACTCAAACGGCTTCCGTGGAGTGGTTTCCTTACGACCAGAGATCCCCCCCACAGGGGTCACCGAACGGGTAAATTTGGTCGAAAAAGGTTGCAGCAGGGCGTCGCCTCTTAGACTCGTAGGTCTGCACACTTAGCGGGCTGGAGTGTAAGTGAAAATCGGAAGGGGAGAGGAATCTAGTTCCCGCGCTATGCCATTAAGTAGCCAATAGGATCCGAGTATTAAAGATTTGCACGCGATCTTGTTTGTGCGAAATTCTAACGTTTCAAGTACAGCGCGCACAAAAAAAGGTGCAACAATTAACAAAAATGAATAAATTCGGAGCTAATTATGAACGGAGTTTAATGGAATTTACGATATCAATGCATCTAAATATATGCTAAAATTTGACAATTTAAGAATTTAGAAAAAGGTCACAAATAAAGCGGTACATTACAAAAAAACAATTTCAGGTTAAACGTGACGTTATATGAATAAGTAATAGCGAATTCTCGGTAACTAAGAGTCAATGAACTTAGATGATTTCAGAAAAGATAGTGTACAGTTGGAGAAATAAGAAAAGGTGTTTTCAACACGTAACACAATATTTGACGACTACCTAATAAATGTTGTATTAAACTCATATATAATAGACAAAATAAAATGTGTAATAGGTTTGTAAAAGTAACATTGTGCGAATTATATAAATAAAAAATTAAATAAAAGGGGATTTATAGTAGAAAAACTATTACTTACATAAATATATAAAATATTTTTTTTTTGCTTTTCTTAAAATACTTTATAAAGTAGTTCCTTTCCCATTTCTAGTGATTTTCTGGTGAAATTGTAATCCCGATCTAGTAAAATATGTCTTCAGTTGATTGGCAACACTGGAAGCAACGAAATGTACCGAAGCAGTCTAATTTGGGAAACGCAACGCATTGATTGAGGATGAGCGGATTTACAAAATTTACGTAATGTCTACCCATCGAGCGATAGATATTACGTCCCCACTCCCGATTTTTACCATGCCCGTAATTCACGATGTACCTAGTATTTGGGGTTGACTCGCTTCTAGCTGTATGTACTTATGAATCGCGGCTACCATTATTTTTTTAACTTCACAATTTAAAGACCAAATCATTTTTAATGTATGTCCAGATTTAGGTAGTCTGGAAAGATTTTTTAATGGCATAAACTTTTTCACCTTGCTCTCTTTGCATTTGTACCTTTTTAGTTCTTATCCTATTTATTTCTCAAATATCATCTTACCGGAAAAAAAAACGTCTCCCTCACTTTGAAACGTATTTTGAAGCGGTATTGTATACCGGTATCTACCAATTCAATCTTCGTAGACTTCAAATATGCAAAAGTTAACAAAAATAAATTAAAAATAACAAACATTTTTTCCGATAAAACAGTATTTGTACAATCCCAATTCGAACAATTCCATTGTACGAATTTGCTTCACTAAATTTTATAAGAATTGTGGTCTTTTTTAAGAGTTTGCGTTTAGTATTCATTATAATGTCAATAGGCATAAAATGTTTTTCACAAACTAATTTATTTCTTAAATCCTCAATGTCCATCCATATCGGTAATATTAATATTATTGCAATTTTTCATCCACCCTTTTGTTCTATCATGATCTTTTACGGGAAACTTAAAAAAGCTTAGGTTCTTGCTTTTTCTGTTGTTTTTAAAACAATTTATATAAGCACATATATGATTTGCAGTAGTCATTTTCTGGTATTGCAATATTTAGTACAAACGAAGTTAGCGCTTCGGCTAAATCTGGTCAAAAGTCCCAGCGGTGTCAGACAAAGAAAGCAAATGGTAGTCCCCGCAAACCTCAATATGGAAGCCAAATACTATATGTTTAGTAATATTTGTGTAATAACTATATGTATATTGACAGCACAGAATAAATTATTTTGTGGTTGGTATACCTTATTATTGTGGGAGATAGTTCGTGTGTGGTTCGTCAGTTGATGGTCAGTTGCTTGCATAGATAAGGTAGTTGGTATAGATGGGTCACTATTAAGAAATTCGTGTAACTGTGCTGCTCGCGCCATCTAGCGATATGTACCCCCGCTTAACGGACATTTAGCGCGGTTACTTGAAATTATTTAAATTTGCCTCAGAGTATTAAAGGAAGACTATGTTACCATTTTTGCGCAATTTTCAACATATGAATTTCCATATGTTGAAAATTGCGCAAAAGTGGTAACACAGCCTTCCTTTAATACATTTTATTGTTATGATACGAATAAAAAGACCACACATTCTATAATTATTACACATACATTTTTATTGAAACATATTTACAGAAAGTATCTTAACGTAGATATATGTATAAATTATAAAGTAAAGTATATTCTTTTGCATAAGTACATATGATTCCACATACTACATACAGAACAGAAGAAATAAATTACCTGTTGTCAGTGGCAATCCTGGTAGGAATAATGGTGGAATAGCCGTTTTCCATAAAAACATGTTAGACGATATGTCTTCTTGAGCAAAATGAATATGATGGATACAATAATTTTGATAAATTATGTGTGGATCCACACTTCGCAATTTCTCATTACCAGAAGACTCAATCCATTTATTGAAGCGTTCCGTACCTTTTCAGGATTAGGAAACTGATGTCTAAAGGATGTCCGGTCAGTGCAACCCATTACTGTACAGGAACGGTCCCTCATGTCTAAAGCAACAATCATACAGTAAATTACTTTTATCACAAAAATTTTGATTTTTTAACTTACTTGCTGCAGAAAGAAGGCTTCGTAAAAAAAACTGTTGAATGCACAGGTTTTCTATGACACGTGAAACTATGAAACGAATAATTATTTGTTCAAGAGAACACAAGTTGCAAAATTTTTAATTTGATAACGCTCGAATCGATAATACTCAATACGCTGTCAGAATCAAAATCACCATAAAAATGACACAAAAACAACAATGGCGGCAACACATGATTTATTTCGGCATTCGGCGCCGCCTGGTGGATTGTACCCCACAACAAATCGTGACGTCACGCTGATATAAACAAATCGTATTTAGTGCGCCCCCCCTGGTTGCTTGTATCATCTATTTTGTTTTAGACGTGCGTTCCAGATTTCCGTAGTTATTATTTCTGTTATTACCTTATTTTACATTCGTTTATTAGTAATAGTGTTAGTTTTGAGTGTTTTACTTTTATTTCTTTATTTACTTTTACCTACAGTGGTTTTTTTTTGTTCTTATTACATCAAACATATGTCAACATAGAATACTTCTTATCGCAGCAACTTTTAAATATATGTAGGTATTAACAGAAAGTTAATGGCAGTTTTATTTTTTGCACGTTTATTTAATATTTACTTATTCTCACTAATCAAACCAACACAAGGACAATATAATACATTTGTGGGTTATTACACATGTCATTAGCAACAAAGTAAATAAAATACACAAAAATATAAATAGAATCATACAACTTAAGTAATAATATTAACATGGAAATAATTTAGATAAAGCTATAATCTTATAAAACATTATGTATCTAAGTGAATATTATTACTCAAGTTGTATGCATATACCCCTGTATAAAGTATTTAGCTTTTAATTTTCTTTTTTATTGCGGTTCATTTGATTGACTACTATTTTATGTCTTTTTTTTATTACTCATGCACGTTTGTTTTTTGATTTAATAATATAAGTTAGTTTTAATTTACGTTGAATTAGCTTTTAGTTAGGTATCTAGTTGAGTTTAATTTTAATTTACATTTATTTCCAATATTTATTTGTTTTATTTTATTCAGAATAGGTATGTTATTTTAGAATATTTTCGTTTCATTATTTTGTGGCTTTTGTTGAGTTATTATACACATTTATTGTCTACATAATCAATAAACTATTATTATTATTATTATTATTATATATACAAGATTCTGCTCTATACTAACTTCTCTATGAGTGATACTGACGTGGGATCTGAGATCTGAATCGAGAATCTCAGATCCCATAAGACATATAACACCGCCTAGCGGTCGATTACCTTTTCGGTTTCACAAGTGCTCGTACGGTTGCGTTTCTTTATAGTTCCTTCACTCAACGGTATAAAAGCAAGTAAAAATTAAAAATAATATTCGAGGCATTGCGCTGTAGAAAACATAGCACCAGTTGTTATTAAAAAAAAATACAATGATATCGTAAATCAAAAATTATTTAAATGTAAAAATTAATGTCACCGGTCACAGCATTTTCTGAAAAAAATATTTTTTTTTTCAATTTTAATTTGTTTTGTAGTTTAGGTGCCCCTGTATTTGTAATAAAAACAATTAACTGCAGCCATAAATATTAATAATACCTAGATTATAACTAATAGTAGTATATTTCTATAATCCAGGTCGTAGACTGCATTAGATATTTTTCTTTGTGTATATGTTCTATTCTTATCGTTTGTATTGATATATGAAAATAATACATTACAAATCAACTATTATCACTTATCAATATTATTGTACGCGATTTATTATGACATTTTTCAGTGGAATATCAGGCTCTTCATTATTATCTGTACCAGCTGAAATATACCAATTTGGAGCAACGTATTGGATAAGTTGCATTTCTGCCATTGTAGCTGCCGTTTTCTCATATAAAATTTACTTACCTGTATTCCACAAGATACAGGTAACTAGCTCTTACGAGTACCTAAAGATGCGCTTCAATGGAAGTGCGAGGTTAATATCATCTATACTATTCATTACGAATATTTTCTTATACATGCCAATGTTAATTTACGTTCCAGCTTTAGCATTTACACAAGGTATCAATTACTCCGCCATCATGGAAGCGCTAATTAACATTAAGTATTTTTCAGCAACAAATATAAACATACATTTCATTACCCCGTTGGTTTGCGGCATATGTATTTTTTACACGACTATTGGAGGGCTAAAAGCTGTCGTTTGGAGTGATGCTTTACAGTTCACGGCCATGTTAGGTGCAATGGGTGCTACATTTTACTTGGGAGTAATAAACGTCGGCGGCTTGGCTAATGTCTGGAATATTTCGAAGGCCGGTGGAAGATTGGATATTAAGTAAGCTAAAATAACAGTCAAGTGCTGCAGTTTAATGCTAGCATTGGTTATAGTAATAATAATTTTATTTAAATGGCGAAATGGAAAATAACGGCCAAACTTGAGCAATTTTGGTCTTGTCTTCCTCGTGCTAAATATAATTATCAACCGAGAACAATAACAAATAAGGCCAAGTAACAAAAAGGTATATAGGCACATTGGGTGGTGCATTTATTATATTCTCATATTGGAAGCAGCCAGTTTTATGAAAAGTGAAAGTTTTAATGCAAGAAGAGATCCATCTAATAGTTACACACTCATAACTCTAGGAAAAGAATGTTGCGTTGTGGTGGGTTCAAGCTATTGTAGTGGAACCGCAAACATTTGATCACCTGTAAAAATGCCAAGGAAATGTGTAAACCACCCGAACGCTTTTTGTTACATTTGCGGCAAATTGATGTTCATTCATATCAAAAAACGGTTAAAAACCTCCGGTATAACAGAAAGCGTTTAACTCTTCTCTAGCACAGCATTCGCTATTAACTGGCCATAAGATCAATTTCGATGGAACGAAGACCATTGCTAATATAGAAAATTTAAAACCAAGAACTATTAGGGAAGCAATTGAAATTGAAAAACAGCCAGAGTGCCTAAATAAACGGGATGATACGCTACATTTATCTTTTGCTCGTGGAAGAGTACCTTGCAACATCAGTATATTCGCAAACCTAGCGGCCCTGCACAAAACAGTACATCCGCTACAAGTCAAATGGTCGTCGGTCATCCACTACCAGAACAACAGATTCCAGAAGTAATTGATCAGTCACCTGAACCAATAGCACATGGTAGCCGGCAACCAGGGATACTTACACGGCAACGTATAAACACGTCAACTAGTCTTCGAACGCCAGTAGTGACAAGAAGCAGAAAAAGGTAGCTGAGATGGCACCGAAACGTAGTTCAAGTAATCTTCGCTCGGAGGAAAGCACGCGGAGTGACCGAGAAGGTGAATTTATATATTATATCCGCAAGAACCTTAGCTATACCATATATATTGCTATGGGAACAAGTGTAAGAAATATAATTTAAAGTCATTTAAAACCGGTTTCAAAGCCAAATAAAGAAGTAATTGTAAGTTGAAGTGCATACTGGGTTGCCTACTCTACAGATTTGTTAAAAATGACCATAAAGATATTAATCATCTTAGCAACAGGGGCTAGCCATAGTTAGTGTTATATATATGTAAACTTTATTTTATATGTTAATTCAAAGTTACTTGGTATATTTTTATTATATTTTGTTCCGGGAGATTTTCATTCTTCGGGATGTTTATTCGGTAACTATTTCTGTATTACACTCAAACTAGAGTAAACAGCGGTATCTTAAAGTCAGTTACTGGCTATCAGGTTCAATTTGAATTCGATGTTGGTTTACCTGAGAGCGATAATAATCGAAGGCAGATTACTAGTAATTTATATTTGAATGATTCCTTCTTCTGTTCACACAGAAATATAAAAGTTCCACCAAGTGTTTACCTAAAAAGTATCGATATATCATCATCATTAATATAAATCCATACCTTATACCTGAATAATCGTCGAAATTTTCCTATAAAATTTCCTGAGAAGAATCTCGGGTAGAATATCATTCCATGATTTGACCGTTATTGGAGGCCCCCGAATCGAATGTCCAACTTGACCCAGAGATTTATCTGCCACACCTATAGTTAGAGCTGTCCATATTCGCATCCAAGGTATTTTATCAAGTATATCCCACCTAAAAAAAAAGAATAATTAATTAGTTTCAATTCAATGTGAACTAGTAAATTAGATTTTTGTATTTTATGTTCAGGATACGTTAATTTTGGGGTTAAGTTTCTAAGACCGCATTTTTTAATTATGTTTAGGAATTTTAGATTTAAGTGTTTAAAAATCGACACTAAGATGATCTATGATTATAAGGATCTTTATACATATATCGATAACACGAATAGTTGATGATAGTTTTTTATAAATTTAGTTTGGCCATTTACAGATAGATGACTCTGATTTAAATTTACCAAGTATAATTTTGACATTTCTTTAACTTTATTTATTTAAAGTACTAGGCAAGTTTGGGTACGAATTTTTGTTTTATATAGTATTTATAATTCCAATATACGTACGTGTGATCTAAGAGTCTCACAATTGGTAAAACATAGCATTTTGGTAGTTAAATAAAGAGCTACGGTTGTATTGTTTTAAAACATTCTTTTATTGCACGTTAAGTGTATTTCTACAACAATTTATCATAACTATTTTTTTTTCAAATTTAAACAACCAGAGAAGGGGTTTTGGGCGCATACTCTTTAGGTAGGAAAATTGCCTATTCGTTAGTAAGCGCCTGGAAAGCTAAATTGACATGTGATTTGGTGCTCCTACAAGTATCCCGTGCCAGCTAGAAGGTAGAAGGTGATCACAATGGTCACTCCTTTATCAGAGAAGTCGGTAGGTGAAGAAAAACCGTTTTGTATTTTATTTTTTATTTAAAAATAAAAGAAAAAAAATTATACAAATAAAGAAATAATATGTTAATTGAAATTTTGATTTTAATTATAATATTTTAATTTTCTGAAGTAAAAAAAAATTAAAAAATTGAAATCCCGAGCATTTGTTCTGAAAAACAGAGATATTTTTTGGCTTTATTTTTTGTTGTTCTTGATTGATAATTATTTTAATCTCTTCATTTTCTTTTATCAACATTACTGTTTACTTGTAATTGTTTATAGCTGGAGAAAGACATGAGATGTGTCGAAACATTGCATAAAAGGAATGAATAAATAGACAGACCGAAATTGCTCAAGATTGACCGTTTCATTTCTATTTGTAATTTTAAATTACGATAAGAAAATATATTTCAGTATGGACATAAATCCTTTTAAGAGAGATACGTTTTGGTCAGCGATGATCGGTTTTAGTTTTATGTGGGTATCTTTTATCGGCGTCAATCAGGGTAGCGTGCAGAAATACCTATCCCTCCCTTCAATGGAAGATTGCAAAAAGTATTTTGACGGAGGATACTAATAAAAATCTATTTTACAATTACAAATTACAATTTCAGAACAATAATTATTACAATGGTCGGATTAGTGGTAAACAAATCATACATGGTATTAACTGGACTGATAATGTACACCAAATATTACGAGTGTGATCCAATAACAACCAAACAAGTTCGAAAGCCGGATCAAATGATTCCCTTCTTCGTTCTCGATATAGGAGATGACATTCCCGGCCTACCAGGATTGTTTGTAGCTGGCATACTTTGCGCATCATTAAGGTTAAAAATCCTCTTTTTGAGAATCGTTCTTCACAGAAACTTAAAATACGATTGCAGCACCCTATCAGCACTTCTAAATTGTATTTCTGGAGTGATCTACCACGATTTTATTAGACGATTTACTCCCGAGGATATCTCGCAAAAGTCTATTAGTAACATATTGAAAATTATTGTGTTGGTCAGTGGTATAATTTCAACTGCCCTAGTATATGTTGTCGAAAATCTGGGAAATCTATTCCCGCTTGGTATGAAGTTTACTGGTCTTTCACAAGGACCTCTTGTGGGCCTGTTTACATTGGGAATGATGTTCCCAAAAGCTAACTCAAAAGTAAGCTACCAATCACACAGCGTAAGATTAAATTATTGTAGATTTTTTTTAACATTTCTATAGGGTGCTCTGACCGGTGGATTAACAGCTCTTTTCGTTTTAACGTGGATGCTAATTGGAACGTACTACTATGAAGGCAAAGGTGTCCTGCGTGACATACCCAAAACACTTTCAGTTGATAAATGCCCTTTTCCTGTTAATGTGACCTTAACTGACTGTACTAATCCTGTCAGGTAAATATTATATTCATAACCAATTTAAAGAGATTCAAATATAACATCAAAAAGTTTTAGGGAAGACGAGATGCCATTTTTCATCTACAGAATTAGTTATTACTACTACACTTTTGTGGGAACAATGATTACGATCATAGTAGGGTTAATAGTTAGCTACTTTACCAGGAAAGAAGACGATCCAGTTGTACACAAAGACTTAATAACCCCCGTTATGCACTTTTTATTGCCAACAGAGCAAGTCAAATATTTAAATGAAAAACCTTATTACGATGTCGAAGAAGCTTTGAAGATGGTGAAGACAAATTCGGAAAATATAAAAGAAATTTCGTGATAAATATTAATGACAAATTAAACAAAAATTTATTATTTATATTTATATTTGTTTTTGTATTCAAGGAGAGGTATACCTAAAAAATAAGTTTTAATAAACACTGAATCATAATTTTTCTATACATATTTTCTTTTGTACCTTTTTGTACAATAGGTCCATAATACACGAGAAACAAAAAAAGAATAAATTTATAATTATCCCAAATATTAATAAATAAAGTAGAAATTCTTACGGAAACTAAAGGAAAAGATTTTAAAAGACACTTTATATATAAAATCCTGAAAATACAGGAAGAGAAAAAAACTCGTTTCAATAGTAATGAACATATTAGGTCACCAAAGTGTGAAGTTTATCAACCCTATCAAGCTTTATTGGTTGTTGCTTAGTAACCAAGACTCGTTATCAATATTCGACACATTTTTTTCCAATAGAAATGATTTTAGATATTTTCTAATTTGCCTGAATAGCATTTTTATTCTTTTCTTTTATTTCTCTTTCAATTACTGTTAGAAATTTTCTATATATAATTATAGAAGTTATATTATAATATATTTATTACTTATTTCTCAATCCTGAATTAATTTATATTGTTGTATAATTGCCAAAAAAAAATAATTTTGCTAGTCGCATAATTTGCACTGTCAACATGCACATACAGAACAATTACAAACATATAAAATAAATGAAGTTTTTAACAGTATATCTTTTCCGATATCTGAACATGCTGACAAATACGAATAACCATTTTTAACAATATTATAAGAAACACTTTTTTTGTATCAACAATAGTAATATCAAATAAAATGCAGAAAGCAAATTTGAAGTTTACAATGATGAGACATAGATTTTGGATAAACTAGCAATGTCTTTATCATTTCTAAAATGTTAGGGGTGTAGTAATTTGTTTACCTATGATTTTTATTTTGTCAAAACTAAATTTATGGTAAAATTCGTGTTTTTTTTTAAAGCGGTTAAATTAGTAAATGATTTTTATTTTGAAACTGATTTTTTTAATATTGTTTGGTTTGACTAATATATTTGCCATTACAATTATTACAGGGAATTAAATATATTAGAATTAGAAAATTTTTATTAAACGCGGTTTTGGATTTTAATTTAGTGAAACATATTGTTAAGAGTTTTATATATTATTTTAATTTGGAGCACATTTTCTCAGATATATTCTTAATGTAGGAAACAGTAATAACGTTATATTATTAGATGTTCTATCCGTTAAATACATGTATTTTACATTATTGGATTATATGTTCCGGCTGCTAGCCATCATCACATCCTTCTCAAAGCAGATTTAAATATTGATTTGTTATAAATTTAATTAAGTGCGATGATCTATAAACTTGACTTGACGATGATGGACAACAGAAACATCTTCAATATGTGTATTTTATACTATTGGATTATATAATTTTATTTCCCAACTTAAAAAATTACAAGAATATCCCAAATGCAATTTTGATGATGATTAACTAAATGCAATATACTCTACTCCCACACAACCTGTTAATCCAATCCTTCCAATATTTCAGAAGTGTATTGAATTAAACTAGAAAACATGTTTTAATCATTTTTGTGGTTAAATCCATCCATTTTTTTTAGCTTTGAGTAATATGCAAGGTATCGTTACCACGCGCATGATTAATTGCGCTTTTTATCATATCATAAATGGCGTTTAAATTACTACTGACACTTTTGTTGCCTAAACCGATAAATTATAAATTTATTGGCTCAAGTATATTCGGAATTTTCCATCTTAGGATATTTGGGAGTAGAATTTATTTGTAGGGGAGATCGGAGCAAGTTGACATAAGGACAAATTGACCTGTGCATTAACTTTACGCGCAGTTTTGAAATCCATCCGCAAAGCAACGCAATAGTTACATCTTCTTCTACTATCTGTCTATTTTATGTTTTAACCAACGTCATCGATTTTTGTCCGTAGGAATCAAGTCGATACTTCTGAGACAAATTAAAAACGGTATAAACAGGATATCTTATGTGCGGCTTTTCAATATTAGTTTAAATTCGATTTTGAGTTTATGTTCACACTATGCGTTCAAACCGTATTTCACTACTGAAAACTTTACAAAAGGCTCTGTGCTGTAAAAAGAACAATTTTTTTCTTGCAAAATATAGAAAGAAGAAGAGAAGAAGAAGAAGAAGAAACGGGCAAGAAATAATTAATAATAAACCAAATACTAATATACAAACTAACGACGCTATAGGTTAGATGTAATAGCTGACAGGTGCCATAATAGAAACCGGAAACGGTGCACTATTTCAACTATTGTACTTAAACAAAGCAGTAATGAGGCGATCTCTATCTGTCACATTCATGAAGTTAATCCTTGTATCTTTTTCTGTGAGACAACCGGAAACTTTGCTTCTGTTTTTAATAGCAATACTTGAGAAAAATAGTCCAACCAGAAGAGTGTCTTTACTCGTATGATACATCAATGACGTTGATTAAAACATAAAATAGACAGAGAGTATAACCTATGAAGACAGTGGCGTAGCTAGGAAAAAACTAAGGAGCGATATGTATCTACGGGCGCAGCACCCAGAGGGCGCCAAATTGATGTTCATATTAGAGTTTTACGTGTCATTTAACTTTCGTTTTCTCT
Organism: Protaetia brevitarsis; assembly: GCA_004143645.1. Lineage (NCBI taxonomy): Eukaryota > Metazoa > Arthropoda > Insecta > Coleoptera > Scarabaeidae > Protaetia > Protaetia brevitarsis. The sequence goes on from RXPK01000186.1 coordinate 2,344,904, forward strand.
TGATGTATTCACTCTAACGCATATAGTTTTACTATTATTAAAAAGTATATATCAGAAACAAAACGATTCGTTGAAGTTAATGTACATATTGTTGATTCGCATAAACTTATCTCAATTTAAATAAATCTAAGTCGCCTAAGTAAATTACATGACATTTAGAATGCACGGAAAATTTTCTCCTAAAAGTTGATTTAGACATTTGCTTTCATAAAAGCACTTGATATAGTTAACTTGAATTGTGTTCTTCTTAATGATTTTCTAATCAAATGCATTAATATGCCCTCGTCAATAAGCTTAGAGGAAAATAAATTAGAATTTTCCTGGTACGATTATGGCTTATTCGTATTTATGTTAGGATTGAGTGTATTAATAGGAATATATTTCGGTTATTTTGGTAAGAAACAATCGTCCGCAAATGAATATCTGTTAGGTGGAAAATCTATGAAAGTTTGGCCAGTAGCGATGTCTTTAATTGCTAGGTAAGTTTATAAATATGTTGGTAATATAACATTTTTTTTTATATTTGAATAATTTTCCGTTTTTCCTGTATGTAATTTTCGAATCTCTTTGATCTTTCTTGGTAATAGGCGTTGATTTTTTAATTAGCGAAAACTAAAAAACTACTAAAAACTAAAACTCATTCTTTGAAAGTTTTGAAAACAACTTTTTTATATTTTAAATTCTGTGTATATTTTCTTTGAAAAACAATGTCACATATACTCAAAGAAAAGATGTATAAAGTTTAAAATTCAATTTATAAATATCGTTTTAGCTATATAATTTCAAAATTTTCAAAAAAGGAATGTTAAGTTCAATCTTTTTAAATAACTAAATTAAGGATGATATTTTTGGTAAAGATCGTGAGTATATTATCGAAACGTCTATAAAAAAAAATGTTAATTTAATCACCAAATTTCAGTGATTAAAAAAAATCCGCTATTACCAAGAAATACCAAAGAGATTAGAACATTTTTTTTTATATTGTAGTAATATGAAAATATCATTATAGTAATATATCCTGCATCGCAGTATTGTCAATACCTGCTGACGTATATAAATATGGAGCAACAATCATATTTATATCAATATCGCATATAATAGGATGTTTGGTATCTGCTTACATTACTGTACCAGTATTTCACAATCTTCCAATTACAAGCACATATGAATACTTAAAATTAAGATTCAATAGCACCATTAGAATAATGGGATCCATTCTATATAACATAAATACCATGCTGTACCTGCCTATTGTAATATATGGACCAGCTTTAGCGCTGTCACAGGGTAATACCGTAATTTCCAACTTTTTATTTGAATAGTAAATCAAGTTGAATTCATCCATCTTTAATCAATTTCATACAATATTTCTGGAACTTTTAAAGATTTACGATTTCAGAGTGATAGGACTGCATTTTGATTTTTTATTTTAGTTACTTCATTTAACTTACATCTAATCAATCCGATTTTATGCGCTATTTGCATATTCTACACTACAATTGGTGGTCTAAAAGCAGTAGTTTGGACCGATACTTTGCAGCTCACTGCTATGCTTGGCGCTTTAGTTGCAGTTCTTGCTATAGGAGTGATGTCGATTGGAGGTCTTAGTAACGTTTTCGTCCATGCTTATGCTGGAGGTAGACTGGATATCGAGTAAATCAAGTACACTTTCTAATTATATATATTTACTATAGATTTTCTTTTCAAGTTTTGATATGGATCCAACCAAAAGAGATACCTTCTGGGCTATCATATTAGGATGGACTGTATTCTCTATGCCGCAGATTGCCATCAATCAAGGAACAATTCAAAAATTCTGGTCACTACCCACTCTAAGCGATGCAAAAAAGTAGATTTTCCCAACATGAGAAAATATTTACTCCTTAAAAAAATAATTTAGAGCGCTCGTTATATATGGATTTGGAACGATCTTTTTCAAGAGTTCCGGTATTCTAACTGGACTAATTATGTATGCAAAATATCACGATTGCGATCCATTTATGACAAAACAGATCAAAAAAGACGACCAACTCCTTCCATATTTGTAATGGATGTTGCTAATAAAATACCAGGGCTTTCTGGGTTATTCATTGCAGGTGTTTTCTGTGCATCATTAAGGTAAATGATAACTTATCTTTTCCTAATGATTGCCCGATAAATTCTAGCACATTATCTGCGCATATGAACTCTCTTTCTGGTCTAATATACGAAGATTTTCTTTTGGAATTTATGCCGAAAGATATCACCCAAGAAAGAGTCAGTAATATACTGAAAATTATTGTGGTTATCATTGGTGTTGTGGCTACTGCTTTGGTACTTGTCGTTCAGCATCTAGGAGGACTTTTCCAACTGGGTATAACGTTATCTGGAATCACTGCAGGTCCACTTCTGGGGTTATTCACCTTAGGAATGCTATTTCCGTTTGCTAATTCCAAAGTAGTGCAAAGAAATGTTTGTTGTAGTGTATGAAGTCAACGTTTTTCCATTATAGGGAGCTCTCGCTGGAAGTATCACATCATTGATACTTACAGCGTTCATAGTGATCAAAAACCAATTGTATAAAGTCGCTGGTGTTATAACCTACCCACCAAAATCATTATCAGTAGATGGATGTGGCTTAAATTCATCTCTAATTACAAATGACGTAAGGTACAAACTAAACTAAATTACCAGTGGTCGATGGATTAAATTTTCTTTTTTTTTTAGAACACCTGTGCCAAATGAAGACATATTCGTACTTTTTAAGATTACGCATTACTACAACACTCTTATAGGAGTTTTGATATTATTAATCGTGGCTTTACCTGTGAGTTGGTTTACGAAAAACGATGACCCAGTTGATGAAGCTTTGATAGCTCCAGCAATGCGATGGGCAGTAGCAAAGAAATCAAAGCAAAAAGTATACGGAATTAATGATGGTGAATTAGATAAATTAAACGGGACTGATGTCGTTTTAAACCGATAAAGTAGTTAATCTAGCAGAATACATTATTTTTCAACTATTTATTTAAGTATTTTGTACATATGTGAGATGTCATATTTTAATTTCAACAATTAAAACAATATTCTAAAATAAATAATTATAACAATGGCTGTAAATAAATATTTATTTTACAATTATATAAATGTTCTAAATTTAAATAAATGTAAATACAGATATTAGTCTTATGTAAATATACGCATATATTCTTATTTTAACGTATTTTAATAATCATGTTCCTTTTATAAGTTTAAAGCACAAAAGCAATTGCGAACTGCTACTGCCGTAAGTCTGAACTCATAAAATTAATAATATCCCATTCTATAATCGCTTTAGAAGTTCCAAGTAATAATATGACGCTTTGGGGTTCGAACTTGTAAACAAAACGCAAGTGATGTAACAGTAAACTATACTACTATATCGTGTATTTACTTACAGATTACTGAAAAAAGACGCATTCTGTAAGGGCTGACATCTTTGGTTGAAAAGTTATAATACTCATTGACGTGTAGAACTTCTCTTAAATAGAATAGTTGTACTTTATTTTGAATTAGTAACTCCCTCTATTAAAATAGCAATTGTTCTAAATGTTATTGGTGAACGCAATTTAAATATTTTATAAATGTCGAAAAAATCAAAAGAGCAAAACGTCGTGCCTATCCACAAATAGATGAAGATATCTACTTCATATCACCAAAATTAGATATGCAACCTAACTTACGCCCCAAACAGTAATACAGGGTTTTCCACGGAACTGGCTGGTTAGAAGTTTTCCGGCTTAACGAAATTCCTCAGTTTTAAAAAATTGGCGTTTGCAACAATTTGGCACTTACTTTCTTTCTAAAATATTTTCACCTTTTTTGCACTTCCGGTTAACCGGAAGTCGCCACGAACTTTGTTATTTTAAATGGAACACCCTATATATTATTATATTTTTGAATTTACCATAAAATTCTATGACGATTGCCATTAGGGTATCTTATACCTATCTTCAACTGTTTCTAAGATATTACGATTTTTGTTAAAATTTTTGACATTTACATTGTTGTATGTAATTAATTAATTCTCACTTGATTTAAGTGTCAGAAGTCTCCGACTCTGAAATCAACAAGTACTAACATTGTTTTACCAAAACGTAGAAAAAAAAATTTAGTGACATTATACAGGGTGTTTAAAAATTAGTGACATATCCAAGAATTTTGAATGTTGCAAAACTTAATTTTTTCAAATAGGACACCCTGTACATTTTTGGATGTACAATTAAATTCTATGCCGATGTGCTGTAGCATTCCCTATACCCACCTTCAGTAGTTTTCTTTTAAATTACTCGTTATGTTTATTATTGCTTTCAAATAGCCGAATAATTTCTATCTGGTGAGCCATGACATTACCATCACAACAATTTATTACTATTAGTAAGTATTATTGTTATAATCATTGTTTGCTACACGCCGCGTGTTCAGATAAATGCATATTATTATGGAACTTATGAATTAGATAATGAAAAATATTGAAGGAGCTTATTTTAACCTGGATACTTTAAATTTATTTTACATTCACTGAGAATGCAGGAAGAACTTATAGAGAATTTACGGTAATTATAGGAATTTATTTTCGGCTAATATATCTAATAAAATTCAGAAAACTTTGAAATAATACATTACACAGATTACACACTGTACGCAACTTTCGGTACTACCAAGCAAGATTTAATGATTCGTGTGACGAGAACGTTTGATGAATTAGACCCAGTTGAAGTGAGAAGAAGTATAAGGCGACACATTAAGACGTCGAATAATAAAATGCTTGGACGGAATTCACATTGAGCATTTTTGTTTTGATGCTCTATGTCATGGTTCAAGTTTATGCTGCTTGTAAATTGCATTTGTTAAATATGCATGTATCTAAATATTCTTCATAAAAACCTTTATAATTTTGAAAATACTTTAATATATCAAAAACTTTAAAACATTTGTCTGACAAGCACACTACGTTTTAGTGAAACAATTTTTATTATGTTGTCGTCGTTATCGTTTATGCCATTTCCCTTAATTTGAAACCAAGCTATTAAGAGAAATCATTTCAAAATTTTCTGGATTCCGTTAGATATATTAACAACCAATAAATTCCTTTAATTACATTGAATTCTCTATAAGTTCTTCCTGCATTCTCAGTGAATCTAAAATAAATTTAAAGTATCCAGGTTAGAATAAGCTCTTCCAATATTTTTCATTATCTAATTCATAAGTTCCACAATAATATTCATCGATCTGAACACGCGACGTGCAACAAACAATGATTATAACAATAATACTTACTAATAATAATAAATTGCTGTAATGTTAATGTCATGGCCCACCAGATAGAAATTATTCGGCCATTTGAAAGCGGTAATAAACAAAACGAGTAATTTAAAAGAAAACTACTGAAAATGGGTATAGGGAATGCTACAGCAAATTGGTACAGAATTTAATTCTACATCCAAAAATAGAAAAATGTACAGGGTGTTCTATTTAAAAAAATTAAGTTTTGTAACATTCAAAATTCTTGGATATGTCACTAATTTTTAAACACCCTGTATAATGTCACTGAATTTTTTTTTTCTACGTTTTGGTAAAACAATGTTAGTACTTGTTGATTTCAGAGTCGGAGACTTCTGACACTTAAATCAAGTGAGAATTAATTAATTACATACAACAATGTAAATGTCAAAATTTTAACAAAAATCGTAATATCTTAGAAACAGTTGAAGATAGGTATAAGATACCCTAATGGTAATCGTCATAGAATTTTATGGTAAATTCAAAAATATAATAATATATAGGGTGTTCCATTTAAAATAACAAAGTTCGTGGCGACTTCCGGTTAACCGGAAGTGCAAAAAAGGTGAAAATATTTTAGAAAGAAAGTAAGTGCCAAATTGTTGCAAACCCCAATTTTTTAAAACTGAGGATTTCGTTAAGCCGGAAAACTTCTAACCAGCCAGTTCCGTGGAAAACCCTGTATATGTATTTTGTTCATAGATGACACATGTTGTAAATCACTAGTATTACCTTCGTACACACTTGAATAAAAATAGTTTATATGACATAAATGGTACGTATTTATTTAATTAGAATAAGTACTTCATACAAAAGTGCAATGCCATTTCATATCTTATCAACTACCTTAATATTGAATCTGTTCAGCTCTTAATTCCCTTTATTTATTATGTAGATATAAAGTAAGGGGATTCAGCCGGAGTGCACTGGTAACTGGAACGCGCATACTGCTTTTATTTTTTATATATATCATTATTTGCAGATGGACCAAATCGATGTACATACATAATGGGTAATATAAACTTTGCAGCACAGTTACGAAGAAATGAGAAAGCAGTTCTGTGCTACTTTTTCAAGATAGAAACATTGCTGAAATCAAATTTTTAATTTATTTTACCGTTTTAAAGGTATTTTGTCTTTTTGTTTTATTATGCATGTATATTTTATCTCTTGTTTATCAAAATTATGACATAAATATGAAAACTTATAGAAGAAAATTTATCACCTCTTTAAATTAAAAAACTACATTTTCCATATATTCCTTACAAGGACGTGATCTTATTTTCTATTACTGCATCTTGTAAACGGAAGTGATAGGTCTCTATCTCGACCGTTAAACTCTAGTGGGTACCTAAATAGTTTTACATACTTTAATACAAATGTGGTCTCTATAAGATGAATGCCGGCTCAAGAGAGAAATTTGAATGGAATTTGAACATGTTGCACTATTATAAAGAAGCTAAAAATTAGACACGGAACTTGAAAGTGAATTCAGTTACTTTTAAGTTCCATTATATTACTTCAAAGTGAATTTAATTACGTTATAGTAACATATGCAACTTGAAAGTAGATGTAATAGAGGATGGTCACGTAATATTGCTAACACTTATCATTTTTATCAAATAAACTTTATAGCATTTGAGGCGAGCGTATTTTTATGAGCTATCACATTAATATTTACCAGCAAAATGGTATGCATTTTTAATTTTACGTCGTCATTGATACAAAATTCACGATCTTCTTATGTGATTTTTTATACCTTGGCATCATTGGGTAATTTTTCTGCATACACTACTTGTTTCAAACGGCCCCACAAATAAAAATCGGCAATAGTCAAATCTGGGCTCCTTGGGGGCCATAAAACTAGACCATTCCTACTCATCCAACGGTGACCAAATTTACGGTTTAACCAATTCACAACAATTTGTGAATAATGCGCCGGACAACCATCGTGTTGGAAATATATTGACGTCCGATAATTGAGAGGCAACTCACCTAAAGCGTCATCGAAGAAATTGTCCAGCATATTTAAGTATGTATGCTGGTTAACGTTATCAAAAAATATGGCCCTATTATCCCATAATATGAAATAGCACACCATACATTGACTTTAACAAAATATTGCCGATGATTTGTCATTCTAAACAAAGGATTAGTGTCACTCCAATATCGAACATGTTGCGAGGAAACAGTTCCATTGGTAGAAAATGTAGCTTCGTCGGAAAACAAAATGTTTCGATAAAAATAATGATTACTTGCTATTTTGCTTCCTATCCATAAACAGAAATCTAAAACGTTTAGATTTTGCTTCCCCTCCTGGTTCCAAAGTATGATTAAAAATGGGTTTGTATGAATAAATCTAAAACTCGTTGTATGTGTGATTTACTAATGCCTAAGCGACCGCTTCCTCAAAGACAATTTTGGATCACTTTGTACCGAATCTACAATTAGCAGAGTAGCGGCATCGTCTTCATTATGCATTCTCTTAGTAACATTTTCTTTACATTTAATACTGAGCCAGTTCTTAAAAATTTCTTAATAAGCTTCTGAACGCCCATACGTGATACATAAAATTTTTCATTAAATTTTTCAATCACGTAACGGAAACTTTTTCCACATCCATAACAGTGTACTAAATATATTTTCTGTTCTAATGCTAACATTTTATTATAAAAATATTGTCATTACTTCGCAATGAAAATAAGTTTTTTGATATTACTTCAACGATATAAAAGATAACGGCACATGTCATACTACAATAAACACTTGTAATCGATGTTTTTTGTTTTTGTAATTAGTAAACCACCTCATCGCTGTTTCAATTGCAATACTGAGCAATACTGGGTTTTATCAAAGTAGGCGGATCATTCTGAAAATATGCATAACTTTTCATTCTGAACAACTTTTCTTAATAACAGTTTGGCGTAGTGTGAACGGAAAAGGCAGTTTACCTAGAACTAAAATAGTGTTTGCTCAACTGTGAAGGCATACTAGACTTTAAAAAATCGAAAGTAAACTAAAAATAAGTTTCAGACCAAGCAGGGCGGAATCCCAAAATATGAAATTGCAATTCGAAATTTTTTCAATCATATTTATTGTAAACTCTATTCGGGGACATACTGTATATTTATTTTATATACACATGGGCCATTATATTATTGATTCTAACAACAGTTAGAATGAATATGTTATAAAAAGGTATAAAGAAGAAGGAACAGTAACAATGAATTGCAATGCCATATAAAGTAAACATTATTTTTTCAGAACGTTCCAGCTATGCAGCAGCTACTATCCGCCACTTTATGACTATACAGGGTGTATCAGATATAGAGGTAAATATAATAATATGTAGCAGCTGTAATCATATACAATCAAAAAGTCTTAATGCACAGGCGGTCTATCTGCAAGCATTAACGAAAAAAAAATATTTTATAAATGCCATGGGCTAGAGCCGCACCTGTGCCTAACCTAAATGCTGTCCCGAGTATATCCCCACATACCACTATCATTCAGTCATTACCGCTGTTAGTTTTGTGTGGGTCGCCGCTTGGAGTGCAAGCCACTTCGAACATTTTATTTAAATTCTTCCCGTCTTGAAAAAACGATCCTTTTCAGGACCATCATGATTTCATATAAAGAAAATCGAAGCTTGATGCATTGTCAAAAGCGCGGGAATGTATAGATTCATTTTCGCGCGATATCATAGAAAAAAAGGCGTGTTTGCAAATGTTCTGTATCTACATTTATTTCTGTGTAATTCGATTCAATTCATTTTGCGTTATTTGATTAAATAAATCCAAATGAAATAACTAAGATTCATGTGGATTCAGAATATTAAAAATAATACTTTGTAGACTTACGTAGAATGCTCTTAACAAAAAAAGAATGTTTATTTTATAAAAAGAAGAAATTTAAAATGCCTTAGTTTTGCTATTTTTACAAGTGCCTTTATTTCTTCAGAATGACGTTAAATGAACTTACGGCATACCATTAAGGATAATACTAAATGAGTGCAATGTATTTATACATAATACCACGTTTAACGGGTCCTTAAAATGACGTTTCCTTGCATCAGGTCCGGACTAAAGAATTTTTGGCTCTAAATTTTACTTTTTTTTATTCTTTAATGATGTTTGTGCTTTATATGTCGTGTAGTTAACACCTAGGCAAAATTTACTATTTTATTTGATACACCCTGTATAACTATTACGTTCTATAGAAGTAAAGATTACGTACGCCATAACGTAATTAGAACTAATATTTGTTCCCCATTTTGGTGGTAGTTGCAGATATATCACGTAATTAGAATGTAACAGCTTCTAGTAATTTTTGCTTTGTGGAAACCTTTAAGATAACAAATACATCATGACGACTAAATATGCTACTTAGGTAAGAGCATCTCAAACCAAAACTAGTTTAAACCATGCTCTACCGACTGAATTAAATTATAAATAGTAACCCAAAACAATCATTCTTGTGCTAAGACCAGCTGTTTCATAACTCACAGGCAATATTATAAACAACTAACAATTTCTAGATTAACGAGGATTTTCATTCAATGCCATTACTCCTTCCAAAACAACATTTCCTGAAACAGCATACAGTAGTTTTCCAAATGATTTATTGGCAACACAAATGTTATCTTGAATCGTCTACCATTATTTACCCAAAGTATAATAAAAGAATACTCAGTTGCTACTTTATTTCTAAATAGATACCAGTTTAGTAGAAAGTTATGAAAGTTCGTAGGGGGACGTACAATAGAACAAAGAATGGATACAAAAATAACGAATTCATCATGGGGAACAGTGGAACAAATTCATTTCTCCTGGTATGATTACACATTATTTGCATTTATGCTTGGTAGCAGCGTTGCCATTGGAATATACTTTGGATGTTTCGGAAAGAAGCAAAATACAGCCAACGAATACTTACTCGCTGGAAAAAATATGAAAGTTGTTCCTATAGCCATATCTCTAATAGCCAGGTGAGAATTCAAATTCCCTTCAAACTATTGTTAACGTTTCGATCAATTTACAGCCACGTGTCTGGTATTACAATATTATCAATTCCAGCAGATATTTACAAATTTGGTGCTACGTATGCGGTCAATTTTGTTGCCATACAGTTAACTTGTTTAATAGCAGCTTACGTTACAGTGCCTATCTTTTACGAACTTCAAATTACCAGTACCTACGAGTATTTGCAATTGAGGTTTGACACAAAAACTAGATTAATGGCGTCTTTTCTGTTTAACTTGTCGATGATTATGTATTTACCAATTGTTATATACGGCCCAGCACTCGCTCTTGCTCAAGGTATTTTCTGTGAGGCAGGTAGTGAATTACGATATAAAATGAAGAACTTTATCTCATTATTCAGCCACTCCGATCAATCTACATCTAGTCAACCCTATAATGTGTGCTATATGTATATTTTACACAACCATCGGTGGACTAAAAACAGTAGTATGGACAGACACTTTGCAAATTCGGGCAATGGTAGCAGCTGTTTTTGGAGTCCTCTTTGTGGGAATATCGACTGTCGGAGGATTTGGAATCATTTTTACTCGCTCCTTAGAAGGTGGACGTCTAGATATTGAGTAAGTAGACAAACCTGATGAACAAGTTTTTAGATCAGCATTCATAGAGGATCAATAATTGGAATTCAAATTGACTACTTCACAGCTTTGATATAGATCCCACCAAAAGAGACACATTTTGGGCTATAGTAATAGGATGGTTTATAGGTTGGATTCCTCACGTGGCTATCAGTCAAGGTTCGGTCAAAAGTGCTTAGCCTTACCTACCCTACAAGACATCCGAAAGTATTTAAAATTTATACGTTTACACAATCCAGTTAATTTGATAAGAATTTAAGGACATTGTTATTATTTGCTATTGGTTCGACGTTGGCTAAAGGAACTGGCGTTTTAACAGGACTTATGATATACGCAAATTATTATAATTGCGACCCATTCACCACAAAACGAATAGTAAAGAACGATCAATTACTGCCATACTACATAATGGACACAGCAAACAAAATACCCGGCTTACCTGGTCTTTTCGTAGCTGGAGTATTTTGCGCCGCTTTAAGGTAGTTGTCTAACAGTTCTTTCGCGTTAGAACTACAAATTCTACATTTGAATTTCAGCACTCTCTCAGCTCAAATGAACTCTCTGTCAGGAACAATTTACGAAGATTTTGTTTCTCGCTTTGTACCAAAGACCATTACAGACGTTCAAGTCAGTAACATACTCAAAGCAATAGTTGTTGTAATTGGAGTTATCTCTACTACCTTAGTGTTAGTAGTAGAACATCTTGGTGGCATTTTGCCACTGACAATTGCATTCTCTGGAGTTACCTCTGGCCCCCTGTTGGGTCTCTTTCTAATGGGAATGATATTTCCATTTGTAAATGCTAAAGTATGTACGCGGTAAATTAGAAAATATTGAGTTTGTAGAAGAAACTGATAAAAATTTTAGGGTGCTCTCTATGGCAGTATCAGTTCCTTGCTATTCTCCGCAATTATGTTAATCGGCAATCAAATCTATAAAGCTAAAGGGATGTTACAATATCAACCCAAGCCTTCCTCAACAGATGGTTGTGTTTGGAACTACACAAGCACACTAAACTATACGTAAGTTTGAAATATTTCAAGTATATATTAAGAAGCGTAAACTGTTTTAGAAATACAAATTTAGAGGAAGATATATTTCCGTTATTCAAAATAACTCATTATTACTATACGTTAGTTGGAACAGTTGTTGCCTTGGTCATTGGTTTAAGTATCAGTTGGTTCACCAGAGAAGATTATACTGTAGATGAAAGACTTATTACGCCATGGATGAGATGGGCAATACCCAAAGTAAAACCAGTCTACCGAGACACAATTAGATATGATGCAGTTGCCATTAATGATGTACTAGAAAAAATATAGAAAGCACATCAACTTTGAATAGTAATTTAGAATAAATAATAACATAGGTAGCTGAAATACATATTAAAATTTCATAAATATCTTATAGACTATAAAAAAAAAAAATGTACAATTATGTAAGAACTTTAAAAAATAAAAAAAAGTGATTTTTACAATAGCTATTTTAACTACTCAATTAAAACTTTCGTCCCAGTGTCACTCCCTTCTTTCATAACAGCATCCACTATAAACTGTATGCAGTAGTTTTCCAAATGACAACTCATATTTGCAATGCAAATGTTATCTACAAAGGCAAACGATTATTTACTTGATATCTAATCCAATAATGCCCAACAATGAATTTATTTCTAGGCATAAATAAATTAAGTAGAAGGTCGACATGACGAATAGATTAGTGTTAGTGCGCCAATTGATTTATTTTGTATTTCTTTATTTAAAAACATAGAAATAAATGGAATCCCCGTTGGCTGAAGAACACATAAAAACTGTTGTAATAACTATGTAACGCACTACGGAAAATTTTAAAAATAATTAGTACAAAAAACTTTGTTATTATACCGTGCTTCCAAATGCTTTCATGATTAGAGTAGCATGCTCTTGCTTTAAGTGAATTCTTTAGTAATATTGACGACACTGGGCTACTTTTAAATTGTATAATCCATCGTTTTTGATTCTGTGTGAGTAAATTATAGCAAGGCAAATGTCCCTTAGTGGTTGAAACCGGTTGTCGTCATTAAAGAATTTGTGAGAAATTGGACCATGTATTCCCATTTACCTTTCTTTGAAATTCTACTTCAAATTTTGGCAGCTGTCAGTGACAAACCAAAATTAGAAACTAGAATCGCAACACAAAACATTTATTGTCGAGAACATGTCGCAAATTAAATAATGTAGTATTCCATTAATCAGTGCATGAAAACTGCTGAAGAAGATTAGAAGATTAGAAAACTGTTGCCAGTTTGCTAATCTGGCAGTTACGCACAGCGTTTAAGTCATGTTCATGCTTGTATTATCAAATTTCTATTAGGGCAGTAACTCGTAAACCTGGAGGTGGTGTACCTAAAAAAACGAACCGCAAATTGCGTCGATATTCGACGTCGAATGGATATTTTTAATTTTTTTTGCACTCATTTTGGTGACATGCAGATTGACAAAGTGATTAATGTGTACATGCACTGTAAGCAACGAAGAAAAAAGCATGGCCTACTTGTAAATCTCTGGTCTTGATGAAACCATCAGCTTGTAGACTCTATAGGATGTTCTTCAAGGACACTCTTTGCTACGGCAAAACTTTAGTTTTAAGGGGTGCAATTTAGCCATGAAGTTCGATCCAAATTTTGCTTATAATAATTTCTAAACGATGAAAGATTCAATACTGAACTGGCACCGTTTATGTAGCCCTTTCAGCTAGTATAGTTATTCACATACAGGGTGCTACCATAAGTACAGGACGAAGAATATTATGTTTATTTGAACGAATTTCAGAAATCGCTCCTTTTGTCATCAAATACTACATACAAAGGTTACCTAGATAAGTATAAATGGTGTACACAAAATTATGAATTTTGGCATACTTCGTTATTCTAATTGATATCCTACATAATGTTATTGCAAACCAGTATAAAACTCTTGCTGCTTCACAGCTAGCCTTCCAATCCTATTCCTTTCAGAAAGTGTAGCATGTAAGAGCGACCCAGTCTAAGTAAGTCTCTCTCGATTTCACATGCTCCCAGGTGCAACGCCCTCGAGTTGCACAGTGCTGCGCAGTTTGAGAGGAGGTGGATGGGTGTTTCATCCTGTTCCCCACGAAATCTACATTCAGGTTCCTTTTCCAATCCAAGCTTACTCAGGTGTCCTCTCAGTCTACAGTGGCCTGAAAGTATTCCTGTTAATATGCGAACATTGTTCTTACTCAGGTTAATGCATTCTGTAAACCTCTTCTGGTTATAAATTCCCAGAAGAATTTTACTTTGCCTCATTCCCTGGTGATTTTCCCAGTAACTGGATTTTCGCTACCCCATTTCTATTTTTAGTTTCTTCAGTACTGTACTGCTACTTAAGCCGTAAAAGGATTCAGGCCCTACAAAAGGCATTCCAGTCCCTTTTTTGCGCCTTGATGGCTGCTTGACTATCAGACATGATGATAATCTCCAGCTTTCGATAATTTCTATCCGTATTGAACCGAACACATTTTTCAATAGCGCCTGAAATTTCCGTCTGAAATATACTTGGATATTTTCCCAAGGTTCTAGGCCCATATATTCCTATTCCAGTTCCCTCTGCCGGTTTGGAGCCATCAGTATACCATTTGATGGCATTTCTATTCTCTCAGTGTAACTACAGAATTAAATCCACATTGCTTTCTTCATTATTACGGTAGATCGTCCGCTTCACAACGCGACTTCAACCAGTCTATTTCACTCATTGCGTGAATGAAGGGCTTGTGCATGAAGTAAATCTTTCTCATTGCTTTCACGAGAAAAAACGTGTTGTAACCTGTTTGTATGTAAACAATTTACTATATTTTATCAATAAGGTATTTGCCCAAGAACTAAATGGTGGCCTATAATAAAATGAACGGAGCTGCTTGCTCCTGCCTTTCACAAAATCGTACATATCGTGAAAGCAACCCTGAGCCTTTGTTTCATTCATTATGTGGCTTCGCACTACAATATTTACTCATAGCTATGCAGGCGAGTGAAACCATGTTCATCGCAACACTACTCAGCACGTCTATATTCAGGTGTTCAGGGTATTTTCAATAAAGGTTAATAGCTACAAAACCCCATTTCGACTATTAGTTCGTAAACTTTACGTAATGATGTTCTATGACAAATAGCATTTCACCTCGGTTACTTTAAAGTTATTACCGACTCAAGCAGATGTTGTATACACAGCCAAGCATCTCGAAGAAAAAAACCTGCTCCAAAGGTGGTTCTTCTGCGTGCGCCTGAACCTAGTCTGCGTACTTCACCTTGATTTGCGAGCCATCGGTTGCAACATAAAATAGTGGAGTGATTAGGATTAACTCTTCATGTAAAGCATATGGCTTCAGATACAGGTTTGAAAAAAAAATCATGAAGTATAAATAACAGTGGCGTAAGTATATTATTTATCGAGTCACAGATGTCTTGTCTGTCCCGACAAAACAAAACCACCAAAGTGAGAAGAAAATTATAATAAATCAGATTGGAATTTTGAACATATTGTTTTTACAATTTATTTATATTAAATCCATCAATCTTTGTTCATCTTCATACATCAAAGCCTTCGATATTCCCGAATGTCACTACATTACCTGTCACATCTGTCGTGTTTTTGTAAGTATATTAGGTCCATTAAATTGACAAACGGCTTTCGTCATACCTACATCGTTCTAAGATCAAATTTACCGCAATAGTTACTTTTACGAAAAAAAGGTTTCCAAATACATATCAATGTTAGTAATATATTTCGTTAAAAAAAAATTCTGGCCTTTTCGTGTCTGTATTGCTGTATAATAGGTATCTGGAATTGGAATTGTAACGAAAAATTATACCAATACAACATCCTCACTTTCGTAACTCAAACATCTGTAGTTTGTGTTTATAATATATCTGTATACTTACTGTAATACATGATGCACTAACGAAGACAAAGATCATGTGTATTGCTGGACACTTGCATACTTGCTTAAAACACTTTTAATGTTTGGTCTATTTTGTATTTTTATATCTCTCTAAAAACTGTTTCACTATTTTATATCACAAATTATTTTTTAAATTTGCCGTCACGTGACGTTTCGTCATGCTGAATTCACAAATACAATACATGGTGTTCTATCTAAAATAACATAGTTCATGGCGATTCCGGTTAACCAGAAGTATATGAAACTGAAAAATATGTTAGAAAGAAGGTAAGTACAAAATTATTGCAAACTCCAAATCTATAAAATTAAAAGTTTTCGCTAAGCCCGAAAACTTCTGTGTAAAACTCCTTCGAGTTGAATTTAAATGATGATCATAAGTGTTACGTATCCACTGGTAGAATTCATCCAGTACATACCCCATTAATTTTATTTTTACAAATGAGTATTTTTTTTAGTATTGAGTATTTCATTATTAAGTAGTACTTTATTTCTATCATATCAAAATTATCATAAATGTAAATAAATTTATATGCATTTCTCTGCTAACTATTACCTTCGCATATGTTTTTAAATAAATACAAAGTTTTATTCCCGTTATTGCACAACACTTTGTCCATAGTTTGTATACTTTGGATCTAACAATGATTTATTAATAATACAATTGTTATCTTTATAAAATATCTACCTAATGTAAAGTAAAAACGTATGAATCGTAGTATGTAATTTGTAAGTTTCGCATTAATGAACAACATAAGAATATTATTTCAAAATGTCTAATTTGAGTGTTATCCACGAGACCATGAAACAAATGCATTTCTCTTGGTACGACTATAGTTTATTCGCATTGATGATCGGTGGCAGTGTGGCTATAGGGATCTATTTCGGATGTTTCGGAAGCAAACAGAGCACTGCGAATGAATATTTGCTAGGCGGAAAAAGCATGAAAATTATGCCGATTGCAATTTCTCTAACAGCTAGGTAAGAGTAACGCTATTAGATATCGCACCCATAAAATGTTCTTCGTATAAATAACTTACAGTCATGTATCCGGGATTACCGTATTGTCAATTCCGGCAGATGTTTATAAATTTGGCTCAACGTATGGTCTATGTTTCGTTGGTATAGCGGTAACGACGTTCGCAACAGCCTACGTCACAATGCCGGTGTTCCACGATCTGCAAATAACTAGCACATTCGAGTATTTGAAACTCAGATTCGACACCAGAACAAGATTGATGGCATCATTTCTATTCACTGTTCATATGATCCTATTCATGCCTATTGTAATTTACGGTCCTTCTCTAGCATTTGCTCAAGGTATTCAACAAATGTATTAATGTATCAAGTAATTACTACTATTAGGATTCATAAAGCTTTATGTAACATAAAATAAGATGGTTTCTATAGCGACACCGATAGATCTGCATCTTGTAAATCCAATAATGTGCGCTATATGTATATTTTACACTACGATCGGTGGACTAAAAACCGTAGTGTGGAGCGATACCTTACAGTTTGTTGCCATGTTTGGAGCTATTGTCGCCATTATGTGGATAGGAATATCAAAGGTTGGCGGTTTGGGCAAGGTTTTCCTTCAATCCTATAAAGGAGGACGACTTGATATTGAGTAAGACAAAGGTGGCTGAAAATGACTGTGAAAACATTTTTTTTTCCTTTTTCTATAGTTTTGATATAGATCCCACCAAACGTGATACTTTCTGGGCAGTGGTAATTGGTTGGTCAATAAATTGGATACCTCACGTTGCGATAAACCAAGGAGCTATTCAGAAATGCCTATCTTTACCAACGTTACACGATGTCAAAAAGTATATACCTATTAGCGAGATTTAGTAAGATTATAAGATATTGTTTTTGCATAATTTGCCTTTATTGTTTCACCAAAACCGAATTAATAAAATGGCCGCTAATTCTGAGATCACGTTTATAGTTTGCTTCCAATTAAATGAATGGATTCGCAGACTCCTTAAAGAGCCTGCATTTAAAGTAGCTACTATTCTGTATAACAAGCATAAAATTATAGCAATGGCTTTTTTTAAATACAAACACGAGTTGCGAATTTAAATTTCACGGAATTGTAATTTAATTTGAAGCAGACTGTACGCTATAATGAAATAAATGTGAATCGAGTTAGCGTCGGAGATATGTAGGCAACCATTCTAACAAGGTCACTTGTTGAGTAGGATATTTGATCTGTAATGTTTGGACTTGTTTTTTTAATAATTCATCTAATAAAAGAAATATTATTTGCTTGATCAGTTAAATATTATCTACAAACATTACGCTCAGCGTTAGCAAACAGGAAATCAAATCAATTTTTCAGTGTTCCAGAAAGTTATCTTCTGTTTTGTATGTGGCCTCTGTAGACGATTTTTTAGGAAGCATTCATTTTTTTACACACGAACTTCAGTCACACAGTCATTCCCTAACCTCAAATTATATGACTGTCGTATGTAAAACTGTTTAGAGCAAACCCAAAATGAGAATTATGTCGTCATCGTAGAGTACACGAACTAAAGTCATCAGTGGCGGAGATGAATTATTTTACAGTAGAAATTACAATAAGCGCTTGGCAAGAACCTGCATCTTCAGCTTTGCATTTTTTTTTTTTTTTTGGAAATTGAATGGATATATCAGAATATTTCAACAGTGTACAGGGTCTGTCGTCTCTGCCTTGACTGTGTATAATAATAATAATAATATTACTTTATTTTCAAAAACACAAGACGAACGTCAAAAAAGGGAAACAAAGGAAAAACTTCTTACAAAACTAAGTATTTGAGTGATCTCGTTGAAAATCTCCCAAACTATAAGTTTTTGGTTAATAATAAATTTTTGACAGAATTTTTGAATTTAAAAAATTGCTGTATTTCTTTAATATTATTAGGAAGTACATTGTATAGTCTTTTGAAATATTGCAGTTTTATGAGTTGGTGGAAGTAAGTAATTGTCTAAGCTAGTATTATAAGTATGATTAATTGGATTACAAAATTGATCAAAATGTTTATATACAAAACATTATACTTGCAATATATGGATGTCATAAAAGTTTAATATTTGATGTGTTTTAAAAATTGGTTTACACGAATGACGTGGTTTTAGTCCGTAAATTATTCGTAAAGCACGTTTTTGAAGAATAAAAATCCTTTGTGCTGCACAGGATGCACCCCAGTAAAGAACACCATCCTTCAATCTAGAATAAATAAATCTAAATAGTACACCATTTTCAATACATCCATACTACAACTCTGTTTTAGATGATACGACGAATAATTTATCCGTGCTAAATTCTTGCTAAGAAAGTCAACATGGGTTTTCCAACTTAAGGTAATTTCAAAAATTAGGCCAAGTATCTTAGTTGCGTCACTTACTGGTATAGAGAAATTTAGTAATTGCAATGAAGATATATTTTGATTTATGTTGTTTTTGGTTTTAAACAGTACTAGATTTGTTTTATCTTTATTGATTACAATTTTATTCAAAGAGGCCCAGTTATTGACCGAGATAAAGTGTGATTCTATGTTTTGAAATACAATGTTGCTGTTATTAGAAATGGTGACAATGTTTATATCATCCGCATATAAGATTATATTGTTTGTGTTTACATTCAGGAAGATCATTGATGAATATTAAAGACAAAGTTGGGCCTAAAACAGAACCCTGAGGTATACCAACTTCCACTTTTACTGGTTTTGATTTTACATTTTTACAAGCCACCTTTTGGGAACGATCAGATAACTAACCTATAAACCATTTCTTCGCAAGTCCTCTTACACCATATTTTTCCAGCTTATATAGTAAAATTGAGTGATTAACGCAATCAAAGGCCTTTGTTAAATCAATTGATAAGTTTGCGCACACGTGAGATTTGTCTAAGGAAGAATAAAATAATGTGACTATGTTATTTAAAGCTGTGCTGGTGCTCTTATTAGGCAAAAACCCATGTTGACTTTTCCTTTAACGCCAACTCATTCAGATGTTATGATCATGGTTACAATTAATATAATATACATTTACTTTTTTTATTTGTGTGGAAACTTTGCAGAAACTCTTTTCAAATGGCAAAAGTTTTGGATAGAACGACAACAAAATAGCAAAATAACTTACCACTCTCTATAAACAAACCATGAAAATTATTAAAATAGACGACTACTAATATAAATTGGATGACAAGAATAACAAGTACTACACAACAAGATAAAAATTCAACTAATTCGCCCAAATTCAAAGACAAAGGTGCTATTTTGATAGATCTGCTGTTTTCGGGTGCTCTTGAACCTAATGCCTATAACCCCTAAAGGTAATATAAGGATTCCAGTGCTCAAAACAGATATGACTAATACGTGTGTACTTCTCATTTTGGGTTCGCTCTACCTACCAATTATGAGTATTCGGAGCACTGCAAAAGCAGATAAATTGTCTATGGTATATTTTATAGAAAAGATACCTTCGTAGGTCTACCTAATTAAAACAAAACACCAAAAATTCTCTCTCCTAACCCCATTTAGAAAAAATATATTTTATTATCATTTAAAATATTTCTAAGGCTCTGCCGTTATTGCTCTGGTGTTGTAAAGAAAAAAATATTTAATAATTTCAAAAAAATCATCACTTCCACCATTTCTAAACAAACACCCTTGCAATTTCAGAACCATGGTTTTATTCTCCGTTGGCACAATATTCTGTAAGCTAGCCAGTGTCTTAACGGGACTAATTATCTATGCCACATATTACAATTGCGACCCTTTTCTACTAAAACACATAGAGAAAAATGATCAATTACTGCCTTATTACGTCATGGATATTGCGAGCAAAATACCTGGCTTACCAGGCTTGTTCATTGCAGGGGTGTTCTGTGCAGGTTTCAGGTACTTAATAGACTCTTAATATTACACTCATATTAATTTTGTTACATTTTTAGCACATTATCAGCGCAAATGAACGCTCTTTCTGGAACCATTTACGAAGACTTCGTTTCGAGATACATGCCTAAGGATATTACTGAAAAACAAGTCAGTAATACCCTAAAACTAATAGTTGTCATTATAGGAATCATAGCCACGAGCCTGGTATTGGTCGTCGAACATCTCGGCGGTATTTTACCTTTGTCAATTGCTGTATCAGGAGTTACTTCGGGACCTCTCTTAGGATTATTCGCGTTAGGAATGTTATTTCCTTCAGCAAATTCGAAGGTATTGAAAAAAATATATCTTATACGAAAAAACAGGAAACAATTATGTTGTTCTAGGGTGCATTCTATGGAAGTATAACGTCTATATTGTTTGCATCCATCATGGCAGGTGGAAGCCAATTATACAAAACCTGGGGTGCTTTTAAAATTGCGGCAAAGCCTTCTTCGATAAGTGGTTGCGCCACCAATATAACGGCGAGTAATGTGATGTGAGCAACATACACAATTTGCTGGAGAGAAAGGTGTAAGTAAAGTTAAATGTTTCTTTTTCATAGGACAGAAGCCATGGGGGATGAAATCTTTCCTTTATTCAGAATAAGCCACTATTACTATAGCCTCGTTGGTACTTCCATAGTTTTAGCCGTAGGATTATCTATCAGTTGGCTGACGAAAGATGACAGTCACTTTGTAGATGAGAAATTGATAACACCTTGGATGCGATGGACCGTACGGAAAGCAAATGGTGTTAATAAACCAGCGCAATATGACGTTGTAACTATGGATGAATTGAAAGAACTCAATAAGAAAGAATGATTCAATTTGATGTAAAAATTGTGCTATAGTAAATTTCCATCTTGTTCAAATTTTGCACGTTTTGCCGCGTCTACAATTATCGTATTTAAATTATGTTTGTTGCAAAAATTAGCGCAATAAATTCCGAATCTACACAATTCCGCTTATGATTGACACAAGAAATATGTTGGAAATAATTACGTATAATTAGAAAATGTTTTAGTGGTGGTGCTACCTCTGATTGTAACTAGTATTTCTGTGAAATAATCGTAAATTTAATGTGATTGTGAATGTACATTTATTATTAGAAACAATTCATATGGATCTAAAATAGGAAGCAATACTTTTCCACAGATGTACATGTTTGCCTCAGTTTGGCCCCATTGCGTAACATAATTTACATATGTAAGCAAGTATATCTTACTTATTTACACAATTATCTTTTATATATTTCTATTATTGTAAATATAAATATGAAGTTAAATTATAAGTATAATGCATAACTATTAATTTTAGTTTTATTTATAAATTCTAATTTCAGCAAATTGACCTTCAGCTACATCTAAAGTTGAAAAGATTTTTCTGTTATCATCATTGCAATGTAATAAATTTACTATCTATCCTTTAACAGATTTTGAACAAGAAACTATTCGAAAATTTCCTATGCTATATAAAAGTGGATACATTTTTTTTTAAGTGAGTGCAAACCTATTTATAATTGCCCACTTTATTTTATAATTTAGATTTATGGCAATTTTATCTACGCATTTGATCCATACATATATGAACAAAAGAAGCCTTTATAAATACAGTACTTTGAAATGAATTACATTTAAGATTTATGAAAATATACCTAAATTTAACAAATTTCTGCTTTTAACTATAATAATTAGCAGGAATTTTTTCCAAGAAAAATGTTTCTCCTCACGCAGGATTCAAACCTACATCCCCTCGTTTGCCGGACGCAAATGTTTCTATATTATGTTACGTTTCTCGTTTCTCAATTTACAATATACATACATAATATATATCATATGAATAAATGCTGCATATACTAACATACATTGAATAAAAAGAAAACAAAATTATGATATTTAAAAAATCATATTAAAGCAATTCAAGGAATTTAATTGAATAGATATTAGCGCAGTTTCCAAAAATTATAGTTTCATTTATTGCACATACTTCAATTATATGTGTTAAATTTATTATTTTATGAAAAAAATT
Organism: Protaetia brevitarsis; assembly: GCA_004143645.1. Taxonomy (NCBI): domain Eukaryota; kingdom Metazoa; phylum Arthropoda; class Insecta; order Coleoptera; family Scarabaeidae; genus Protaetia; species Protaetia brevitarsis. The sequence continues at coordinate 2,367,724 of RXPK01000186.1, forward strand.
AGTTAGAAAAATTGCTTTTTCTTAAGTATGTAGTTTGAATATTTATCGTGCTACTTGGAGATTGGATAAAAATGTTGGTAACGATATTTTATCTTAATTTGTCATTATTTACACAGAGATCGAAATATTGGAATATTAAAAGCAATTACACACATTCAGATAGTAAACTGAAATTCAATACTCTAACAGGTTTAACCCCAAATTTGGATGCTAATGATGTGAAAAAAGAATTATTAAACATAATTAAAACTACTACACAAAGTGAGAGTAGCTGTTTATTCACTTTAAAAAAGATCTTCAATATTTCTGTTCCCCAAAACTATCGTATTTATTTCGCCTACCTTAATTACTATCAATATAGTGAAGCTTGTTATGAACATAACACTTGGTATTAAAAAAAAATCTAGAAAGACGAAATATTAAAGAGAAGATAATCACTAGCCTATTTGAAGGCAACACCGTATGTTAATAAATATTCAATTAATGAAATAAATGATTACTATGTAATGCTGTAAATTTTAATTAGATAATTGTCAAAACCAAATCCACACGTTTCAGTTGTAAAAATCGGTGAATTCTACTCTATTAACAATAAGTGAAAGGTTTGTTTTATTCCTGGCATTTCTCCTTTAGACATTATTTCGAGGAATTTTTGATCCTTGGTAATTTGCAACCAAATATACGTAGCACAAAAATTCTCCACAAGAGGATAATGCTAATAATTTATCTGTAATGACGTAATGACTAATGACTCATTAGGCGGATATTATACTACAAAAGTTCTTTGACAAAGCGGAAAAGAAGTACTATGGTACGACGTTGTCCGAGAAATAGAAAGATTTACCGAGCCAGGTAAAAGCGTCGCTATTTTCTCTAACAGTCAGTCCACACTTAAAGCGATTAGTTCCATAAGCGTGGATTCTAAGCTGATTCGGAACTGTGTAAGCGCCCTAAATGCAGTGGGCACCTAAAGGAAATCAACTTTGGCCTGGGTCCCTAGCCTTCTTTCGGCGCTACCAAATCGCGAATTAAAAAATCCATCAATGAATGGATATTGGATCAGTCCAGAGAGTGGTGGCAAAAATCATCGGGACAAAGACAGGCAAAAGAGTTCCTAAAGAAACAGAAGCCTGAATTTACTAGAGATCTGCTGACTAAAGACAGGAAGACTGTCAAAATGATAGTAGGTCTGCCGACTGGTCACTGTAGACTAAATAGACATATATACAACACAGGCCTGGCAGATGACGCAACCTGCAGATTCTACCAAGAGAAAGAAGAAACACCAGCTTATGTGCTGTACCAATGTGAAGGCCTGGCGAGGACAAGCTTTCCAGTAATGGGCGTGGAGAACCTCACAGCTAGTAGCTACATAGAAGCCGCTCTCTAAGATGATAGGCGTAATTAAGAGGGCAAAATTAGAGAGCGTCCTCTAGGAAAAAAAGGGAATTAAAATAGATCTGAAAAGGTCGCGGTGAAACAGGTCCATAGGCCACCCCAAACCAAATCTAAATCTAATAGTACAACGTCAAGATCAAGGTAGACATTAAAAATAAATGCTGCATATATGTTACAATATTGAAAAAAGATACCAAACGAGAAAGTTGAGAACTCGTTTTATTTGTTTCTGTAGCTTTTGAATTAAATTCATTTCATCTTCAGTAGATAACAACTGTAATGGATCATTGTAATTTACAGAAATGATGCTACCGGAACAAGTCTCAAAAACATCTTAATATTCTTCTACGTTATCCTTGAGAACGCATTGCAATTTTTCATCTAGTATACCCACTACACATCCAACTTTTAATACTCTTATATTTAAAAAAAAACAATATGTTCTTTGTACTTTGTATTGAAACTTAAATAATTGTTCTATTTTCTCTATTAAACTAAAATATTAGGTAGGGAAAATGAAATCAAACAAGATCTATATCCTCACAAAATTCTTTAATAACACACGACCGGTTTCGCTTTATCCGAGCATCCTCAGGTCAGAATTTAACATCAGTTTAAAATGGTTAAAGTTTAAAATTAAAATAAAATTGGAGAGCGCAAAGTAGATAGTCGAACTTATGTAAAACTTGTAAAAAACAGACATTAAATAAAGAATAAAACACATAACGAACAACACTTTAAAATTATTTAAACTAAATGTAAGCACTTCGAACTCAGGATATTATATTTTTTATCCTGAGTTCGAAATTCCGATTAAATTTTCCATGCATTTTTATCAGAGTGGTGGTGAATTAATTATGCTTTGTACTCTAATCAGTTTTCTCTCAACTCTGAACTATAGTAAATAGTAAATTTATATTCCTGCGAAATTTGCAGTTTAATTTCTGTGCTAGAATATTTGCCTTCTTTAAAACATTTCGTGTCTAGCTAATCGAATATTGCATATTATAAATAACGCAAATCTAACCGCCTATCAACCACTTAACCGATAGATATATCTGCATATCGCATCATTCATCATCACACCATCAAAAATACTGTTGACAGAATTAATTTTCGTCTCACATCGTCAAGCCCATATCTAAATAAAAAGGGTTTTATTAATATGTATGTATTTTTAATTTTCTTTCGAGTCACGTAGCATCGTACAAGAAACAAATTATATGTTAAAAAATGCGGCATTAAAGTTAGGCTATTCGCTCATATTTCAGTGATAACCCTTTAGATTATGACCGCTATAGTGGATCGATATCATTAAAATAAAATTATGTTCATAACATGCGGAATGATTTGCATAAATTTTGCTTGCGAAACCAATCACCGACATTGAGTAAGGTGTACCTATCGCATCAACTTTTCTTAATTTCTAGTCGCCTCTTTGCATGTACATATATAACATATATAAATACATAAGCTGTATATGTAATTACTTGTACATATGCATTCTTACACATACAACAAACGGCCACAAATGTAAATACATCGCGCAGCAGAGCCATATGTATACGTATTTAAAGAGAGAGGTGCTACAGTCCTTATCAGTGGTACGACTACTCCGTTAGAAGTTATAGCAATAACCGAGGCAAATACGAGCAAGAAACCGGTACCTATAGCTTATGCTGGAAGTGATTCTCTTTTAGATTTGTTTATCCCGTTGTGAGAAACACATAGAAAATTAGGAAGTGCTACGCGATGGCTCCAAAAGGTAAGCAGGTTTTTCGGTTTATACTAATGATATCTATCATTTTAAAGTGTAAACAGCCTTAAGTAGTGGTAATAACTAAAGTGGTTAATAATTTTGAATGTTGATGTGCTACTATTGCCCAATCATATTCATTAAATTATATTTTCAATTATTTAATCTGTATTGCCAGACTGCTTCACTTCTGATTTTATTTGAAACAGTGCCGTATTGTAGCAATAATACAATCGTCGTTATCAAAAATAATCCAGGGGTAAACGACCTAATAGTAACGTGATTGGATATTTTGGTCGTCAATACTCTTGAATAATAATGAAACCGATATTGAAAAAAATTAACGACTCCACAGTACATCCTACCTACTAAGCACGCTTTTTGACCATCTAATGACCATCATGATCCAGAGCACAATTTTATTTGTTGGAATTGCTTTGTCACCTCAATCGATTTTACTCTAAGGTCCATTTAATATACATTTTGTTTATGAAAACTAAATTATTATAAATCATCCCAACCCCGTGCTCCACCTAAAAAAGGTACTACACGAAAAAAATATACAAGAACTGTTTGACATCTAAGTATTTACAATTTTTTGTACTAAATCTCATATAATTGAATGGACGCCCTGATTCAGTACAATTCGAACGAAGTTATAGTTTGAATTTAACTTATTCCTCGGAGTGATAAAACGCGATTAAGTATCTCTTATGATTAATTAAATGCAAATAATATAAATGTGTAACTAATCGGATATAATCTCTTTTATATAATGTTTATTGCTAGTGTCTGTTTTATTGTGCACTGGCTGTTCAAAGATATTGATCCACTAATATTAATTTGTTGTTAACCTTGTTATTATAAATCCTACAGCATAACCTGAATACTACTCTTTTTATTATTTAATTTATATTGAAAATGAGCACTCTGCAGATTTCAAAATATTTTTGGAGATAATAAAACTATTGATGTAAAAATCCACTATTTTGTTAAAACAAATAAAGCTTTAAGGCTTTTCAGTTAAAGAGAGGTCATGATGTTAATCGATTTAGCTATTTCAATTAGGAAAAGATTATAATGCTAAACAAATGCATTACAAAAATGCTCAATGCTGCATGACATAAAATATTTTTGATTGTACAAAGTCAAAGTGTTCCAAAAGTATGAAAACACATACTCCGTTATTTTAAATGGAACACCTTTATATTATTCCATTTTTAGATTCCACGGAGAAAAATAACATCATTTTATATAAGCTACTATATGTCATCATATAAACTATGCCGTCTTATCCGAAAGCTTGCAGCAGAGGCATTTTTTACAAAACCGTAAATAACAACTTGTTATTATATGCTTTCGGATAAGGCGGCATAGTTTATATATGCATTTGTTTCATATATGCACATTTTAGATATCACATATACATACTTAGCTTGATACTAAAGTCAAACTAAAATCAATATAATTATATACACGTATCCACTATAATCCTGACCATTTGCTTAGCTTTAGACCAAGGTAACTTGGGATTTTTTAAATAGCACCCTATATCTTTGCTTATGTTAAGCCAGCCCTTACACAAAACCCTATAAATTTATAGTAAACATTTATGATATCTCATGCAGATTTTTGTAGGTGCTTAATGATTTTAAGTAAATCTAATGGATATTTCTTTAATTTTCATGTTTACTTATTATATAGACTTTATATAACTGAATAAAGCTTTGAGTTAGTAAATATGTGGTAGTAGCAGATAATAAAATATAAAACTAATCATATATTTTTAGAAAAAAAAGGATGAAAGAATAAAATATATAGGTGTTCTAATTAAAATAACAGAGTAAGTATTCGTTTTCCTACTTTTGGAACAGCCTGTGTAGGCATAAGTATTTTTAGGTTATGCAGCATTGAATTCCGTAAAACTTTTGTGTAAAAGACTTTTCCCAGTCTTCAGTGAGACCCTGTACATTAAAGCAACCTAAACAAAGTACATTATATTTTAAAATATTTATTATTGTCCTACTATTGTTCAGTTTAATAAAAAAAAATTCTAATTATCTCAAAACTTGAGTCGACTATTTTCATCTTTGTCAGAACTAAAACATTGACTCTGCTATTATTTGTATGGAAATAACAAATTAGGTTCGCGACAGTGCACCGAAATCGTGGCACATCTTTAATCAAAATGATACGCGTTAAAATTTAGTTTAAAATTATTTTTATCGTCTTTTTATTTATATACCTACGTACATTTTTTTTTATTATTTCGACAAGCTTTCGTTTTATTTTTCTGCAGAGATTTTGTAAGCATTTTATTTTTACTAATCAATTTGTATTATTACTTTAATTCTGCATTCTGTTTTAATTTAGACACCTGAAGATAACACAATATGTCAAAACATGTAGTGTAAAGATATATTTAAATAGTTAATTACAAGATTAGATAAAACAGACTTAAGATTTGAGTTTTAATTCTTTAACAATCACTAATCTATTTGGGTTTCATAAAATAAAACAAATCCCAAATTTGTTTTTCAATTTTTATATTATTAATATTTATGAAAAGTCTTAAGTTAAAATATAGAAGTCGTTATATAAGTTCCCGAAAAATATGTCGAGAAAATCCTCAACTGTACAATATTTGTGAATAGAATGAAAATAAATGGCAATATTCTCCCAAAAAAAAATGATATATCATTAATACCCATTCACGTATTGCTTTCCGTTGTGAAAACCAGTGTCTGGTTAAAATATTTTCAGTATGTTGCTTTCAAATATTTATCAATTTTACTCAACTTCAACCGAGATTATGTTGATTGTTTTAATTAACATATCATTCACTCCACTTTACGTTTTAGACCTTGAAAAAAATAATTGATTGTATCACCGAAGCGATCGATCGTAACCAGCGGGTAGTGATAAAAACGCAACCTTTTGCTCAAATACTGTTGCCAATTATTTCCATTTTTTTGTTAGGTTTCTTCTAACGTTCTTTAAGGGAGACATTTTTTCATTGTGACTTTCTACATAGCATTTCAAATGAAAAATTTGGGAAATATATCAAACATTTCCATAAGTGCGCAATCTGAATAAGATGAATTTGACAACCATAATTATTATATTCTCTAAGATCTTCGACATTATTGTTTTCTATATACTTTTACATAGACTGTCCTATATATTTTCAAACATTTAATACGAATTTGATTTTAAAGCTTGCAGAGTAGTCATAGCCGACTGTAATCTGCTTTATGGTTTCGTATGCGAGGTGTACGATGACAACGATTTTGTTCAATCCGTGAATTTATCACATCATGTTGTGATATATCTGTCAAGACACCCGATTCCTAAGCTCAACCATTATTAAGATATTTGCTATGTTGCTGAATTTTTAACGGTTGCACTCTTTCAAATAAAATCAAATATTTCTTAAGGTATTAAACATCAAGATATTTTACTAATGTGAATATGCAAGTGATGCAAGTACGTAGATATTTAGTGTTGTAGCATTAATCCCCAAATCATATACACCAGGGTATTCAAAAATTCGTCTATATCAGTATCTTTAGATTAATGAAGCTTTTTTTTTCTCAACTGGGGCATAATATTTTTATTGCATCGCAGAATCTAACATAAGGATTTGATATAGTTATTCTTGATAGTGACTGAAGTAATTTTTGCATGAAATTTCCTAAAATATATAAAAACTTTTAGTTTTAAGTCAGTAATAGTTATTTACATTAGAGTGCGGTAGCTGTTCTTCAGAATCTTAATTCTCGCACTGTCAATGATCTAACGCACAGTATTTGTATTATTTTTGTATTATTTAATAATTAATAGATAACCAGCAATACAAAAAGTTGGGAAAAATGGCAAAATTTAACCAAAAAGGCAGTTTCTTTTTTTTAAACAAATGCATTTTAACAAACAAAGTATAAACCTTGGATATTATTAAAAAAGGCAAGAGAAGGTAGGCTGATAAGCATAATTGCACCCATACCTATAAAATACCTACACTGAAAAACCAATTTGTTCAGGACATGAAAGTAATTTCAACAAAATTTTATCGAAAAAAATTAATTAATCCAACAAAATAAACAGCTAAATAAACAAAATATTTGTTTTCCCATATTTAAATGAATATGTAGTTAGCGTAAACAAAATTGGGTGTCATCAAACAAATCAGTTTTTCAGTGCGTCAAATTGTTTTCTAAATTTCCTTCAGCGATCGCTATGCAGGTTATAATATACATAACATTTATCCTTGAAAATATTTTTAACAATTTATTTACGCGGTGTAGAATACAAGCACACATTCGAAGCATGTGTATACATAAAAATGATTTAATTATTTACAGAGAAGTTTAATCTAATCTATAACCGTATGCTCGTACAAATGCTAATGTAACTCCATTTGTATACGATATATCGGTAATAAATGGCAAGCGCGTACAGAAACAATCGAAAACAATCACAACCTGCAATTATCCTAAATGGGCAGTTTTTCAGAAGGGAATTTCTATATCTTTTGGTTTAAAGCAAAAAAAACTCGTAGTTCATAAGAAGTTTGCCTATAGTTTTGGAAGTTTTATATTCAGAATTTAATAACTACATTATCAGGTCCTGGATACGCTACTCCTTTGGATGCTATGCGCAATGGTCCAAGAGAGGAAATTCTCTATACCATATGTGTCCAGCCTAGTCCAGGTGAAGGCAAAAGCGACCTTCTAGCGACCATTGATGTAGACCCAAAATCACCAACATATTGTCAGGTAGACAGCCATAAATTCCTTCACAACAAGGCTGATCTTTCAAAAATTGCGTTATGTTTCAGATCATCCACAGATTACACACCGGCAATCCAAACGACGAATTGCATCACAGCGGGTGGAATGTATGTTCTAGCTGCCACAATGTCAAAGAAGGTTGCGTGGTACCAGTCAGAGACAAATTGGTGTTACCGGCACTAGGATCTGACAGAGTATACATCGTAGATACTGGAAAGAATCCACGTGCTCCTACAATCCACAAGGTAGTTATTTATAATGATGGGTTGCTACGAAGCAAACCGTTAGCAACAACCGTTAGTAGTTTGTAGCAGCTATTCAGTATCAAACGAAGCTGCTACTTTTTGTAGCAGTTTCCTGATGCAGTAGACAAGCGCGAACATTGTGAAAGTATAGCAGTGAAGTTGAAATGAGAAGCCTGTTGTTATGCGACGAGTTTTTCTAGTTAATATTAATGAAGTTGTACATGTATCTCCACTCGTTACTGAATCAAGTAGAGTCGTCCGCAATATAAATACATATAGATATTGAGTAAATAGCGGTAACAGTAAGACACTATAAGCTGTGTGCAAAGTTGTAGGAACAGCTTATCTGTTTAACGTATATCGCTATGTAAGGAAAACTGCTACAGAAAGTAGCAACTTTTTTAAACTGCTAACCAAAAGTAGCAGAAGCAAGTTGTAGCTGCTAACGTAAAGAAGAAGTTTTATACATCACTAGTTATTTATAAGTTTTGTCTTCCCTCTTATTGCGTTGGTGTTATTTAGGTTATCGATGCCTCTGAAATGCACGCATTCAACTGTGCAACGCCGCACACTTCACATTGCTTACCAACTGGTGAAATTATGATTTCTACCTTGGGTGACGTCGAAGGCAATGGTAAAGGAAATTTCATGTTATTCGATGGGAAAACATACAAAGCCAAAGGTATTGTAAATAGTAAAAAAGCCTTTTAGGTTCATTCGCACGTAACTTGCGTTTGAAGGTACTTGGATAAAAGGCAAAGACGTGCCCTTCAACTACGATTATTGGTATCAGCCATATTTCGACGTCATGGTTTCGACTGAATGGGGCGCGCCCAAGGTCTTCAAAAAGGGATTCGAAATGTCTCACGCTTTCGATCCAAAAATTTACGGAAGATCGTTGCACTTTTATTCATGGAAAACCAGAGAACATACGCAAACGATCGATCTCGGTGAAGATGGCATAGCGCCGCTGGAAGTGCGATTCTTGCACGACCCTAAAAAACCGATTGGTTTTGTAGGGTGTGGTGTCAATGCAAACGTATATAGGTATAAAGTAATAATTAGCCGATACATCAAAAACTTTAATTTTCTCTATTTAAAGAATATTCCAAAAAGATGGAAAATGGGCCGTTGCAAAAACAATCAGCATACCGCCGAAGAAAGTGTCTGGATGGGTTGAGGATAAAATGCGAGGTATTAAAACCAGTATTGAACATTATTCATGTGATTTAACTTTATTTCCACGCAGGTCTCATAACTGACATTTTGATTTCCTTGGATGATAAATACTTATATATCTCCAATTGGTTACATGGTGATCTCAGACAGTATGACATTTCCGACCCAGAGAATCCCAAATTAACAGGTAATCATAATTTTCCTTTACAAGTTTAACCTAACATCGATTGTGTAGCGCAAGTGTTTTTGGGTGGGATGATCCTAAGCGATTCACCGATCAAAGTGCTCGAAGACCCGGAATTAACCAAACAACCCGACCCTGTCTATGTAAAAGGAAGGCGCCTTTACCCCTCTCCACAAATGTTGCAGCTCTCCTTGGACGGAAGACGCCTTTACGTAAGTTCCAGCTTACTGTCACCATGGGATAAGCAATTCTTCCCTGAAGTTGTAAAAACTGGCGGCTACCTCGTTAAACTAGATATCGATGTGGAAAACGGTGGAATGACCTTAGACAAAGACTTCTATGTGGATTTGCAAAATACTCCAGATGGTCCATTGTTGGCTCATGAAATGAGGTAAAACATATGAAATAAGTGTTTTCCACAACCAAACGTACTAGGGCAATATAGCAAAGCTTATTGTGTTTAATTTTGTTCTTTAGATATCCAGGAGGTGATTGCACTTCTGACATTTGGTTGGCCGATTAAAATGATGAACGTGGGGAAAATGGAGAGCCAAAGGAAATGATAAAAGTATACGTTTTAATCCGTAATTAATATTTCAACTTATTACTAAATCATTCAATATGTATGTATATATGCAACCATTTTTAAAAGTGTGTGCTTGTCGCAAATAATTGTTCAAATATAATTGTTTTATTAAACTCGTTTGTTTCTATACGAAGTCGAATACGACGTTCTATATACCCAAGTTGGCTGATTGTCTACAACAGTGCAGGTTTACCCAGATAGAAAAATAATATTCCTAGATGAATCTTAGAATATTCGGAAATTCGTACAATGAGAAAATGTCCTTCGATGAATCAGAAAAACATTCATAGAATATGTTTAAACAGAATATCCTTAATAATATTTAAAGGAATAGGTACTCCTAAAACTATTGGGATACATACTTATTTTAAAAATAATTTACATATACCTATACAAATAACGCATCATTTATTACATAATAAAAAATAAATAATTCACATAGAAAATAATTTACAGTAAGGAAAAGTAGGAATATTCCATATTCCATTTCAACCAATTTAAGTTTTTGCATTATGATCGTAAAATAACAGTAAATATTATACAGTGAGGTCGTAAATGGTCCCCCCCTCCTGATAACTTTTGAATGGTATGAGATAGAGCAATGAAACAAAAACCAAGTGAAATTAGAGCTATCGAAAAAGTAACGTAAGTACTCCAATTATTAATCTTGGATAAGTTGGTAAAAATTTCGAAAATCGTAAAACTGTTTGCATTGCCATAAAAGTAATGGAAATATCTTCCAAATGAGCTTGTAAATGAAATTACTTCCTATTTAAAATTTTAAAGATAGCTACGCCCTCTATTTTACATAAGAAGCCATGTGCGTATCTCTATAGGCAAAAAATCACAAATTATCTCTAATTTCACTTGGTTTTTGTTTCATTGCTCTATCTCATACCATTCAAAAGTTATCAGGAGGGGGGGATCATTTACGACCTCACTGTATAACAACGGCCTGTTTCTAGATTAATCTAATTATTTCTTTAATATAGGTAAGCATTTAGGTAAGATTGAAAGATCATACAATGTATAAATATTAATGTGAAGCTATGTAATATTGATATGCTGATACATACATTTAGATGAAATCTATTTAGACGCAATCTACTTTGCCTCTTATATGGTTTAAATCACTTAGTTTTTGACGAATATTGATTTTAGTTAATTCTTAAGGCTTTCCTTGGAATAATTCTAGAATATCTATATTATACAAAATATTACTGGAACATTTGAAAGTAAATATTTTCAGAATATTTTTTGCAATTCGTAGGATATTCTGATAAAAATTGAAATATATAAATACCTAAAGGCATGTCTAAAGAATATCTTAAGAAAGCTTTCTGCTATCTGGATCACGTTAGCCACACTGCTAACGATCGCCTATTTAGTTAACTTCCAAACTTCGTCAAAATCGTCAATAACATAAGAAAGAGCTTTTTAAGCTTATTATATCAGTTCAAACGCACTGTTCGAATATTTTCACGCACCTAATATACGTAGCTAGATATGTAACATCTTTCTTAAATTAAATGCGAACCTAAGCTCTACAAAACTTCGATTGCTTCTGCAGCCGAAACTACAAATACTCTATTTTCGATTACATAAATAATCAAGAATTTATTGTGCTTAGATTCTCATTTAAATTTGAGAATGATAGTACATGGAAGACACAGGTAGAATGACCTTTGAAGCAGATAGAAGTAACAGACCAAATTTGGATTCACACCGTCGTATCTCAAAAACATTAATCAATTGTCAGATTGACTAGTGTCAATTGACTAGTCAACAAGTAAAAATACAAAACCACAAATATAAGCATAAAACACAACACCCACATATAGGGCAATAAAATGGAGAAAAAGGACGTCTAGGCACTACTACTTTGCCTTTAGGATCATTTTTTCTCTCCTGATACTAACGGCTTCATGATTTCATATTTCTCTTGAATAGAGAACATATATTCAGACATACGCTACTCTTACCAACCACTTAGGCAACACAACATACACAATACACATATTCTGACGTTTGGTACCGGTGCTATGGAAGTAAAAATTATTAATAGTAATTTCCTAACAATTATTATTCAGCCTTTCGATGCGATGTTCTTAGATTGTGTGTTTATTACTTTATCTACTTTTAAAATATATATAACATTAGGAATTCCTTCCATACATCTCAATAATAACCACTGCCTGCACTGCAAGGATAGAAAAGCCCAAGAAATAAACAAAGAATATCGAACAATACAATTAAGTAGAAATATGTAAATAGAGCATTTACCATGTCTGAATAAAAGCAACTGGATGTCAGGTATTTTTTTAAATTTTATATATAATAATCCCAGTAAACCAAATTCAAATTTCCCGCAATTATATTTAGTAACTTCAACTTAAAGGTATTTAAATAACTATTAATCTAATACAAAATCGTAGGTAATTTCATCCTTTAATGTTGAAGTTGTTAGTTAGAAAAATAATTGCCGGAAATTTGAATTTGATTCACTGGGATGATAATTATCATAATCGAAACGTCATAGTCTAATTTTCAAATGATAGATAATAATCGCATAATTCGTTCGATTATGCTCATCACTAATATATTGCTGCACCCTAAGAAAGAACAAACCGTTTGAGGGAGAGAGGAGAAGTGAGGTATGAGGTAATTGCGGGAGTATAGAGCCTTCTCTCTCATTCAAATTGAACGGGTTGTTTTTTCTTTGACACATCAGTCACTAGTCATTGGAATAGCGACCATTATATTTTTCACCTCACTGTAAGTTCAAGCCTGTCTGCTAAATTTTGATCGGACTGTAAATGTAGATTTCCTTCAATGATATTTACGCTATTCTCCTAAAGATGTCCCTTAAATCAGAAATTTTATTATAAACATTGTAGTATAGAGCAAACAAATATAAAGACTACCTAATTGAATTGTAGTAGACAACATGTAACAATAACTTTCACTATCACAAACTAAAAATATATCTATTTCGATTTCATTATTTTTTACGCGACTGATAAAAATTTCGATAATATACGTTGTAATTTTACTTCCAGAACTCTAACAAAGTGCAATAACTTCTTAGAACTACGAATTTTTGAGCAATACAATATTCAATATCTGTAGTTAGGTTATGTTACGACCTGTCAAAACAAAAATGATGATTTGATGAACGTCCATAAACTAGCGCCACCACTCGAAATCTCACTGAACTAAAATCTAAACATGCCGGACGTACAAATCTTCGACCCAACGGTCACAGTCGAGTGGTGATGGTCGCGTTACATACGGTTGGTTCAGACGGGTCGGAGCGCTCTTTAAATGTGTGACCTGAAAATAATGACCTCGCCGTCGTCCAAGTAAACATACTATTTTCTTATGTGTATATATGCACGCTTACAGATCGTTAAGTGGCATCTCTATTAGATTTAAATAGCAACACACAGGACGAAAGTAACCACGCAGGGTACGAATAACAAAAGGTTAGTCAATTACCCGATAATTTATGAAGACAGATTTCCGTGTGCCTATTGTTATTCTCATTTTTTTTTTTTTTGATTCTATGCGAGCCCTAATATATCGACTGTTAATACGCTGCTTTGATCAGCTTGGTAACAATTTCAAAGGGAAGCTTCGTAGACTGCGTTAGTGGTTATTGATTAAACAAGATTTTGTTGTTATCCTCTTTTCTAATACCCCAGCATCTAATCCCCTGCACGTAATTGTTGCTGCTACTACAACACAATCCCTTCGCCGCTATTAGAATATGCCGATCAGGGAAAATGGATTAGTTAATAAAAAAAAATATTAGCATATTTTTAATCTACATTGTAACCATGCTGCATTGTCGCTGATAAAATCGCAAATATTGAACAGGTGGCAGGTGTTGCACTACACATATCTTGTGCTTTCGATGCCTCGTCGTCTTAACCCACACATCTTTATATTTCTCATTATGTGGGACATTTTATATAGGTAAGCTATTGCAGAGGCGAATAGCATTTAGTTCTCGTTTTGGTTCCAAGCTGTTGTGTTTGTATTTACGCACGTCGTTAAGGATATGATGTATGCGGAGTTTTACATGACAGAGATTGCAAGCGATCCGTATAGACGTAATTCAATTTGCATGTCTGCTGTAAATAAACTTATATCTACTTTACGCCAACACGCAATTTGTAGATAGATAACATTACTATTGTTATGTGTAATCCTATCTATAAGCTTATATATAACCATAACTATGCACAAATGTAGGAGTTCACTTGTGCTGAAGTTATTTGCGCGAAAACGAACTTAATGAGGTAGAAAATGTAAATTGGGCTTGTAAATTGTATTACTGCTAAGTTTTTCGTAATGGAAAATTTAAAATGAGGAATATTCTGATCCTAGCAGAATGAAAACCCATTAATAAATGTAACAGTATTGACAGCCAAATTTATTCCAAGATGAAAGTAGTAAAATGTGTCACTAAAACGAAAACCAATTTTCCCGTCGCATGTTTATACAATTTAGGTTATATTTTATGAATAAACGTATTTTTTTTCCTTTCGTAGAAGTATACTTTTTATTTTATAGCTATTAATAAAATAGCCGATGCTCCCATGTGAATTTTATATTAGGTAACTACGAATAATAATTGTAAATATATATTTTTTTAGGCTTTGATAATTCAATATGCAAACTATCACTAATGTATTTAGTATACTTTCTTCAAATCAGCTTTTCCACCGGACTTTCATTTGTAAAGTAACTAAGACTAGATGGAGTATTCTGAAAATTTTATATTTTCGAAAAGCTTTCTTTCAACGTATTTTCATATAATTTAATCATCGATTCCTTTACTATATCGATGTTAAACCAAATTGTTTTGTAGAGAATAATCTCAATATTTTTTGCTTGTCCAAATTAGTTTGTTTAAACTTGGACAAACAAAATATCAGATCACTCCGCGCTATATTGATTTTATTTATTTCGAAATATTCCAAGGACTGATTGAAAATAGAGAGACATCATTGAAGATAGCCAATGAATTGCAAACTTTATTGTACCCCGTAAAAGTTTTTTTTTACGAATTTATTCTTATTGAATAATAAAACTTGACATATACATAGCTGAAGTAAAATTAATGTAAGGAGTATAAATGAAACCTTTTAATATTGAATGCTTTCAACCTTAATTCTTAGTGCTTCCATTACTCGCCCTAGCATATATGTTAATACATTTGTGGATCATTCTCTTTAACATCTGGATTATTTCGCTACTGGTGAGCATATTTGTCACGAATTCAAGGGGACCAGTATCGTAGTACATGTCCATTAGACGCATCATACAGCATATCCATTAGATGTACTATTTGGATATCTAATATGCGGACATTTGGAGATATAAGAGACATCCATAGAATGTCTGTAATGTCTAATATATATTATGGATATCCACAATTAATATCTAATGGATGTGTAGTAGACATTTTATGCTCTGTGGGATATCGATTAGATGTGTTGCATAGCATATCCATTAGATATATGACTATATAGACTATTTGGATATCTAATAGGCGGATATTTGGAGATGTATGAGACATCCATGGAATATCTATGCCATCTAATGGATGTATGGTAGATATTTTGTGCTGTGTGGGTTTTAAACTTTACTTTACGTCACTCTGCTAGCTGGGATCTCAATAATAACCATATTATAGTTAATAATAATAAAATTTGACATGTAGCTAATGTAAAATGTATGTAAGGAGTATAAATAACAACTTTTTAGTATTAAATGTTTTCAACCTTAACTCTTAGTGCTTCCATTACTCGTCATAGCATGCTGTCAATGCATTTATGAATCATTGTCTTTAACATCTAGATTATTTTGCCATTTTCCCTTAATTTCGTTAAATTTAATCAGATGAATACACTTACCCGACCAATGAACGTGAAGTTAAAATATGCTGCGAACGCTTTATGCGCAGAAACCTGAATCAGTCAGATCCTGTCCGCTGGTAATGATAAATAATACCCTTAACCGCTGCTGGTTTCTTATTCAAAAACTCGTACATGAGGGCCGTACCAGCATGTATGTAGCAAATATGTACATTTTATAAATAAAAATAGTAAACTAAAGGCCCTCTATAAGTATATGGTTCAAAGTGATCGAAGATGTATGACCAAATATCATGTTTTCTTACCCTAGATGGCAGCACATAACGACACGACGGGATTTAAGGGGATATTTATATTTCCTCTTAAAAACAGACACACTAAAGAAATAAATGTCTAAAATAAAGTAGCGGATTACAAAACTCTACTTAAACACTTATTACAAGCAATTTTAACCGTCAAAACTTGTGAGATAGGAGAAGTGAATCTCCCCTAACATTAGGAAGTTTATTGCTCCAACAGCATCACTGTTGCAACAATTTAGGAATTCAAATAATGGACACATTAAAAATTTCGATTGCGTATTGATAAAGTATACTACAGCGCCCTCTACGAGGGGTTTAACTATATAATATGATCTACACTCTATACATGTAGCGCCATCTGTTGGTGCAGTTGGAAATTTTAATTTAAGTAGGCGTAATAATATAAACATTATATACATACTTGACACTATCTTCTTTTAAAGTAACAGTAAACACACTTGAATTTCGTACATGACGAATGTGTTATGTATAAATACTTATATATAAACACCATTTGGTTTTAAATATAAACCGGTGTGTTAATTCCTTGTTTAGTAGCTATTGGTATTGACCGAGAAAAATATTTTTATATGGTATAAAAAGATGACCTACGGCAATGAAATACCATAAAAATTTTTGAATGATCGTAAATTATTGAACCGCTAGCTATGGCAACAGCAGTAGTATTTTTAACCTATGGCAATATAACGGTCAGACACACTAACCACTTTTTAAACCAGCATCCACCGGAATCCGCGGCGACTAGTCTTGTTTTCAATTCTCTTCGCACGCACCTTACTATAAACGGATCTCTCGTATACGCATATAACAACACACTACCACTATATCGGTACTTATCCTTTTCCAAAAGCAAGTTTTTTTTCCTTATAATCGCATTACATTCTAGTTTGAAGCGATTACTTTCCTCGAGAAAATCTACGAACGCGTTAACAAGCGATCGATTTTTTTTTTCTACTGCTCCTGAAAAAATCGTCTCAGTTCGCTTGTTCTTCTAGTTATTTTCTTATTGCGTGCCGGAGTCCATTTACCTCATTCCCCATGTTTTTCAAGCGAGGAGTTATTGCGTTTGTATCCTATCTACTTAACATTCTAATGAGTTCCACATAGCGAGAATCTGCATATATATTACAAGCACGTGCACGCTTTACATGCAAAATCGCGGTTTTAAGATTTATTGTTGGTAATTGTATTTTTATAATTATCACAAGCAACCCAAAACAAATCGTGTCATCTCATCTCTGCTTTGCAAACGGCGCCATTTGTGGGACGGAGCCAAGCATATCAAAATTTAGGTCGAGGTAACACGATTCGTCTCGACTTGATTATTACAGGTACGCACACTGAATGTAGGGTAAAACTATTGAGATAATGATAAATGACAAGGTAAGTCACAAATTGCCTCAAATATAAAGGCAACTAAACAATAATAATAATAAGAATAATAATATCTATTTATTGGGATCATACAAAAATATATACATTTTCATATTGCCCAAAAAGACCAAATCACCATAATAGTGCTCTTCCTTTGGCCTCGAGTCACGTCCAAATTTACTTGGTTTTAGCCAACAACATAACTTTTGATTTGACATGTATTTAATTTATTCTTCGTTTCTTCATACAGCGTCCGTCTTCAACCGTAATGAATTAGTGGCACCATGTATATTTGAATTATAGTTTCCGCAAAAGCCCAGAAAATACCCAGAAATTTAAAACCAAAGACAATTTATCTGTCACTTTGACACAAAATATTGAAATTACTTTAGTGTGTGGCATAGTTGATCGATATTGAAATACAAAACAACTTTTCTAGTGTATATCACACTTAATTGAATGAGAGGTGCAGAGCACTGCAATACTCACGGATAGAATATATTCTAGACATTTATTACGTCTTATATTCTTACCACATCAAGGGCGATAATTTCCTACAAGACGAATTGCAAAATCTACTAGATAATCTGCCACTAGCACCACTACCAAACTTATGGCTGGAGTTAGACGGAGCGCCTGTTCTTTACGCTATTCAAGTGAGAATGTGGTTGAATAACAATTTTCCCCAAAAATGGATTGGTCCTAGAGGTTCTATTAATTGGCCTCCACGATCGCCAGACCATACTCCTCCAGATGTCTTTTTATGGGGCCACTTAAAAAACATCGTCTACCGTAGTGGAGAATATGGAGGAGTTAAGACAGGGAATTATTATTACCGCCGAAATGGTAACTCGCAAAATGTTCATTTAAGTGCTCGTGGCTTAAGAATGGATGGACAAAATTTCGAACATTTATTGTAAACTGACAACGTCAGTGTCAGTTATATGATTTGAAGTTTCATTAGTTTTTTGAGTTTCTAATAGCTACAGTTTTATTGTTCATTAACGTATGGTTTTACCTTAGCGTGAATTACACAATGTTGCCGGATTGTTTCATTTTGAAATACCCTTTTTTTTTTAAATTAAAAGTTCTAAAGAAATTCCGATTGCATTTGTGTCGTCAAATAATGATTCTTTAGCGCCTTCCAGAAGGTGATCCGGTACTTTTGAATCAGCCTGTATATCTGCTTCTGACATTAGGAAAATAATGAAGGAAATTTATTACATACTTCAACTTTGTGAAGCAAAAGAAGGAAGGAAAGAATTTCTAAAATAATTCTATGCAATATATTACTAATCCAATAAAACAAAATCAACAAACGATTGGACATTATTCTTAAAGTACTGGAAATAAAATAAATGAATCCAGCAATTCTAATAGTACGAATAAAACTACGGACGACACTTAATACGCATAAATAAAACTAATATACTAAAAGATAAACTGACAAATGTTGGTAAATACAGTAAATATAACCAAACATTTGCTCAAAAAAATAAAGAATGTGACGTTTGGAAACGATCAGTCGGAAGCTTTAATCGCCGACAGCGCCAACTAGTGGATTTGAAGAAACTAATGTAATTGTTTGGACTCGGTAATTGAAATCGCCATACAGCGATTGGTTCTGTTCAAAAGATTTTTTGTTTTAAATTAGCAGAAAGGTAATTAATGTACCTCATCCAAGCGATCTATTAGTGAGTAGAGCTAGAAGTAGAGGTATCTTATGCATACTCGCGTTGAATCCCATGTCGACATATACTTGCCGCGATTTTGAAACGATCGATGTTAAGTAAACTGCGATAAATACTAAAATAGGGCAATTGTAAGTTTTTTATCGATATTAAAGTCTGCAACCAAGTATACACAATATTTCTACTGGTACAAAATGCACAGAAAAAAGATATCTGAAATATCGACTCAACGCACCAAATATATGTATTCCTTGGTTTGTATTATTTGTTATCGTGAATTCGAGATTAGTTTGTTAGTAATGCTACGATTATCTGGTCTGTGTAAGAACTATTTGCTTCGAAGATTTCGAACATTTTTAACGGTCGCTGTGTTGGTTTCAACGAGAAATGATTGATATAATTATTGTTTTAAAAATTATTAGCGTAACAATCCATAAGGTGGTATGTACAAACGTATCATATGCCTTATAGTACCATCTGTTGTCACACCGAAAGTACTCATAGTAAAATAATTGAAAAGTAAAGGCCGTTTACCTGCTTTACCAAAAAAGAATGAAGCCAAAAGTATATAATAAGTAGCAGTTGTAGAAAATTGGGTTTTGCTTTAACAACAAAAGAGTTATTGAAAATTGTAGCAAAATATGTCAACGCAATACAAGGTAAAACTAGAGAGCACTACTAGGTTACAATAGACTTAATATAATCGCGGGCCTGTAAGGCCCCTTCCATCCTAATCTAAAATTATGTTATCTTTATATTGGCGAAATTTGCTTTTATTGATTTCACTTCATTGGATTTAATTTTCTATTGCCTGGTCCACTCCAACGCTGTATTGTTTTCTCTCCGCAGTTTTCTAGCTTCCTAGTCGTGCTCTACCGCAAGACTGAGTGCCTTCATTAAATGGAGCAATATTTATGTGTTCTAATTCTGATAAGTCATAAGTCCTGTACAATAAATACAGGTTAAATCTAAGTATGCTTCTGTAAGATACATTAACTGTTGTCTCTTTCAAGTTTGATTATTGATTTTTCTTCCTACCTAATTCTAAACAAACTTTGTTATTTATGTTAAGATGTCAAACACATCTCTTTAGTAATCTACAAACATCGTACGTATTAAAAGAAACACTTTAGTGTTAAAGATTCAATGACTCTTTTAAAACGAAACGACTGTTATTAATTACGGTCTTTAATTTTCTATGTTGACTTCAATTTATAATTCAATCTCCTGCTGCATATTTCTTAATTTATCTATTTCCTAATAGGCTAATTCAATCAAATTTCTTGCATAAATAATTCATGTAAATCACGATTCATAATAAGTTAATACCAAAGATTTATACTAACAACTAATAATAAACTACATGTTCTCACAATTACAAATTGCAACAGGATGCACTGTTAATATGTGGATATTACTTCAATTTCATATTGGCAAGTAGCGAGTACTCGAAGCTATGTTTGATACATCTTTACCTTAATAACAGCGCCATTATTGCATGTATAACGTTAATAGCAATAAGCATTTACTTACCTACGGCAACTTGCAACTTATCATCACGTGCTTATCATCGACATGATTTAATTATATGCATCGTAATTAAATTACAGGTAATTATTATCTCGTAGCAAATTGATTATAGATCGTTAATAGTTAGGAAAATATTGCTTTCAAAATCCAGGCCAGATATTTTAATAATTTTTAGATCTAGATTAGTATAATTTCTAGTTCCTACAGGAGTTATTAGGTCACAACTATAATAACGTCGGTGTAAATATCAGCTGAAACCACACGTCATTTCTTTAAACAACGGTAGACAGCACCGGAGGGTGAAGATAATGGGTTATTGGTTATTGCCGGGGTATTCTACTGTGCAGTCAACGAAACCGGTATAATAATGTACCAGTGTCAATCAAAGTAGTTATTGGTTTATGAACGATACGGTATATACAATCCAAGTAGACCGTGCTAATGTATTTTAATGGAAAATTATAGGAAATTACCATAGATTAACCTGGTTATTCCAGATTTAAGATATCAACAATCGCAACAAGTTGCATGAATGCTTCTTCTTTTTTTTATCTACTTTTCCCTTGAAATGCAAATAGTATAATAACATATTACAATAAAAATAAAAAATACAGTATCTGTACAGGTAATAGTATACGATCAACGAATTAAGTTTAGTTTGCCTGTAAATGTTAAAATCGTTTTTAAATGTTATGTATGTTGTCGAACAGAGGTCGTTGATGATATCCACTCCTTTTTTTTCATTATATATATACTGCTGTATTATTTTTGGTTTGTCTGTTAAGGGTATTTGAATTGCTGAAATGAATGTCTATTTAACTATTATCGAATTTTACGTATTGCTGTGTACTGATTTTTAAATGAAAAAGAAACAGAAAATTAGCTAGCTCAACGGATAATATTTTAAAGAACGCAAAAGAACTATTAACCTCAGAGTTACCCTCGCAAATTAAGACTTGAATCTAACCACGAAAAGTAAATTGTGAGTGAATGAACTCAGACTTTCTTGAATACCCGAAAAATTGTAAAGGTTTAAAATAAAATACAAGAACAGAATTTTCAACCCAAAAAGTAACAATCAAATTTATTTTATAAAATGGGTAAAATTACAAAATGGCAGAAAAAAAAACTGTGAACTGAAGGTTCTGGCCTAAAATAAACACTGCACTTGACTCTAAATTAAAATAGGACAATGCTATTTCCTATGCAAAGCAAAAGTTTTGTTTGTTCAGGAAGATTATCCAAAATACACAACCTTTGAATTTCTATCCGCGTGGTTTCACAAATTAAAATCAAAGCGTGGACAAATGCAAGAAATTTACAAAAATGAAACAGCTAAAAGAAAGAACAAAACTTCTTCTCACCCAAACGAGGTGATTGGAAAATAAAATGAAACAGCAAAATTGAAAAACAGAAAAATTAACTCTAAAATATAATGAGAGAAAAAAACTAAAATAAATCTTCCTAAACAAAAAAATAATAATTGATCTCATATCTACTACGTGTACACGTCAATACAGTAACAATTATTATAATAAAAGTTCCTTGGTTGACTAAATAAAAGAAAATTAATTTTTTCAATATCAAAATGGATTACAAAATGGCAACAAATACGCATTAAATCAGCACAAGCGAACAATAGACAATTGAATGAATGGATTAAATAAAAAAAAATCTTAACACTACATAATAAAAATCATACAATAAACTCTTAAACTAAAATTAAGCTAAAATCAGCTAATCGGAGAAATCAAAACAACCAAAAATATGCAACTTAAAATACACTCAGCGAAATGGGTTGTCTAACCACAGCAGTATGTATATATAATTCAATAAGAAAGAAATTGTCGAAACTTATTGTAAAAATAAATAATTACAAGACAATACAAAAGAAAGACATTTATATACTTACCAAATAATTTCCAATTGTTCATCATAATGTCACCTAAGAATTCTTCCGTTCATATCATCCAATCGTATACGCACAAGTAGTAATGAAAATAACTAATAATTTATATTTCCGTAAATATTATTTAAGCATGCGTACTGCGTTTTCTTTTTTGCATATTCAGTTCTCTTCATAGCGGTTTGCCATTGCTGATAATTGATAATTTAGGTTAAACAAATTGTGAAATTCTGATACATAAAGAATTGACATGACAGGTGATGTATGTTTACATACAATGGGTTGTAAATTCACCACAAATTCTTACAGTGGATTCTCATATATCTTTGCCTCACGATTATAACCGATATTCCCATTGCTTTTTAGTTCGATTAGATCAGCACTAGTTTAATATATGTAGATCATCTAAATTTAATGTAGTATATGGTTTACTTTATCGTATATACTATGCGTATACTACCGTAGACAAAGATCATAAAAAAA
The DNA here is from genome assembly GCA_004143645.1 of Protaetia brevitarsis. NCBI lineage: Eukaryota > Metazoa > Arthropoda > Insecta > Coleoptera > Scarabaeidae > Protaetia > Protaetia brevitarsis. The sequence goes on from RXPK01000186.1 coordinate 2,391,054, forward strand.
ACGTTGAAGGTGCCATAAAATCCCGCATAGCCGCATGACATACCCAAGCAATCAGTAAATTAATCCAGAAGGTATACAGTTAACCAAGTTCTTATATGTGTACTAAACCTAATACACATTATTGTGTAAATGTGTATATAACTTAATTATTTACTTTTGAAACGTTAGAGCAAACACACAGACCTAAGAAAAAATGCGTATCGGAAAAGCAAACAGAAGTATACTTCAAACATCGGATCTCATTTCCAGATAAAAGGGGCTCGTATTCACGTACAGAAGCGGCTAATTAAACCGAGCTTTCGAATCCACTCCATATTGATTTTTGGTCTTTTCCGACGTCCTGAATAAAACGATCTTTCAAATGACTGCCCGAAATTAGTATGGTCGCGATAAATCTCAAACACACGAACCACGAATAATAACAAATATTTAATTAAAAATAACACGGACCCTGAAAATTCAGCGTGAGATACGTGTGCTTGCTACTCCCGATACTGTTTCGTAATCTCGCGCTAAGCAATATGATTAACAACATACAGAGAGCGCCATTGTATTCTAAATTTTCTCATGGAAACTGGGACGCAAGCAATTTTATAACCTTTCACATTCGTTATTTATTATATTCTGTGTATTAACATATATCAGTGTTGAATAATGTTAATCGTAAGTTTGATTTATTTGTATTAGTAGGTATAATAGTTTCTGAGGATAATACACATTTTTTTTAAATATAATTTTATGACCTAATTTTGATAAATGATTATATACATTTATTTTATATCAAAGTAATTTCCATGTGAGGTTATTTATTTTTTAAAACAAACAACTCGGTAAGAAACATAAAAAAATGGTTCATCATCTTTGTGTTAATTTTATATTTACTTTTCTTCTGTGTTTGTTATATCTTTATATGCCATGCTAGGTGCCGCTGTACTAATCTGAGTTGACGCAAAACACAGGACAACTAGTACTAATGTAAAATCTTTTACATCACAGTACAACCGCGACACAATAAAAAGTTATCGACCTGAAAGTTCGGCAAATGCCTTTGCTATCGTTAAGAATGCATGATATCAGCTGATCAACCCGACAATCGCGGCACAGATCCCTCCTCGTTCGTTTGAATATATGTATAGACATACGACATACTGCTGCATAGGTTTAAATTTAAAATAAAAGAACAGATTTTTTAACTCAACGACGTTAATTAACAAACAAAATTTATTATTTAAAAAAAAAGAAAAGTTAAATACAATTTGTGCAGAAAAGAAACTGTTAACAAAGGGTTCTGGCCTAAATCTAAAAACTGCACGTGATTCTAAATTACAATAGGACAATGCTGTGTCCTATATCAAAGCAAAAGATTAATTTGTACAGGAAGATAATTCTTTTTTTTTTCAAAACAATGGTTTCAAATTAATATAAACTAAATTAAACGTGGACAAAATCAAGTAAATTTACAAAAATTAAAACTTAAATGCAAGCACAAAGCTTCTACTCACCCACCCCGAGCTGATTAATAATTAAAAACAAAATAACAAAATGGAAAAACGGAAAAATTAATTCTATAAAACTATAATGAGAGAATTAAAACTAAAATCTATCTTCCTGCACGAAAATAATAAATGATATTATATCTATAATGTGCACACATCAATATAATAACAATTACTATCAAGCGAATTCCTTGATGGACAAGAATAAAACAATGAACGCGAATCAAATTACGATATAAAAATTTAATACAAAATGGCTGCAAAGAATTTAAAAATACAAGTACCTACTCACGCTAGCGTCTACCAAGGAACTGCTTGATAAAATCTCTACCGCTGCGTACAGCGCAGCCGCACAAATCACCGACAAAATCTACCAGAATAAACATTAACTATACATGACAAACAATAGGCATCTTAAACAGTGAAATTAATTTAAAAAAACTACTACACTAAATTAAATAAATCAAACAATTAACTCTTTAACTAAAATTATACAAAAATAAACATTATTATGAAAATTTCTCGATACAATGATTCAGCAGTTTTAAGCAAATCAATTATGCACAAAATACACTCGCGGTAAATGGGTTGCCACAGAAGTACATTATGTATGTTTTTGTTATACGAACGGTATAATCGATGAACTAAGAAGGACGTATGTATGTGATCGATATAGTAGCTATCTATATTTAGCAATACATACACATACAGATACTTCAAGATTTGACAACTGCAGGTCGTGTAAAATTCCAAGAATTTATTTTTCACTGAGAAATAGGCAATGGTAAACGTATTTGATTTTAACCTAACGTCACTGCGCCGAACTAAAAATTGTTGTAAAAGGAGCGAAAGGAGATTTAAATTAAATTTTCTCTTATTTTACTTATTATGTTAATAAGATAACAAAGTTTTACTAATGTACTAGAGAAAATTGTAGAAAGTGGTAGATGCTATTATAAAATATTTCATTTCAGTATTTATTAACATTATTACATATGTTTCGAAGTGAATATTTTAGTCAAACCTATGCAAGGAATAGTTTATAATGTTGTTTTGACAGCCTAAAATCATGCAAAAAACAACACTGCGTTTTCGCAAATAAAATCGGCGGGTTGATTTGCATCGCATTAAATAATCCATTGATTTCATAGGAATAAATTGGAACTGAATTAATTACATTAAACATTTTAGCCCAGTGAACAATTCTTAAGTTCACTGCAGAAGAGTTCATGACACAATCAGAACCGGCATAAAACTCAATTACTGGCAACCGCTGAAGTAAATTTTCTTTTAGCATACGACAAAATGGGTAATGAAAGAAAATGGATTATAGATTGTGGTAATGCTATTCACATTTTGTTGTCTTTAACACACGCAAAAAAGTTAATCACAATTGCACTAAGTTACACCTCCTTTAGGTAATAGTTTAGGTCCCTTTATAAATTGACGAACACAATAAAACTTGCATTTATACCTTTCGCAAACCAACTCATACATTTTGTCCATTTTTTTGCGTAATTTCCATAATTGGAAATTCGAAAAATAGGCTCGACCAACGACACTCTTAAACAGAAAAACAGCTGCGAGGAAGTCTTAGGAAAGAGGGAATACTTTGTGTTTAAGAAGACGAAATTAGAAAGCGCCTTCCAAGATGACGAGAATTACAATAGATGAGAAAAAGTCGTCGTGAAGCAGACCTCCGTGGCCACCCTAATCCTATAGATATAAGAATAGGGGAGTGATAGTATACTGCTGCGTAAAAAGACATATTGTATCCCCTATTTTTGCTGCTTTACAGTTGGCCGTCTAATCTTATCCCATTATAAAATGCAGAATGTGAGGAGGCTCCAAGTTAGATAACACCAATCCTCATTTAATTTAATCTAATGTTTGGCGTTGCCAACAAAAACCTCATAGAAAATATGTATTTGTAATACCTTTTACTTTTGCATATTTAGGATTAAATCAATTAAAGAAAATGGCTTTGGACAAAATTATAATCATAAGAAAAATGCATTTATGGAAAACTGTGATTGTGCATTTTGAGTGGTCAAAATGTTTTTAGTCAAATGACCGACAATTGACCTTTGTACATAAAATATTTTTATTAAAGAAATTTAACAAATATTATTTCTAAATCACGTTTATTGCCATTTTACCACACCATAGGCGCAGATTTGAATAAACTAGAACCTCGCGAATTGTAAATCGCAGATTCTAATGAAACTTTGTTAGTTTATAGATCCCAACGAATGTTACTCAAGCATAGCTGTTGCTGCGGAACTGCAACTTTGGGGGGTACAATTTCACTTTGAAATTCGACCCAAATTTTATCCAAAATAACTTTTAAAGGGTAGGAGATAGGAAAGAAATTACAATGCCGGACTTGCAGCCTTTTGGAATGGTGTGGCTATTAGATATACATGTATTGTACTTATTATAGAATAGACATTTTTCAGAAATGTGGAAATATAATTAAACAATAAACTGTTGTAATTGGAAAGTGAATCTAGATAATTAACAGTAGTCCACAAAATTATGAATTTTTTCATACCTCGTTATTCTAGTGAGATACTTGATATATTATTATGTGTTTGTATTTTATGTTGAAAATCTGCGTAAAATTATACAAATGCCTATTATCAGATTATTCATGTAGGTTTGAGTGTGTATTTGAATATGTTATGACCTGACAGAGGACTTACTTACTACCCTTACTCTTGAAATTGAGAATACTAGTTAAACCAGTACACGCTGCAATATTGACGCTTATTTCTTACTACTAGATTACGGTCTAACCACATACGTAGGTATATAATTTTCTGCAGTAAACAGGTTGATTTTTTTTCTCTGCATGAAATAATAGCGTTCATGTCATTAAAATGTACATGCCTATTTGTAAGCCATGGATATATCTCGCTAGAAATCCACTTGTTAATTATATGTTTGTAACTCATATCCAAACTGAATTAAACAAGTGCAGCCAAAGACTTCTGAAAGTACAAAATTAAATTGGTGTTTTACTAAATATCAGAGATAAAATGTTATCATTTCGGATGACAAAAACACCCACAGCTGTGACAGCACAAATTTCGCTACACTGGACGCACATTTCAATAGCAAAGATGTCACCATTAGCAGTTTTAGTTTTTTTTATGCGTTTGTAGATATTTTATCTGACAATGTGGTTTATTAGTAACACTTTCTTTAGTTGTATGTAATGTATAGCATATCTACATAACAAAATACACTATTTTATTATTTAGTTCATGTTTAATAATTAATACATGTATACAGATATATAATTTACATCTGAAGTACATATAAACTTTCAGTGTTGGATATTTTGATTTTTGAAATATGCTATTTATTAGCACATAATTAATGATAGTCCCAGAAGTAAGTTTTAATAGTATGGGATTGACTTCCAATCGAGTCCATAAAATTATTATTGATATTAACAATACATAGGTATACTTTTAATTGAGAAAAAGGAAATCCCAGTAGATTTTACTATCTCCTCAATGTGAAAATAGAAATAGGCAATACAGCAAGATGCTCTGTCACACACCGATTAAAAAAGTGTGACAACTAAAAGAGTATAGAATAAAATTACTCGTAAAAGAATTAAGAAATTCAATATACGATATGTATATTGAAAAATACACGAAACTTTTGCTTTCTTCTTGTTATCTAACAGTGATAATCATACATGAGATAATTTTAAAAAAAAATGTACAAAATCTTTAATTTTAAGTTAAAGGTAACATTAGATGTATGTTTGGCATTCTTCTTATCTTATTCTATTTAAATACATATAATGTAGAAAAATACATACATATAAATGTCGCTATTGACAGACATCAGTGTTTCGCCTTTTCAAGGCTCGTCAGTCTCTTTGCGACATTTATATGTACTGCACAAGGCGTATATAAAGCTACTTGATATAGATGATCCTGTGTGAATGTAAGATGTTAGAAACTCATTATATATTGATGTTTTCTCAGTTTTTTATCTCTAGCAATAATAATTAAAAGAATAATAGCAAATACAGACGTTTTGAATTCTTTACTAAACCTGTTTCCGTTTCAGAAATAATTAACATGAAATATATACACAATTTTGTTGTAGGTATATTTAACAAAAAAGAATTTGGATAAAAATTTCATATTTAGGAAAAAAAATAGGTTTCATACCATGCAGGGTATGAAATTTTCCGTTTACTTTTGATTTTGTAAAATCAAGCAAACTTTTAAAGTTGAGCAAAAACTATTTTCGTTTCAGGTAATGTACCTTTTTTTATTCAGGCAGGATCCAAGTATTACGAAAAAGTTGTTTAGGATGAAACGTTCTGAAGTTATGCAAAATTTCAGAACGATCGGCCTGCTTTGATTTTGTCAATTTAGCCTCACCTGAGACCGTGGTTTTTTAATTTTGGGTTAAAAATCAGAATATGCCTTCTTCTCAGATAACGCCATAACTTTTTATTCTAAATCATCCTTTTTTAATAACATATTGGTGCGTTGGGAATGGACAAAGTACTTTATTTGACAAAATCAAGGTAAGCCAATCGTTTTGAAATTATGCACAGCTTTTCATTACGAACGATTTTTCTTAGTAATATTTTGGCAATTGCTAATAGAAAAGGTACTTTACCTGATAGCAAAATAGTTTTTGCTCAACTATAAAAGCCTGCTTGATTTTAAAGAAATTAAAAGTAAACTAAAAGCAAGTTTCAGACCAAGCAGCGCTTATTTCCCAAATATGAACTTCCTACCTAAAATTTTTTTGTTCATTATACATATTGCTGAAACCATGCAATACATAGGAATTCGACATAAATATAAAAAGAATATTACGGTTCTGAAAAAAAATACAAAATAACTCAAAATCAAACATTTGATTGGGGAACACATATTAGCACACCAGAATATACCTTTTGCACGACAAAAAAATCACACATCAAATACTATAAAATCCGATAACTGCAATTTTATGTACGCCACAAAATAAGATGAAACACAACAAAATAAGACAAACTAAGACGACGCACGACAGAAAAAATCAGTGCTGATAAAACCAAAATAATTTCGACAGGTATTTTCTTTTTTTTGCCTATAAATATTTCTATATCGTTCCGTACATTTTATTAGCATATTTAAACACCTTATTTGTCACTAGTTTACCTTTTTCTGTCGGGACAACAAAATTAACCTTAAAACATATTCATATTAGAACAATTCCATCGAGCAATGTCTTATTCTGTCATAAATTATATTATTGCTATCGTGCATTGTCTTATTCTGTCGTGCGTTGCCTTATTTTGTCGTGCAATATAAACTTTTGTTGTGTGATAACATTTTTTTAACGGGGAGTTTCTTTTTTTATGACGTTCTGTACATTTTATTGGCGTTTCAAACACATTTTCTGTCGCTAATTCAACCTTTTTGTCAGCATAATAAATCTAACCCCATTTAATTTCAACAATAAAACAGAAAAAAAAAATTAAAAACGCACAATATACTTGAAATAATTCAAATTTATAAACATAGAGAAGTACAATTAGTGCTAAACAGGTTTGCAATGCTTCACTAAACTGTTCAATTTAATTCTAAAACTAAATAAAACAACAACTATAATTTTTAGAAATCTTTTACTAAAAAATTTAATAATGCTTTTTATATTTAATTTATACACACTTTACAAAGCAATCTTTGTAAATAAAACTAAAAATGAAAATTTCGTATTAAGACAAAGATATATTATATTATATAATAATATTACATAACAACCAAATAATAAACCTTTTTACTATTTCTTATACAAATGTAACAGAAGAAGGTTTAGTAAAGAAACGGAAACATCTTATATATTCTTGTAATTATTATTACTAGAGACCAAAAAAAGACTAAGAAAACATTAAGATAAAATTAGGTGTAAATATTCTAAAAAATTTACATTTTTCGCAAATAGACATAGCCTTAAGAGTATATCAAGCAATAAACTAAGGTCTGTCCTACTAATTAGCCTAGCAAACAGTTAGTAATTAAATCGATATATGTATAAGTAACACATTGTGCGTGTAACTGCGTTGATATTTGTATGTGTCCATTTCTTTCAGCGCAATAAGAAAACCGACAATTGTAGCAGACTGTCTTCCCTTGCGCTATTTACGAATGCGTTCCCCTCGAATCACATCTAATTTCCGAGTATAAATAAACCGATCTTTCCGAAGAAGCGCAACAAATGGACGGAAAAGCCGCAGCAGTATCCCATGGGTATTTTTATCCACAACCGCAGCGACTGCACACACAATCGCACATAATGTAACCGCCGTGTGTATAAACGCACGCTTTCTAATCGAGAAAATGCAATCGCTTAGGGCCGTACAGGTGCCGCATTTCACTATATTCATAGTTTCCATTCATACGTCTATTACCTTTTGCGAGGTAGGTTATGGAAGCGTATTATGATAATAGCGCTTTGGACATTTCGGATATCTCTAACGAGGTGAAATTATCACTTATAACTACCTGCATACGCGTGTATGTCTGTCTCTGTTCGCACGTTAATACGGGCATGCGGGTATTTAATTTGGGTCACAGACGCGACAATAATTTTCTAGCCGAAAGCTATTCGTGATGCAGGGTAATTACCTGCCCCGTTCGAAAACAATTTTCAGAGTTTCGTGTTCGATCAATCCTAATTGTAAGTTATACTCTCACTTGCAAAAAAAAAAAAAAACTAAACTTAAAAAGTAGATGTAGAAAATAAAAACATACAGTAGAAATCACAGTAAGTAGTACTATGTTAAGAATTAAGCATGCTAATTGACGTATTGTATAATATGAAGCCAGGAGATAATTCCACATCATTAGGACTGATATACACCCTGCTCAAGGATTTCAAGGCACTATTGCTAACTTTGTTATCATCAAAGCTTCAAATTTGGTTAAATTAGCAAAAAATTATGTGTTTTTGTGACTAAAATACATTTAAAGAAAGAACAATTGAATAGTAGTATATTAAAACACTAGTGTTACAATGACGTTTGGTGTAATACGAGTACAAGTTTGATTTAATGTACGAGTATTACAACAGTAATTGTAACACGTGTGTTTTGTACTATTTTTTTCTATTTCCCATTAGTTTGCGTTTATTTACTATTTAAAATGAGCAGGAAAATGAAAATAAATGGTTCAATTTCTAACAAATTCTTAAACGTTTCATCCACTAAGGGGCATCTTCAGGTCAGAATTATAAAACAGTTTAAAAGTTAGTCTAAAAATTATGACTAAATTTTAAACTATTGTATAATTCTGACCTGAAGATGTCCTTTAGTGGATGAAACCGGTTGGTGTCATTAGAGAATTGTGAGAAATTGTACCATTTTCTATCATTTTGCTACTACAACTTACTCACACAGAGTCAAAAAACCATAGATTATGTTTAAAATGAGATTTTTTATCCATTCACAGAATTTCAATGTTTTTATTAATTTGTTGTTAAAATGTTTTTATTAATTTAAATAAAAAAATAATTGGCAACACAATTCTGTCATTCGTAATTGTTTTATGCGCCATTCTAAAATTTAAAACTAAATTCAAAAGTAAAATTATTTTTTCCTGTTAAAAGAAGAAGAAGAAAAGTAAATCTGCGTTTATTTTCATAAATACATTGATTATATTAAAGTGCGTTTTGATAGTTACGCTATTGCTATGTAATTGGAAGACCTTTCCTGCACCCCGGAGCTAAGAAATATAGCTCACACTGCTGTACAGCAATTATTGCCTAAGAAATCCGAATTAAAATACCTGAAAAAATACAAAAATTTCTGTCTACACACAAAAAAATAATTACTCAATTTGAATATAAATGCATCACATTAACATAAAATTAAATATAACATAACTTCCTAAATAATCAAGAAGATGATATATTTATATTAAGAATAAAATTTGTTCAGTTATCCAAACTCATGAATTTATTAGGCGAAACAATTTTTAGTTCAAATGGAATCAATATCTAAAATCATCATGAACATATATCTTTTCACCACAAAAATAATTGTTTTAGATTTGAGTAAATAGATTTTCTCAACCCGAAACTATCATATTAATGCCTTAATAATTCATGTACATTTGATAGAAGTATATTATTTGCTTCCAACATATAAGTATATTAAACTGATAATACTTACCTGCTTAATCTAAGCATTTCTACTATTCAAGGGTAATAATTATCTACTAATTTTGTGTCTGTAACAAAAACCTCAGTAGGGGAAAATTAATAAATAAAGAAATATTATGTAATTAAATAAATTTACAGTCATACTTTATAGTTTTACCATGTTTGGGAGAAGGTAGCGTATCGGGGTACTCCAGGAGTACACATGGGATATTGATGCGTAGAGGTATAGATGTTAGGCGTATCCGTCGTTGCGACCGGTGTTCTGGGGATACTTCCCACTCAATGCCTGGGCCTGGTATCTAGTCGGCGTTGGTTACTGATATAATTTCAATCAGTATAATAATTTGCTGGTAATTTTTCACTAATACAATTATTAACGGCAGATTAGCTTCGTCACTTCGCCTATTGTTTTTTCTTATACTTTTAAAAAACCAAATAATATTTTTTTTAGTGTAGATGATGCAAATGATTTATATACAAATTAATAAGAATCTACGAAACTTGTATTTTTCTTCTCTTAACTTCTTAAATCGATGGAAACTGGTATCTCTTCACGATATTGTTGGGGTTATTGGGTAGAAACTGATAAATCAACTCAATTTCAATTTTACATGAATATAAGAACAGACAGAGGTGGGTAAGAAAATTACAGATCAGAGTCAAGCGATGTCCTTAATAATTTATCACCGTCTCATCGAAGCAACTCCCAACTTCAACACGAATAAAGAAAATCACAAAACGCCTTACTATAAACCTTTAAAATGCTGGAATTACACAGAAATCGGGTCAAATATTTTCTACTACGCACAGAAAGGAATGCAATAAAACTGAACTCTCGAACCTGTCGGATTTAACAACAGCCCGATATCCCGTTTTCCTTTGCATCGGTGTATTATTGCGAAGAATGTCGAATTACTGTTGCGTAACGCATGCCCGCAATAAGTAAACCGTCCACCCGAAGCTCGTCAATTACGTCGGGAAAACCAATGACAGCAAGTCCGGCTTTGTTTAACAGTTATTCCCAATTAAAGGCTGGAGACAAGACGCGATTTATTCCGTCGTCGAAATGCGGTATCCAAATTCGGTCCAATTTTAATTAACCCGATTGAAGCACCGTAACAACGAAAATGTCGCTCACCCGGAGCTGCGACAGCAAAACATAAGGCTCAAGCGGATAATTAAAATTTTACGGACGCACTAATGACTCCAAACTCCAAACAAGATATCTGGAGTCTTTTTGCTTAATCGCAATAAACAACTGGGTCACACGCATGAAATGCTTATGTGGATTATTCATTTTATCAAGATGCGAATCTTTTTTTGCAGGATGGGAGAAACATTCGACACAAGCTACGTAATGATGGATGATGTTTTTTCTGGTTGTGGCGTAATAAATCAGCTGAAAGAATTCTAACGATTTGAATAGTGACATAATATTCTCATATGCTTATTAAATATGAAAAAAAAAGGAATGTCATCACACATGTATTTGCATGCAGATGTATAATCTGGTCAGAGAATTTTCTCTTATTCAACAGTATTACAACAATAATTGGCCTATTTCTGCTTTCCTTTATTGATCTGTAATTTTCGAAATGGGGATGCACAAAGCAGTCCACCGCGAGTTTCTGAAATCTTATTAATTTAGCGAGAAAGAAATTCTGGAATATATTCTTGTTCCAAAAGGTTAACCACTTGAGTTGATAAGTATTTTGATATTTACTGTATTTAAGAGTAGATATGCTATGAAAGTTCTAGCGCAAAAGTTCATGGACTGTCAGTCTCGTATAAACGACAACCAGGCTGCGTATGATCGTGATTCCAAGAGCGGCTTACCATAACGTGTTTTTTTCAATCTGACGGGACCAATAGTCCATAAACTATCCGAGCTAGCTCAATGACTGCACTGCCAGCTTTATGCTACGGTCGCTTGCAGGTGCGAGTTTAGCGTGTGGCCTCTAGGGAAGGCGCAAGCTGAACTCCTTTCACCTGGTGGATGATTGTACGTAAAGCTTCAGATGTGATGATGATGAAAGTGGGTTTATACAGTCGGAGGAGCGCTGATGACGCCTAATAGTCAGACACTTGAGTCTGTTCCTAGTGTTATTCCCCTTTCATTGCTATTGCTAGTATGGTGATTCCTACAATAAACTATGAACCCTGCTTGGTGGCACATTCTGTCGGTTCATTGTATTTAGACATTGTTCTTTGATTGTCGCCTATGAGTTTAATATATAATGCGCATGTACAAGTACCTACTTATGTATATTTTGTAAGAGGATTATTTATGTGTTACGTTGTATATGTAATGCGTGTATGTAACGTATTGAACAATTTAAGTATATAAGTACACAAATACTCTTTGAACTATTGCGATAAGACCCAATGTTCTCGTTTTAAGTCTAACAATTATTGTTTTCTTTTTAATGTTACTCCCTCAGGTTAGATTTTAATTACAAATACAGCAACCTAGCTCATATTTCAAAATTTAGATATTAAATAAACTAATAACGAAAGAGTATGATATTATTCCAATTACTTAATTAATTACATTGCAGTAATCTCCATGGTTTACAAGAAGAATATCCTTCCCACACTAAACAACATTTTAGACTTGCCTTAGTACGTTTTATCATATATTTATTCGAAAACAAAGTTTACCTTAATTTGAATTGGGAAATAATAATAAGAATGAGAGTACTTCCTAATGGTAATCATTCATTCATTTACTATGAGACTATTCAATTTTAGCAACAACTAGTTTCGATAAAATGTCTTCATCAGGCTGTGTTTTCATGATCATATAAGTCATTAAAGTTAAACAAGTCAAGCAGATACTGAATATAATCGAACAATCGAAATTATATTTTCCTTCAACTATAAGTAGGTATTATATTATGTAACTAATATTGAATAGCCAAATATTTAACCAAATCATATTCTTTTTCCCCAGCAGAGATGAAAGTTGAACCCTCATTTGGGGGAGGAAAGTGTTGTACTTTTCCTCCCTAGAGCGGAAAATAAGTGACATTGACATGATGAAACTGTACATCTTATAATATGTGACATTATTGATAGATATTAGTACATTCGATTAGTACATTGAGCCCATTTATGAGATAAATGCTAAATTATTTGGTATTAAATTTCAATTAAACTGTTATTAAACACTTTTAAAACGATGCTAACTTGACAGTTCTCAAAAAATATTTGACAGATGAAGTCTACTATCTTTATTATTTTTAGACATTTAATTAAAATTGAGCTGGCTGGGAAAAAAGTAGTATTCAAACAACGTGAGGAAAGTGCTATTGCAGCAATAGAACTTGGGCCAATTATTTCTACTATTCTCATCATATCTAACTACCACCAAAATACTTTTTAGTATTATTACTCATCTCTACTAATTTCCCAGATGAAATAAACTTGATGAGATAATCAAGAAGCAAAATATTTCGCGCCTCATGCATATAAAAATAACATGTTACCTCATAAGATTACTATTAATAACAATAGATTTTCGATATTAGCATACTCATACAACAGTAATACTAGCATTTTACGTAGTCATATGATGTAAGATACACTTTCTAAGGCTCAGTAAATTGAGGAATAAATTTGCTTGCACTTTTCTGAGGTTCTTGGCGTAATAAACTTATGAACGTGTTATACGGCGTTCAAGTTAGCTTCTAACATAATCCGTTGCACCCAAATAAACCAAGCTGCAGGCAGCTACAATGTAGTCGCGTAGCTGCTCCCTGTAGTAAGATAACTGTATATTGCAACATGCTTCGAGAATATCAAGTAATTGGAGTAAATAAACATCATTTGTACCGTCGCGACTTGAGTTAAGGCGAAAGAAGCGTTATGTTGTACATTTTATTAACATACCTCTTCTCTTACATAGAGAAATAAACGCATATTATATATACATATAACTTTCTTATACATATTTAATAGAACCGTTGCATGTATATGTACCACATATGTGTATTTAAAAACGCTGTTATGGATTTAAAAATTTGAAATGTTGTCGTTGCATGTGTATGCTGATGTAAATTAATTACTAGCAATTACCACTAATTAACTCTTGCGTACATTAATTGTCAGTAATAGAGCACTCTCACTTTTTCCAGGGCAAAAAGATAAAAATATTTTATACAGTGACCGACATAAATGTTGCAACATATAGGATTTTTCTTTTTATTGTTAAGCTGTAGTAAATACTCTTTGTAGATATACACTATCGGCCATTGAAGTTAGGACAACTAATATAATTTTAAAAACCCTTTTTTTACAATATTTAATGTAGAAATTTCTACAATAAAGTAAGCGTAACAACAAAGTATTTAAGACAAAAGTCAACATTAGAATAAGCATATTAAAGAGAAAATTTCTTTAACCTAATAGCAGGTAATAAAACCATTACACACGCGATATTTAAAGGAACGCCGACAAGCATGTTTACAACAAATAGGATCATAAAATTTCAGGTGGGTGTCCTCCTAAAGATCTCCCACTATAGCAGACAATAATTGATATCGCACTTGTTGTAAATTATTCTATTAGTAAACCAGTTACGATACGGTTGTTCAATTTGAAAGCCGATAAAGGTAAAAAAAGAGATCAGCTATTATCACATTACACGGGAAAGGACGTTATGTGCGTATGATAGCAGATAAGTTAGGAATGACGAAATCTACACTCCACTACACTTTTCGTCGCTACCGCGACACCGGAACATTCGAAGACCTGAATCGCCCAGGTCCATCACGGATAACAACCCTCACGGAAGATCGACGCCTTAAAGTGTTGAAGAGAAATCGGCGATTGAGGGCGCCCGAAATCGCTGCGGAAATGAATAGAGGACGCGAACGACCGATATCTTTAACAACAACTAAACGCCGCTTAAGGGTCTAAACCCTGTTTTCTTACCTTCTCGCTCACGTACTGTATCTATTTTTCCTACTGTACCTATTTACGTTCCTTTATTCGGAGTAACCTTGGGGTACTTACTCAGTCGCCTACATGTGTTACATTGCTGTAATTTCCGATCTCGCCTGGTAATTGTCACTAGAAGCGGAGGTTATGATTAGTATTGAGGGTACTTCTTTTATTACTTTACGGGGATACTGCCGACTGTGTTTTGTTCAGCTTTTTTTTCCGTTCCTTTTCTCGGTTATTCGTTATTTCCCTTACCTTTCTTTCTGTTTCTAGGAAAAGTGGTGAACCTCGTTGTTTTGGTTACTACCACCGGTCAGCTGTTTTGACAGCGCGAACGATGTAGCGGCGGTGTTCGTAAAGCAGGGTTACCAACTTTTCATTCTAAATTTCTCCTTCAAGTTATTCTTTCTCGCGAGTACTTTGTATCGTCTAGGGAGATGTTTAGAGCGTTTTGCTTCGTGGAGTTTCAATTACGTCGTTTCGGTATCGATTATTCGAGAATCGTGATTTATCGGAAAGGTTCGAAACGATCTTCCGGTTTTCTCGTCACTCACCGTTTTGGTCTATGAGTGTGTAGGCCTGCGTTTGGTTCGTCCGCATTTGCCATTTTGTTGTGTGGAAGTAACCGCATTTTGAGTTATGCGGATTAAGGCATTTTGCGAGTATTGCTGGCGGAATCGCATTGTTTGATGGTTTAGGCGAAGGCCCAGTGTGGAAATGTTTTGCGGTTCGTATCGCTTAAGGCATTTTGTGGCAGTCAGACGACCTACGTTTTCAGCACCCCACGTGTTTTGAACGTGTGGATACCTTAACCCTAGACCAAGGGTTTTTTCTTTCCACCTACGGGTAAACCTACACATTGTATTATTATAAGCTGTGGGCCCTTTTGAGGCATAAATACCGTTGCCTAAACTTGATGGGGTGATGTAATCTCCCTAATTGGACCTTTGGTGTTGCCCATCTCAAGCCTGCCATTCAGGGTTTAGTCACCCCATCCGCTGCACGTTTTTTTGCGAGTTACCGAGCCTGGAGACAGAACCGAATTCCTGATCTGGGGCCGTCAACACCGGAGGTCGGCACGTTCTCCAAGGACGCTAGACGTGGGGAGGACGTCGGCGAACGAATCAGGCTTGTTTATAAATTTTTACTTATTATTGACGTTAACTATTTGAGTTATGCTCGCCTAAAACGCAGCGTAGAGCCAATTTTCTTGAGTAAAGAAGCCAATTAGGCATCGGGCCCTCATGTTGTTATTTTTTTTTTTGTTCTCTGTTTCCCTTCAGGATATCAAGTCAATTGTTTTATACAATAATTAATTTTAAACGCTTATAAATGTATCGTCGTCGATGCGGCAGAGTTTAAAAACTCGCCACTGTTGAAATATTTTAGCGCTAAGCTTTGTGATCATCAACGTTACGCGTACGAAACCCACCCTGTGTAGTAAAGATTACTTTTGTAACTTTGTTACGTTCCAATTATCTTTAAGGGGAACTCGATATTTATTTGAGCCCTAAATATTTTTTTTGTACTCGTCTGCGTTATACAACTTAATTTTTCGAAATACTTTACATTTTTAACTTCCTTTTTTTTATTACGCACTTACCGTTTACAATAAATTGTTACTTACATTTACCACGTAATCTGTAGTTTCGTTATGTTTTTTTTTCCTGTTGTTACGCTGATTTCCCCCTATATTTACTATCTCCGAATTTCCCGTTTGACGGACGCCTCGACAGGTAAACTTAAAGCGGGTCGCCTTAGTTTTCGATCTTTGTTGTTAACCCACTCCCGTCTTCACTGAGCGGCGGGACCCGAATGACAGGTAAGATCTTGGACATTTCGGAGAGTCAGCAGTAGTTTGGTTTTTTTCTATATATTTTCTCTGCGGGTAAGTTGCTTGGCGTTATATAAGGAAGCCGTTATTCGGCCGCGTTAGCTAGGCGTTAAGTATAAAACAGTGATGCCCCATTCGTTTGGGACAACCGTCAAGAAAACAACAACTCATGTTCATTTTGAATTCTGACACTTGTCTTTTTTAATGACAATGTCAAAAGTATTTCAGTATAGTTATCTCTAGTATTTCTTTGCCAAAAATAAATATACCTGTATTTGGATTTATATGTGAATTTTCTATTTATCTAATTTTATTCCACCAATTTCCTGTAAGAAAACTAGCATCGCACTATATGTATTTAATTTTATACGTAATATTTTTTATTACAATTTTATAGTAATTTAAGAGCCTGAAGAAGGCCAAATTTAAGTTGAAACGTAGCTGCATGAATTATGCTATATAACAAAATAAAAGAATCCGCCTCGGAATAGAATTTTTTAAAAGATGTCACAACAAAGCTGATTTCATCATTCATTTCTGCTTCAAATGCTATGCTTTTCCAAACTAAGATGCCGTATTCTTGCTTCTATCATTATCAGCAAATGAAGAGGAAGGAGGTTCATTACTGCTGTAGCAGTAGTCCTTATGCTCCTGTTAATCCTAAACACACAAGCTTCTGTATTTTGTTAAGCTCAGTTGTAGCAGTTTGCTACTGAATCTTTGTCCACCATAGCAGATATGCATAAGCAATCATGGGTCTAGTTCAATACATCATACTTAGTCTTAATCCATCATGTTTTCCATGAGCTCTTCTAGTTAACATGAGTGTTATCTCCGGCCTGGTTTTTATTCTATGCAGCTGTTGATTCCACGTAAGCTTAGATTCAAAATTGTACCAAGATATTTCACTTCCTCTGATAGCTTCATTTCTTCACCCCGGAAGTTTTAACGATCCAAGATCATCTAACTTCTTCCTCTTCGATCCATCTTTGTACAACTTGTAGAATTTTCTGCATATTGACCCGCACTACCTTGTTGAATTTACCCTGAATTAGAATGATAAGATCATCTGCGTACCTCGAATTTTTATGACCTTTGTTTTCCAGTTTTACTAATCGCTCGTCCACTGCCTGATTCCACAGCAGAGGGGACAAAATCCCAGCATGCAGATATCCTCTTCCGACTCGTGCCGCTCAGTGTCTCATCCATAATGGTGTAAACCGATCTCCCTCTAAGCATGCTGTCCTATTAATTCGATTGCGAACATTCAGCAATCCAAGGAAATGAAGCAGACGATGAGTTAGCAAGAAAGAGAACATCTGCTTTATATATAGGCAAAGAACCTGTTCTAGAAGTGTCTAAAAACATAGTACGAGAGCAGGTAAGAAGTTGCATCAAACAGAATAATACAACCAGGCAAGTTCATGGTAAGACCTTTATTAAGGAACCATCAAAAAAGAAGGCTGCTCAGTAGGAATCATCTTCGCATCGTAATAGTCTCCTAACAAAACATTGTACACTGATAAAACACCTGCAGAAAATTGGAATCAATACTGGAGATACCAACTGCAGACTCTGTAGTGAAAGGATAGAGAACGCTTACTATATTCTGTGTAAGCGCGAGGCTCTGTACGCAAGAAAACAGGCATTTTTCGGCACTAAACTAAAAATCTACCGAGGGGATTACTTTGTTGATGTAGCCAGAGACCTGTACGCAGATTAGTGCAAGGTACTAGGATCTTCGAATGGCTGATATAATTTAATGAGTAGAAGAAATAGGAGACTAAATACAAAAAGCCAAGAGGCTACAGTGTTTCCGGAGATTCCATGTGAGACGGCTCCCACAACAAAAGCAAAAGCACTTTTTTTAATTAGTGTGAGCATCTATAGTCCAGGCACTTGAGCTAGGTGTTCATTGTACCGTCCCTATTAAATATCGAGCAGCTTGGTGTTCTCTCTTGGACTTAACCCAATATCTTGCCCAGTGGAAACTAGAGAACTCTCGAGGGCTCCAATAGATTCTTCCCGAAATGTTTCTGCCTGAGTACTTTCAATTCTTCACATGTGCAGATTACATGTAAACTCGTCCCCTCCTGTAGTTCGCATCTTCTGCACCACGATTCGATTACTCGACCTGTGTTGTATAGATGCTTTTTCAGAGGACAGTGTCCAGGTACCAACCCACTAATGGTTTAACTTCTTTCTTGCGCCATCTGAGTAGGTTATCAAAGAATTTACCATCAGCATTCCTTAATAGCGCTTCAGTATGGAGTTGACCTTCAGTACACCTTCATTTCTTTGTACTTTCTTTATCTAACCAGGTCCAAGCAGCGACTTTGGTAATTCCACATACGGGCTCTGGACCTATGTCTTTTAGAACTCTCCTTGGCTAGTTCGTCGGCTATCACATTGGCCTTTATATTCTCATATCCTAGCACCCAAATCAAAGATACCGTGTGGAACCGTGCCAGTGTATTGAAGGATTGTTTGCAGTCTCTAACTAGTTTTGACCTAGTTAAAGGGTTCGAGACAGCATGAGAATAAGCATACTATCCAACTGCAACTTGTTTCATCAATTATTTTATTCCTCGAAGCTTTAGACGCTAATGCTGCAGAAGTATTATTAAACGCTCCTTCTCTATCCAGGAATGCACACAAAATCACTTCTTTAGGTTGCCATGCTCAATAACAGCTAATGCAAGACTGCCGTTGGATTGTCTGGCTTGATGTAATGACCGATACGGTTTATGAGTTCAGCAGTTCTTCAAGAGTTTTCGACATAAAATATAAACCAACCTCTTACATCAATTCCAAAAAAAAACGTGAAACATTCCATAAGATAATAATTCAAATAATTCGTACCTTCACCAACTTACACTAAATTTCAGTTAGTGTTTAGAAATATATTTTGTAAAACTAATTTTGTTAATACACTACTGAAACTTTTAGCTCATTTCAGCAATTCAATCTCTAGCCTATAGAAATATTGCGTTGTTTCACTAAACTTTTGCCATGGCGCAAACACACAAAACTTTTTATCTAGTGAAGTATAAATTTTTCTTCTGCGAAGATTTATTTCCAAGATGTTACAAATGCCATTTGTCGTAATTCGGCGGTGGTAGTAGGAGTACGTGCAAGGAAAGCAAGAACTGATACAAACTTATCAGTTCTAGCGAACACACAAAAACGAATGCCTGCGATCTCTTTATCAAAAGTTACGCGGATGAAATTGAAATCATATCACGTTTTTGGTATTCACGAAATCAACAAGAGACGAAGGAGAAGAGAAAAAAAAACAAAATTTGGGCGATAAATTTATTAAATTGTACAAATTATTACTTAAAATATTTTGTACGATTAGTTTGAAAAAGTGGTTATATTTTCTATAACATTATTTTTTACTGTATGGATTGAATTCAACCACCGCAACTCTTGAAACTACTAATAAATAACGCAGAAAGCGTAAACATAACTCAAATACCTTCATCGAACAATTGTTACTGTAATATATATGAAGTATTACTGTACACAATAGTAGCAGCATGTATTACCTTTTCATGATGCAAGCATCAACCCATCGATATACAACACTATTCATAAATATTCGGTCATAGCGATTAGCTAAATAGGTCAAAGAAAATACTACAAGAGTCAGTAAATATGTATCTACGGATATTTAGATATATTGCCGTATCAAATACTAAATAAAATACTACGTGGAATTTTTGTGACGATGCATTACTGTACTTGTTTGATTTGTCTTACCCAATCACGTAAAATATTGCTACCTAATTTATATGGACAACTTAAAGTACAAATTATTTACAATTTCTAAACACATTATTCCATAGTCTATCATCAAAAGCTTTTTTTTATAATATACTTTCATCAACTTAATCGAATTTAAGCAAGCAACAGAACTTTTATGAGCTATGGTGTACGTGAACTAAGCTCAGTCAGGACCCGTTCGCAGGAAATGGATTTTTAAGCGTTGCTCTTGAGCGTAACGGACATTTTTCAAAGCCTACATTAATTCAATTCTCGTTTATTATAAACATGAAAACGTGATCGATGTGCCGACTACGGAATACCGATGGAATTTTCATTTGTATTCTACAACGACTTGAAGCTACACGTGTCTTTCATTGAATCGTTCGTCTGCTAGAGGAAACTCGTGTTTGCAAGCGCAACTTCGCAACAACATAAAGAATGCAACTGGATTTTGATAATGAAGGATTGGAAATTAAGATTTTCCTTCTAAAAAATTATAAACCTATAAATGTAACTTAAAGTATCAAAATATCATGAAATAACAAAAAAAGTTTTGTAATTGTAAAAGCATTGGAATCTGGAAGGACGAAGAGTGGACGGCGAAGCTTTTAGTCTGGGGGCCTCCCCTACCATTTTCCAGAACGAAATTATTGCCATCCAGACTTGTGTTGAGGGCATATCAAACTGCCTGCCCAAGAATGGAAAGGCTGAAATCATCTCCTACAGCCAGGCTGCCCTCAAAACTTTGCGGGCTGTCATAATGTACACGCACCTACCTTTATTTTATAATGAATGTAAGGTGATTTCATAATTTTGCAATATTTATTTATTTCAATTTAGTTTAAACATTTCATAATTCCATGAAATCAACGGATTTTTCTGAGGAAGTTTGCAGCACTTGCAAAGACAATCGCAATCGATGTCTGTTAGAAATTTTCAATTCAAAGCATTCATTAGCCAACCTCCGTGTGAGACGAGCGTGTCTCGAATAATTTTTGTAAAATTTAACGGCTATATTGTTAAAATCCTGTTTATTAGAAATCCTAAAAATGATGGTTAATTGTTAAACAATTGTTGACTTTCTGAGGCAGTTTGCTCTCCTGACGAGGAAAAATCGCTGTCGAAGTCTGTTAAAGAATTCCAATTCAAAAGGATTCACTAGCCAACCTCCGTGAGAGACGGACGTGTCTCGATTAATTTTGTAAAATTTAACTGCTACTTTGATAAAATGCAATTTATTCCAAATCCCAACCTAAAAATGATTGTTAAACAAAGTTTATCATATTAATTTTATCCACAATGTACTCAAATAACTGTTGGGTAATGTTCTCCAACGACGATATTCCCGAGATATGTTCCTGTCCTGAGTCATTCTCCGTGATTAGAAGTACGAGAGCACCATTCGATGCCTGATCTGATCATACCTGCTGCCCTCATGCCTGCTGATTTGATCCCTTCAAAGGTGTTCCGCGCCTAACTCAATCTAAAAATAAACGCATTATTTTAACTCTAAGCTAAATTTTAAAATACTTATAAGAAATCTTATTTTAATACGTGCGAAAAATTGGTTTGGTTAGGAATTTTGTATGAAACCGCCGATCAGTTGCCAACTTTTATAAGGTGACAGTTCTAACTCTACTAGTTGATATGTATGCACGGCATGAATCGAATACCCAGTAATTTGCACCTTCCATTGTTGGACATTCTGATTTATGCATCTTTTAAGCATAGAATTACTCAGATGAACGTCGATGAACCTGACATTTTTACTTTCTTATTTAGGTTGTTTTCTCACTACTCTACATTTAGAATCTTTTATTAAATAAAACCACATTTGTTTGCACTTAAATGTTTTCTTTATCGTACAAAATCGATCACCATATATGCACAAGAGTCAATACGCACTATTTCACTGAAACTAAGCACTTTATTGGAGAGTAGGATATTCAAGCAACATTCACCTACAGCACCTCCTGCCGTACTGAAAAATAAAGAGGGTAACTATCCATTCGTATTTTTTTTTTAGTGTCAGAGCGGCTTCTACACCGTAGCAGTCAGAAATTCTATCCCCGCATACCATCTGGCATTTGAGGGGGCATATTTATGATTAAAAATAATGAATATAGATGACACTAGGATGTTAAAAATGTGATACTAAATAATTTAATGAAGAAGAAAGTTCGGCCATTTTTGAGCAGGATTTATTGTATTACACAATTCCTAAGCAACGTTTCGATCGTTACATCGATCTTTTTCAAGCTGTTTAAACAATTTTAATATATTAATTAAATGTACATCTACAAATTAGAATTTAGAATTAATTTTAAGTTAAAATGAAGTAAAATGTAAATTTTGACATCACATCTTTTCTTCGATAAAACATATTATTTGGAGAAATTAATTTTAAAATTATAATAAATCAGTTATTGTTTGTTAGAAAGTTCAATAGTAAATGTTTAAGGTTACAGATTTTAAGGAAAAAAAAACAACTCTTTGTGTTACTTAAACAAGAAAATGTAGTGAAATTTAAATCGGAATAAGATACAGGAATGAATGAAAAGGTACAATAACCAAAATGTGAAGTAAGGTCAAAAGTAACATCTAAAGATTAAAATTTTTTTAACAAACAAATTAAAAAACATGAGTATCAACACAAAATAGTGAACATGTACTTCTTCCTGTCAACACGAACTACTAAGTTTCATTATAAAAAAAAAAAAAAACATTGTAGGAGTTACTAAAATTTGCTAAATCAGTTTCAAAAATTGCAATTGTTAGTAGTTTTGATGTATAAAATCTCTGAAATCTAACGCTTTTGGAAATTCTCTTCGTTATCTAGAATTTGAGGATTTGAAAAATTACAGTCATGTCCAGTATTTATAGAATGGTTTGAAAGGCCTGTGCGGCAATTGCCAGAGGAAATGTCATAGTAATGTTGTTGTTTTCCTTTTTTAAGTTTTTGTGAGCTTTGGCCAATTTAGCATTTGTTACATTTTTTACAATTAATTTTATAGACGATGTTTCTTCTTTCTAGTATATTTAATTTATCTTTTTGAGTATTAAATATTTATTTATTTTTTCTAAGGTGTTGTCATTGTAGAATACAATAGAATTATTTTGGTTTACTAAAGTTTTTTTTAAGTTTTTTTTTACAAAAAAGGTATACATACTAATTTTAAATATCTGATGTTATGGTTTCCTTCCTTGGTGATATTTTCGTTTGTGGGGGTTATTTTTTCTGATGAGTGAATTATTTTGGTAGTAAGGTGCAATGGGTAGTTATTAAGTATGAGTCTATTTTTGAAAGAGTTTAAATTTTGTCAATGAAAATCTTGGTTGGTAAGTTTAAAAATTCTTTGGGTTTGATTTTTTGATGTAATGGATATTAAAATTAAAATTTAATATCCTATTAGAGGTAGTGGATTTTGAATATAAATCGGTTAAAATCTTGCCATTTTTGTTTGTGACTATCTAGAAATAGTAATTTATTATTGTTTTGTATTTCATAGGTAAAATTAAGTCTTTGATGGATAGAATTAAAGTTGTTAATTAAATAATTTAATTAACGCTTTATATTTTCAATTTATTTTTTATCCGGGTTGTGTGCTACCTTGTAGCATTACAATACCTACACCTAACCCTGAATGTTTACATTTTTTTTTTGACAAGTTCCCTGACACATATTTTGAAGCGTATTCCACCTAATTCCAAGTTTAATTTTTTCGCACTTTTTCAGCTATTTTTAAAAACACGAGACGTCACTGGCGAATACTTGCGGCATTGAAAAGTTTTAATGTTATTTAATTTTTACGTTTTTACTTGCTGTTTTGGTATTCTGTTATTTGTGGGTCTCTAACTTCCTTCTTATTTTCTTTGATAATTAATTTCATTAAGTAGGTACTTAAAAAAATTAAATTCCAAGTTACTTTAGTAACTCTAGTTAATCAATCCTTACAGTCGAATCCTGTATTGGAGAATGTACTATTTTTTCATTCACTGTTGCTGTTATGACTTATGCAGCAAAATCGCAGAAATACTGTCTTTGTGGTAAAAAAAAAACCATCAACCTTTTCTACTGCCGCAGCGATAACTATTTTCAGAAACAACTCGCGTGAAATACGCTTGAGTTATGATCCGGAGCAATCGGAGGCATGCCCGACAATCTAATAACATATAATTTCGGTATCGACTTCGGCGATTTGTATTCGTAACTCAGCTTACCGTAGAACAGGTACCGTCGCTTAAAATCAATCCCGTTTATCCATTCCGCGCCATTACACCGCTAAATGTCACGGTAAGTATAAATTTTCTTCAACGACCGAAGCTCACACAATCGAACCGGAATCGGTAATAATTCAATAACCTCTCGAAAATCGCCATCCGAGCATTTCGCGTGAAAAGTTAAATTGTTTGACGGCCACCGCACCGAAATAAGACTATGCGGTAATATTTTTAGGTCACTAGTTTCCCGAAAGCAAACGATTTGAATGAGATGCGACGTGTTTTATAAATACGCAGATAATATTTTTCGGCCGAAGATATCGCCGTTGAACTATAATAAACATTTAAAATAGGTCAGTCACTCCGTGAGTGTCTATAGATAGGTTAATTATAAGGTTTCGAATGATCCAAACAGCGTAACATGTTTTTGAATGCAGTAGAGTCGGGTTAGATGATTTTATTTTTGGAGGAATGAGGTTACGTCTGCGATGAGTTAAGATTAGTAGGTTATATTCGATATACGGCTAAAGACTTCTACCTATACTATTTTCATTAATTATTGCTGATCAAAATTTATGTTTAATACTACATGCTACACAGAGAAATAGCATATTTCAAACCAAGGGAGGAAAGTGCCCTTGCATTTGCTTTCCTCACGTGGTTTGAATATTATTTTTTTCCCTGCCAGTCCAATTTTGACTAAACGTCTATAAATAATAAAGACATACCTGTGAGTAACATGATAAATAGTAGGCTTAATCTGTGAAATATTTTTTGAGAACTGTCAAATTAGCGTCGTTTTAAAAGTGTTTAATAATAGTTTAATTGAAATTTAATACCTAATAATTTAGCAATTATCTCATAAATGGGCTCGGACCGAGTCGAATATACTAATGTCATCTCTCAATAATGTCACATATTATAAGATGCACAGTTTCATCATGTCAATGTCACTTACTTTTCCTCCCTAGGGAGAAAAGTTGTACTTTACCTTTCTAGGGAGGAAAAGTATAACTTTCCTCCCACATTTGACCAAGTGGACACTTTCCCCCCTGCTGAGAAAAAAAAATACTTTTTTAGGTAGATCAACGTTTCAAAACAATCTTTTTGTTCGGTAGCGATTGGTTTTAGAAGATATAGCCAAAGATGTTTTTCAACGGTGTTTTCCTCAGTCAGTCGAAGCAGGGCCGTTAGTTAGCCTGAAGATTGTCAACTTACCCACCTCGTCGTCTTTCTCTTTACTCAGGACTTCCTCTCCAAACTTTACTAAGGGTACAAATTGAACTTCTATTTTTTATAGCGAAATAATAGAGTGACTATTGTTTTTACAATTATATATTGAATAAATTGAAACAATGGAATTAAATTAACAAGATAACAAATTAATTAAAATAACAAGTAAAAAAAAACAAAACACAATTAATTGAAGGAATATTTAAAAGTTTTATAAAATTACAAAATATCTTATTAAGGGAGAGAGAGAGAGCGAACGAGTTACGGTTTCTACGTATTTGCAATGGTTAGTTTTTAAGCAATTTTTAGATCATCTTACCAACCAATGTGAGTAATTAAATCTTCCCGTAATCCAAAATATTTAAGGCACAAAATCCTTACACAACACACACAAAAATTTTAAAAAAATTTGGTTTTTGTCGAACGGTTTTAGCACAAAACAGAAACACTTCTCGAGAAAAGCTTTTGCTTCCTGTTCTTGAATTTTCAAGCTTATTTTAATTACAAAATTTAACAAGAAAAGTTTGATTTTAATTTTAAGATATGGAAACGCCCGGTAACGAAGGAGTAACGCGTGCTTTTTCTGTAGCTAAAACGGACTCCGCGAACTAATTAATTCAAAACAGCAAGGTAAAGAATTTTTATAAACTTTGATTGTGACGTAATTCCGCACCGCTATACTAGTTCCGCTTCTTTATACAATAAAAACAGACTGTTATTTCCTGTGAAGTAGACGCTGCTACAGCAAATGCCACAGTATTTATCATCAACGTATTAATAAAATGAATTTAAATACTTTGTATTGTACCGGATGGAATTTCGAATTCTTACAGTTCATCAAATCAACCAACAACGAGTAATTGTCTCCAGATTTTTTAACAACACTGTACACATCTGTCAAACACGGTAGGTATTCATTGTAAGGAATATTTATTTCTCTCGAAATATTACAGTAAACAAAAATTTTTAAATTGTCGAGCAAAACCATCAACAAAAAGTATTGTCCCCAAACTTTTGACAACATTATAAACATTTACGAAACGCCTTCGACATATGTCGTAGTGAAAATTTGCTCATCTCTAATTATTATTTTTATTAAACATACTCTAGTTTCTGTAAACATTCCTTTTCAAATTGTCTATCAAATCTGGAGCTAAAGTAACAATGCAATTTTGTTACATAATAAGGAATAATAAATAGTAAAATATGGATGAATAAAATGTAATAGATACATATTGAGGACTAATCTATGCATGTAATTATACCGTTTTTTTTCATGCAATTTTTGTAGTGGATATGAAATATAAATTATGAAAATATGGGATGCGAATTAATTTACATTACAAAGATCTACCTTGAAAACCAACCTGTAAATGTAACCTACATGTTTTAAAATAAACTAAATATCGGCAATTAAATTTTACTCATTTTTAAAATTAAGTGAGTTTAAAATGCGCTTATCACCACAACTGCTTTCAATGCTAACTAGTTTCATTTTAAAAGGAAATAGTAATTAATAAGTACGTGCTGAAATATAATAAAATGTTAAATAAAGCAACATCTTGTAAATATTTAATTATAAAAAATCCATCGCAAAAAGTGCGAACAAAATACGCACAACTTGATTAGAAAACTTATTTAAAACATTTTAATTCCGCTTGTTTATAGCATTCAATGCTTATACTTACTACTCAACATGTTAATTCGCTGAACTTGAACTTTTATATTATAAACATTCCCGTCTAATTTAGTCTTCCTCTTGAGATCCGTATTAGCTGCATACGTATGAATACGTAGAAAACGCATACTGTAAAAATTATATCCAGCATCGTAATATGAGTAATATCTAACGTAGGTACCTCCCATTACATTTACACAACTTGTTAATACACAAACGAATATCTATACACTCGCTTCCTAGTACATATTTTGCATTATGGAAATCTGACCTGCATTCAGTTATGTAATTAGATACTTCGTTTATTATTACCGTAATGTTGTATTTTATGGTCGGAATAACTTTTACTTGATAATTGCGGCGTTAAAATGAAACTGTTAATCCTTGCAAACAGTTAAATGTTGGTTAATAGTAACCGTACTGAAGTTATTTTCGTGTACGCGAGAACGAAAATGATGAAACAAGGTTAATATGCATCAATTTCACACATGCAACTACTAGAAATAATATTCTGGTTATATATTTGTACTATACTTTTTCTAATTAAAGAAAAAAACTGATTTTTTTTATAATCCGCCCTTATTAGTACAGGTATCCGAGCGAAGACTGAAGTTTCAATCAAAAATTTAATGCCACATAACCTAAAATATTTTTAAGTGAACACGTATCTAGTGGAAACACTCTATCACACCCCATTTTTAAATTCCACGATAAAAGATAACATGACTTTATGCAAACGTATTGTTATTTTTGGAAGTGCCTCTTTTAACCTTATATTTGTAAATTGTAAACAATTGTACTGTATTTTGTAGACCAAAAAAATACTCCAAACCTCACCATTCTATGCTCGACGAGTTCGTGCAAACCAATCTTGCAACATGATGCTGGCGTTGCAATGCTGAACCTGTAACCATCCCTCTACAAGACAATCCAGCAGCACCAAGCCTTCCTCTAACGGTTCATTCACTGACAATTGAAGACACGAGTGGATGAAGGTGTTATGTTACAAAATCAAACTTTTTCAGAAATTAAGTTTTTTTATGTAATTTTTCTCAAAAGTAGTATAACATAACCCCTTCATATATTCACAAGACTCGAGTGTTCTTGAATTTCTGGAATTTTCGATGGTGCTATGTGAAAGATTGGTACAAAACACCTCCATTCATGCAAAAAAGACAGTTTTTAAAATGCGACATAGCACCTTCATCCACTCGTATCTTCAATTATATCTCTAACTTCTTGGAGTTTATTTCGTAGCAAAACTGCAGAAGCTGTTATATTCCCCAAACTTGTGGACTCCAAAAAAACGATCATCTCTTTGGGTGGTGACTGTTTTTCGCCCAGATCCTGGTCTTCTTGTTAACAAGCCAGACTCCTAAAGCGTTGGTGCAACTTTTACACAGCACAAAGGCTCTTACCAACAATTCTTGCAGTTTCACCTTTTTTTCTTAGCCATCTTGTATCAACAATACAATAGGATCTAAAAGCATTGTGACATATGAAATACACTACACCGAGTGACCGACAAATTTTGCAGACAGAAATCAATGCTAAACTAAAAAGAAAATCACGAAATTTTCTCTTACAGCGAATGCATGCTGCTTTATATAAAAGTCCGACGTTCCCGCTACAATACAACTAGTATCATCAGCATATTGAGTCAACGAAGAACAAGACAGGCGAGCTTGAAGATCGTTCGTGTATACCAAAAATAATGACGGTCCTAAAGCTGATGCATGCGGAACACCGCGAAATACTTCAATTAAGGAAGACTCACTCGTCGTAATCGTGTTAGCAACTTCATCCGTGATACTTATCTTGATATACCTATTTAACAAGTGGAATGAAAAAAGATTATAAGCCGTACCCCTAACGCCCAAGGAATAAGGAAAAAAAAGTATAAGCACACTAATCCAAGTAAAACTGCAACGTTGTTTGCTCAAATAATTATATAGGAATGTAGTTAGCTACTGCCCAACACCAGTGGCGACTCTTTTTAAAAAGCCACGAGACCATGGCTCCACCATTACAAATTACAATTTAATTATTAAAAAACTTTTATTTTCTGTAGAAATACCGATAAATACACCTACACACGCATACATTTAAATGCAGAACGAACGTTACAATTCCCATGATTTGATGCGACGAAACACGCTTTGTATTTATTTATGCAGACAAGTAGCGAGCGGGGAGCCACATCCAGATCGGCTCCGATTTCAGACGGTTTGTAGGTCTCCGCGCGGAGTTAGCGGAAGAGGGGGTGCACGGACTATACGCAAAAGTTACATTAAAATGGGCCCAGCCATATCTTGACCCACTGCCCGTTGGTTGATCGAGTCACGCGGTAGTTAGCATATGCATTCGACAGTGCTCAGCACCGTAGGGGAAGGGTGTCTCCCACTATCATGGTAGGGAAATCTAAAGCAAGCGTGTGAGTCAGACGGCCATCGAAGATCGGCTATTGAAAGTAAAAACATACACAGCCCGACAAAAACTTAGTCGCGGTAAGAATTTTAAGGGTTATAGAAAACTAGCAAGATGTCTAATTAAATTTTTATTCATAAAAGTAAAATAAACTTAAAAATACATTCTACAGTGATACATAAAGTTAATAAAAAATTATTATTTAATGTTTGAAACAATTTCTACGAAAAAAACTTAGACGCTCTGTTTTAAATTATGATCAGTAGTATGCAGATTCTCCGCTATTCTTAATTGCTTCTAACAGTCTATTATTAATAGATTTATATATAAATTTAACACATAATTGTGACATAATTTTTTAAAGCATTGAATAACATTTTTTATGTATCACTGTACAGTATTTTTGAGTTTATTTTACTTGTATGTAGATGGCCGTCGCATATAAACTTCGGTTTAGACGCTTTCTCGCAATAAAAATCGTGTTTAAGAATATTTAATATTTATTAATTACAGTAATAAAGTGTAGTATTATTCTAGAATGACATCGCGCGCAAATTAATAACTACAGTATTTCAAAATGATTCACCATTCATTTCTTTCTTACGGTAAAAATTGCGAAAGTGAAATGATAAATATAACAAGGGAGTTATTGCTGAAAAATTCATCATAATAGTGTTTTAAATAATAAGAAAAAAAAAACAAGCCATTTGCTTAAGTAAATAAACAAAGAAAATAAAATTTGTGTTTCCCATTCTTCGCTTAGAATATCGATTATATTTTACTCGACGACCAACGCTTAAACAACTCAAGTGCTCTGTATCGTGTTATGTTTTCATCTATAGAAAATCACAAAAACATATGAATAGTTTTGCGTTCGTTAGTGCGTCAGTCTAAAAAGTAAATATATGCAATTCGGAAGGAAATACGTTAGTATTTATATTTAACTAGATCAGTATTCCTGATAAGAACTTCATTTTAAGATTGCTTCTAAATTTGCCTACATTGCATTTTTTTTGTGTGGGTATTATTTTATTTAATAATAAACGAGTTAATAAATTACTGCAAGCTGAGCTAAATGAGCTGTTTCAAACCTTTGTAAAATTAATGAAAT
Organism: Protaetia brevitarsis; assembly: GCA_004143645.1. NCBI lineage: Eukaryota > Metazoa > Arthropoda > Insecta > Coleoptera > Scarabaeidae > Protaetia > Protaetia brevitarsis. Next base: position 2,421,959 of record RXPK01000186.1, read on the forward strand.
GGGAGGATATTGACACGTGCCGCCACTGCCCAACACTGTTTTAATGTATCTATTCATAGAATTAGATCTAATGATACTACCTTCTTTATATGTATCTACAGTAAGATCTAATCCTCTAATCTTATATCTCTAGATCTCGTATTAACCCTGTTTGTTAAATTTGAAATTAGCCAAAAAGTGCTTTTACTTTACTTTCTTTTTTCTTTCTTTTGTTGGAAGTATACTTATATTACAACCGAATAATCTTTTTCAAAAATGGGAAAAAGCTGTAACCGAAGATTTAGTCTTTCAGAGGAAGGGAAGTACTCTGGTACAACGTTAAGATCAAGGGAGACGGTGGACAAGTGTCAATACTCCGGGGAAATAAATTTATTTCATAATCAGTAGAAATAAATTTTAAAAGGAGTTTTTTGATTCTTGCTGGTATCAATTCCCGGAGTATTGACACTTTAATTAAGACATTTAATATTTTCGTTTCATTATTGTAGATTTTTTTGACTTGTTATACACATTTATTTGTCTATATAACAATAAACTACTACTACTACTACTACTTGTGCACCGTGGCCCTCGATTTAGTCTTTCCTTAGAAATTTTGTGCTTATGTCTGATCTGACCACAAACTTCCGTTACTTTATCTAAAGAGAGTAATGCATTCACACAGTTTCCAATACTAAACGTTTCCCATACATCAATATTTTACTGCTTTCAATAACTATATCATGAAAGTACACAAAAAAAAATGTTTGCTAATAAACGATAAGATTTCGAGCGAAAAGTCCAACATAGGTACTTTTCTTGAAACAATTGTATTTGTAAACGTATTGCTATGGTATGGCTCCCCGGTTGTTTGAACTCTATCCTGTTAATTTTCCAAGGTCAAGTTTTGGCTTTGCCGCGCGCAAATTCTCACTTAGATTTAATTGTAAGAAAGAATTTAATAGTTTTGTTTGAGTATTTTATTGTTCAGTTGTGTATAGTTAATTTCATTTATTTGTACATTTTGCGTACTCCAGTATTGTATATAGCTTATATGCTTGTATTTTCTTTGCGAGGCGTTGCGGCTTCATCGCACGCAGATGTAAATTTCATATATATGATTGTGTTACCTTGAGGCCCCGGCAGTTACCAGATTGACGAGCGCGAGTATTGTTTAGTTTTAGTTTTCTTGGTTACCTTTTTTGGTAATTCATTTTTATTTTAAGATGTAGTTCGTTGTTTTGAAATTTTAAAATCGTCCATCTAGCAACTCACTAGTTATTAATAAGTGTTATATCGTTGTGCAAAATTATATGTAAGGCTCGTTAATAATTTTCGTTTTAGAAGTGATCGCGTTTAGAGTTTAAATTTTCGGTTTTTTTTTTGTAGTTTTCAAATTAATAGTATTTTAATCACCTCGGGGTAGGTGAAGAGAAGCTCTGGGCTTGTATTTTAGTTTCATTTTGATTTTACTTGGTTCTCCACGTTGATTTAATTAAATTTTAGTTTGCTGTGAATTTTTGTGACCACGTGTTTTTTTTGTGGTATATGAAATTCCTTCTAGAACGAATCTACCATTTTGTTTGCTAAAGATTTTGCATTGTCCTTTTTAATGTAAATTCACGAAGGGGTTATTTTAATCCAATACCTTCTGTTATACGGTTTTTTCCCCTTTTGTTGTTAATAAATGTTTTTTTTTCTTTTTTCTTTTTATACAATAAATTTAATGATTGTAAATATCATTTTAAAATTACAGTTTCTTTTATTTTTGAATCGACCATTTCAATTTTTGGGGATTTTAAAGAAAGTCAAATTTTACTAACGCCCACTATTACTTTTCATGAAAGTTACTCTGAGATTTAAGAATCTCTGGCGCCCTTTTAAATTCATATTTGCTGAGCTAGCTAAATTAATTTTGTCATTTTTAATTTCTTTAAACTTATATGCTTGGACAATCAGTTCACAGCAGTTTGTTGCATTCATGTATACCTCGTATTTATATAAACAACTTTTCCGGGATCTTCTTCACGACCTATAATATTTTTATTGACGATTTGTTCTCTGGCCCGTTGGTGATGTAAATGCACTCTCGTATTCTACAAGCATCACATGTACAAATGCACATATGCCATATGTTCCAAGTTCCACGAGAGTTAATTGCTTTTAATGCAATATTTTTAGACTTTAGTATCGGTTGAGCACTTATTAGACTTTACTATACTTACAATACACGTGTATGTATTTGTACAGACACATGTTTGTACATATGTACATGCGTTTATTGGCACAAGCATCCCACGGAACCCCGTTATAAAAGCTAGAACACGAAAAGAATACAAACGGACTATTTAAACATGCACTCATATGTGTATTATGATAATGATAGCAAAAAGCAATTATCTTCTTCTATATATATGTATGTACTGCTATGGACTGGCACCCCGGGTTTCGGAAATTTAAATGTGTATATTTATTTATTCCTTATCAGCCTTGTCAAAACAATGTCAGAGTTTCCGCTGTTCTAAATTTTGTTAAGAATTTTTATTTAATTGTTAGTTTCATTCTTTTTGGACGTTTGTTGTATATTTAAAATCATTTATTTGATACATTTTGCGTACTCCGTAATGGTTAGTTTATTTGTTAGAGTTTTTCTTAGAGTTGGCGCTCTGCGTTGAAACGCACGAATTGTATATTTCATATATATGCGGAGGCCTTGAAAAGGGCAAGCAGTTCGTTGAAAGTTGCCCGTAAGTAATGTTGTTTTATTTTTTTTATTGCCGTTGAGGTAAATTCATTTTTATTTTAATTTGTTGCTCGGTTATTTGATTGTTTAGCTTTCAAGGAACTCCTAATTAATTATTGCTGTATTTGTTTAATTGTGTACACATTTTGGATGTTAGATCAGTAATTATTGTAAAAACGTTCTAGAGGATTCCGCGAAAGTGTGGTTAAATTTATTCCGTTTTTCTTATTAATTGTTTTGTATTTTGTTATCACCTCGGGGAAGGGTGAAGTGAAGCTTTGAGCTTTTAAATTTTTAAATTTCAATGTAAATTGTATCTATTTCTCCACGTGTAAATTATAGTTTAGATTTCATGACCGCGTGGATGATTTTTTTTTATGAAATTCCTTCTAGAACGAATCTTCCATTTTGTTTAGTAAAGGATTTTAAATCGTCCTTTGTCATATTAAATTCTTTGCAGTTTTGTTTTCGCCAGAATCATAAATTCAAGGTTCATTTTCTGCATCATCATTATTTGTAATTAAAATGGTTTTTTTTTCTTTTTTTAAAAAATAAAACTTAATGATTGTAAATTCATTTTAAAATCACTAGTTCTTTTATTTTTTGGTTTTGCCAGTTTCTATTTTTGGGGATTTAAAAGAAAGTCTAATTTTACAATCGCCCACTTTAACTTTTTTAGAAGCTACCTTGAGATTTAAGTATCTCTGGCACCCTTTTGAATTCATTTTTGCTGAGCTAGCTAAATTAATTTTGTCATTTTTTAATTTCCCTTTACTTTTATGCTTGGACCATCAGTTCACAGCATAATTTTTGGCAATCCCAACGTGTGGCGCGATATGATTGTAATTGTAATTAGTAAGGTTGGATCCCGTGTTTTGAATTTGTGAGAATTTCTCGTTGCGTTGACAAGTGCTGAACCGTGTGCGTTTTATAAACTTTTTATGTACACCGCCGCTCCGAATGAAGATGGACAGGCACCACGAGGGATCAAGGAAGTGGATGTTCCTGGAGACCAGAGTTGGCGGAACCAAGGGACTCATGGCAGGAAGGAGTCGGTTGTGGCAGGACAAAAGGACAAGGATCGACGAAAAGGAAATTGTGGCAGGACAAAAGGGAAGGATCGACGAAAAGGAAATTGTGCAGGAACAAGGGAAGGATGGACGAAAAGGATATTCAGGGAGACAGTTTTAAGGAAAGTATTAGTAGTATGTATGAGATGATGGCAATGATGAAACAAATGATACAGAATTATGACAGAAGTATTGAGAAAATGGATGGATGTTTGAAAAAAAGATTACCGGTTGTTGATAAAGAAAAAGAAGATTCAGACGGAAGGGGATAAATCAATCGGGGTTCAGATACTTCTAATGAGGAGAAAGTTGATGATAATGCTGTTAAATTGAGTAAAGAAAGGGAAGATAAAGTTGATGAAGTTGTTGATGATTTAGATAAAGAAAGGGAAGATAAAGTTGATGAAAATGTTGATGTTTTGAATAAAAAAGGAAGAGAAAGTTGTTGATGATTTAGGTAAGAAAAAGGGAAAATAATATTAATAGTTTAGGTAGAGAAGAGGAAATTGATGATGAAAATGTTGATGATGAAATTGATGATGTTGAAATAATGGAAAATTATGATGAAAAATGTTGATGATGAAAGGATGATGAAAAAATGAAATATTGTGAGGATTAGTTTTAAGTTTGAAATACAAGGTTGCGGAAAAGTTAGAGGTGATGATATACAAGGTACGAAAAAGTTGTTGGAGATTTTGGATCCGAAGAGGATGTCGAGGTTGAGGTTTTGGTGAGTTAGAGGTAGAGAAAGAAGAAGTCAACAATTCCCAAGCAGAATTCCCAGAAGTAATCAACAATTCCCAAGAAGAATTCCCAGAAGTAATCAACAATTCCAAGAAGAATTCCCAGAAGTAGTCAACTATTCTGAAGAAGAATTCCCAGAAAAGTTATCAATTCCACATCGAATCCCAGATGTCGAAAATCAAATTGAAAGCAATCATAATGAGAAGAATGAAGTTGAAATCAATTCGAATGAGAATTTGAAGTTGAAAGTCAAGGAAGTTATCAACCAAAATGTATCCTTCGAAAATAAGTTGCCATTATTGTCGTTGATGCGAACACTCTCTTCAGATCAAGTCAAACCCTGTCAAATTTAAAAATCCGTTCCTGAAGCCATGTTGGAGCACAATTTAAAAGAATGTTTCTATTTTTCGAGTTATCCTTCTGGAGTTACAAGCGAGAGGTACATCCATGGAGTGGAGAAGTTCTTCATGATGCAGACCCACCACTGCCACACCGACTGCCAATCGTCTGCCATACCGACTGCTATGCCGATTGCTGTTTCAAAACTGGATCAACCGGATGGTATGTTGGACACTCCCACCACGACCCGGTAGTTTTCATCACCCGGAAGTGACGTTTCACCCCTGTGTGCGGAGATACGGTATTGTTCGTTTGGTGCGGGAAACTTTAGAATATTAATTTTTCGTGTGCGTACAATTTTTAAGGAAAACATCTATTTTCGTTGAAACTTTCGTTTTCTCCTTAACAATTGGGAGATGTGCTAATACTGGCACGCCGGTTTCGGGAAATTTAAATGTGTATATTTATTTATTCCTTATCAGCCTTGTCAAAACAATGTCAGAGTTTCCGCTGTTCTAAATTTTGTTAAGAATTTTTATTTAATTGTTAGTTTCATTCTTTTTGGACGTTTGTGTATATTTAAAATCATTTATTTGTACATTTTGCGTACTCCCGTATTGGTTAGTTTATTTGTTAGAGTTTTTCTTAGAGTTGCGCTCTGCGTTGAACGCACGAATTGTATATTTCATATATATGCGGGAGGCCTTGAAAAGGGCAAGCAGTTCGTTGAAAGTTGCCCGTAAGTAATGTTGTTTTATTTTTTTTATTGCCGTTGAGGTAAATTCATTTTTATTTTAATTTGTTGCTCGGTTATTTGATTGTTTAGCTTTCAAGGAACTCCTAATTAATTATTGCTGTATTGTTTAATTGTGTACACATTTTGGATGTTAGATCAGTAATTATTGTAAAAACGTTCTAGAGGATTCCGCGAAAGTGTGTTAAATTTATCCGTTTTCTATTAATTGTTTTGTATTTTTGTTAATCACCCGGAAAGGTGAAGTGAAGCTTTGAGCTATTAAATTTTAAATTTCAATGTAAATTGTATCTATTTCTCCACGTGTAAAATTATAGTTTAGATTTCATGACCGCGTGGATGATTTTTTTTATGAAATTCCTTCTAGAACGAATCTTCCATTTTGTTTAGTAAAGGATTTTAAATCGTCCTTTGTCATATTAAATTCTTGCAGTTTTTGTTTGTCCAGAATCATAAATTCAAGGTTCATTTTCTGCATCATCATTATTGTAATTAAATGTTTTTTTTTCTTTTTTTTTAAAAAATAAAATTAATGATTGTAAATATCATTTTAAAATCACTAGTTCTTTTATTTTTGGTTTTGCCAGTTTCTATTTTTGGGGGATTTAAAAAGAAAGTCTATATTTTACAATCGCCCACTTTAATTTTTTAGAAGCTACCTTGAGATTTAAGTATCTCTGGCACCCTTTTGAATTCATTTTTGCTGAGCTAGCTAATTAATTTTGTCATTTTTTAATTTCCCTTTACTTTTATGCTTGGACCATCAGTTCACAGCAGTAGTAAGTCAAAGACATATGTATGCGGTGCATCATCTTAATGAGAATATTCGGTCACAACTTAATGTCTAGTTGTAATGTTAGTGAAGTCAGAAAGGAGAATGAACCTGGAAGATATTATCAGCGGTACGAGGAAATATTACTTTTCAACAGTTACAACTTAAACTCGTGAGCTTATTATCAATGTATTTATAAATAAAAGAAACCGAGTGAGTAAAAACATTTTTTCATCCAAAAATATCCAAACAAGGATATTGGTAAATAATTATAGGATTTATGGGGTGTGGACATGACATTGAAATTTTTCTCCTTGTATAAAGAGTAAGTGTAAACTACTAAAGTCTATTACTCTACTAAAATAAAATAGACAGGTCCTGTAACATGCTTGCATTATTGACAAACCTTCAAACAATACTTTAAATTTATTTGATGATTTGCTGAAAACAAAACAGTGAGTGTATGCAACTTTTTGGGGCAATTATACGTGAGTGAGAATATATCATTGCACTAAAGTCCTTACCTGCAGCTAGATGGTCGTCTCGTTAGGAAGAAACAGCCCAGACACTGAAATTAACACTTCGATGATATAATCTAAGCTTTGATAATATTAAAAAGGAATTTGGGGAAAGTGAGATCACAGGACAAAAAGTAGGTGTTCGAAATTAAGCTTGAGAGCCCCATTCACGCACATTCTTTGGCACTTTTTCCTGTAGACATTCAGTGCTGTCACTAAGAGATTGCAAAAAGTTGATAGCGATATAGCTGACGTGATTAACAACTATTATGGACTTCTTAAAGTCGTGATACCAGAAACGAATTTGAAATCTGTGATGGAAATGGTTTGGAAATCTGCGAAAATCTAGAATATTAATCAACTGTTTCTTGAAAAAGAGGGAAAAAACTACAGGCTAATTAGTTGCGAGATGGAGAAGTTAAAATTACCAGAACGAGAACTTTTCAAAATAATTACCTTCAACGTCATTCTTGACTATTTTTCTTTAATTTTTTTCCGGGGTAGATAATGACTAAACAATTAGCTGCTTATCACGCACCTCTGCAGATTTCGATTCTGAATTGCGAAAAAGATGCTCAGCGCGTACGAACAAACTCGCGAGAGAATTTCATTCATTACTAAATTGGACAATCTGAATTATTGGAAGGCCTAGAACTATCAGAAGACTACAACTAGAAGGTTAGATTCTTGAAATTGTTGACGACTATGCTAAATGATGGCAAATAATTCCAATTTTATGATACATAACGAACTATAACTTTTATTCTTGTTTTAACAAAGCACTTGTTTGAGTAAATAATATGTACAAGTAGACATTTGTTATTTTCAATGCCAAGCGTTTGCTACGAGTATTGGGGTCACTTCGGCGTCATAGTATGCGGTTAAGAGAGTCGCCCCTTCAATGGTCATGTCTTCTATTGGATGTTTATCTGCTAAATATTCCAGAGTAATATTTTGTAAACGTATTTGTCTTACTATTTCTGCCAAATATGTTCTGTTACTGGAGTGAAATAGAAGACGCGCCATCTATGAGATCTAATTTTTGTAATAATGTATATATGTGACTATGTATATATGTATATATATTGCAAGGGTGATATTGCACTGCGACCTAAAAGATCTATTGTGTCCCCTGTTTTGCTGTTTTACAGCTGGCCTTCCAATCCTATCCCTTTCAGAATAGGTAAGTCTCCCTCTTCGATTTCACGTGCTCCCAGGTGCAACACCCTTGAGTTGCACAATGCTACGCAATTTGAGAGGGGATGGATGCCATCCTGTTCCCCAATCTGCTCCAGTCATTTTGCTCCTCCCTTTGTTCCTTCCTTGGCGAGATACCCTCACTTTGGAAGTAGAAGGCTTCTTATGGAAGTCCTGCTCCAATTCCTGTTTATTAGCGGCGTTGTTCCGCTAATAAACGTCCTTCCTCCATGGTTGATCCCACGAGCAGCTAGGGAAGAAAAGGTCCATCTCCACAGAGCCCCGCATGCAGAGGTAAGGCTGAATACAATGGGGAGCGCCAGGTGCCCCAAGGTTGAACTAGTAGACTGGTCTTCTATCCAGCCACGCATCCATCAGCCTAGTCCGCCACCTTAGGATTTAGGTTTTTGTTAAGGTTGTCTCCTCTCGGTCCGTGCAGTTAAGCCAAGACCCCTCCGTCCCTTTCGGGACCTGGTTTAAGAGTTGGGCTTTCGGTAGCCGAAAGCAGCAACTGGCATCGTTGTAGAATGCCGTACAAGCCCTTAGCCACGACACGACAGCTCGGGCGGGGGGTTGGTAATTAATGTAAGTACATATTTAACGTATTGTCTGTAATATATGGGGAGAAAACCATTATAATGATATATAGATCAAAGGACTTGTAAAAGTGTAAAAAAGTGAGAAGCAGATTTGAGAAAAGCCCGTTTCTTTCCAGAGCGTTTTCTTTTAAATTGATGTGATGGTAGTATTGTACTAATATTTCAATTTCCACAATCGAAAAAGTAATGTGATTTAATACTTCATGTTTGCCTATCTAACCGCTTTTTAGTTGAATAGAAGAGTAATTGTAAACTTTCTAGTAGTATTAAAGGAACCATTTTCATTGTTTATCAGAACAAGTTGAATCATTAATTTGAGGTAAATTCCCGCTTTTAGAACATGAAAAACTGTTGTGGTTTAACTCAAATTTTGGTCACAATAACCAAAAAAAAAAAAACGCATTTTGTTAATTCAACACCATAACTTGTCTTATGTGTATCCCACCCTTACATGCTAATATAGACGAAATAGAGGAGCAAAGATTACGTGAATGTACGGTAAACTAAGAAAAATTAAGTTACTACACTCTATAGCTAACTACCTTAATGTAAACTAGGCTGCACAATTACATTTTAACAGTAAAAACGTTCCGCTTATTTCTAAGGCTAAGTACTTAATCTTAATGATAAACAACTCATCTAGATGTGAAACTCATGTTTTGATTGAACATTTTGACGATCTTCCTTGAAATGCTATCTGTATATGATTCACACGCTCCTGTTCTACGTGTTTCCTTAAGCAATTTCATTTATCTCGAATCATCACCAACAATCTGGTCTAATTTTACACGAGCACGAGCTGTTCACTATCTAACGATCTGAAGACGTAGGTAATGAGTTTCCACCGTGAAAGGTCACCGCTTATTGTAATTGCGAAAGTTTCTTTAAATACACCTCCCGTGTCCATTATCTCCTCGTAACGTCTCTTCATTATTCAGCGCGATGACTCGCTGCCAACAAAAGCCCCGCCGTTAGACAATTACGACCTTATTCGAATAGGGAAACCCAGAGGCATAAGGAATAAGCCGGTTTATCAGCAAATTATTACAACGAATAAAACAGTTTTATATTTATGGCGGCGTAAAGCGGGCTGATAGAGTGACACTTTATTTCTTATTTAGAGATATACACAACCGTGATATAAACCCAGAAAAAGAAAAAAAGCAGGTACTACATTTGCGGACACAACATTTGCCACTAGATTTTTTTTTTAGGTTTCCCGGTAGTATTTTACATTTCGAGGTTTTACGTTTAACTTCATCCCTAAAGCGCTTAATGGAATTGAGGTCGAGGGATTATGGTCGTAAATTGAATTCCACTATAAGTCCCGGATATGTTAGGGATGCTTGTCTTGTTAAGAGATAACTGCGCAAGGGTCCAACCCTTGTCTTGCCTACTTTTTTCCATTAGTTTAATATTAAATTTTCCCATTCCAGTTCACTATAGTGGAGACGAGAAAATGCAAGAGTTTTGGTTAATTAATACGTTTGTTAGCTCAACAGTACAAGAGACCAATTACAGGATTAAAACAATGCAAAAGCATAGAAGTAAACCAACAATCCCTAATTGTAAGTAAAGTATTAATACATACAGAGCCATCGAGGTCCAAAATGATAGGTACTGCAACATAAAGAGAAACGCAGAATTCATTTAATATTGAACCTTACTTTTAATTTGAGTTATTCAACTAATACGATGTCTTCTTTTAATTTTTCGACTACGATCGTTTCGTCAAGTTTCCGTGACTTTTTTAAGTGTATTATTATTTTCTTTGTTGCACATTTCTACAAGAAGAAACAAATTTTTTAGATAATTCACATTTTTAAATGTAATTTTCAGTTGAATGCAAAATCATTTTGAAAAAAAAATCATTGTAATGAGCGTATTTTTTCATTAAGAAATACAGCCATAAAAATGTTTATGTTATTACTTTGTGCAGATGAATGATTCTGTTGCGGCGAATTATTAAATACTTTTCTATTATGCGATTTTAAGTTTTGAGTTTTTTTCAGATTATGGCGTTGAATAAATAGAATTTTTGATGTATGACCATACAAAAGCATCGCATATGTTAAAATTTGTTCTCTTGTCCATGTATATATATTAATTTCTAAACATCACACATAGTTTATAAAATCGAAATGGTGTATATATATAAAAGGATATAATTATGACAAAACTTTTACAGCCTTAAAAAAACCATGAAATAAATCAAAACCGTACATTTGATTTTAACAATATAACAATTTTCAATAAAGAACAAAATTTAAAAACACATAATATACTTGAAATGATTCAAATTTATAAACATAAAAACGTAGTTAATGATAAAACTGACATACAATACTTCACAAAACTATATAACTTAATTTTATAACTAAATACAATAATATTTTTTAGGAATCATTACAACATTCAATAATGTTTTCATATTAAACTTACAATAAATAATCAAAACATCTTATATTGAAACGCAATCTTTAAATAAAACCAAACGATATATTCAAAATTTATAGTAAACAAAACAATGATAATTTTGTCATTTATTAAACAAAAAATCATTTATGTGAAACTTATATATTTTTACTTAATGAAGCTTTTGCAGTAAAAGCGAAACGTCGTTAAATATTTCCAAGTGTTTTCTCAAGACCTAAAAACGAAGAAAAAGAAAAGAAATCGCATATGTTTAAATCGCAAGACCTAGTTTGGTTTTGTAATTTCAGTATCCGTGCTTATTCTTTTATCAAAATATTCTGTTTCTCTGTCACCATGTTGCACCATCATGTTGGAAATACCTATTTTGTAATTCTTCATCATCCAGTTGATTTATGCACGCACCGAGTATTTCATTGCGATATCGTGCAGCAGTAAGTGTGCCTGCAAATAAAAAATGGGATCCACTAGTCTTCTTCGATATATTCCCACACAAACACCAACATTTTGGGACTTTATTGGTTTTCCAACAAAAAATGAGGATCTTCCGATGACCACAACCTCACATTCTGTTAATTTACATATCCGGAATTATAAAAGCCTCATCTTAGAAAATATTCTGTGTTAAGGATATGCTTATAGTTTAGATTATTTTGGCACCATTGAAAAAGTTCCACCCATGTTGAATAATCCACTAGAAGAAACTCATTGCACCTTATATGCATAGCAGTGTAAGTTTTTACTCAGAAAGAGTTGACATGTGCCATAAAACAAATTTGTTTGCTGGACCATTGCTGAATTCATGTTTTTGGATTTTCATCAATTCAACATGGCAAATGGCTTCAATATTTAAACGGCCGCCCGCTTCCACTTTTTCTACCGACGCTATCAGTCTCTCTAAATAAATGTAAAAAATTTGTCAAGACATTGCAAAAACCATTGTAGTCAAGCACTAACTCAGGATGTTCTTCACGAAAATTAGTCACTCTATAATTGAATATTGGCATTGGCCATTTACTTTCACACCGGTATGAACGTAACAATTGATTATTTTTACTTTCTGATTTTGCAATCCAGCTATTACATGAGCCTTCAGGGAATGATGCAACCTAAAACTCTTCTGCGAAGCTGTAACCAGAAGAGATTTAAAGAATGCATCAACCCGAAGAAGAAGAATATTCGTATATTAATAAGAATTAATAGATCTGAGTAAGCTTGGATTAGCAACAAAATCCGAATGCAGATTTTGTGGGGAAGAAGATGAAACACTCATCCATCTCCTCTCAAATTGCACAGGCACTGTGCAATTCAAGGGCGTTGCACCTAGAAGCATATTAAAACGAAGACGAAGATTTACTAAAAAATTAAATTTCTGTGTTGAATATTACAGGCACAATTGCGAAACTCAATTCGTACAACGCTGAAACTCACATATTTCGCGAGTTGGTACTTCATCATCGTTTCTTATGCTGGTAGCACGAAAATTATATGTTACACGTTATACATCAAGGTCCAAACAATAGGTTAACGATTATCCAACAAGACCCATTATTACAAGCGCATTGTAATGACGCAACAATTGCCGAGTACAGGAAGTACTGCCGACTGCTAAAATGCGCATTTCCTAACTAAACCTAGAGATTCAAATGCATACTTAATAAAATCACCAAGGTTTACATAACGAATACGATCACAGTATCGGGCGTTTAAATAAATTCGATGTATGTAACAACAATAATATACATATGTATCTACACATGATTTTGCAGTAAAACAACTCTTTGCCAAAGCATATCTAAGATCAGTGACAATAAATAATGAAGCAACATAATGCTTTCGTTATAAAAGATAATGACGGTATTTATTGCATCATTCCTTATGTCCTAAAAATGATGGAATATTATTGTGGATATTTATTAAATTACACAAAATTATTAATTTTTTCCAATATGCAGAATATTAGATAATGCTTCAGTTAACTATAGTAACTTAGAAAAATCAATTTGTTCAATCTAAATTAATCATTTACATGAAATATACATATCCATGCACTCCTAACGCGATTGAAACCGTTCTTTTTGGAGCTTAGCAATTCTTATTTACGTAATGAGTGATGTCGCGTGTCTTTTCTTCTTAATTCTTTATTTTCCTTTCTCGCTTGCGTGCTTTCCATACCTTCCGGTCCTTGATTTATTCCTGCTAGTACTTCACTACCGTTTTATTTATATCTATGTGCACTAGATTAACTTTGGTTTTCTGCTAGACCTGTCTTCCTCTGGTTTATGTTTTACATTTTGTCTTCCCTGAATGCGTCTAATTCATTGTAACGCTGAATTTCGAACCACCCACAGGTGGCGCAAGTTATCTTGCTATGTGATATACCACTATCATTTTAACCACAATAGTACAATGGGTCCTGAAACAATGAAAGAAAGCATTGCGCACATGAAGTAATGCATTAAAATTGGTCCAAAGAAGGAGTTCATTAAATCAGTGAAAAAGATGTTATTAAATGATGAAGGAATTTATTGAGTAATAAACCATTAGTTGTATTAATGAAACCAAAATCATTGAAAACGAAATAGTAGCTTGATTGGCTCAATGAAATATGTTATTGTTGTATAACAAACACCAGTTTTTTTTAACAATTTTATTTGGTTTACTGAATGATCACGAGTTATCAATTTTATCTATCAACTCCAGTAGAAGAATGAAGAAAGGCATCAATACAGTGAATATTGTTAGTATGCTAATGCAAATGGTTGATTTAATGTATTTTCATAATCCTAATAAATTTTAGTTATTCTGATTAAAATAATGAACTTAATTCATTGATGCAATAATTGCATTTCATTCAGTCAATTCACTGTTGTCTAAATAATTATTATACAAGTCAACTAACAAATATATACTGATAATGTACTATCGTGTTTTACAATTTTAAGTTTAAATGTAATTAAAAAAATTATCGACAGCACCCCAAAGGTGGAAACAAGAAAGATGGAAATAACTAATTTTGTAGGATAAAAAATGAAATGTGAAAAAGGAAACAATAAATTTTCCGAAACGTAAAAAGAACATCTTTGTAATTAAACAAAAACCGACATACCCAAGGAAATGAAAGAAATAATAACTACTTAAAATTATTTATTGAACGTATGAAAATATAGTTATCATAACAAATAATATTCATGGACTAATGTACAATGATTTGTTATAATAATGAAAACTAACTTATTGCACTAATACATCTTGTTATTACTTAAACCAACAAAGATTGTAAATAATATTTTGTCATAACAATGACACATTTCGTTCTGTTGATGAAAATTCACTCAATAAATGTGGATTATTGATATCACCGCCAGATGTTTCTCAGTGTACAATTTTTACAACAAAAGGCATCCTGCGTGAACCATTTTAATTTCTTCTACATGTTGATCTTATAATTTCTAATTTCTCTTAACACTTTCCCTTCAAAAGTCCTAAAATGCTCTTTATCTCTTCATGTGGAACACTAGCACTCTATTTTTCTAATCTTCAATTTGGTACCTATTTATCAATATGTGTGACTGTTGTGCAACAGCTTCTTGTGTTTCCCATAACTTTTGCTCCTTGCAAGAATAGGTTCTCCGGTTTTTACGCTTCTCTCGTATTTAAGTCTAATGGTTAATCTTGTTTTTTTTTCAGATTATCGTTGGTAAACAATAAATGATTTTATTAGAAGATGTTTTTTTTTCAAAAAAAGTCCTCACACTATTGTGGCACAGACTGCTCTCTCTCTCACATGCTTACTATAACGTAATAAATGACGCCCCATTTGCAAAATATTTCTACAACCATCGCACAGGCTAATTTTCCAATTTAAACCGTACAGTTGCATAACACTAATCCCGTATAGCATGGAATTAAAGGTTTGCGTTCAACATACTAAATTAATTGCAGGGTACCATTTAAAAGGATATCAAACATACCATTTGAAAATTATTCAAACGTATATGCGTATGCCTCGGACAACAATAAAATAATGAAATACGGATAAAAGTATAATCAAAACTGAAGCGGTAAAATTCTATATTTATTTATCATTTTATTTATTTATTTATTTGGTAGCAAGATGCATGAAATATGCGTTTTATTCAATGTTTATGGAATATACTTAAGAGACATGTAGCAGAGCTCATGAAATAGTATATTAAAAGACTAGTGTTATAATGAGTCTTGTAGTACCCGTACATTAAATCACTGACCACTACCCAGCTCATTATTCAAACCCGCACTCAAACATACGTTATTGTAATATTAGCGTTTTAATATACTATTAGATAAGCCCTGCAACACGTCTGTAAGTAAGCATATTTCATAAACCTTGAAATGATTAGTTATTTATTAAATTCAAACATCATAGAAGGAAAGGCTTAAGGTATTTGACATTGGTTAGCTACCACAGAAATGCACCAACACAAGCTACGGTAAATAGAAATTTAATTACCTTTTTACTACTACACTCTTTGATCATTAGTTTTCAGCGGTTATGATTTTAGAAATTAATGTGCAGTAAGTAAATAAATTAAGTAATGCATTAATTCATTTCGCAAATGGAAAAATAAATAAAATTATTTGCTATGTATTATCCCGTTAGAAGATTAAAGATCACCACAATTTTCCAATCATATCAATTTCGATTCGACCGTAACATTTACTAATAATAAACATTAAACAGATGGTTTCTACAAATTGTGTTTACCATAATAATATACACATCGATTAATCTCACACATGCATGAAGAGTCTTTATGAGCACTTTAATTTATCAATATGCAATTTTTTAACGACCTTAAATGTGATCTGCATAAAGCCCTGCCGACTGCAAATGAACTAGTCTGATCTTAACGGCAATAATTATCACTCAAAAGATATTGACGCCTTCTGTGAAATCAAATATATTTACTACATATATGCGCAAGAACAACGACTCTGGTGGCTTCATTATCAAGGAATAAACAGTCACTCGGTCTACCATGCTTATCTTGAAACTTTATGCAGTACATATCACATCCAAAGCAATTAGTCCAAAGAAGATGATCTTAAAACGCATTCAAGTTATTGATTGCTGATGGTGAAATTTTAAATGTTTACATCGGTGACTTTTTACTATTTTATCATTACATAAGACTTATGTCAAGTGACGAATAAAACAATGCTGTGAATTCGTTTCTTTTTACAGATTAAACCCGTACAACCTGCAAGGAAATTTGCTTCAATTCAAGGTAAGACTTTAATGATTAATATTTTTCATGGTAGTGTAATATTAGAAATTACAAGTGCGGTATAATAATTCACCGATTTTAGATTTAGATTATGTTGATCAAGGTGATATTGTAAGAAAAAATACGTTTTTGAGAGCCATCCTAACTCTCTTCAGTCTAAATACTATTAGACATGCTGTAGACTACAGTAATACTAGTGCATGGCAGTATATCATTCGTTGTTTTTAATTTTACTATTGAACGGCCATGAACGAATAACGTGGGCTGTAATATAGCAAACGGGTTAGTTTATTATGGCGAAAAGGTTTCTAACAAGATGAAGCGCTGGTGTTATTATCTTAAGTGGGTGTAAGAACTGGAGCTTTTAATTCACTACTCGTACATACATATATCTATGTATGTTTCACGATACGTCTGGTTCTTTTTGTAATACTTTTACTTATGAAAAAAAGTCAAAAAACTAGCATGGAGAAATTAGCAAAATGATGCAACAAATAAACTTATAAAATATAAGAAAAACTTAAAACATAATTATCTGGATCGAACTGATAGAAATAACTGCTAATTAATGCAGAAACTTTCCTTTCTGGCAGGCACGTATTTTTATCTTTAAGCATTTTTGATATCAATTTAACAAAAAAGATTAGCCTGAAAAAAAGGAAGATCAAACAAAGATTAAACATTAATTTCTCAATCAATTTAATATTCAAGATTCTCTTGAATATTAAATTAAACAGTAAAAAACAATGCGGGACTCAAATTTCGTCTATATGTTACTATATTACTACTAGTAAAGGTGAGAAGCATAATTATTATATCCGCCGATATCATAAACACTCCTCAAGATTTACGTATTATTCTTACTGGTACCAATAAACAAACCCTCAAATTTATAAAAATCACATTTGTTTATTATGCCACAACTCCCAATGTCGTTCAAAAATGGTCGATAGTATTAGTATACAAATTTCCGGTAATTTTAGGTAGTGCATCGGTCTGACAACGACAGTAAGGTAGACATTGCACTATAAATTTCTTGACAAAGATCTTTGATAAAAAATATTTGACAAAAAACTTTTATGGTATAATGGCTACTTTCTTAAAAAGATACACATCTTTTATAGAAGATTTGTAAAAGTTTCCCAAAAAGAAGTTCTTTGACAAATTGGTTGTTCTTAGATAAAAAAAACTTTGACAAAGAACTTTTATAGCGTAATATCTAGTGAATAGCAAAAACGTAAGGGATAACATATCGTATATTAGGCAAAGACGTAGAACTTATTTCAGCATATCACAGATGCTAAGTGGCAATAAATATTATTAAATATATTCAAACCATACTTGCGGGTCTATTGTTTATAAATTGGTGAAAGATTCATAAATAATAAATTAAATTTCAAATACGCAGTAGTAGAAAAGAATTAGCCATTAGCACAAGCGATTTTTCAAAATTTTCTTTTGTAAAAAGTGTTCTTTTTGAAGTTTTTCAGTACTAAAAACGTTCTCGACATCAAGTAAAATATGACAAAATAGCGTTCGTTATATTTTACAAATACATATGTATTTTGTATTTCGTTTGTCGACAATAGGTATAATGCATCTAAGTCTGGGGTAACGTTATGAATTAATTTTTGTCCTGTTTCACCTGGAATACTTTTTGATTTATTGATCGTGTCGTTTAATGTATTGAACGCTTCTTTCATTTTAATACTTCTGCTTTCAAAATATCGTGTCGTAATAAATTGTAGTTCGTTAAATAAATATAGATTTTTTTTAAATTTCTTTGCATTCGTTATTAAACCAAACGACTCTAGAAAATAAATATCTTACAATAAGGGACTGCAATGCAACAACAACAACAATACAACTTATGCCTATTATCATATACTGATTTCCTTTCTCCTCGATTTAGAAATTTTTACATGTGGAGTGGATACCGCTCTGTTGCAGATGACATCATCTCTTAACAATATGCCGGTCACTGGTAATATCCGCCTAACAATTATATTCATCATTTTCAACATCCTTTCAGATTTAGGCATTGTTGTTACTAAAACCAATAAAAAAAACCTCCAAACTTATAAAAGTCACATTCATTGTTTCTCTCATAACTCTCAATGTCTTTAAAAAATTTACCAAAATTAAGAAAATAATTGATATGAAAACGTTTCAGTTTAGGTATTTATATTTGTTATTGCATGTATTATGTAATATTGTATTAGGTATAATATCCAAAAAGCTATTGTCAAGCTCATCCGTTTGCCTCTATAAATATGTTTAAATAGTAAAATGAACTCTGAATGGGATTAATGTCAAATTTATGTATTATTCTTTATAAAACTGACGTATTTATGGCCGTAGAATCCAAAAATAAACAGAAAATTTAAAATCATTCCATTTAAAGTAATAAAGTTGACATGCATTTCTGGTCAACCGGAAGTGATATTTTGGTTAAAGTATTTCACATTTATAGTTCAAATCGAACAGATAATGGTACCAAAATCTCAAATATAAGTAAATAATAGAACGTCATAAAATTTTAATGAACCACTTACTTGGAATATCCTGTATACATAGAAAACTTGCAGTTTCGTCTACGCACCTTTGAGTTTTAATTGCAATTTCTTGAATATAAACGTTCCTATAATATTTACCACAACACTTCTTAATTTATTATATTTGAATTGCATTAATCAATGTTACAAATAGATCGATTACTTTCAATTTTTCTTGGAACATGAAATTGCTATACATGTTTAGTTAAATACTAAATATGGACATACACATCATAAAATTATTACTAATTCGAAAGGCTTTGAATAAGAAAAACATCTCATCTTAAACTAATATCATAGTTATAGGTACTATGAATTTATTATCTCTACGACAAGTATGCAATCCCGTAGTTATTTTAACGCTATAAAAACCCACGAGTTGTCAATTTACACATACTAATTTCATAAGGTATGCTATAACAAGCTCGCGAGCACTACTATTTTTGAGGGTTCTTGTTCTTATTTCCGTCGTTCCTCACATCATTGCATCATTCCTCGTATCAATTTATAGGAGTCCTAAATAAGTTGTATATGTCAAGTTTATATGCAGGCAGGTGCGTGTACGATTGCAATGCCTGGGATTTAATAAATATAGCGTCATATATTCCAACTTTACGCGTAACTCCCTACAGAATTCAACTTAATGCGTAGTCTGATATCCTCTAGATAAGATATGGATATAAATTAGGCGACGCCACGGAAGGAAGAATAAAATGAAACCAAAATGTCAAAAGTTAATCAAATCCTGCGGAGAAAATCCCTCGATACAGCAGGGGGATTTATTAGGCACGCATTGGGAATGGATCGGCGGCCGAACGAAGCTTGAATTAACTAACAGGGTTGGATCGGCGCCAGCTTTCAACGTTTTAGTCTTTTGTGCTCTAAATTTACGAAATTGTCAGAGGTCGTCTTTATGTTTTCCGCGACAACGCGCAAATAAGAGAGAAACGCTTGGTTATTTGACGTTTAGTAAGTAGTAGTAGTTCATAATTTACTATGGCGAATGAAACACGGGCGAGCAACAAATTTAAACTTGAACTGTAAAGAATTTGATGGTGCTTTATATCCTCGAGATTTAGAAGTACATTTATTCGGCAGGATTTACGAACAAATATCACATTATTTTCGATTAAACCAAACTTTAAAAGTGCTTGCAGGAATAGATTACCTTGAACTTTGAAAGTATACGATGGTTGGAAATAGTAACGAAAAAACGGAAAAGTTCGAAAGTACCAGCACTCTAATACATCTGCAAATGATTTATTCAATTCAATTAGTTGCCACTTAGAGTCGTGCAAACTAGGGCATTTTAATTAACGGATAAAGTGAAGAAAATTATGATCCAGAATAAGTAGCCACAAAAAATATCCTCACCCCAAATTACGCTAAAGTTTAAGTGTGAACACGACTTGCATTTGTCGCAATTGCATTTGTACTTGGCAAATCAGCTAAACCAGATATAATAATATTAATGACGCCTTTGTAAAATAGTGAATAAATAACGGCCTAACCAATTTAATCAATAAGTGCATAATTAGATGAACCATTATCTGTGATAGCCAATTGCCATAAGGTCTTGCTTAAGTCTTAACTATTACGGATGTCGCGGGTTCGAATCTCGCTCCCTTCCACTGCACTGTGATAATCAGATTCTTCTGCAGACACGATGATGATTAGGGGGGAATTTGTCTCCATGTAGGTGCCTTGCAAGCGTATAAATTGCTTAGCCTTTATAAAAGAGGTATCGAACTATTGGGGTACACTTAAAAAGAAAATTAGGTAGGGGAAAGGGGTAATCGAGGTAATAGTGTTATAATGGCAAATCTTGTGTATAATGTCGTCCCAATTCCGTCTCATGATTTTACTGCAATTTTTTATCTCCATCAGCCTCCGAGTAAATATTTGGACGAATAAAAGTAGTTTTTCAATCAAATAAATATTTATTTATCTCAAATAATTTGCATTGTTAGTAACAGATATTCGATTCAAATTTGTATGGTATTTGTTTTAGAAGATTAATTCTGCAATAGGAATATTTATAGACAATATACATTTTTTAGTCTATTCTTCGAAATAAATTCTATGTATATTATTATCAATCTGTTTGCATGGTGAGTATTTACATATGTGACATGAACACTGATACTGATTTTAAGGGTTAAGAGACCAGCCACATAATTATTATTCATATAAACTAGAAGTGTCACAAATTGGATCATCAAATATTTGTTGGAAGTGTAGCCTATAGTGACATGGAGGATAGACAACCTATGGCTTGTAACGTAATGATACTTCGATGAAAATGCAGGCAAGGAGTGTACCTTGCGATAGTCCTCCAAAGACTCCTCAAAAATTACTCAAAAAGTCTCCAAAGAAGCTCAAAAGAGCTCCTCAGAAAGCTTCTGAAAAAAGCTCACTCAAAAAGTCTGTTCAAAGAACACCTCAAAAACTCCTAAGACAAGCGTCAAAAAAGTTTTTGAAAAAATCCTCAAAGAAGGCTTCGAAGAACCCCTCATACACTCTTCAAAAAAGCTCCCCAGAAAAGTTCCTTAAAAAACTCCTCAATAGGGTTCCTCAAAAAAGTTCATCAAAAACAGCTGCTCAAGCGCCATAGATCATAAACTCTAAACCCTAGACTATAAACGCAAAACCTAAACTATAAATTCTAAACTCTGAAACGTAAACCCTAAACTTTAAACTCCGCACTCATCACCTATGGTTTGGTTAAAATGAAATTGAACTCCGTTAAACAGCGCACGTGAAATCGGATTATTTCACAAAGTTTGATATGTTTTAGCTCTGTTCTGGGAATTCCTTACTTAGATCAGGCGTGTGGGATGCCGGCTTTTTTTAGAATCGCTAGGTTATTTTTACCCACAAATTATCGCGCAAAGTATTGACTTTTTGATAATCTGGCCGCGCGTTCGTCAGTCATAGACCTGACAAATATCGGGCAAAATCGAGGCAACTTTTCGAAGAATCTTGTCTTTTCTTCGGAAATCTACGGATGATTGGGAGTACATCCACGCACTGACGACGATTCTACATCCTCGTCATAAACTTCCGATTCCCGAATATTCGCGCCTTCAGATAGCCTCTCGCGAAATATTTTTTTCCCAATTTCAATTTCCGTAGGGCCGGATATTGCTGCGGCATAGTTTGGCTTTAATATTAAGCAGCTTCACAATAGATGTTTTCCATTTATCGTCTAGATCACTTCACTTCAGTTTTGTGCGTTAAGCTACGAGTTACTTACTACGAATGACCTAACCTGTCGACAAAATGCGTTTGTCGTGATCAGTTCGTAACTTAACGCACAAAACTGAAATGAGGTGACTCACCGGTAAATGGAAAGCACTAATTTTCTTATAAAGATTCAGATTTCGTTACAGCAAGGTTTTATTTGTGCTTTTGACGTGAAAAAAGGAAACGGGGTACAATTCATGGATGGCTCTTTTGTAAAATGGAATTAAATAGAATAAAATAGAAAACCTTTAAGGAAACGCGGACTTGTTAAAAATGACAGGAGGCGACTCTTGTCATTTTTGATGGGTTCACGTGCACGACTTTGGCGCTTTGACAGCACTGTCAATTTATAGAAAGAACACCACCGAGGAACATCTCAGCGTCGGCACTTTGATCTCCGGTGGGAGAAATTTGTAACCTGCAGTCCGCTAATTTAGTTCTATTGGCTAAATGCTAAAAAGTACTCAAAAAAGATGGCGATTCTGCGCGCACATTCAAAATTGCTATTGCCAGGTTGGCATGTTCCTCATCAGTCGTTAATTTGTTTGTATGTGCGTGATAACCTCACAGATAACCTCAAACAAAACCATCAAATGACTTCGCTCCTGTCAAAAACCGTTTTGACAAGAGCCGAGTTTGGTAGAACTTGCCTTCCTATTGGCTAAGTGTCCGTTCTTGGTTTCATCATATGACTGCTTGTCACTGCAGTGATTATCATCATCACATTATTCTGACGTTGATCTTGACGGTCGTTGGGAGTAGTCAGGAATAATTAAACATTGTCCCTACAGTAATTCTGCCGCGTTTTTAATTCAACTTATTGTTATTCTGTTTGTTTCTTGCTGTATTGTTAATTAATAATAACACTAATAATGTATTTATTATTAATAGAATTCCCTAAAAGATGTACTTACAACGTTTAACGCAGCAAATGACAGCAGATGACATATAGCGGCCATTTTGAGACTTTGAATTGAGATTGTAGGTAGTTTCCTCTGTGACACGCGCTCTTTATGATTGATTTATAAGAACAGGAAAATAACTGAAGTAGAGTGAACCCAAAATGAGAAGTACATATGTCGTCATCGTAATGTCGACGTAGAATAGAGGAACTAAAATCGTTAATGGTGGGAGTGATGTTTTTTACGATAGAAATTACATTAAATACTTCTGTCAAAGTGACAGGAACACCCCTAAAGCTATTATAATAGACTCTTCCGACGATTCCAGGGGCCTGTTGCATAAAAGTACAATTACAATTTACAGGTGATACTTTTGTTACAATCTGTCAAAATTTGACTTACGGGCGTTGCAAAAATATATATATATGTCAAATTTTGACAGATTGTAACAAAAGTATCACCTGTAAATTGTAATTGTACTTTTATGCAACAGGCCCCAGCCCTCAAAACGGATATGACGACATATGTACTTCACATTTTGGGTTCACTCTACCTGGTGCTAAAATAATGAAGTAGCGCTGGAAGTCATATTTCCGGCGACAAAACATCAAAGGAGCCGACAACAAGTAACGCTTCTTGTCTTATGTGTTCGCTGATAGAATTACCGTTTCGGTGTTAATTTATAGCCCACTCTCAATGATTTTTTTTCTCGTAAGGCCCTCGGCAATGATCGACGCGCATCGTTGCTTGCCTATAATTTTACATAAGAAGGTTTTTAGCATCTGGGCCCACAATCGAATAGCCCGACGTAAAAGCACTCGGTAAAGCACTAGTATGACGCTGTATAGGAAACAAGCATTAATATGTTAATAATTAATATGAAAAATATATTTATATACACATTTATTATACAGGGTATTCCACGTAAGTGGTTCATTAAAAGTTTATGATGTTCTATTATTTACTTATATTTGAGATTTTGGCACCATTATATGTTCGATTGGAACTATAAATGTAAAATACTTTAACCAAAATATCACTTCCGGTTGACGGAAATGGATGTCAACTTGTTATTTTAAATAGAATGATAGAATTTTTTATTCAGTTTGAATTCTACGACGCAATAATACGTCAATATCAGTAGTTTTCCTATAGCTACATGTTGCCGTTTTTGAGTTATTTAGGTTTTCTTTTTTTTTTAATCATAATCATTGCATCATTGAGAAATTAATATCTCGGGTAGTACTACAAGTAGGGACTCCAAACTTGCTATGTTATGAATGTAGATATAACTCTAAGAAACGGTACACACACTTTACATTCTAACATACAGGGTGTTCAAAACTGAGGAACAAAGTGACATATTTTCAAATGAAGAAAACTTTTTTTTTTAAATAAAACACCCTGTATTTTAATTCAGAATTAGGAAGTAAATATCATCCCCTATCACTTTATATCAGCATTCCCTATACCTATCATTTACGACGTCACTGTATATATACATATATAGGAAATTTATTTATTATTCTTCGGAATTGGGTGCCTCTAACCCATGAGCCATTTAGCATGAATCGCCACTGCCTAGTTTATAATTTATAATTTATTTGAATATTGCTCACAAAATATCATTGTTTGGCCAAACCCGAATGTTAAGCTAAAAACAAATTATTATTTGCTTTGAATACATACCTGCAGAATGTACGTTGTTGCTTTAACAAAACTTTTTTCTCCATGTATGGATATGTGGGGAGTAGGGAGTATATTTTGTTACTCCTTTTGTTTTGAAAAAGTTTCGTTTTGTTTTTTTGGAGTTATTACTCGCTAGAAACGCAGTCGCTGTAGTTAGTTCAGGTTTATGGATATCATTGTCTGGTTTCGTTGAACTCTCGTATGTACAATTTTTAAGAGACATCCATTGTCTGCCGGATCCCATTTCGCGTTATGTCTATCTGTTGTTACTAAAAACGGGTCTTGCAATGAATCACGAGTGTATGTGTGACACACATTCGCAAAAATCAATAACGGCAAGCAGCAGGTATTCACCGTATGCCTATCCAAGCGTAGGTAGGTAGTAGGTACTAGGTATACATACATTTGTCGTCCATAATAATTCGTCCAATCCGAGTTTGGTTACATAATATCGCCCGTTCGCCCTCGCATTTTGCACGGCCGGGCCGGCCGCCGCGTGGCCATCGAGGGTATAATACCATACGCACGTAGCCGTTTTCGCCCGGCCTTAATAAGCTACAGTTGGCTAGATAAGCCGTTCGTTCCTCATTTAAAAGTCAGTGACTTCGCCGTTTTGCTCCTCCGCAATACCGTGAAAGTAAATAAACGCCGCCGGCGTGTCAGTGGGCTTTTCAGTCCGACCGTAATATATCAAAAGGGACGTTTCTATATGAATCATTTTAGACGACGGCTGCGCTCCGAGCGCGACACTTCGGGGTACAGCAAATAGTTCAGACCGGATGAAGGCGAAGACCGAAAGACACGATCCACCACTTTATCAAAATCGCTGGCTCCAGAGAGGAACTTTTTGAGAAGATAATTAAAATCTATCCTACTGTTGTCGACTTTTAGCCTTCCAAATGGATATTCTCGAGTTCACCTTTTTGCAACTTCCAATTAGTTTTATTGCAAATATATACTGTATTTAACAAAATGTCAAAATTTGATTAGCTCAAATATAAATGTTAAATAATACTGATATCGTTTTATTATTTAACTTATGTGGATATATTTGAACTATCTTACGCCAGTGGCGGCTACTCGTAAAGATTATTAAAAACTTTTATTTTCTGTGGGAATACCGATAAATATCCATTTAAGTACAGAACGAACTTTGCTATTCCCATGATTTGATGTGACGAAACATCCTTTATTTATACAAACAAGCGGTAAGCAGTGAGCCACTTCTAAACTGGTTCCGGTTTCAGACGATTTGGAGGTACCCGCGGAGAGCTGGCGGAAGTAGAGGTGGTCGAACTTTACGCAAAGATTACATTGACGTGGTGCCAGCCGTATCTTGGCCCACTGGCCGTTGATTGGTTGATCGAGTCACGCGATAGTTAGTGATGATTCTAAGCAGAGTATAAGTAAATCGGCATGCTTACGCGCATACGTCATTACGGAGGGAAAATTGCGCCATATATAGATATAATTATTTTTATATTTCGATCAGACAAAAATCGCTTTCGTCTGTGAGGGTTTTGTTAATTGAAAGGGTAGGTTTAGAAAATCCGGATGGAGCTACGGACAATATTTTAAAAGCGTTAAGGTGTTTTTAAGATTCAATTTTCTATAAAACCACCGAAAAAAACACACACGAAATTCGCTAAAATTGTAGAAATAAACGCGAGCGCTACTAGTTGGCGACAGGAATGACAAGATAGATAAAGTAAACGTCACCTTAAGCAGGCTTTTTTAAGCAAAGTTGCACTTAATAGTATATTAAAACACTAGCGTTATAATGACGTTCGTTGTTATACAAGTACAAGTTTCAATGTACGAATTGTAACACGTATCTTTTATACCATTTCTTCTATTTCGCATTAATTTACGTTCATTTATTATTAAAAATGGGATTTCTTGTCCA
Source organism: Protaetia brevitarsis (assembly GCA_004143645.1). NCBI lineage: Eukaryota > Metazoa > Arthropoda > Insecta > Coleoptera > Scarabaeidae > Protaetia > Protaetia brevitarsis. The sequence goes on from RXPK01000186.1 coordinate 2,448,675, forward strand.
TGCAGAGAACTTTAACGTTTCCATATGTGTGACATAATGCTTGTGTTATGCACAATTCCATCCATGCAAGCCTATATAAAAATGTCGATGTGAAATGTCAAACCACGAGTCGCGCCACCAACCTTACATGAAATGTCACCACAAACAGTGTCACAAAGTGAAAAAACAGTTACACAAAGTGCTCATTGCATGTGCGGAATAGAAAAATTACATTAATTAATACTTGTGAATAAATTTAAATTTTAACATTTACTATTTACCGTATATTTACCATAGATGTATTTGGTTGTGTTTGATGTGTTGTGCAATGACGTCATCTGACCAGCTTTGACGAATTTCAGATTCAAATCATTGTACCGTGATTCTAAGCAGATGTATTCCCAGACGCGTCATCACTATGCGTAGTTGACATAGTTACTGGGGTCATTTAAACTTGATTATGTGGTTTTACTTGTACTAAGTAAATCGTGAAGTAACAAGACAACTACTTTGTTTAAAATTTTGCATTTTTAACTTACTCTTTTATTTTCTCGGTAATTTTTCATTTTAAATGGCTTCTCATTATTTTTTTTGTGTCAGTATTATTTCAGTGAGCAATGAAGTGATTCAAAACTATTTAAAATTAATAAAATGGCGGAGGGGCGGATTGGTCCGAGATTGGCCGCAATGCTTAACATTGTCACGAACCGCCACTGTCTTACACAAGTTAGTTCATATATTTTCATCAATATTGGAAGACGAACTTCAGTATTATTTAACATTCATACATTATATTGTTGCGCGCCTATTTGAATTTTGAATCTCTAACTGCGCCAGCAGATGGCGCTCCTGTATAACGCCGAGGACACATTAGAGAGCTAAGCTACCCATAGAGGTCGCTGAAGTAGTAGTCTAGTGCGAGCCCACTAGAACGTTCAGGATAGATGTAAGGTTTGTCCGTTGGTGTATATTAAGTTATTATATTATCTTTGATAATATTATAAGTTAATAATCCTAAAAAAGGAAGCGCAGTATAGATTAGATCACATTAAAAACGTGTGTAACACTCGGTTGATATTAGCATACATATGCTTCACCGTACCAAGGAACTTCAGTGCTACTGGTCAACCTAATACATTATACGGATAAATTCGTATAGATACTTAATAAGTGGCTTAAGGTCGCCCTACAATTATTGCTATCCTTTACAGATACATATTGTAGTTTCAGATCGACAATTTAGCAAATATCTTCACGTTACTAATGAGATCTCCATCTTAAATTTTCATTCAATTATTCTTCCACTTACAGTATAGATTATTTAAATGTGTTCATAAAATCTAAAACTTTTGTTTTTATCAAATTTTACTTTTTTTAACCTGACCCACTGTTAGGGTGTAGCCAACATGAATCCCTACTCACTGGCTTAACCAACATGAGTGTGTCCATCCATCCATCCACTTTAATCATATAATATACATATTGGTCCCTGACACAAAATATGCAAATTTCATACATAATTGCTTCTTGTACATTTTACTTACTTACGTATAGGATTTACCTCCCCTATAAGTAAGTGCAAGATTTGAATTTACGCTGATTCTGTATACATCGGTTCTTTACAACGGAACTGCGGCATATAGAATTACCTTGTGATTGGCTGCCCATTAAAATAGTACTTAGAGAGATCAACTCTTTTGTTCCATTTATTCCTGGTGATGCTTAAGCTAGCTCTAATTTCCTTAAGGAGATTCCAGCACTTCAGGGATTTTTTTTTCTATAGAACTGAAAATTTAAATACGGATACCTTTTCTCCTGAAAAGCTGTAGGAATGAAACTGAGTTTTTCCCAAAACAAGCGATAACAAATAAATTATCAGATATGAATGCAAGCAATCAAAGTAAGGATACAGCAAAGCGAGAGCAGGGAGACAAAATTTAGTGCAAAGAATATAAGTGTCTCCGGGGGACTGAAAGGAAGAATTTTCTAATAATTTATGTCTTGCCATCGCCCCACCAACTTTCACCTACAGAAAGCATCGGCTGGACATGCTTCCATCCGCAGAGAAACTTAAGATGTTTGTCTTTCAGCATTTACGAAGCGGCAAAGAAAACCACGAAAACCTCCCTCTACGAGGAAGATATGTCAAAAATGTAAGAGATAAATGAGAAAAAGTAATGAACGGATGGAAGAAGATACCGTAGAATAATCCTGCAGCATAGTTGGACACCGAAAAGTTTAAAGTTTCAAGATGTCATTCATTGTCATTAGACTAAATTATTGTCAGAGACAAAGAAAATGAAAATTTGTGCATTTAAAAACAATCCCGAAAAACTTATTTTTTGTTTCATTAGAAAAAGATATTTATCCCAAATGAAAACTCTTCTGCGACACCCTTCATATAACTGTATAAAATAAACGCAACCAGAATCGTTGTATGACATAAAGTCTCCGGAAACACTACATCCTCTTGGATTTTTGTATTTATATATAGTTTTGATCATCAAGTTAAATATGCTGATCCGATCCTTCGACTATTGTCTGAGACCAAAGTTGGTTAACGCCAGTATTTTTAGGTATTTCTAGGTAGGTACTTCCGTTCCAATACAATCCAGTGTCCATACAATACCTCAGACTCCTTATCTTGTCCTTACTGATTCCTGCTAATCAAAAATGTTGAACGCTTCAAGATTTTGCATGTCATCCATGCAAAGGGGAAATCTACAAAAGAAAATGCAAACGCTCTTATTTCTATTTAATTCTGGTAAATAACTTAACTGTTTACACTTCCAAATAAACTGTTTTAAATATAGCCTATGTATGGTGCGTAAGCTTTCACAGCCTGTGTCAAATAGAGAAGGTAGTTCCGGGCTAATGAATCGTGGCTAATTGGAACAGCTTCCTAAAGCAGTTTCATTAACGTATCAGCACGGAGCTGCTACTATATATATTTACCGATTCTTTCAGAAAGTTCTTCTTAACGAGTTGATATTAATTAATTTCAACGAAAAAATAGACACACCGAAATAGAATTGTCAGACGTCTCCGAATATAACTAACAGGAAATACCAATAAACTTCAGTCTCACAAATTCTTTAATCTTCGAAAACACAATGTACATTTCGAAGATTAAAGAATTTGTGGTGTACACCTGAAGATGTTAGCTTAGCTAACAAAATGTACATTGTGTTTTTGAAGATTAAAGAATTTGTGAGACTGAAGTTTATTGGTATTTCCTTTTAGTTATCAGTATATCTCACAGTGCTCGATTTACCTTCTATTTAGTCTCCGAATATGTCAAAACATTCGGTTATTATTTACAGCACCCTGAAAACCTAGAATTTATCTATTGGCCCAAAATGCCAACATTTTTTGCTGTTTTGGCACAAAAGAAATCTTTATGGCCACTGAATATATATTTATAATCCATTGCAGGTACAATTTTATTTTAACCAATATGTGTATGCAGGGTTCTAGGAAAATCTAATTTAAGAATTCTTGTGAGGTAAACATAAACTTTCTTTGGAAATCCCGGCCAATTGTATCCACGTAGAGATTTATAGGGATAGCAGTTGCAAATACAGACAATTAATGACATTATAAGGCGACTGACCTATCAACACATGCAAACAACTCTCGACGAGTTTATTCAGCGAAAGTAACTATTTTTATAACTAAGAGGAAGCATTACAAAGTGAATTGAAAAACTGATGTTCAGTTTAATCAAAAACATTTTTTATGTATATATAAATCCAAAGCAAAATAATGTTGATTTAACATAATATATATTTCCTAATTGGTATTGACTTAATAAGTTGCATTTGATGGTAGCTTTCACTCTTTTAAAAATAGAGCTTGAATTGTAAAATCAGATTTCCTATACGGACGAACTTACACAACAAGAAGCAGTTGTGCATCAAGAGATCTCATTACATAGGAATGTTGTAATTACTTTTACTTTATCGTTATATAATGAAACTGCACACATGGTAAAAAATAATTGCAGCCCACTGAGGATCTTTCCCTTTATGCCGAGGTAATTGCGCATGCACACGATCACAAACTGTATCTTTTATATGTCCGTATGCAATCTATGTTTATAAATATACGATATGCATATATGTATGTGTACTTAGACCGTGCAGTAGATTAAGTCGAACCAGGCCGAGAATCATTAAAATTGCATCAATCATCTGACGGCTGACCCGGCAAATTTATAAGCAGCACACGCCGTAATTAAATGCAGCTGTGAGTCCGTTGCGCTTTTTGAATTATTTCTTTCCATCGCGGTTAATAGGCGCACGTTAGAGGTTGCAGAACAGTTTTTTTTTTTAAGTTTAAATCCGTCAAGTAAAATATAAAGCATTTCAATAGTTCAATATCTAACCAAACATTCCCAGAAAGAAAATTAACGAAGACCTTGTAAATTACAAAAGATAATTCCTTCACTCCATCTAATCAAAATTAGTTGATGATGTTCCGTTTTTAATTAAAATCAATAGGCACATGCACATACATATACTTTTAAAAGAAATAGTGTCATTGCTGGTTAGCACACAGTTCATCTCTAATCTCATTATAGCCGCATAAACTTATTGACCCTAAACTTTAAACGATAATATTATCTAATGGTAGTTCGTTCGCTGCTCCAATATATTTGTCAAAACGTCGTTAATTTATCCTTTTACAAGAAGGTCTTCTAATAAACTATAACAAAGAGTTTAACCAATCAAATTATTATAGCGATTGTGACTTTTAACGCGAAGAGGTTACTATGCATGGCTACACTATAATAGATTGGTATTTTGTATTATATATTGCTGTAGCATTTTTAGTCAAAATGAAATATATTATACTACCTAGCAAAAACCACAGGGATGTGAGAACATCTTGTCTGAAATACTGAAAAAATAGAGGTTGATAGAAGATGTGAGGTGAAAGGAAAAGTAAGAATAGAAATTAAAAATTATGGGGAAATTATCTGTTCCATATCCAATAGATATTTAGAGAATAACTCTGAGATATATTTGCAATTAATCTCCTTCCTTTGCTTCTAAATCTTTCAAAGAATTGAGTCGGTCGCAAAGAAACCTTGAACAGCTACTTTGTGATTTGCTTGCAACATTTTATCCGTTAAGTAACAATCACAACGTCGAAAAATCTTTCCGANGAGCGTATGAATTTGAAAGCGTTAACCAGTAAGATCTACAAAAAATTATAACATCAAAAAATCAAGAAGAATCAGAAATAGATAAAAGAATCCCGACAGCAATAAAGCGGTAGAGGCAATATTAAGCACAAAAAGCCTAGATCAGTAAAAGTTAGAACTTATGAGATAATTACAAGGTCAGTTTTGAATGAAGAAGACACTCAAACGGAGAGTTAATAGATAGTATAAAAAGTAAAGATAGCACAAAAAGCATGAAAATACAGGAGTGATCTGGTTAAGATATATTATTTGAATGCCAGAGCAAAGATTTGTTAAAATGGGAAAGACATGAGAAGGAAAAGAAGAAGACCAAAGAAACAGTGACTCGAGGAAACGGAAAGACAGCAAAAGCCAAAAAAAAATGGAAACTTTTCAAAGGAAAAAGTAACAAGTAATATTTAATTTCTTACTGATATTTATCAAGAATGCATACAGCTCGAGGATGTAAGGAACAATATGTTTGATGAACTGCCTTAATTTTTGGTGCTCTCGTTAAAAATAAATTACCAATACGTGCTGTATGCATTGCTTTTACGTTCTCCTCCAATGCACTTAATAGCTGTTGATGTGTCTCCACTACTTCTGATAAGTTGCTGGTCAATTGTTTAAATTCATCTGAAGTAAGGCTAAAAGTACAATTAATTCGTGTGTGCCACAACACACTGATATACCTACATAGAGCTTTTTTCCAAAGGAACTAAAAAATTATTAATAAGTCCTTGCAATTCTGTTACGTGTGCCTTCTCGGAATCCACTAAATCCTTAATTACAACTTCTTGGTATTGTTTCTGCTGAGATATAGGTGTTATTGGAGACATTACAGGAATATCTGAAAATTAAACATTACAAAAAACGGACCGATAAAATAGACACATACCTTTACACTCTACAACATAATTACTAGGGAACCATCCTGTTTTACCACCTAATGTTCCTTCCCACCATCCACCATCTTCTTTTTGAGTTACAGTGATTATTTCACCCTTTTTGAAACATAACTAAAACAATAATGGGCAGTAATAAGAATTGTTCTCGGCTATATGATTTTTACCTCGTCATTATTTGTTCCTTTAAATTGATATATTGCTTGTACAACTAATGGCTCTGACATCTTTTTTCTTCCTTAATTATACATAAATCTGTAAAAATCGACAAGAATGAAGATAATAAAAATTCATCAATATTCTATTAAGGTTTAGCCATGACAAAAAATTTTGGCCATGCTCTAGCTACTGAAGTAATTTCTAAATGTTGTCACATTCTTGGCAGCTATATCTATCGATTAAATTGGATCATTGCCAATTAATTAAAAAATAGGAAACATTTTATTTACCTTATTTCCATAAGTTAGAGGCAGATTCCACAAGACAGTACAGTTTGGTGATAATTTGAAATGTATTATGAATGTATATAAAGAAATATATAGCATAAATATCTATTTTAAGAGCAAAAAAGAGGTAAACAAGATATTTTCTCAATGTTTTAAAAATAGGCAGTAGTAATAATAATCTATAAGTCAACTCCTAATTGAAAATATTATGAATATATATAACACTTACATAATTTATAACTTTATTACTATTTTAAAGGGATTATATATTAGAAATAGAGATAGACATGAAAATTACACGCCACTCTAAATCTGACATTTGACTCTATTTTGTAAAAATGTCAGATTATTAAGGGAATCCGCAATAATATATTATAACAAACAGAGAACTTTTTAAAAGATTGGTAAATATACCATCAGTATATTTTTTTAAATATAATGATATTGTATATTTTGCATATTTTTTATTTATTGTTTACTTGGAATTAATAAAAATTGAAATAGGTAAACAATTTTTTCAACGTCATTCCGATAGCATAGCTAATAGCTATATTCATTTCACTCAAATTATCTGGCGCCCAACCACACAGTTTCAAAAATTACTATGGTGGTCATGTTGTGGTACTACGGATCGGGAAAAATCCCAAGAATCACCAAAATTTGAAGTTTAGTTTTGCCACTTTGCTGTTTACTTATGTGGAGTTCTCAGGATATCGATATGTAGCCATAACCCCACTACAGCCCATAAAATATTATCTGATACATTTTTTAAAAAAATGTAGATAATTTCAACAAAATCTCGAAATGTTTATAAGTTTAGTCAAATTACATCTGACATAAGTGATCTACTGAGGTGTATATTGCACAAAATGAAGCATATTAATATTTTAGATGGCGGGTTTGGCACCCAAATCAGTAAAAGCAATAATATTTCTATAGATGGAGATGTATTATGGAGCGCTCGTTTACTACATACAAGGAAAACTGATGTCATCAACACACATTTAGAGTTTTTGCAAGGTAGCTTGTTTTTATTGATAGAAATATATAAGATGTTAAGAAGTAATTTTATTTATATAACAGCTGGTTCAAATGTTATTTCTACTAATACATACCAAGCAAGTATAAATGGATTTATTAAACATCTGAATTTGAGTGAACAAGACAGCTACAATCTTATAAAAGAAGCTGTGTATCTAGCAAAGAAAGCCCGAAGTGTTTATATAGCAAATAGTTCTCTTAGTATGTTATTTGAATTTATTGGACTGAAAGAATAAATAAGTTTTTTTAGAAAGTGCAGATATATTAATAGCTGGTTCAGTAGGACCATATGGAGCTTCCTTGCATGATGGTTCTGAATATACAGGAAGTTACAAAGATTGTATTAGTTCTTCAACGTTAAAGCAATGGCATATGCCTCGTGTAGCTGCTTTGATAGAGGGAGGAGTAGACCTTTTAGCATTTGAAACATTGCCATGTAGAAAAGAAGCAGAAGTTCTTCTAAGTATTTTAAAAGAGTACCCTAATGTAAAGGCCTGGTTATCCTTCAATTGCAAAGTAAGAATATTATTTAACGGAGTGATTTACAAATTTCACTTCTCTGCACCATTGTTGTCCTGAAATATGTCACATCGCCTTTTCAAAATTTAAAATGCAATGTATAAATTTTATAAAAGCACCATTGGTGAAATACAGAGAACCAATTTAATTCATATGAAGGGTCCACGGGAATAACGATCAAAGTCCATTTTTTGTGAAAATGAGATAAGGGTGCCATTTTGTAGGAAATTCTGAGTATTATAATAATGCGCGTTCAAATTATTCAAAAACGGTCGTAGTCCGTAGAAATCAAGTTGTTATAATGTAGTTTCGTGTTAAACCTTTAAGTGTCAAACTTTAAAATTCATTTATCTCTTAATGTATGAATATGGACTTTGATCGTTATTCCCGTGCACCCTTCATATGTATTGATACATATTGTAAACCATATGAAACATTAACCCAGGCAGTGTAGCACTGCATTTTTTTTATTGTGTTTGTACTTGCACACTGCTTAGTCTAAAACATTTGTCATTAATTTTCCGCCGTCTTTACATTTTAATTTTATTATTTCATTGCATTCTTATTAATTAATGACCCAATACTTTTACTACCGCTAGTAGCGATCCGCCGTCAGTCATGAGCTTGACCTTCAATGTGGTAACAAAGTAGAAAAACTGTATATTTAAATATTAAAAAATATATATATTAAAGTATATATGTAGTTAAATCTTCTGAATTATACAGCGGCGGCCTACAAATATTTTGCTTATAAACATGTTTTCTTAAATATTATTTGTAAGCCATATTTTTACAGCCTGTGACTCGACTTTGATGATTACATTTGCAATTAGGTCCTGATGAGTAAAATAACACTGCTTTCGTTCATCTTGTAAAGGAAAAAATGTTGAGATAAATATATACTTATATTATAGCGAAAAGTCAAATGGAGTTTGTTTTTATTGTGAGAGCTGTCTGACCTAAAATGTCCAGACACAGACCATCTCGCGTTTTTTTTTTTTGTATTTAATCTCCCATTTCTTCTACTCATTAAATTATTCCTGCCATTCCAGTATCTTGGTACCCTGTACCAATCTGTATCTGGCTGACTGATCGAAGCACTTATCTAGGTTCATTTTTGGCTTGCCAAGATGTGTCAGTATTCTTTGCAACCAGAGCCTGCCATTTGTGCGGAGTGTAGTAAAGCGGCCTTTGTCATCCTACTGTACAGATGTGCAATTGTCAAATACATTTCCAAACCAGTCTTGATTGTATTTTAAGATTGAGCAGTGCTCTCAGTATCACCTGGCTGTCTAACAACATATATTCACTTGTTTTTATAAACTCTAGTTTCTGTTGGATAATGTAATATAGCATGTGCCTGCGTGGCGTACTTTCTTAGTGAAAAGGTGATCATAATGGTTCTCACCTCGTAGATTCTGTAAACCAGAAAAGTTACCTTACACATGCTGGACAATGTGGACAATATTATTGTGTTCTAATCCTGCATATCTGCCACTTGGTAGCTCCTTTTGTTATTCTTAAACACGAAAATCTCTGTATCTTGATAAGTTTAGTTATAACAGGTTGCTACTTCATCCTTTTTCATCATACCAGAAAGGCATAAGTGATCATGGATCTATCACCGTGATGTATACGCCATATGTTTGGCATTAATTCCCATGTTTTCCATATGCTTTTCTAGCTAGTGTAACTGTTGCCTCTATCCTGCTATTAATTCCCTGAAACTATCAATTCCAAATTAGCTAGGAGTCAAAAATGGCACCAAGATAATCTAGTTTCACCCGATAGTATGTCCTAAGATATAATAAAGTATAACCAGAGCGCTTACGAAAGATGACGTAAATATATACATTTTTCTGAGGTATATGGTAAACACCTCTCTAGCTCTATTGGAAATAAGAAATAAAGTACACAGATTGTGAACATTATTTTTACATTTAATCCTTTGCCGAAAATCACAAAGGTCAAATTATGCGATTGAGGCATCTTTATCTTATACCCTTGTACCGTATTTCAAGTGTAAGTTAGAACTGTCCGCAAATAAGTTTTAGTTAAAATCTCAGTGTCCCATAACTTCGGTTACATAAAGAATTGAACATTTGTGGAGTATATTTTTTCGTATTTGATTTGAGAAAGTTGTTACATTTGCAAAGATTGCAAGCTTTTTAGAATAACAAATTGACCTTCCTCTTAATTATTACAGTTATTAGCAGAGATACGTTAATTTGTTGATGTTACATATATTTTACTTATAATACCAATTTATCAAAACAAAAAGAAATCAAAGAAATTACATTCTTGCTTATATATACTCTTAGCTGGCCAGAGAATATCCCACTGAGAACGAAATCGATCGCGATATTTTAATTAAAGAATCTGTGAGGAATTAGACCTTTTATTTCACCCATCTTCGCCTGTTAAAAATAATAATTTTGAAAATTGTTACTAGCTCTCCTTACAGAACACGACCGAAAAAGAGGAAGCGCAACAGTTTGGAAAACACTAATTGAACCTGTCCTTAACAAATATAAAATATATATGTGTTCCAGGATGGAAAATCATTGGCTTCTGGCGAGGACTTTCAAACAACAATCAAAGAATGTTACGAAATGAGTCCAAACCAATTAGTTGCAGTTGGTACCAATTGTGTTTCGCCGACTTTTGTGGATGAATTATTTAAAAATATAAATATTGATGTTGAAGTACCTGCTATACCACTAATAGTTTATCCGAATAGCGGTGAAAGTTATAGTAACAAAACAGGGTAAAATATTCTATATCTGTATAAATTTTGTTTCTTTATTAACAAAAAAAAAAAAAAAATAGATGGCAAAGCAGTACTCTATGTAAACCAATTGAGAACTATGTGGAAAATTGGTTGGACATGGGAGTTACTTGGATTGGTGGTTGTTGTCGAATGTACTCAGAGGATATTACCAAAATTAAGCAGGCCGTGGAACAATGGAAAAGCAAACATCTGTAATAATATTTGAATTATGATAGTAGAAATGGTCTATTGTTCTAGTAAATGAGTATGCTGGTAGTGATAGTAATTATGTGATTGTTATTTTTATACAATGTTTATACCGCTGTACTTATATATGCATGAATTAAATTTCATGTTTTAATAAAATTTATACTTTCATTGTGGTACTAATTTCGCTGATCATTTGTTAAAATAAACTTATAAAAGCATATTCACACAGGGAAAACCTGAAGGATTAATATTATATATTATATATATTATTATTATCTATGACCTTTGCTTAGTGGTATTTTTTTTTAAGTGAAAAAGAGTGGGATTTATTTCTAATTTTCAATTATATTTATAATTATATATTCCAGCTCAAGTCTGGCTTTAATAGATATTTTTAATAAAATTGGGAACGTAATTACTGTATGTTTGCAATTTAATTTGTATACTGTTATTGCTTAATAATCTAGTAGAATGTGCTTTTAAATGTTATATTGATGTGGTATTAATTATATTGCGGCAGTAGGTGAGATATGTCGGTATGGTTTGAAGCGTCCTATACATATAATAACGTTCTCGAGGTTCAAATTATGAACACGGGCGACACACATTTAATAAAATTATGTATTTAATAAAAAGTATTTGTACGCGCTACATATTTATTATGTTCGCCAATACAGAAGTGGCCCAGTTGGTAATTCAAAATTTAAATATAGGCGCGTTACAATTTAAGTTTATTTCATTGCCTATGGCCTGATAATCATACCTACCGCAGGGCGCAATAGTGTGTTATTAACGTTTCAGAGTGTAATAACTTTAGCAAATATTTAGGTGGTTCACCAATAACAAAATTTATACCAAAAATCAATAATAAATTATTTTTAATAACATCAATTTGCGTGACATCTAGTGTAAGTACATGAGAATCAAGAATTTCGGATTATAAACGCTGAAAGATTAAGGTAGTTTTCTTTACTAAACCATGTAGAGAAACCGTATTCATTTACAATGACAAAATGTTAATGTTAAAAAACTATAACGGTATTTGAGTGGAAATTTTAGGATTTACAGTGTTTAAAAAGGCATAGATATTCCCCGTTTTCTTATTCACTGCATAAAAAATATGACTGATAGTTTTAAAAATGAATTATAGATGTCAGATGTGTTGCAGTTTTAGATTTTTTTTTTTTGTTGGCATTAAATTTCTAGTTAAGAATGGAAGAGGGCGCGCACAGTCCAGTGTTGCCAATATGGAGGATTTTTTCCCTGAATTTACAGTAAATTTTTAATAGTTACTATATTCGAGTAGTTGAGTCGTGTACATAAATAGCAAATTTTATCCAATATTTTACAAATAAACTTATATTTTCTTTAATTTTTACAATATTTCAATCTGGCGCGCATTTTTTTATGTGTAATCTAACGAGAATTTCAATTACAGTTTTTGGAGGGATGAGTGTTTGAATGTAGGGGAAATGCCTTCCTGCCGGATGGCCACACTAGCACAATCTGTTCATAATCTGTTTTTGTTAGACTGTAGATATGAGGTTATGATTAATTATACTTGTCTTTTCGTAACGTAATGAATGACTGCTGAATTAATAGTTTTAGATTTATTATATTTTTAAAATGACTGCACCTATAGAAAGATTAAGCATATTAGAAGCTATAGAGAAAGATATAATTACTTGTTTACATAGCGCAGGTACGTTTTAATTATCACATTACTTAACTCCAATTTAGTCCCCTATTTTTATTTAGGCCAAGTATTTGTCGAATTAAGTAAGGAAAAGTCTAGCTTAAAACAGGCAGAAAATCACACTCAAACGTTTCTTAAGACATTGGGGCAGGTGGAAAGTAGATTAACAGAACAAATTAACTATTTGACACAAGTATCGACGGGTCAACCTCATGAAGGTTCCGGGTATTCCTCACAGAAGGTATTGCAAATGGCTTGGCACAGACTGGAACATGCGAGATCAAGAGTGAATGAGTTAGATAGGTTACGAATGAAACATTTGCAAGGAAGAACAATTCCAAGGAGTATACAACCTGGATCAAATGGAAGTAACGGGAGCAATGTAACGTCATCGGGATCTGCATCATAGTTGAATAATTTTTGAGTTATATTCAAGTATTTATTTATAACATTTGGTTTAATTTCATAAAATATTTATGTGTCTTTACTTAGGTATATAAATTTCACATGTTTATTGCATTAAAAATACATAAAATTATTTAATTTACATCTTTGTTTTAAAATCTCAATTTATTATCTATTATTTTGCCATATTTTAACTTGATTTTTAATCCTGGCAACATCACTTGCGTAAGTTCTGCAGCAGCCACCAACCCATCTTATTCCAAGATCCAACCACTTTTGTATATAATTATCTACTGGTTCACATTTGTCTCTATTTATCCATCTGAAAAAAAAAAGATATAGGTACACAATCGTCAAATTAATAGTTCAAATAAATGAAATCCTACGTTTTATAAATGCAGTGGCATCAATGTATGCATAGGTATCTACAATACCTATTTTTTTTATAGTTGAAGAAACTAGCAAGGTGTCTGATAACTCACTCTAACTGAGAAATTAAATAAATGCTATATACAGTAATATTACGAAGTTCCAAAGAGTTGAAAAGTGAGGTTACCAAACTAAAACATGCTATCATTTCTCAAAATTGATAGTTTAGAATCACTTTTCCTCCAATTTAACAGATAATCATGACTAGTTTACAAAAATGCAACAGGCAACAGCATCAAATGCTTTCATAATAAAGAGAAGCAAAAAATTATAAGCTTCATCAGAATTGGTGTTCTATTGTTAGCTAACAAAGCTAATGTATGAAATAAACTATATAATAAATATATCGAAAGTATGTTGGTTCTTCGTTCGTTGTCCTACATATTTTTCCACTTAAGTAATCCATTAAATTAGCTAAGTACAGGTATCTTCATTTTTTTGTAGTTGCTATGAAACTTACCCTTGTTCTACATTATAACTTTCTCCACTGTTTGGGTACACTATCAAAGGGATGGGGTTATTTCTTCTTCCTTTGTTTATGTCTTTAAATAGTGATTCTACAAGTCTTGGAGCTAAGCAATTTGCTCCAACTGCAACTAATTGCTTAGAATTCAGGTCGTAGCATTTTCGCACAGTTTCCTGGAAATTGTCTCCATTTGCGATCGATTTTCCATCTTGCTGAAATAAATTGGGATTCATTCAAATTATAATCTTATCTTATCACTAGATTCCTTATAGCCAAATTTAAATTCCCCGCCAAAATTTTTAGTGATTTCAACGTAAAGGCTTTAAATTAACTATTGATGTAATACAAAATGTTGGGTAATTTTATGTTTTAAAGTTGAAGTTACTAAGAATAATTGTGGGAAATTTAAATTTGACTATTAGGAATATATTAGTAGACAATCTAAATAGAAATTACTTAAGAACGCATACATTTATATGTATTTAGAATAATTATTATTACTTATTATGAATTACTATATTTTGTCTGTGATACCACCACAATAAAGATATTAGTTAATTAGTTTAAAATGTTGGGATATATTGATAATTGAAACGAGATTTGAATTTTACTACTTAGGCGGTATCTCTAAATAAAACAGAGTATTAAATCAAAAAAAAAAATACAATATCTCATTAAAATAGGGGTCTATTAACTGTAGTTTACAAGATATATATCCCACATAGCCAAATTTAAATTGCCCACAATTATTCTCAGTAACTTCAACGTTGGAATATAAAATTACCTACTATTTTATATTATATCAATAGTTATTTTAATGCCTTTACGTTGAAGTTACTAAAAATGCTGGCGGGAAATTTAAGTTTGGTTATTAGGAATAGATTTTCATGTCCTAGATTCCACTTTTATTTGCAAGAATTTTTTTCTTTTAATAATGAGACAGAAATGCAATAAAATATAAACTTTTTTAATTATTTTTCTATATATTAGTATTAACATAATTTCATTTTTATTAGTACTCTGATTACAACTAAATTTGAATATTTTCTTTTGTACATCCGGATTATCCATAGTTTTATCTATGTTCTTTTATTTTTATATCTTTTCGTGTTCGTTCAGACAAGAATTAGTAACTTTTATTTTTTGGTTCATTATTCATTCCGTTTTCTAAATAAAATTAAACAAAAATTACCGCCGCCAATTAAACAATATTTGATAGATATGCGCGGGTATTTAAAAACATAAATTAGATTGCAAACGGGCAAAGAAAAGTGTATAAGATAAATTGTACAAAAACTGCTATATAAGTATATAACAAACAGGCCGTCTTTATTATTTTAGCTCAAGCCTTATTTATCATAGCTTTTTTTGTTTTATCGGATGCGAGAGTAAATTGTTTGTACTAGATATATATCTATATCTCAAGCTATTTGCTGCTGACTATAAAATTGCTCAAATAAGTTCACCCTATTTTCTAAAATAAATTATTTCAATATCTATCGTGATCACATTATCTACCAAATATATTAACATTAAAGTGACTCGGAGTAGTATAAAAACATTCACCTCGATTGCTTGTGTTTAACAAAAAAGTAATCCGCTGCATGGTGCGACTATAAGAACACTCAACACCCAATAATCGTCGATTTTGAACAAAGCAAGCGTGCATTTAAAAATCGGACGGCGTCGGTTTCAGTTCTCCACAATTTTTGATTAGTTAAAGGTGAATTAATTAAACTATAGTGACGAAATTTAAACAAACATGTAATGTATGCAGTTGATTGCTATAACAGTTTGATTAAGGCTGGCTTCTTTGATGCGAAACGCTACGATTAAGGGTGAGTATAATTTCTATTGTCTTTAATTCTCTTTTCTTATGTTATTTTATGTGTGTGTTTAACATGGTTTACTAGTTCTACATAATTAAGTCTATTATTCGTATATACTACAGTTAAGGAACGCCAACAGTATTTTTTTGTATAGCCTTCGTAATTTTTGTTTAATGTCGTTTTCAAAAATTTGTGAAGAAACTATTGTTTTATTTTCTGTATGACGGCGTTTTTTTTTTAGATAATTAAAGTTACTTATGAAAAAATGAATTGAATTTGTTGCTGAAAAGTTTCTAAATACTTGACGAATTCCCTTGTTTTGTTAAGTGGCAAAATCTAAGATACCATCTCAAAAATTCATGCGTGATTCATACTACAAAAAATATGATGATGGAATCGAGAGAGAAAACTGATAGAGATATATACGCAAAAACATAACAAGATGGCGATCGGAATAGCTTTGTAGTTCTTTATATTGTACACATACATATTTATTTTATTTGTTCTACCTATTTGATATTATAAAAATATAATTTCTTTGAATTATAATACCTATACCAATACTTAAAATTACAGATGAAATTATTCATTCTAAAATGATAAGCCCTGTATTGTATTTAAATGTAAGTGAACGTAATGTAGGTACTTATATTTATTTTTCTTGTGCAGTTGTCATTATTTTGAAGAAGAAGGGTCAAAACTTCGCCCAGGAAATGATTTATATCGGCTGCTTTCTGAATACAGAGACCAGGATTGATTTAAAAGGTATATATAATATCTTTTTAATTAAAATATAGTTATTGAAAATTGTTAATTTCTTGATTGTACTGTGCTAAAAACTGCGTAATAAACCTATGTCCTGCCGATGGCTTGTTGGATCAGGTTTTAGGTACCTATACCTTTTACATGTATAACCTATACAGCGTTGCCAGATCGTACGCTATGTAGGTCACTCGATACATTATTGAATGAAATACATTACTTCTCGGTACCTACTCAAATGGAAATTTGCCAGCACGGTGTAACACGCTATAATCTGCTTTAACAGACGCTTCTATTTTTTTGTGAAATGTAACTCTTATACTCATGGTTTATTCGCTTATAAATCTTAAAGACCTGTCTCTTTTCTCAGACAAAATAAACTTTGCCTACCATAAATAAACAACTCCACTTAATTTTTGTAAAAAAAAATCAGATTACTTAAAAAACTATCATAATTGGGTTTACACATTAACGACAAAACGGAAGCAAGGGTGTTATTGTCCGTAACGTATCATATTTAGTTTGCAAAGTAGAAATAAGTACAATAACAACTCATAGGCCAATAAAAGCTTCCTAAGAGTAGGCGCAAAATAAAAATAATTTATATTCGTATAATCTTAACCCATGAACGAAAATGGTTCTTGTAAGAAATAAGGATAGAAGGTGTTGTGTATGTATTCTTATGGTATCTACAACTGAATTTGTTGATAAATATTGTCTTGTTTTCCGAACTCAAGTATAAATGCGTATTTTGAGAATTTATTTATTTATTTTATTGTTTTCTTGGCGGTACCTGGCGTTAGTTTTCGAATGAGACATTTTTAAAGACACTTAAAGAAATAACATTTTGCTGGTGTTTCTATTAAAAAGTCAATTATATTTTATATACAGGTTTTTATATTTTCAAAATTTAGACCACAATTTTAATTATGATAATACTAAAATTCTTGATGTTGAAAATAATTACAAAAAGCGGTTATTTCTAGAAATGGTGCATTAAATTCAATTAATTTTAAAACAGACATAAATCAACTTAACCATATTTATTGTAACATTTTACAAATATCTGGTAATATTATTGACAAAAATGTTTTTCTGACTTTTTAACAATTCTAAATTCCAAAAACCTAAAAAAAAACTTGTAATTTGTAAGTATTATTTTTATATTTTCATTACTATTGCTTCATATCCTTTTATAATATTGTAGATTTCCTCCTGACGAAGTTATTAAATAAATGACGGAATATTATAGAAAGTAGTTTTTATTAAATAGACCGCATTAGCCATACATCTATTTTTATTATTTTCAATAGAATGATATAGTTTTTTTTTACATTTTTGGATTCTATGATCATAAATACGTCTTTATTAGTACATGTTGGTGTTTTTGATTTATTTAAGGTTTTTTTTTTTTAGTAATGATCACTGTAGATATAACTCTATAAGAAACGGTACGCACCCTTCTCATTCTAAAAACTGAGAAACAAAGTGACATATTTTCGAGGGATGGTATTTACTTCCTAATTTCGAATTAAAATAAAGGGTGTTCTATTTAAAAAACAAGCTTTTTTGCATTCGAAAATATGTCACTTTGTACACACTGTATGAATGTGAAGTGAGCGTACCGTTTTTTTAAGATATTACTATACATAACAAATGTAGAATTATATATACATTCATAACATAGCAACATTGGAATCTCTGCTTGCAGTATTAACCGAGATATTAATTTTTGCATGATGCAATATGATCGATCATTACTAAAAAGATGAAAATCGTAAATAACTCAGAAACGGTAATATGTACCTATAAGAATAACTAATAAGGACTGGCGTATTTATGGTCGTAGAATCCAAAAATTTAAAAAAATTCCAAATCATTTTATTTGAAATATAAAAGTTGACGTCCATTTCTGGTCAACCGGAAGTGATGTTTTGGTAAAGTGTTTACCATTTGTAGTTCCAATCGAACAGATAAAGGTGCCAAAATCTCAAATATAAGTAAATGGTAGAACAAACAAACTTTTAATGAACCACTTACGTGAAATAGCCTGTATATTAGGAAGATATAGATCAGGAATAATAAAAGGGGTCCAATCCCTCACATATTCTTTAATAATATTTAAGCAACTGGTTTCGTCCTCTTTATAGGCCATCATCAGGCAAGAATTTTTAGCAGTTGAGAAGTATCTACATATAGTAGTTCGAATAGCTAGCCTCGTGTAGTACCTGTAGGTGGAGGAAGTACGATGATTTGTAATTATTTAGTTTTTCATTAATAAAGTTAAGACGGTCAAAATTTAAAATTAATTGAATTGTGCAACACTTAAACATAGTTCAATTAATTTCACATTTTGACTACCTTAACTGGCTTCAGTTAAAAATTCTGGCTCGATGATGTCCTTTGCTTAAGGACGATACTCTCGTCTGAATATTGGTGAAGAATCTGTACCAAAATTGAACCAATTTTTTATTTCCATATGGTTATGTTCAAATTGAGTTGATGATTTATGATATAGAATAACAAGTTTGAAACTCAGTCAATATGGTACAGATATATTTTCTTACGTGTTTCGGCTATAAAGCCATGTCAGATCAGAGGTCAAAAATAGCCAAATATTTGTACGATTGATTGGTTTTAAAACTTGTTGTTCTTTAGCATTAATTTTATATTTCTTATCTATATTTTCTTGAAATATGTACTCACACTGATTCACTATACATATATTTATTCCATCTGATTTTTATTTAGACAAAAAAATACATCCAATATCGAATTGATGATTCATTAGAATTTTTCGAACTTCTAGTAGGAATAGTAAATAGTCACGGTTAGTTATTTAACCTATTTAAGAAAAATGTTATTTGTTGAAACAATTGTTTGCAGTCTCTGGAAACGGTTAAATGCATGACGTTTTAACATCTGTGTCCAAATTTTACAAATGCACCTGATTGTCTCCAATGATTGTCTAGCCATTTTTAACTTCATAAAACTTCCAATAAAATTGATGATATTGGGCAATGATATTCACCTCCTTATTTTAGGAATTTCCGGCAATTTTGACAGATCTAGTGAATTTACCATAGCATCGTGTCTTTTATTAAATGCTGCATTATCGTATGTTATAGGGATTTGGTGCGCCTACACCTCATCATTGATCATTTATGATTATTTTATTGTCATAATGACACATTATCTATATTCGCATTGTTCAGTGGTTCTACTTAAAAAGTTTATCATTAGCGATTTCCCAATTAGTAGTAAATTTAATGCTTGAGAATTAATAAAATATTGGCAAGCCATCATAACTTATTATACGATTGCTAACATTTTTTTACCTGCTAACATATACGTATATCCTGAATTCTTTTATAAATTGTAGAATTTTGAGATTATACTCCAAATCAAAAATCTCTTGAAACTAACATTTGTTTCTAATTGTTTACAGATTTCAAATATATTGAAGAGGGTGATCCAAATTCATCAAAGAAACTCTAATTTCTTCATCAGATGGGCAGACCAGAAAAGAAAAGACATTTAAGTAATTTAAGTGCAAAAAGAAATCAAGGCAGACTAAGATTAATTTTCTAAAGCGATCTAAGCGTATTTTGTACCTTCGCTATTTCATTTAGTGAACTGTAATAACTCATTCTAAGATATATTGCTTTGGTATCTTTTTGCTGCAATATCAGTAATAACCAGAGAGAGAAAGAGAGAGATATCGCATATGAGATGACACCTGTCACCATTCGGTAAATCAGTTTTTATATATGTACTGCGTTTATCTATTCGAATGGTGACATAAGTCTTCCCATATGTTGATCTAAGCTGTGTGGTTGCATTTTTCTCTCATTATAAGGTGTTTTATCGTGCAGTACAATGAACATGACATGACACGACATGACTTATTACTTTGACGGGACATGTTCGAAGTTGACGGGTGACTGGAGGGTTGCGTAACTGCTAGCATTTTGCGTTTGGAGTATCTTTCAACGTGTTATTGCGTTTCTGCTTAAGATTCGTAATAATGTCCGACTGATATGCTCATCAACCTTTTAGAGTGCACGAACGACGGGGATAGACAACTCCCGGGTGACAGACGTTAGGGCGCCTGTTGTCCTGGTGGGATAGATCTCGCAGCTGATTCCTCCCGCCCCCTTTCGCCGGTGGTTTATATGGGCTGATGTGATGCGACCTCTTTACGAAGGGAGGTGGAGGCGACAGGTTGTACCTAAGTCTCCACTGTGCAAAGGGCATGCGCCTGCTATTGTCCCTTCGCCGCTCATTTCCGCGTCTTCCTGTTCCACCGACGCTTCTTGTTAGTGATTGGTAACTCCTTCTGATCTCGTCTTCTGTTGACACGACAATGACACGACATTGAAGGTGGACTTGCTAATGTTCGTACCGCCCGATTTCTGTTTTCAATATTTTTAGTTAGATATGCAAAAATGATGAGCTTGGTACAATGAACTCACTCATGTTCGTACCGAAATTCCTGATTTGTATATTTAATTTAATTAATTAATTTCATTTTATTTATACAACTAAATAATTGTATTGGTAGTAATAATGATAGGAATAAGTGCAACCACATATTTGGTAGTTTGCTACGAGTGTTAACTGCTTTATAAAATATTCTGGGCAAAGCGGTTCCTTCTTGGAGTGCATGCGTGCAAGATTTTGCAAATATGTTGGTAGGCTTAAATTTATTGAAAAGCATTAATACTTTATCCTTATAATATATTTTAAGTACATATGTATCGTATTAAGGTTGCTTAATATCATTTCTTTAATTATATTTATATTGCACAAAAATTGTAATATACTAGGACATGAGTACTACTTTCCATCAACTATATAAAAGTAAAATTCCGTAATATTTTTTAAATTTTTTTAACATGCATCTAAATTAAAATCGACCAATAAAAAATTTAAGGAACTTTTCTCACGTAGTCTCTTAATCAATAGGTATTAATAACTACCTGTTTGGTGCTTAGCACTTCGTCAGGCTAGAAGAATTAATTATAAAAGATTATCAATTTTTTAATGTATTAGATGTTGTTAAATTTGCAAGAAATTAATTTGATTCATTTAATTATAATGACTTATATATAGATAATAACACCGATAGGAAACTCTTTTCTCTCCATCTTACTATGTTATTTTAGCTTATCACTTTTTTTTTATGTATTTTTTAAAAATATACTTTATTTTTTAATATAGTAATAGGTAACTGACAAATGTGTACAGGCTATATACTTAGGAATGAAACCCTTATGATCTCCGACGTAACAATAAGTTATAAACAATACACGTTGGCAACAAATTCAATATTCATCAGCATCTTCCTCAAGTTTTCCTTTAAAATTTTATTTATCAATATTTGAAAAAAAGCTGTATAGGAATTTTATTTTTGAATATTTCCATACTATTAAATAAGTTGAATAAGTAAAGATGACAGGTAAATTCATTCCTAATTATATAGGTCCTATATTTTTACAATTAAAAATGTAGCATATAATATGGCAAATAATTACCTCAGTTGTAATTGAAAAAGGCACACTAGTTAATAAATATTTTAAATTGTTTTATTCAACACTTCAAGATTTACTCGTGGAAGGGTAAGTGTACAAAAATACAAAGTTTTTGTGTTTTGTGCTTTCATTTTTGAGAATTAATTGTATACTTCCAGAAGTTTTTAACCAAGCTCAAGCTTGAGAGAAGCGTGTTCATATTTTTTTTGTCGTTTTGACATCTCTTTAAAACAAGAACTGATTGGTCATATTCATATATTATACGCCATACTTGACCAAGTTTGCGACTTTTTTAAATTTTCCAAAGATTGAGAAAATATCCTTAAAAACCTTTAAAAAAACAAAAAAATACCATTTGAAAAATAACTCGACACAAAAGCTTTGAATATTTTTGTATTCAATTTTATATAAATGTGACGCAAAGTTCTTTTTATGGCAATCACATCAGTATTGTCCATGCAGCAATTGCAATGTGATTCATTTTAAGCGCGCAAAGAACATTTCCATGTTAACTTTTAATCAATCGCAGAACTTTAGTTTCACTGTACAATACAGCGTCATACACGATCATATTCTGATCAATATTTCTGCAAATATTAATTATTTAAATTATTATTAATTATTTTCTTTTTGTTTCTTTTATACGTATATTTAAAATTACCGCCAGATTCTTACCATCAGAATTCTAGCGCCAGAAATGAAATAAGTTTGGAATCTGTAATATTAATTTCCTAATTACACATTTACAAATCGACCATTGTTAAAGCCATAAAATATATTTTATTCAATTGATTGTGTATCCCTCTTCAACTTGCAACAATAATTAAGCATGATTGTATAAAAATCGTCCAACTATCACCTTATAATAGTTAAGTGTTAATGCATATTTTGCAATATTTTTTGATTTTACTGAATTTTTAATTTTTAAAAATGTAAATTATCAAAATGTAATTTAAGTAATTGTAATTCTTTCATCAATTTTTTTGTGATATCATTTGAAATTGACATAACTAGGGGTGATTTTATATTTCCTCATTATTTGTTATTAATAAACAAGGTGTAGATATAGAATTACAAATAGAAACTCAGGAGAACCCGGGATTAAAGATGCACCATGATAAATCATAACAATTCGAAATGAATTTCGAAAATTTCTTGCTGAATCAAAATATCCTCCTTCAAAGAATGTATCGTGTAAATTGATATTTCGGTATTTCGTACAATCACTGCTACAAATCTTTGTATTCAGCAATAAATTTAGCAAGAGAAGCATTTCTACTAGCCAACAAAGGGAGTTATGAGTTAGATTTTCAACGATTGGCGGCCAAGAGCCAAACACATACAATCACTTTGTCTACTAGAAAAGCATAACAATTTCCATAAGTGTATTTAATGCAGAAAATTGTAAATGAAAATAAAGATTGTAAAATTTAAATATTATTCTATTAAAATGTTTTGTCCACTTGTGACTCCCGAAATTTTTAGCTTAAGATTTTCGACTCCTGTCAGAATGAAGTCAGACATATGTATCTACCCCTGTTATACATCTACAAAGTGAAGCAACCATCGCTGATCCCAAAATCGAACTTTTAAAAAAAGCATGATTTATATATGTTATAATAATAAAATATAATAGAAAATTTATAATAAGATAGGCAACCTAAATTCTTTGTTTGTGATAGTAGTTGCATATGCCACAGGAGTTTAATTTTGTTGAGACGCTCATAAAGTTTTTCTACCATTGTTGTCACTGAAAGGTTTTTATTGCCTTTTTTTATAAATAAAGGTTGTAATTATGTAGTTTTAATTATTAGTTCACAGGTGAGTAATTATGAGTTATAAATAACTAAATGAAAAACAATTGCCTGTATTTTGTTAGTATTTCCTAATTGTTATTATGATTTTAATATGAAATATAAATTAAATTAATTTAGAAAAATTGTATGAGAGAGATCATATTTTCAAAAACAGTGTTCAAGACTGATTCTGGTATATCTCGTATAGCTACTATAATTGCTTATTTAAATCCGTCATCTGTATTTAACACGCTTGTGTAAATCTGTAAAAAAGAGAAACACTTAATTGGGAGCTGTCAGCATTAGGTATGTATATAAAATTCAGGAAAATTATAGGTTTTATGTACCGATGGTAATTACCTTGAGTCCTAGAGAGTATGTAACCTCAACATCCGAAGTGTATATATAGTTGCCTAAAATTACTGAACGTATCTATGAGAACTTTAAATATATTTTAAAAATAAACTGATCTAATCCGCACAACATAGCTCTTGGTATAAACTTTTGTCGTGTGATAACATCTTTTAACGGGCATTTTTTTTTTGTCGTATAAAATATTTTTATATCGTTTTGTACATTTTATTGGCGATACAAACATCTTTTCTGTTGCTAATTCGACCTTTTCCGTCGAGACAATAAATCTAACCCATTTTATAATAAGAAGTTAGACAACCTAAATTCTTGATTTGTGATAGCAGTTGCATACGCTAGAGGAGTTTAATTTTATTCAGACGCTTATAAAGTTTTTCTTCTTTTGTTGCCAATGAAAGGTTTTTTTTTGCATTTGTTTATAATAGAAGGTTGTAATTATGTAGTTTTAATTATTAGTTCACAGGTGAGTAATTATGAGTTATAAATAACTAAATGAAAAACAATTGCCTGTATTTTGATAGTATTTCCTAATTGTTATTATGATTTTATTATGAAATATAAA
The DNA here is from genome assembly GCA_004143645.1 of Protaetia brevitarsis. NCBI lineage: Eukaryota > Metazoa > Arthropoda > Insecta > Coleoptera > Scarabaeidae > Protaetia > Protaetia brevitarsis. The sequence continues at coordinate 2,473,584 of RXPK01000186.1, forward strand.
TTAAATTAATTTAGAAAAATTGTATGAGAGAGATCATATTTTCAAAAACAGTGTTCAAGACTGATTCTGGTATATCTCGTATAGCTACTATAATTGCTTATTTAAATCCGTCATCTGTATTTAACACGCTTGTGTAAATCTGTAAAAAAGAGAAACACTTAATTGGGAGCTGTCAGCATTAGGTATGTATATAAAATTCAGGAAAATTATAGGTTTTATGTACCGATGGTAATTACCTTGAGTCCTAGAGAGTATGTAACCTCAACATCCGAAGTGTATATATAGTTGCCTAAAATTACTGAACGTATCTATGAGAACTTTAAATATATTTTAAAAATAAACTGATCTAATCCGCACAACATAGCTCTTGGTATAAACTTTTGTCGTGTGATAACATCTTTTAACGGGCATTTTTTTTTTGTCGTATAAAATATTTTTATATCGTTTTGTACATTTTATTGGCGATACAAACATCTTTTCTGTTGCTAATTCGACCTTTTCCGTCGAGACAATAAATCTAACCCATTTTATAATAAGAAGTTAGACAACCTAAATTCTTGATTTGTGATAGCAGTTGCATACGCTAGAGGAGTTTAATTTTATTCAGACGCTTATAAAGTTTTTCTTCTTTTGTTGCCAATGAAAGGGTTTTTTTTTGCATTTGTTTATAATAGAAGGTTGTAATTATATGGTTTTAATCATTGGTTCACAGGCGAGTACATTATGAGTTAATAAATAACACTGAATTAAATTAAATATTTTGTTAGTATTTTCTAATTTTTGCAATGATTTCATTATCAAATATAAATTAAATTACTTTAGAAATATTGTATCACAGAGATCATATTTTCGAACATAGCGTTCAACACTGATTCTGGTTTTGGTATATCTCGTATAACTACTGTAATTGATTATTTAAATCCGTCAGCTGTATTTAACACGTTTGTATAAATTTGTAAATAAAAAAAAAAAAACAGTTTTCATTGGGAGCTGTCGGCATTATGTATATAAAATGCAGGGTTTGTGTAGCGATTGTGCATTTCCTTGAGTCCTGGAGAGTATATAACCTTAACATCCGAAGTGTATATGTAGTTGCCTAAAATTACTGAATTTGTCTTTATTAGAACCTTAAATACATTTTAAAAATAATCTGATCTAATCCTCACAACATAACTCTTCAAATGTTTTTGGTTAGTGGGTTATAACTACAATAACATGCCCAATGACGTAGTTTCTTACAGCCGCGAATTGATTATTAATATTTACTATTTGTATTTATTATTATTAATCAAACCTTTAACAGTTTTATTTGTATATTTTTTCGTTCTACACTCTACATTAAGACTTAATTTGATTGCACATTTATATTTCTATACTTAATCAAATTTAAACAGTCAGCGCCCATAATCCATCATAGACATAACCTCACTTATGTTTAGTGAATACAAATAATCACTTTCGCCAGCTAGTTTAAAATAATTAAATCAACGTAAGTAGTAACCCTATTTTATTTGATTTTTCTAAATTGTTTTCACGGCGTTTTACTTTTACGGCTATTATTTGAAAGCTGGCCTGATGAAGGTACGAATGAGAACCGAAATCGGTAGCCTCATTTAGTAAAACTGAATAAAAGAATTTAGGAAGTACTTTATTTCATTATCGAATTTACTTAAGTATGGACTCAAACACGTATAGTTAAAAATAGCCTTTTCAAACGAAGGTCGTTTGCTAGCTTGAAACACTTACATATAGAGCAGTTGTTATATGTATATATTACGGCAGGCGGTCATCGGGAGGGGCAATTACAATGATCGAAGTTCGTGTGCTATCGCCCGAAATACGAAAACGTTGCCAATGAATAAATTCGATCATTGTAAGAACCCTCGTAGAACATATGCACCAACCGCTGCTGACGTCAGGTATGACGACTTAAAGTGTAACTAAAGTCTAACTATTCGTCAAGAAAATGCAAATGTTATTGAATTCTGTCACAAAGCTTTTCTTTTCTTTTTTGCCATAAGGTAACCATATCCTACCGCTGCGAACCTTTACATATCCGCGTCTTTTATATATTTTTTTTGCTCACATAGCAAGAGATGTTAGGAATGTATGTAAAGAAATCATCTATTTTACGTGGAACTTAAGACGGTACTTCAACCAAACCGAAATTCTATCGTTGACTGCGAAACGAGTTGTAACAGGGGATGCGTAAAGTGGTGTTTCGCTTCAGCGCGCACAGTGTCCCCAAATCCCGAAAAGCTGCAAAAAGTCGAAAAAAAAAAGTTCCATGTAGAAACTTTAACTATCGGAATAGGTTGTAGAGCTACATATAGGATGTATTACCAACATTAGAGCAAGCCATGTATTCACACCTATTTGTAAAATTTACTTCCTTTGTAACGGTCGAGCGCATCACTGCTGAAATCATGAAGCACAAGTGTAAGTACGTTTTTCTAAACACGCTAAAAAGTTTATAGTGTAACATTTTCAATTTTATAAAATGGTTTTTTCTTTGAAGATAATACAACAATAATCTGTTGATCAAAATTAATGTTTCACAACATGCTAATAAATCAGTTGTCAATCTTATTGACGTAATTTACAAGATTGACTTTCGAGAAGTCGTCAGAAAAAAAGCAAAAAGTAAAAAGTCTTGATGGATCTTTCTCGAAACAAATTGTAAGCTGTTAATTGAATGTTTCTCTAAAATATCAAGTATGGCTGCCCATAGGTGCCTCTAAGGTTTATTGCTAGATTGGTGTAATGATGCCAGAAAAATCAAGCTGAAATATGTGTTTGAAGGAAAAATTAAAAATATCTACCGCTACAACGAATGATACATCAAAAACAGTATACGGAATAGACGGCCATATTTTGTAGTCATATCTTGTTGCGGTCCTTGCGCTACACGCATACGTATGTGTAAATGCATGAGACCAGTTTTGAAATAAATGGGCACATAATAATGTTATACTTATGAATATAGAAATAATTGGTAATATTTGTGGTAGATTATCTTCCATTTTTGACTTTTTTTGAATATAAATGCAATTTTATATTAAGTAAGTCCGACATTTTGAACCCGCCATTTTGTTTTTCCAAAATTGCCATCATATTGGTACATCAGCGACTTGAAAAACCCTCATATACCGAGTTTCATGATATACATGCAGTTTTGTACTAAGAAAGCACCCTCGCGAACTGTAAATCGCAGATTTTAATGAAACTTTGTCGTGTTTATAGAATCCATGGAGTGTTACTCAATGACGCTTTCCATTGCTCGGAACTTCAACTTTAGAGATAGGGATAATATAATCTTTACATACATCCAAACGCGTTATAACTCGAAAACTATCACATATAACCATTTAACGCCTGTATAAGTTTACACCGATTTTCGATATACAATGCATGTCACATAACAGTATACAAGTATCTCCTTAGAATAAGAAAATTGTGCTAAAATTTATATTTTGGACACCCTGTATAACTTTTTAAATTACCTTTCTATAGACTATTTGATCATTAAAAAGCCATTATAACCGATTTCTGAAATTCGATAAAAATAAGCACAACATTACTCATTCCACGTTTATTGGAACACCCTGTTATATAAATATCTATTACCAATCGAAAGGGTGACTTAAACGTGCAAGTCCGCCATTGAAACTTTTTTTTATCTCTTACCGTCTAAAAGTTATTCAGAAAAAAAAACAAATTTGGGCCAAATTGCAAGGGTGAATTGCACCCCCTGAAGTTGAAGTTCCGCAGCAATGAAAAGCGTGCTTGAGTAACACTCCATGGAGTCTACAAACTGACAAAGTTTCATCAAAATCTGCGATTTACAGTTCGCGAGGTTTCCTTTGTAAGTAGTCCGCCATTTTGGATCCGTCATTTTGTTTTTTGTTTTATTCAAAAATAGCCTTTATATTAGTAATAAGCGACTTGCAAACCCTTATTATACCGAGTTTCGTGAATATAAATGCAGTTTTATATTTAATAAGTCCGACATTTTGAATCCGCCATTTTGTTTCTTCAAAATTACCATTGTATTGGTAATCAGCGACTTGAAAAACCCTCATATACCGAGTTTCATGAACATACATGCAGTTTTGCACTAAGTAGTCCGCCATTTTGGATCCGCCATTTTGTTTTTTCTAAAAATGCCTTTCATATTGGTAATAAGCGACTTGCAAAACCTCATATACTGAGTTTCGCCCAGAATGACAAATAATGCTTCATATTTGGGCCAAGCTTTTCGGGCTTTGGGACCACTGTGGGCGCGACGTAGTAAACAAAAATCTTTAGCCGATGACGATTAGAACTCCCAGTTTGGAGGATTGATACCTTACTGTTTGTTTGCCTGTACCACTGTTAAAGTTATCAGGGCTAATTATAACGTCGGAGGTCTATTTAGGTACTGAATACGAAATACGCGTTATTAAAATTTGAGTATTGGTATTATTAGTGTTACGTCCACATATTTAGGTTAAAAGTAGTTCTAAGAAGTTAAGTATTGAAGATTCCCGTTTTATATTCTTCTTTATTCTAATGACAGTGAGCTCTTCATTCATTATTTATAGTCACTACAGTCCTTTTTGTATACCACACATGCAATTACTTTTTGTAACCGCAGTAAGGGAAAAATGGTGAGTGTACAAGGGATTAGTAGTTTAAACCATATTATATAAGCAGTTCTTGTCCCACTATCTAGCATCAACGTATATACCTCTAAATTATTTTTGTTATTTAATAAATAAGTGTTGAAACAAAGGCGTGTGTGTGTATTCAAACAACCATACAGTCCACAAACAACAATTAGTAAAAAGTGTCTAGCGCTTTCTTTTCCTTCATTGAACGTCTGTTGTCAAATTGTTGAGGTAAGTATCATAAATTGTTATTTCATTATAACGTTATTTGAGTACTGCTTGATTATGTCTTTGTTATTAGTTACATAATTTTATTTGCTTTCCAACAATTATGGCAATTTTCTGTATAATACAAATCATTTTTAATAGTAACTTACTTTTGCAACTGTAGTAAAGTGAACGACGAAGTTCGGAAGTTAACAAATTATGGACGTACATATTTAACTTAAGACAATACAAACCTAATAACTTTTCTAGTTGATCGCACGTTACTTACAGTTCGTTGTAATAATATCAAGATTACAAGTACCATCGCGCAGGAAAGCGTGCGCAATAAAATGAGAGTACTTCGCAGGAGGAATAATAAATTACCACAACAAGGTCAAGAAACTACTACTAACGAAACTTCTGGCACCATAAATATTATATCCGACATGTCTGACATCACATCTTCACCAGCATTGATGACTTCATCGTTGGAAGTTGGAAGTACGTCCGGTTGTAGTTCTAAATTACCACAAGATTTAGAGAATGACCCACAGTTGCCAATTTCTCCAATAGAAACCCATCGCTTCGTTTCAAATGGAACACAAAGAGCTAACATATGAAGTATGCACAAGATGTCGAACAATGTATATTCTGGAAGACGTATTGTTGATATAAATTATCTCTTTGCAGCCCATAACACACAGTTTCAACACTCAGATATGTTTTCTTGTACGAATCAATATTTAAGTATTTCAAAAGAGCAAAGGCTTGGGTTAAGAAGTTTATTTACCATAAAATGTAGCATGTGTTTTGAAGTGAAACATGTAGACAGTGATGGTGACAATATATCACTGGATATCAATAAAGCAGCTACGTTGGGAACTATAACTTCAGGGGGCGGATACTCCCAATTGAGGGAAATATTAGCAACTTACGACATACCATCGATGAGTTCAAATTTATTTATAAAAAACGAAAGAATTTTAAGTGAATACATTACTGAGACAGCTTGGGAAATTATAGAAAGTAACGGAAAGAAGGTGGTCGTTATTGCTTAGAAGAAGGCAGAGTAGATAGAGATATAACTCATGTGGAAAAAAATTGCAACAGTTATGGAAAGACATTTAAATGCAGTGAATCAGTGTTTGCTGAGCATACTAACTGCTCGACTTATTTTTGCCAGGGACCTAAACCGGCAGAATTTAATTGGATCCCAGAAATGAAAACTTCGGGTCAATTAATTCGGGAAAATTAAATTGCTATGACTTTTTCGGTCGTAGCAGTCTCAAAAGGCTATTTTTTACTCGTTTTGCAGAAAAGCACTGTACTTAAGTGCAATAAAAATCCTGTCAAGCTTTTGCTCATATGTATGTATATTTTTATAATCATAATGTGTTTTCATCCACTTTAGGTGCTTGTTAAATGATATGCTTAATAACGCTTTGTAAAAGACTGAGCTTTAAAAGAAATAATACGAACTCTAACAAGCCAGTTTTTTTTTTTACATATGATTATTTGATCGATAAAATATATTTTTGCTTTTAATTACCACATCGTATCCTATAAGTCTTCTTAGGATAGAAAAGTAAATAAAGATTTAGGAAATGATACATTAAAATGCAAATAACTTTACTAACAATAGTAAAGGTCATTTTGACATACACCTACCTGTAAGTTCAGAACACACCTACAAATATTATTAATTTCTATCTGTCGGGAAATAATACAAATAAGAGCAAATTAAAATGTTAAAACAGTGTGGATACGTAAGATTACTTGGTAAACGTATTAGTTGTATTAATTATATAGTGATTTCTTGTATATCAACGTCGTTTATAGCACGTCCTTCATTAATTGAACCTCCACAACACATGCTGGTGAGATATCGATGTTGCAGCCTTCATTTGTCGAGTGGTTCTGACACCTGTTATATACGCGTCTATAATGCATTGCTTCCTTACTATATATGTAAGCCGCACGAGTCTAATTCCTCTAATAAATTCCGAAGTTGGATTAAATAGCAAGCAAAGTCGCACCATTATAAACAATTTTTAAATATTCGCAGATTTATCTTTTGTATTCATATAAAATTGATAGAATATGTATATATGAGTTGTATACGTCCAGTGCGAAGGATAAATTAATAATCCATTTGGTATTTATTTTTTTTTGCTGCGTTTCGTTGTTGGTTAAAGACTTTATCAAGCGAAAACTTTCTTCTATATTTTTCTTCCTTAATTGCCCTAATTTCTTGTGTGATCTTTGTTCAAAAATGACACGCCAATAATTAGATAAAATAACAAAGAAATAATATACTCAATAATACATTATAAACAATAAAACGTGTGTAAAAGACAGCGACACGAAAAAGTTCATAAAGAAAATTCCATTAATTTTATATAAGTTCTAAGGTCAACAAAACAATTTAGAGTTTTGTATTTACGTCAATTTTATTTTCTAATATAAAGAATCATCATGTTGATTTATTAACGAAATAAATATGAAATAATAGTAGTTGCAGAATATTAGGGCAAAGCAGACATTTGTTTTTTTTGTTTTGATGGTTCTTACATTTATAAAACTATCAAAAATAAAAGTTAAATAGTTGTCATTATTCACGCGATGTTTAACACTATTGTTAACTTGTTGTAACCATGTGTAACTGACAATGGGTTATTTTGAATGTTTCGGTTACATTAGTTACCTACCTTTTTATATTTAATTTAAATAAAAAAATCACAAGAAAAAAAACAAAAAGTTTCTGCTCTATCATCTAGTAAAATCATTAAGATTCGTCTCCTATATACAAGTGTTTATTAATTATCAAAACTTTGGGAGCGTAATGTAGATTGAATTTAATGTAATATTATTTTTTTTGCTGTGGAAATTATGACTCAATTAAGACTTCAGAACTAAAATACAAAACACTTCCTCATGTAATATTGTCTTTTTCAATTTCTATAACAGATTTTTACATGATTTATAACATTTTTTTTAAATATATGATTAATATTTCACTTACTATAAGTTGTAATATTTAATTTACGCAGCAAATATAATTTTTTTATAAATAGCTTTGTGAAAATAAGAATTTACAAAAATTTAATATATTAACAACATTTTAAAATTGTAAAAAGAATTATAGGAACGTACTAAAGAAACAGTAAGACAAACAATTATATATAGTGAAAGGCATGTTTGCGAGAACACGACAGATTAAAATAAAACTAGTTTTTATTAATATTCTTTGTTAAATGTCGATAAAATCAACACGCAAAGGAAAGATATATGACATATCTGGTTTTGTGGAAAAGTTTCAAATAATTAATTATATACATTTTTGATAAATTATGAACATCAACTCGATTATTATTTTTTTGTGTAAATTATTTTGAATATATTTCGTGTATAATATATTTTTTTTAAATGAAATTTTTATAGTTTTATCGACATTAAATTTATGATTGAAATTATTTTCGTGTTCTTTAAGTGCAGTTAGGTTTAATGGTGTTTTATAGCGTTGAATTCTATATTTTAGATATTGTTGTGTTTGGCCAACGTGCACACTATTACAGTTCTTATATGGGATAGAATAAATTAAATGAGATTTTTCATGAGAGGTGTTTTAGATTTTAATTGTGCAAAACAATATTTTTGATTGTTGTACTTTTTTATTGGGTTTTATTGAATTTAATGACAAAAATAGCAAAAGTGATCCATTGCAGCCAGATTAATGCTGCAAAAAATACAAAAGCTCATCTAAGAAATCGTTTAAAAATATTTTCTACTTTCGAAAACGTTTCAACAACTTCTACTGAAGTTTTTTTTATTAAAAATCGACGGTTTTTGAGGAAGTGGGGGTCTTTGAAATTTTTTTTCCTTGAAAAATGTTCCATATTTTACAGGCCCCACAGTTCAATTTTGTCGAAACAACAACTATATTTTATACAAGCTGTTTATAAATTGATCACCAAAGTGGATATCTCAGAAAAAGTAGTATTTATCAAATAGAACATCTGATGTAGACATAAAGTTAATAAAAAGCTCAAATACACAATGATAGGTGATAAGTTGTATAAAAATTCAAGTTAAACAAATTGAAAATCCACGCAATAATTATTACTGGCATTTATAGTTTCACGATCTTTATTTCATGGATAATCCGAATTTAAAGAAAATGTTTGTCATATGATGTTGCAGTTGCTGTTTAGGAAATAGGAAATACGTATTTCTATATGTTCCTAAAACATAGTTGTTAAATCCGGTATCATTTTACACACAAATTTTGTGAGCGTAAGTTCTTGATTAATAATCAAAAATAACAAAAGTGGTAAATTACTTCTATTTAGCTGCACCAACACGTTCATTTAATATAACACAAATAAATAAATAAATAAAAGAAATAAACAAGTAGAGATGTGAAGCGTTGGTTCAATTAATATTTTCAAAAAGCCGTACACCCTTAAAATAATAAACACGATCAATTTGCTGAACAAATAATTGTTAATATCCCGGAAACCGCTGAAGCTAGGTATATTAATCCTTAATACTTCTTCTCGTTGAAGAATTTATATCTGCATTAAATGCTGTATTCTGAGATACTATGTTTTATTTGACAAAAGTAGTTTTTTTTAAGGTTAAAGCAATCCAATTTGGTGATCAATATTTGAACAATATAGTTGCTCTTTTGACAGAATTTCACAAGTAGGACACATTTTTATTCCTGATGGATTGCATAAGTTACAGCAACATAACTTTTTTTAAAATTGTAAATATCTCAAAAATGTAGAATTTAGAGATGGAGAATTGTTTTTAAATAATGTGTATAGAACTCCTTAAAGTAAAAAAAAAACATTTCGTTAAAATAAGAAAGTTGCTGTTGACTTTTGTTATACTAAAATTTTTAAATGATTTTCGATATCAGATTCCGTTCATCATTTCTTTAGCGCTTATCTAGCTGCATTGGATGTCGAGAAAATGATAGTGGTAAACACCCTGTATCTTCGTAATGAAACAAATTTGCCCTACCACTTTTGTTATCTTTAAGTCACTATTAAGTCTATATTCAGCCTACTTTATGCTCTCAAAGTTTGAATAAAACCATATACCATGCACACATGTTTTTGAAGTAAAAGTAAAATTTGTCGACGAGGAGTATTCACAAGAAACGTATGCACGTTACGTCGATGTATATATAGGTATATATATTTTATCGAAGTCTCAATGGAATTTATCGGAAATTTATTGCTTTCGTCTAATAATGTAATAAAATACCACAGGATAGCCCCGGCAATCTTATTAGTTTATTCGGAGTTTGCTTATTCTCGTTACCAACGTAAAACTCGTATGACGACGGTTATAAAGCAATCTCTGTCTGCAATAACTTAGGCTACATCTCGGGGATTCTTACATATGTGTACCCTTTTCTATTAAGGGCGTGTGTCACATATTTTCGGAATTTTACTTACCCTACAGCTAAACGCAAGCCAGGCTTTTATATTTGGGAATTCCTTTATCAGATCTAACAGCATTTCTGCCTCTACCCGACAAGGTATGGTCTCTAGTGCTAATAAATCTACACCAGCTTCAACGAGCGCAGCAATGCGAGGCCTGTGCCATTCCCTCATGACTTCTACTGGCGTTGTTGCGGCATAGGATCCTGTGTATTCGGATGCATCGTGTAGTGAAGCTCCATATGGCCCCACAGAACCGACTATCAAAGGTTTTGGCTGATCTGTAGAGGAAATATATTGATTTGATTTGTTGGCAGCATATTATAGTGAATTACATTGTTTTGAATGTAAAGGGTCAATATAAATTTATATTTGTTTCTACGGGTTCTCATTTTCCGAGTGGACTTGGTACCCCAGTGGGGTAATGCAATTTGAAGTGTAGGGCGAAGGGGGCAGTTGAGTATGATTGATGTAATAATTGTTTAGTTATTTTGCGTTTTCACGTCATAATGAATTTTATTCAATAAACAGCGATCAAATAGGTTTATTTATTTCACATGTAGATATACAAACTTGTGCTTGCCATAGGGTACAAGATGATGGTTTTTAAATTAATAAAAATACAAATAATTAGTGCTTTTAAATTTTCTTAATATAACTGGTAGAAAATCACCACAATACCTACATATTTTTGAAATGGGATAAATATACGCTTTCTAACTACACCATCCCCTACTACGACTCACATTAAAAAAAATAACCTTATGCTGCAGAATAAAAATAAATGCATAAAATAAAATCTGATTTAACTGGTCGATTCCACTCATAAAAGTGTAATAATAATAGTAAAGCAGTTTCTTCGTTAGTTAAAGACAAGCGAATCATCAGGCATTCTGGAAAATTTTGGCTATAAGTCAAAAACGAAAGAATATAACTAATTTTTATTTTCGCATCGCCCTTAAGCATGTCTCGAAAATAGGGGTCAAGAATCGGCCACTAGTAATCCTATTTCTTGCGGTTAACGGGGTACTGTCTTCTGACAAGCAATTACCAGCACTGTAGAACTTAAATTTTTATCTCTAAGACATTACTACCTCACATTACTTCATTTAAGTATTTGGTAATAAATAATAAATAAATAAACCTATAAGACTAATTAGTTTGAATGCCAATTATTAGAACTATAATTTATATTCCTTAATCTAAGTAAAAATAAAATAAATTTGAAGGCGCCTTCGCCAAAAATATAATGAGTTTTCCGATTACAGTGCGCATCTACATAAACCGTAAGACTTGGAATGTGTAATATTTAATATAAACGCTACATACCTTTTAGTTCCGTATATTCTTGTATAAACCTATCGTAAGCTATTTTGGCGTAATCTACAGATTTCTTGATGAGATCATAAGCTTCCTGTTCGGATATTTTAAGATGTTCCACAAATCCATTAACGCTAGCTTGATATGTATTCGTCATTATAATGTCTGCACCAGCTGAAAATGGTAGGTATATCAATATAAAATACATGCATTATTTATATTACAAAACTAGTTGTGGTTGGTTTTGAGTTAAGAGTGGTTTCGAATACTTGAAAATGTGTACAATATGCAATAGATCAATGTACTAAAAAATATTTCATGCTATAAAGAGCACGTATATCAGGTGAATTTTCTTATCTTGAGACAACGGGATAGGTATCGCGTTTTGAAGAGGCCTATTGATGTCGACGTTTCACGCTTGCTTTTAGTGGATGGGGCTGTAATCCAGTTTCAAATCTCAAATGAAAACTCCATTTTTTATTACGGATTTGGGTTCGCCATTGTCATCCAAATTACATTTGTATAATGTAAATTGCACGACAATCGATTTGTCAAAAACATGATCCTCTTTTGAAATGCATTAGATTTGTTCCAACATGAGGTACAGTTGAGTAAGGATAGATCAGTGTTAATGTAACAAATATCCGTTTTCTGCGCTGAGAATCGCATGGCGTGTCTATTTATGCATCTTTGTTAATTGAAGTTTTAGTGTTAGTTTTCTTTTCAAAATTTCTTTCTTAATATTTAAAAAAAATATATTTTTGGGTATTGTCATACTGCTAAATAATTTGCATAAGTAAAAGCAATCACGTAGTTTTATTTCTAAGTATATGCCCTGCATTATTTTAAAGGTGAAAGGATTGAGTTAAATGGCATAATTCACATTATTGTGTATTTGAATATAAATAGTCAAAAAGGAAGTATTGTGTTGATTGACAATAGGTGCTTTAAATAATAATTAATAGCTGTAAGCGATCTCATATGTTAGAGCACTACCACCTATATATTCAAGGAGAGCCACAGCAGTACCATAACCAGGCCAATTCATGGAAAAACCCTTATTAGGGGAGTAGCAAAAATGGATGCTGAAGAACTACTGCAGCTTATTTGCTGCATCAATCTGCTAAATCCTGAGAGCAGGCCATTCATGACCTGGCTCGTCGAGTGGAAATTATCTTCGGCCAGTGGCGGTTTCTGTATAGGAGCACATGAGCACGTGAAACCCCCCTAAACAAATCGTCGATTAAAAACAGTAATAAAATCTATTATTCGATCTTAGATATATTCGTGAAATTAACGCAGCGAAACGAATAAACGACGCGACGTTCTGATTTTATCCATATGTCTAGCGCATAAAGGACGTAGGCGTGTGGGAGGAATACGGCAGATTCCATATAACGGTTGCACAAATTGAGTGTGCTCCTGTGCTCGCTTTCGTTGCATTTTCGGGTCACGTTAACAAATCGATCGACATCAACGTTCAGATATCGTGTTTTGCAGATAAACTATATTATATATATTTTGTTTATGAATGACTCACCTTTCACAGGTCGTAACTACTATAAGAACTAATACTGTTTGTTGGTGACAGTTTAATAATGAAACCAAGGCTGTGTAATTATTTTAATTTATTAAATAACATACTGCTGTAGTTTTTTATTAAAAAAAACAATTATCTGAATAAATTTCTTAATTTAATGTTATTTTCATTTGAAAGTTGTTTTGATATTTTAGGATAACGGTGTATTTCTTTATACTTTAAGTTTTAACAGAATTTTCGTGACTATATACAACATTATATTATTTATTTCACTATTGCTATATTTTTCCGTATTGGACGGATTTGCTTCCAGGTTTTTTGTTTGTTTCCTGGCTCTCTGCTTCGTACGTGCGAACGAAAGAGCCAGTGTGATATAGATATCGGGGTGGCTCACATGTGTTGTTTTCTTTTGCTTGGAATTTTAATTTATTAATCTATTAATTTGTTGCTGATATTAAGCTAGAGTGCTCAATGTTTAATCACACTCGTGCAGTTTAGATGAGTAATTAATACAGGTCTCTATTAAATTTAATTTTATATTTTAGTTTTAGGTATAAGAAGATTTTTGAAGAATTGTAGATGATAAAAGTTGATATAATTAACACAATAATCATGGTTGTAACAATTTAAATATTTAGTGTTAATTTAATAATATCTTAAATTTAACTTTGTAAAAAAAAAGGAAATTAGACAATATATTCGTTAAAAAAAACTATCTATTTTATTTAAAACACTGATTTAAATTTTCGCTTGAGGTACTTCATATACAGCAATACGTTTATTAAACCCACGCACATAAAATCACAAACTTAAACTCGTAAATCTTTAACTGTTCCCAAAAAACGTACATTTCTCTCAAAGATACAAATAATAATTGATTTTTTTAGAAAAACAAAAATAAATTGGCAACAGCGCAGCCGCAGTTAAAAACTACATCCCTCTGCAAAAAGCCGACAAAGCAAAGCCGCCACTAATGCACTTTGGTGCAGCCGACAAACAACAAAGAATATATATAGTACGTAAAAAAGTAATGAAATGTAAATACAGTACGTAAAAAAGGTAATGAAATGCACACAAAACAAACAAAGTAGTATTGTAAGTAAACACTAAACAATATATAAATAAGAACTATGGATGCGAACAGTTTTACTGTGCAATATTTGAAATACAATTTTAATTCATTTAGTTATGAACAACAAAAATTCAAGTTAAAAGTATGGGCAGACCAAAACCAGAACTTAATTTGACGCAAACTACAAACGGTAAATTTAGAGACTTTACAAGAAAATTTAAGAAGGACATGTACGAAAAAAAATGATTGGATTTAGTTAAAACTTGCATGTTCTTGATTTGTGAACATCTCTAACGGTTTCTGACCACGAGCCGCCACTGTCTTCGGCAACAAAGAAATCGCACTAGCGACCATCCTAGACATTGAGGGCGCCTTTGACAGGGTATCGTTCCTGTCGATGGGAAGGGCGCTGCGAAAACGTGGAGTTGAGCCAACGATTACGAGGTGGATCAGCAACATAATAAGAAACACAAAGGTGTCGCACAACTTCTGCACGAACAGGGCGGCTGTGGCAGCGGGCTGTCCGCAAGGCGGCGTACTGTCACGGTTGCTATGGTGCCTTGCAGTGTTGGGCAAGCTAGGGGAAGTGAATAAATTTCTACAGCGATTATACATATCGTGTTTTGTCGGCTCTCAATAAATCACTAGTTAACACTGCTCCCCACTCAAGGCTCGAATAAACGCGAGTGTATCTAGCCGTCGTAAAAATTTATTCACTTCTCCTATGTTGCCCAACATTGGTGCCTTGTGGTGAACGGCCTGCTCTCTGAACTTCGGGAGGGGAGGGGAGGGGCTTCCACGCGTAGGGCTATGCCGATGACATCATCATTCTTGTCTGCGGGAAATTTGAAGACGTGGTATCTGAAAGGATGTAGGTCGCGTTCAAGCTTGGAGAAAGGTGGTGTACAAGAGAGGCTCTTAATGTCAACTCTAGTAAAATGACTGTGGTTCCGTTCACATGGAGAAGGAAGCTTCCACTATATTCGGCTTTGAAACACTCGTATCAACCGAGGTTAAATATCTGGATGCTGTTTTTAGCTTCTCTGGGAAATACAGCGTAGATATCTCCAGCAGACTGCAATAGCGTGCATCCGCAAACCAAATCGGGACTATCCCGTTGGTTTGTCGATGAAGACGCGCTTTGGGGTCAATCCGTTGGACGAACCTAGAGTCGGCAAGTTAACTCTTAGCCAGATGGCGAACTTTTATGACAGGTGCAACCTGAATGAGAGGGCTAAAATGGATATGAGGGCACAATAGGTCTTTCTGGCCGAATTGTCTTCTTCGGTTACACCCGCCCATGGAAAAAAAAATACAAAAAGCTAAGAGGCTGCAGTGTTTCCGGTGACTCCTGTCAGACGGAAAAAAAAGTCTGTATTGTACCTCAACTAACATGTGTTTTAACAAATCATAAATTTGTATTCTAGTGCAAATGTGTAATGTAATGCAACGTCATAGATCATGTGCATTGATATTTATCATGCTTCCATGCTTAACACCACACCTAATGACTTACAAAGAAAATAGTATAGTGCGCGTACGTTTAATATCAATTTGACAATTTACTAGGGAATTTAATTAATACACTGTTATTTATCTCCCCTCCTTTCTCCTTTCACCCTTCCCTTCCTCCTCAACATCTGAAATCATGTTTCTCGAAATATCTTACAAAAAATTGACGTCTTCAGGAATCAAAGCCAATGTTTCCGATTGATTTACCTTTGTTTCTTAAAAACTTTAAGCGTAATGACGTCTAGCTGACAGCTAGCATGTTGACACAAACTCAATACAATTAAAACAAAATTAAACTGTTTCTAACAATAATTATTATTTTTTTTTATAAAATGTTTAGTATTTTAGGTGTCTTTTTCCATAGAATTTAAATCTATAATAAAAAATGGAGGTATTCATATAGTGTTTGAAAGATGGTCGTAACCCCACCTTCTAAGAGTGGCGCTGGAGGGTCAAGATTAATATCATAGAATAGTTCCTCCAAAACAAGCAACTTCACAACGTTTCAGAAAAAAATAAACTTACAGAATCATTTTCTTTTTCTGTTTGAAACTTTACTTAATTACAGATTTCAAAAGTTGAAACGCGTTTTCTTTAAAACTTGTTGTGCAACGTTCCGTTTCTGATTTCGGCGAGCGTATGTATGTATGTTATTTTATTAGGGCGAATATCTTTTAATTTTAGTCTATAGTAAACTCATAATTATTCTTAGGATTTTATGAGCAAATTATCTTTTCTCTTTATTATACATATAACTTTACGAGGGGAGTATTTAATTAAGCAGGTTTTAATTTATGTGCCACTTGTCGAATCCAATTTAGCATTCAAAGAGACAGTTTAATTGTCTTTTTTTGTCGCTGGCAGCCCCAGTTTTATATTCACCAACTAATTAACTTTTCTATCTGTTTACTCCAGATGCTCGTTCACATAACAATGC
This sequence comes from Protaetia brevitarsis, assembly GCA_004143645.1. Lineage (NCBI taxonomy): Eukaryota > Metazoa > Arthropoda > Insecta > Coleoptera > Scarabaeidae > Protaetia > Protaetia brevitarsis. Next base: position 2,490,274 of record RXPK01000186.1, read on the forward strand.
TTTTATTTTCGATTTATGAAACCTCGTCACCACCAAACTGAACACCTTTACATTGAATAGGACATTTTAATTGAATAATATCTCAATATCCCTTTTCAACGCCATAGTTTTTAGGTTTCTTCATGCAACAAAAGGATAAACATTGCAGCATAACGTTTTTTTTTTATTAAAAAACTTTTAAAAAATATGCCGTCTATTGGTGAAAAGGGAAATTAGACGACATGATATGAAAATAAATTAAAAGTTGGAAAAAAGTGTCAGCATTAAATTTTTGGAGGTAGGATTTTTTGTAAATATAATTATTTAAGAGAGCTCAAGAATGCTATTTGTCTTTCAAATATTTTTTAAAATAATTACATATTTTTACTACTAGTATCTCAACTTAGGTAAGATCTCTAAATTTGCTCAATATTTAAACATTTTTGTCATTTTTGCATAATTAACACACCTAAAGCAAAAAAGGGGAGTTTTAATATTACGACTGTTGTTGTAAAAACTGTGTCCAGTAATAATAAGTGAATTTCACATATACTTAAACTGTCGAATAAAAAGATACATAATGACATAATGATTGATCAAACAGTGTTTGGTTTTTAGTTTTTAGTTTAGTATAGTGATATGAAGTAGTCGATTAACGAAGTATTTGCATCCTTTGGCTCTTACTCATATTGTAAGTAATTTTCTAATTATTGCATGCGCTTTCCTAATTCAAATTTAGATCATTTTGTTCTAGTATTTTCATAAATAACCAAAGCATTTTAACTTGCTTTTAAAATTTATTGGTTAATTTTGTTACAATTTTATTTATTTTTTGTTAATATTTAGTAATATGTTCGGTATTTAATTCTATATTTTATTATTCGCTTTTCACCTGGCCTGAAGATGTGCTTTTTACGCACAAAGCGTTTGTATTTGATTTGCAATAAAGAATTTGTAGGTAAATAGGCTATTTTTTTCTCACCTAATAATAAAAAATAATTCATTGATTTTCCTACCCCTTGCATTATTTTACTCGTTCGTATAACTGTTTAAGACTATTATATTCTTTTTAGAAAGTGCAGGATATAAGAGGGCCCAAGGTAAGGCAAATCTTTCTCTTCGATTGCACATGCTCCCAGATGTAACGCCACTGAGTTGCATAGTGCCGCGCCATTTGAGAGGAGATGGATGGGTATTTTATTTTGTTCCTCACAAAATCTGTATTTGGATTCCTTTGCTACTTCAAGCTTACTCAGATGTTTTTCAGTTTATAAATGGCCTAAAGGAGTCTCTGTTAAAATATGAATATTGTTCTCTTGTATGTGTATAGCATTCCGTAAATCTCTTCTGCTTATAAGTTCTCAGAAGAGTTTCAGTTTACTCATTCCTTAGAGATTCTCCCAATAGTTGGGCCTTCTCTGCTTTTTAGTTTTTTCAGTATAGTACTGCTACTTATTCCACAAATTGTTCGAGCAGTAAGAATGGCATTCCAAGTTCTTTTTTACAAATTATGATGTTACGATAGAATGACACTAAATGATTCGTCAATAACGAGGCATCTAATGCAGGTGTACCTAACATATTCGGCTTTGTTGGTGCACACAATTTCGATTTGCATAGTAGAAGGCAAAGCCAGATTTGTTATTTTATTCGGCTGCGTGTAAATATGCATCTATATATACGCACATGTATTACATATGTCATAAATTTAAGTTCATCATCTGTACATATAGCATACATATGTAAATTTTCTTTGGTTTTCTCTTAGCTTGCCAAAAACTGCAACACTTTGAAATTGTTACCTATTTGAAATATTTTTCTGCATCAAATAGAAAGAATACTAACTCGGCGTTCAGAATTAATTGCTTAATTGGAAAGGATCTATTTTTTTTATTTAAAACAGTTTTGTGCGAGACCTTAATACTTTGCAGATATAAGATTTAATGGATATTTGTTTGAATCAACTATTTTTTGCGGACAAAATATCATTGTATGGACAAATAACCGAATATATTAGTCTAAACAAATTATTACTTGCTTTAAATAAATATATTTTGTTGCTTTAACAAACCTTTTTTTTCGTGTAGTACAAGAACATAATGAAACCGCTGCGGATTCCAGATATAGTCATCTTATTGAATATCTTTGAGAATATTTCTCAAAAGTATTAAATCAAAGGAAGTAATGTAGGAATTCTCATAAACGATGATGCTGAATGATATACGTAGTACTAAGTACATATTTTGATACTTACTGCATAAATTCGCTAAGCTACCAATAGCACAAGAAATCAAGGGAACCTTTCGTAACAATTAATTGTTAATTAATTAATTTACATCAGTTAAATAGTAGTAATACTAATATACTTATCCAAGCGTGTGGGAGATATTAAGGACAATGAACTCACAAATTATCATCAACATCTTAGCAATAACTGCCTAAGCTAAATATATAAATATAAGTTAATATTTTCTGGATAAATATACTCCACGAAAATATTAATTAAAATTAGTTCCAAATATGTACTGGAAGATATACCAAGCTAATTGTCACAAAAAGAAAAAAATAAATTGCGTAAATATCCAAAGTTATTGACATAACTACTGATGGCGTACACAATGTTTCGTTATTGAAAGTACTAGACACTAATGTACACCAATAAAATACTCCAGCACTATCTAAATGGTTATTAATTTTCTGTAATGTTTACATTATGTCTGGAGCAATGCCTGATAAATCATTGTACGTCACTTTCATATCTCTTTTGTAATCAATATTTTAATGATATTATATCAAGTTTTTTTTTTTATTTGATTTTATATAATTGGTGAATGCCAAATTGTTGATAATTCCAATAATCTAAAAAAGATATTCAAACTAATATGTTTTATATATCCACAAAAAGTAAACACAACGAAAATTTTCATGCATAGATAAATTCTATATGTGTGTATGTGATGGTTTCAACAGTAATTCATTTGGAAATTATATATTTGCTTTGGGTACTTCACAACGAGTAAACAGATAGATGTAATTTAAATCAAGCTAGTGTCCTACGCATACTTATCTAGTTTTTAACTTACCCCTTAAAAAATCAAGATGTGTATCGATGACAGCTTGAGGATCAGTAGCCAAATATCTTGCGCTCCATAACACATCTCCATCAATCGGTTGGCTGACGTGACAACTCAATTGTGTAGCAAATCCGCCATCTAAGACCACGACAGGAGAAACTTCAGTTCCCGCTGGCGATTCTCCTGTCCCTCTTTCTGTAGAGCTAATGCTTCCGGGCGACATAATTATTCCTTCTGCAAGAAAACGAGGTTGTCTTAGCCATTGTTTGTTAATGAAGGCAGGCAGGTGACAAATTGGTCTTGGGGTTACTTTTGGAAGAGTGGAGTCGAAGTTTTACTAAGGTTTTAAATTTGAAACAGAAATTCTGAGAGTTCTGAGTTCATAAAAGGATTCTATTTTACCCTTTACTTTTTTTCGGTTATTTTTGTCAGGTCAAACACAAGCGAAAGGACGGAATCTGTTCAATAGTAATCATTTTAACCGTCTTATTTCTATCATGAATTTCCTTTATATCCATAACATAACTATTTGTAAATAAAAGTGTTGCGTAGGCTTTCACGGCCGGAATCTACTGTAATTCCACTAGACCACGGCTCAACAGCCCGGAAAAACTTTTTACAGTATTTGTAAATAATTTGAAGATATTTTTATATCTATTTTTTTTTTGGCAAAAAATTAACCCTTTGTTCTTCTAAAGGAAGGAGTTTCTTTATAGAAATTTTGCTGTAAAATTGTTCGCTATTATAATGGCAATAATAGCTTTTCTAGCAGTTTATGACTAATCACAGGACAAAGTAAGAAAATATAACAAGGCAGCAATAGATGCAGATACAAGAATATAAGCCTTTTTTATTACAGTATGAAAACATTAACTAAATTAATGTATTTCTGCTAGTTACTGTAATAAATTTATTTCAGTTCTAAAATTTATTACAGTAACTCGCAGAAATACGTTAATTCATTTAAGATATAGATACAGTTAGTACAAAACCTTTTAATTTAAATATAATGATTAGCTTAAAACTAAATATTTATAACTGCAGGAACAAAGAAGGAAACCCATTTTATGTGGTTATCCGGTACTTGTTCAATTCGGGTGTTCCATCATGGATTCTTCTGGCTTAGTATGGCCATCGGTATCGGCGGCGTTTTAATACATTTATGCTTATTGCAATTTTGGCTTTGGCTTGAGTAGACTGATACACTGTAAAAAAAGTTGCCTACAATTTTACAGGTAAATTTGCTTCATAAGGTAAAATTTCTACCATCTAGTAAATTTCACATACTGATGTATTTTTCAAAGATTTTTGTGGGTATTTAGTGCACTTTACAAGTAATTTTACTAGTGAACTATTAATTTTACTGTACATAATGTGAGGATCTTTTATATTTATTTGTTTTTACTTGAATTTTCGGATAAAACTATAGCTACCATGGAAAATAAGAAATTCATACGCCGCAATGTGATTGGTTATTGGGTTATTTATTTGTGTCTGTAGGTAATTCTATTCGTGTGTCGAACTTATTATTGGCTCAATGATATCACCTGGTAAACAATCGTAGCTTTCGCGTAATTCTGTTCATTCTTGATCCCTGGTTGAGGGATTTAGTGTGACTTACCACGTGCTATAAAACAGATGAAATTACGTACATATAAATTGTAGGGTAAACGATTAATATTTGTGTCCATTTTGGATAAATTTAAGAATGAATCTTACTAATTTTAGTAATTTTTCCGAAATTTGATGCAGAAGCACGATTTGGATTTTTTTAGAACGGAAGCCATATCTCAGCTTGAAATCGCATTTCACTGCATACATGTTATTTTTTTTTATTATAACTATATGTATTGTGTATAACAATTTATTCATTTCTTTTCGTTCCTTCGGTTTTTAGGTCTTCAGAAAAGCATGGAAATGTTCAACGACGTATCGCTTTTATATATTAGCAAAAGCTTTTTCAAGTAAAAATATATAAAAAATAGAAATCATAAAGTGGTAATGAAAATTATTTATAAATAAACTTGTTGCCCAATAAGTGACAAAATCATAATTGTTTTGTTTACTATAAATTTTGAATATATCGTTTTGTTTTATTTAAAAATTGCCTTTCAATGTAATGTTTTGATTATTTATGTAAGTTAAATATGAAAACATTGAATTTTGTAATTAAATAGTTTCTAAAAAATACTATTGTATTTAGTTATAAAATTAAGTTATATAGTTTTGTGAAGTATCGTATGTCAATTTTATGATCAACTGGGTTTTTATGTTTATGAATTTGAATCATTTCAAGTATATTACGTGTTTTTAAATTTTGTTCCATATTTAAAATTTTTATATCGGTAAAATCAAATGTATGATTTTAATTTATTTCGTGTTTTTTTAAGGTTTTAAGATTTTTGTTATATTTATATTCTTTTATTCTATTTTCTAAATATTTATGGTTTTCAGTTTGACAAATGACACGTACAGCACACGCTTTTATATATAATATCGTTCGGTATATTATTGTTTGGTATTGTTCGGTAAATATACAGTTCATATAAATATTACATACGAATTTTACAGTACAATCTTTGAAAAATACATCAGTATGTGAAATTTACTAGATGGCAGAAATTTTACCTTATAAGCAAATTTACCTGTAAAATTGTAGGCAACTTTTTTTACAGTGTAGATGTAGCCGTCTCTATAAATTAGCACAATGAGTCCACTAAGGGTGGTCTACATATGCTTGTAGCCAACGACACTTCCCAAACCATAATTCAAAACGCAATGAAAGAACTAAATCCTAAATATTCTGTCAAATGCAAAACTTTTATTATAGATTTTGTTTATTAATTTTTCTTGACAATTATTTTTATTATTAATCAATTAATATTTTTAAATTTCTTTTTCATATTCTTTCCTTTTAAAACAGCAAATGAAAATCTTATAGCAGGGAAGAGAAAATCAAGAATTTATTTGATCTCTTTTTTACGACTTCTTCACTGCATGTTGCTTTTCTTTAATTGTTTGAAATTCCCTTCTCCTTTGGACAATTATTGTCTTTTTCTCATATTGCCGGTACTCAAAAATCCGACTTTAGTACTTATAGCAGACGCTAATACTAATTTACTCAAAACTAAAACATCTGATTTTAGCTTCATAAATTGTTTACGCCTATTTTAGCAAAAATAACGTTATTATAAAAACATATAGCTGTAGATACTTAAGATTCATTTTTTTTTAGACAGTGAAACTAAACTAGAATCCTTCGGTTTACATCTTTATAACTAATGGTTACCTAAAACAACTTTTTATATAGTGTAGATCAGTAGATCTACATTATATACAAGCGTAATCTGTGGCTTTATACTATTTTTTAAGACTCATATTTTTTAATTCTTTTCTTACGTTAACAATCATTCAAAAAAATTTAAATCTTCATTTGTTTACCATATCGTTGGTTGAAATACTAAAAGTTAATTAAACCATTAGCGGATAACATTCACTTTGAGGGACGTTACTAAAGTGTATTGTAATTAGTGCTGTTATCCGGATCCGGATAATTTATTATCCGGATATCTGGACCTTAATGTTATCCGGATCCGCTGTCTGAAATCTTGGATCCGAATCCACTATCCGAAACCTGAGATCCGGATCTGCTATCCGACACCTCATATCTCGTGCAATAATCACTAAGGTTTATTGAACACGTATTGCTGTGGCCTGGCTACGATCTGTTTATATCAATGTTTCGAGCAAATTTTCTTAGAAATTAATTGTTTATTTTTAAATAAGATTTAGTTGATGTTTTGGATTGTTTACTTTAGTTAGTTAAATGTTCAGTTGAAATTGTTTCCACCCTTTAATATATTTTTGTATTTGCTTATGTAGCTCATGTCCTTCTTTGAGGAGTTCTTCTTCGATGATCTTTGTGCGTTGCAGCCATTGCTGCCATTTTGGTATTTCATTCTTATTTAAAGATTTGTTTCGTTAATTCTGATTTATATCATCCATCAAGGAACTCGCTTAGTAATAATTGGTATTATATTCTTGTGTACACAAATTTAGATATAGGATCATTTATTATTTTAGTTCTGGAAGATATATTTTGTTTAAAGAGTTAATTTTTCGTTTTTGTATATTTTGCTGTTTTGTAATTAGTTTTAATCAACTCGGGTTGGGTGAATTGAAGCTTTGTGCTTGCTTTTAGTTTTTATTTATGTAAATTACTTGAATTCTCCACGATTAATTTAGTTTGGTTAATTTTGAAACCACGTGGATTTTTGTGTTAAAAAAAGGACTATCTTCCAGAACTATTTCACCTTTTGCTTTGTTAAAGGATTTTCATTGTCCTTTTGTAAATTAGAATCTCATGCAGTTTTTGATTTCGGCCAGAGCCCTAAGCTCATGGTTTTTTTTTTTCTGCAATTTGTTACTAAATGTTTTTTTTCTTTTTTTTATATAATAAAATCATTAATTGTTATTAACGTCATTCTAAATTCTGTTCTTTTATTTTAAATTAAACCTTTTCAAGTTTTGGAGTATTTAAAGAAAGTCAGATTTCTTTCGCCCACGTTTTACTTTTCGTGATTAGTTTTAATTTGCGAGGGTAACCCTGAGTTTAATTGTTCTTTTGCACCTTTAAATTTTTATCCGCTGAGCTAGTTAATTGAATTTTCATTTTACTTTTCATTTTGCATTTTTTTGTACCTTCAGTACACAGCAGTATGTAATGCAAAGTGAATGCGAACATATGTAGCAAGTGCACTAATATTGAGTTGGTCGATAATTTATATCTTTTTCAGATTCGGATCAGAAAACCGTATAATAGATCCGGATCTACTATAGGGTTCCCAAATCCGGATCTGAGAACGGGATAGTAGATCCGGATCTGAATATTCGGATCTCAGTTTTATCGGATATCAACAGCACTAATTGTAATTAGTTGAATTTAAAAAAGTGAGAAAATACGTTAGATTTGTATCATACATATTAAACGCATGTTATATTTAACTATAAAAGGTTAAATGTAGCGTGGTTGAATTAGTAATAATATCCAAAATGAATCCTGAGTTGTATTCGATAAAGAATGGAGGGTAAAAGTTATTTACTTATCTTTTCCGGTTTAAAATATAAAAATTTGTACATTTTTGGTTAAATTGACACCTTAGTAATAACATGTATATATTTTATAGTCAAGAGACAGTTTTATTCAAAAATTTGGGCGCCGAATTTAGGTCGTTGCGCTAAATGGGATATCTTCGTCTATGCTTACGTTCTGTTTCAGACTAACTCTAGCCTAAGTAATGGACGTTTTAGAAGAAGATGATGGATTTTCTAGGAAACTAATGTATATATACTCCCACCTGACAATCATGGCCATGAAACAGATTTAGACTGTGATCATTCAGACGACTATCAGGAAGATAATGTAAATCATGTAGTATGTTACGAAAAAATTGTGCAAAAGAAGACGATTTCGATGACGAAGACAATATACGTTATCTAGTATTAAGGAGCAATTGAAAAGTTACAAAAAATCCAGATATTCCTACAAGGACTGGGTCACAACAGCATCCAACTATAATAGTTGCACTGAGTGTATGCCAGTACTTCCATATCATGAACCAATTGTAGCTGAGTTTCCAGTTGACTACTTCAGATTATTGTTTAGCGATATGTCTTTTAGAACATATTATGAAAGAAGTTATAAATATGCTTTGCAAAAAAAAAAACATAGCCCAGAATTGAGCATGGAAGAACTGTACGTTTTTCTAGAAGTGCTATTGATGTCAAGAGATGCATAATATCCTAATAGGCGTATTCAACAGTGAGGAAGACATATCCAAACTAATTCCAAAACAGTACTAGATTGAAAAGATTTGAGAAAATTATGAGATTCTGTCATTTCAATGATAACAATAAAATGGATGAAAACAATAGGATGTATAAGTTGAGATCAATTATTGAAACTATGAATAAAAAAAATATAAAACATGGTGGCATTGAAGAACATATGTCGTTAGACAAAAGTATGATACCGTCTTACGGTAAGCATTACGCTAAACAATTTATTCGCGGAAAGCCCATTAGATTTGGTTTTAAAAATTGGGCCTTTTGTTCGAGTACTGGTTATATGCTTGCATTCGATGTTTACACAGGAAAACGTTCTAAACAGGATGAAATGTTGAAATAAATATTTATTTGCGTATTAATTGTAGGGTAATTCGATTAAACATGCTGTACTATTAGAAACAAAGAAATTTACTTTGCACGTAATGACGAATGCTTTCAAGCCAAGGCTGTATTCTTCATAAGCAAGAATTATTCTAGTTGAATTACTATTTGTTTCAAACAATTTTTTCTTTGTGCCTAATAAATATATCTTTACCACTGTTTGAAATAATAATTTATTTAACTTAATGCACATTTATTAACGACAAAGGATTTTTTTATCAGTGCACTTGATGAAATGGCACTAACTTCTAGGCGTACGTAATAATATACAACAAACAACAGTGAAACATATTCGCAGGCCTTATCAAAGATTTGCTTACATTGTACTTAACGCTGCAGTTTTAATATCTAACGTTGTTGCAGAGATAAGATATTGATGTTATAGTTCTTAAACACAATATTAACGGTTAGTGACATACATGTATAACTAAGATAATAAAAATAATCACAGCTGTCAAGGTAATTTATCTGATGAATAAAAGATACCTATTATTAAAAAAATAAAGAATATATTTGATCGGTTTAACGAAAGCCGTTATATCAATCTTAGGTTACTATATTTAATTCAAACAAACCTTTTTTAAGTAAGGTTTTTTTTTTACAAAGATACATTATTTGCGGGAAAAATCTTATAACTCAGTGTGGGAAACAAATTATTTTGTGCGGTGTTACCCGACTGCACCTGAGTTTTGTAACTTTCCAGCCCCTCAAAACTTATTTACATGTTGATATATTTTCATTCGTTTTAAAGATCATATCCATGACCTTTATTGTGAATCAAGAAATAATGAAAATATAGAAATAATGTCCTCGCATTTATATCGATTTCATTAAACAGATGGTATATTTGTTGATTTGTTTTAGTGACTTTCTAGTCGAATTATCGCACGCAAGTTTTTTTTTCTGTTAACTTTATAGGCAAAATCCAAAGATATTGTGGAGTGGCCATCAGAGAGATGAGGTTGATCTCGAGAGAATTAAATAAGGAGTATAGGTCAAGTACTTCCACCTCATCTGTTCTAATGAAAAATTTGACTAATATTCATGTAAATATTTGAAGGTAATTAAAATAAGAACAATATATATATATATCATGTCAAGCATGTCCTTAAACCTATATAGTGAAGAATTTGCCAAATAGTCATTTATTATACAGATACAGGTATCTCCATAAAAAAGGAAACAATTAAGATTTTGGCGGCATCGCGGCTGGGTGATTCAATAAGGAACATATCGCAACATGAACTTTAAACTTCTGATTGTACTTTAATTTTTATGTGTTTTTTACGGTACTCTGTCTACATGTAATGAATCGTTTGTGATGAAATGAATGAATTTCGTTACTCAAATAACATTCAAAATACTTATGTCTTGTAACAGAATTAAACAAACAAAATATTGTTAAACAAAAGAATACATTTGGAAGTTTCAAAAAATTATTTTGCGTAATTTTAGTGCATATGGAACCGATGTTGTTAGATGTATAGAATTTATTAAGCACACCAAAAGAAAAAAAGGCAAACAAGAATTAACTTTTTCTGCAGATATGGTTTATCTTTCCTTAAAGGAAATTGAAACGAATGTTAACTGGACTAGTTATATCTCTACGCCGAGAGAAAGTAATTGCATTAACTGCAATTAAATGCAATTCACCACGGTTTTCTTGTTAGATTAACGATAATTTTGGTTAGCTCAACAATATTTTGTTAACAAACCTGTGTTGTTAATTATATAAATATTTGTTGATCCCCCCAGTGTACCTTTAAATATTTTTCTCCGCCAGAGCCTTATAGAGAACAGTATCGGGAGGTTGAACAACTTATTAAGCCACTTCAAATTATAGATATTAATGGAAACATAATTTTCTGTAGTTATCCTTTCAGTGCGCCTTCCAAGGAGACCTGTTACGGTGCGAAGATTATTCCTACTAAGATGTAGTAATTCATCAGCCTTCTTGTTTGATAGTCGCTTAATAAAGGTCTTTCCATGAATTTGCCTGGTTATTTTATCCCAGTGCTTTTTTTATTTTCCTTTTTCCCAACTTCTTACTTGTTTTCGTGCTGTGTTTTTGGACACTCCTAGAACAAGTTCTAGGAGTGTCCAAAAGCTAGGAGTTCTAGGCCTATATATGAAGCCGATGATCCCTTCCTTCCTAACTTTATTAGTTTCCTTTGCTGAATGTCCGGGCACCCACAGCAAAGTGACTTTACTGCGGTCTTTCGAACCCTTTTGTAGCATAATTGGATAAATTCCATCCGGTCTTATCGATTTATATGGTTTGAATGAGTTAATTGCCCACTTCACTTTTTCCACATTCACCACTTTGTTTGCGACTTGCCAGTGCCTCTTAAATGTTAAAGTTTCCAGTTCTGCCTTATTGCAGTCTTGCATTGATGAATGGCCCATTATAGGTCCCGGAGCGTGAAGTCGAAAAAGTTCTCTTATGGTCTCACTTCCTGTCTTAGTATAGCTTCCGCCTTCTGTTTTCAGAGTATGTATTGAGCTGTGAGGTTCTTTAGATAATATCCTAGCGAGTCTGGCACATTCCGTCACCCTACGTTACCCCCATAAAAAAATAACAGAAAGGAACACTAATATCTAACTGATTATTTCAAGGCCACGAGATTCGAGCAGTTGTAGTACTTTTTAAGATAAGTTACCCAAGGACCGAATTCAAAGTGTCCAAAACCGATGGTTTAAATAATACGATTTTGACATAAAAGTAATATTACTTCGCCTCTAACTACATATATTGGCTTTGTATGATGAATCGTTTTCTTTCAGTAAATTATTTGATTATGATATATGATATTTGAGTATTTATTTGATATCATATATCCAAACAAACATTTTTGCTGTCTAGGTAATTCATTTGGATAAAAGAAATTTCTTCAAATATTTTGATTTTTGAAGAAAGCAATCAATTTAAAGTTACTATTTACTCTAAATAAACTTACTTAAATAAGCTTTTTTTCAAGCTATTTATTTCATTGCGGGTGATAATATTTTTTTTGGCACAGTTGACTTACTCATTATTCCTAATGAAACAAAACTTTATAGAAAAAATGCTAATTCAAATGTTAGTTAATATAATAGTAAAATTTATTACTTAATCTTGTTAAGAAAGTAAAGAGCAAGATTCCATTTACTTACTTGCCAACCTTTTTTTTAAATATAACTAAATACCTATTTATATTAATGCATTGCATGCACACAAATAACACGTTAAAATGCTGTATGAATGAACAAATTACTAAAACAAAATTCCCAACAACGAATAAATTATAATCGCATCATTGCTAAGTTTAATAGTGTTGTTTGATATTTATGCTGTATTTAATAAAAAGAAAATTACCTTGAATCTTAGATCGTGATGGTAGAAGGAAGCAGCTCTCGTATTAAATTAATGCACATTCAGTAAAACCACAATTTAGACTGCATAACGTTCTGTCGCGTAAAGTTTAAGTGCTAATGGAAACTGGTGGTCATTTTATTTCATTATCGGCATTTGTAGTCAACAACAGTTAGATAACAGCAAATCACTGTGTTTACTTCTGTACAATTATTATTTTATCAGTTGAAAAAAACTGTGCTATTGAACTTGCTATTATCGTAAAGTCTTCGATTCATAAGACGTGGTGTAAGACACTAAATTTACAAAGAATGGCTTTTCTTACAGTTTGGATATCCTATAAAGTTAAAAGTATCCTCTTATCAGCTATCTACAATCATGTTTGTTTTGACTACCATCGACTTTATTTTTCTTGAAGTTCAGTGTTGACGATAATTGTTGCTGCACTATTGACATTTTCTACACCAAAATCGGTTAGTACGTAAACATGTTTGCTAAAAGTAAATAGTTTTTAGAGATAACAAATCAGTAACTATGCAGTTATGCTAAAAAATCACGCGTTACTATTATCAAATATCCAATAAGTGCGGTGCAATGATGCAATATTGAATTTATCGACACAATTCTCCGACATAATCTATACGAATACAAAATATCAGAGCGGCGAAATTATTTATAGTAAGTATACTCTACGCAAGATAAATATTATTTTTAGTTTGATAGATACGATAACTAAATGTCAAATCCTAAAGAAAGTATATGTTGGGGTATGTAAAGATATGGGAAATGAATAATTATGTGAATGCAATTTTGCAAAATTGAAGGAACTAGGTATGTATACGTTTGCTGTTTTCGAGATTACAGCTTATAGTAGTTTATTGGTAGCGATACTCACCGAAGGTACAAAATAAATTCAAGTTATTTTTACACAATGCACAATCGGGCCAGCACAATAGTGACTAAATAATTGCCTTTTATGTATTATAAATTTAACTTTATATTTTCCCATCAATGCGCGTATTCGATTGGTTCTATAGATCTTATCGGCTTCCTATCCGTTTTATATAGATCACACCGCCTATAACATATCCGTGTGACGGAAATTACAACGTAGGATTTTTCTCTTGCGGTATTATGGAAAATGAATGAAATGAAACATTTTATAATATCCATCTTTATTTAATATAGCAGTGTTTTACATTTTTAACTTATTTATATACTTAAATTCCATACTTAGGGTATGGAATATAATTCGCAATTAATGGCTATAAAAATTAGTGTAGGGGGTAACAAACAGTGGCGGCTTGTGACAATATTGAGTGGTGGGGCCAATCACGGATCAACTCACTCCCTCCTCCCCCCAGCTTCCTGCGTTTTATTAATTTTATAAAGTTTTAAATCAATTTAGCTCAGCTTGTAGTAATTTGTTACCTCATTTTTGTTAAGGGCCATTATTACAACCGCGATTTAAGGATTAAATATGGCAAGGTCGAGTTTACTTTTGAAATTTATGTCGATTGTAAGTCTAAAGTGAAGTCTCAACCGAAGATTATTGATCTACGGTTTAAATTGTAATAATAGCCCTAACTAAAATAACATCAATATAAAAAAATTTAATGTAAACAAATTTAGAAGCCACTTTAAAATAAAAAATACATTAAGTTCTTATCGGAAATACTTCAGAATTGCATATATTTAGTTTTTAAACTGCACGTACATACATGGATCACTTGTTTACATTCCCCCACCTAACTGACGCAAAATTGTTCAGGTGTTTTTGTGATTTTATATCGACGAAAACATAACACAACACAGAGCACATACGTTATTTAAGTGAAGATCTTCGAGTAAAATATAATGGATATTCTAAGCATAAGCGGACGTATTTTTTACAAAGAATGGGAAACACAATTTTTATTTTCTTTGTTTGTTTACCTAAGCAAATGGCTTGTTTTTTTTTTACTTAGAACGCTATTATGATGTATTTTTCAGGAAAGAATGAATATAATAATCTCTTGTTATATTTATTATTTCGTTTTCATAATTTTTACCCTGAGGAAGATACGAATGGTAGTTCATTTTGATTTGAAATGTTATAGTTATTAATTTGCGATGTCATCCTAGAATAATACTACACTTTAACACTATAATTAATAAATATTAGATATTCTTGAACCCAATTTTTATTGCGGGGAAGTGCCTAAACCGAAGTCCGTATACTACGGCCCTATACATACGTTTCTACTTTGAATAGCTGATCTTCGACGACCGTCTGACTCACACGCTTGCTTACCGTGAAAGCGATGGACCCTTCCACAGTGCCGAAGCAACGAAATCACAGTAGACAGTGGGCCAAGATACGGCTGGCCCCACATCAATGTATTTTGTGCGTATACTGCGACCATCCGCTAGCTCCGCGCGGAGACATACAAACGTCTGAAATCGGGACCAATCTAGACGTGGCGCCAGTTCGCCGCTTGTCTGCATTAATAACTACAAAGCGCGTTTCGTCGCATCAAATCATGGGAATCGCAACGTTCGTTCTGACATTAAATGTGTCTGTGTTTACGTGTTATTTTTACAGAAAATAAAAGCTTTTTAATGATTAATTTATGATTTGCAATGGTGTGGCCATGGCCCCGTGGCTCTTTAAGAGGAGACGCCCCTGGTAACAAATATAATAATTTATGTAGACATATTAATGATTACAGTAAATCACTATATGTTTGTTTATGTAAATGAAAACAGCTGGTTTAGTTGGTCCATTTTCACTTTACTTTTAAATATCTTAGGATTGCATGTTTCGGCAACAACTTGCCATCCTCTGGTCTATAACATGTCACAGAAAAATATAAAATAAGAAGTACATAGTCTTAATTTTTTTATCTTGTTAAAAATGAATTATGAAGTATGTATATTTAGAAATAAGGATTGTGAATTTGTGACTGAAAGTATATAGATATGGAAGATTTCTATTATAGTCTTCCATACATACCTTTCTATTAGCAAGTTCCTTCAATAAGACCACCTTCGCTACATCAATGGTGCTAAGTTATATTCATAAGAAGATATTCTAAATATTAAGGACATTGGGGTATACTTCGATAACATCCGATATAATTTCAGAAATGTATTAAGATAATTTATTTATTCAATCTCGTATATTCAGTGTTTTGCAGTTTCATAGAAACTTTCTTGTATAACTTCAAATGAAAGAATTCAACACCGAAAGTCCATATTTTATGTAAACATTTAAGAGAAACAAAGTAATGGCAGGTATCTAATAATAAGTATCTTTGCACATATTTATGACGGAACATCCTAAGTTAGAAACACAAATCGTCAATGCCAAAACTGTCTTATAGCGCCCGGCAACGTTATTGTTGACTTGACGCCGTATAGCTTTTTTGCCGGCATAACGCCATCTGGCATTCTTGCCGGCTTATTACTGTCTGGCGTTTTTGTCGGCTTGAAGCCGTCTGGCGCTTTTGTCGGCTTGACGCCGTCTGGCGTTCTTGCTGACTTGACGCCGTCTGGCATTGTTGCCGCTTTGATGCCGTCGGGCGCCCTTGGCAGCTTTGCGCCGTTGATGCTGGGCTCTTATCTTACTTTTTGGGCGGCGATATTGTCCACATTTATTCTAGAATAGTGTTTCTACTAGGGATGGAGTATTTTGTTGAAAGTTTCTGTTACCTTTTTTTTGCTTCGAACTTGCAATTCACATTTTTTTTTGTGCAGTTAGGTAGATTATTGTTTTTTTCTTTAGCGATTATGGTTTTCTATTAACAGGGCGCCTTTGCATAGCCCGAGAAATTCTAACTCTTTAAAAACAACTGTAAGTGTAATTGGTACCTTTGCATAAGTTATTTTAGATTTTTCTAGAAATTTGTTACCCTAAAACACTTATTTAACGGTGGGTTTGATAGATATACATATTTTAATAGTTTTTTTTTTAATTAGAGTTTAGTATTGAGTATTGAATGTAGTACAATAGTTGAAGATGCATATGCACCTACTTTTGTTCCGTTTTCAAAAGAGAATAATTTTTTTCTTTGAAATTTATTGTTATTTGAATTTCACTTATTGAGTATTAAATTAAGAAGTGCATTGTCAACTCTAGCAAAACGATTATGGTTCCGTTTACATCAAGGAGGCTTCCCAAACTCCAGTGTCCCGCTATATTCGGCTCTAAAATACTCGTATCAACTGAGGTCAAGTATCAGAGTGTTATTTTGCCATACGCCAGACTGCTGCACAAATCACACCTAGAACATGTGTGGAATAAAGCCATAAGGACTTCTGCTCCTGTAGAGGTATGTTCGATAAAACGTGGGGACTAAAACCAGTAATGGTACACTGGCAGTACATGAAATTATAGTACCTTCTATAACTTACGCCTCGCTAGTCAGGTGGTATAAAGCAAATCTAGGCTATGCTACAAGTGCGCTTAGTAAAATCCAAAGGATTGCCTGTTTGAGTATTACGGGAGTCATGTCCTCGACGCCGACGGCTGCTATGGAGACTATTCTTGGGTTTCTGAAGCAACCCTAGGGGCTTGCAGAGAAAAATGTAGTGGATGCAAGGGTTTCTCCGGCAAAGTCTGAGACCACACCAGCATCTTCAACTACATCGAACAGACAGTACCACTGTTCGTAAAGACGGATAAGATCTCGCCCGTTTTCAGCTTTTGTGGGGGATACAGCGTAGATATCTCCAGCAGGGAAACTGCCATAGCGTGCATCCGCAAACCAAATCGGGGGACTATCCCGTTGGTTTGTCGATGTCTCTAAAACGCGTAATGGCACGGGCATTGGTATCTGGAGGGACGGAGAGCGGGACGGCGAAGCTTTTAGCGTAGGGGCTTCCCCCACCATTTCCTACGCCGACATTATTGCAATCCAGACTTGTGGTGAGAGCATTTCAAACTGCCTGCGTGAGAATGGAAGGGTAAACATCATCTCCGTCAGCCAGGCTGCCCTCAACGCTTTATGGGATGTCAGATTGGACTTTGAGATGGTACTGGAATGTCACAGAAAGCTTAAACAGCTGACGGAACATCTGAATGTTACATTGAGATGGGTGCCAGGTCACTCTGGGATCAGAGGTAATGAAATAGCTGACACGTTAATAAGAGGCGCCAGCGAGCTGCCGTTCTTAGGTTCAGAACCAACGTGTGGTAGCTCATAAGATAAGATAAGATAAGTTTTATTTCCAAAGTAATCGCTATTACATACAGAAAGTCAACAAAAACAAAGAAAAAATAATATGGCAGCATCAAAACGTTTGTCAGATCCCAAGTTGCTGCTAGGCACTGCTCCTTTTGGAATGGACTCGCCGGCGCAAGATACCATAAATCTCTAGGGCTTCATCCGAATGAGGAAAGACTCCGTAAGCCAGTCTTTATAAGCAGGGACAGATTGAGATCACTCACAGGAATCTTATCTGGGCACTGTGCACTAAATAAACACATGCATCGCATGGGGCTAGTGAACTCTCCCCAGTGCAGAAAGTGTGGGAGTGCGGAGAAAACTCCTGCTCACATTCTTGTCGACTGTTCGGTAGTGGACGGGGAGAGGCAGGTGAACTTTAGGGTCGATCGACTGGACGAACCCAGAGTCGGTAAGTTAACTCTTAGTCAGATTGCGAATTTTTTTAATGGGGTGCAACCTGACTGAGAGAGCTAAAATTGACATGGGGGGCACAATAGGTCTTTCTGTTCTGGCCAAGTTGTCTTTTTTGGGTTACCCCTGCCCATGGGAAAAAAGAACTGTATTTATCGTATTTATCATAATTCATACATTGTGAATTACATAACGAAATTATTAATATTATGAGTAATGTTAATGATAGTAATAAACTAGATTTTTTGATCAATTTATATTGCAAGAAATACTCTAGCTTTTGACATTCTAAATACTGTATATGAATATTTTGGTCACAAACAAGTGTTTGTTGAATCAAAAAACAATCTTTATTAAATAAACACTTGCCCTAATAGACGTTGTTAATAAAAGCTATAAACCAAAATCGTACATTTAATTTACACTGTTTCATTAGTTCAATGAATGTGTTAACTGGACAAATTATAACTATCATATTCGTTGCCTTGACGTAATTTTTCATTGGTATTACGTAGCTTTTTGGTTGTGTGTAGAAAAAGGCATGTACTAACAGCAACGAATTTCCACAAGAAAATGGTTTTGCAACAAAAAAAAAAAACACTTTTTGGCAACATATATCAGGTGGTAAATAATAAAACTGAAAATAGGCGCTGCTTAACACAATTCTAAAAGTTATGGTTATGATCGATCCTGCAGTTACTTAAGAGTTGATCAACTCTTGAAAAATTAGATGGAAATATTCGTGTATTACGTTAGTAAATCTTAGAAGAATGAAAGAAATAAAACTAATAGATGTAATTATACAAACATTCTTTTGTGATTTATCAGCCGTTTATCTGACAAAAGTATACGATACGCCGATATAAAATATTAGCATAATTATATTTTATGTTGACGTATCGTATACTTTTCCCAAAATGTAGTAAAATCGTAGATAAGTATTACATTGTCCTATAAACAGTGTTATTCCATACTAAAGCAAGTTACTGTAGTTCTTACGTATGACTCTTTTAAGTTCGTTTTAAATAAAATTTGTAAGCGATTGCTTTAATTGCAAATCTATGTGCACATATTTTGGTACATCATAACCACAGGGAGGACAATTTCGGGCGAACTGGCATTCTGTAAATAAAGGTCTCCTAATTGAACTATAATTTATCATTTATTATAGATTCTTTTTAGATAAAACTTCTCCATATTTTTGTTACCAAGTGCTTAGTTGCAAACTTAGCTTTTACTTAAGATGTAAGAGCACAAAGTTTTCAAAATAAATCTAGGTTAAGATACAAACCGTTATGAAATAAATAGACGTACAACAAGTTTCAGACAGCTTTCACAAAATATTAGATGTGAAACATAATTCCTTGCTACACAGCTGTGATATTTCTCTCTGCATGCATCTAGAGCAAATATGCACTATTTACGTGATGCTAATTGCTTAAAAGGTTTCTAGATTAGAATTCGTACAATGGATTTTACATGACAAGCGTAGATACATAAATATCGTGAAACAAAAACCTCTTTTGGGCACTTAAATAAAGTAAATAATAGTTTTCTTTTTCATTCTAATTTAGTGCCTTGTTTTTGGTTTAATTTTACAAAGCTTCATATATTTATTGCGTTATTAGTTTCTATTCATTATCAGAAAATATTGCAGTAGTTAGTGATAAGCAAAATCCAACTCAATTCCGAATTACAAAATTACAAACTATAGTATTTAGAAATTATTTGCAATTATAATTATTATATAACTAACTCATCGTTAAAGAGACAAACTGAGTACTTTATTACTCCATACGTAAATAGTAAAAATTACACCACACCGTATTGTAATTATTGCTAATATTTTTATATTTTGAAAAGATACTCACGAAAGATGGTTTAGGTTGAATCTATCCAATGGCAACTTTACTATGCAAGACTAAACTCTAGTTTTGATTATGGGGTTATCGAAACACACCAACTGAATTTGTATTTCATTTTGTCATTGGCGACATCACTATGCGAAAGATCTTTGATTTAGAGGATGCTGCAAATATGGGACATGCTAATTCATCCTACTAATTGTTGCTTTTGCATTTGTAATTAAGAACATTAAAAAGTAATCTTAATAAAATAATTGTTGCTTGCAATGCATGCTGAAATATTTTTGAGGGCAGCTTGCGTTTATAAGGATAGTTTGATGTTGATTGTAAGCAAGTAAAGAGGTAAGAAGGAAATTTTTGTACTTCACCATAAATACTGTCTAATAAAGGTGCATACTTCTTTCAAGAAGGAATATTTGTACCATCAAAAATTGCGCAGATGATGTATGCATACAGCGGTGAAACTTAAAAGGTATTCGTACCATAAGCAATTGCAAAATGTATACTTAGCATAATGGAAGTTTTTTTTTCTAAATTTAACTTTATTATATTACTATAATATCTTACAATCAAGTTTTGTTGTCAAGATAAGTAATTTGTTAGGATCTATCTACGGAATTAAAAAAAATACAGAATTAAAGTACCTACTTTTCCTGAACTCTAGTGCTGTTTCAGTGCAGCAGATTTCTTCAGTTACTGCGTTGTTTTCCATATTAGAAAAGAATGCGCTCTGCAATATATTTACAGAAAAAAATGCATGTATATTCAGAAATATTTTCACTACATGGAGTATATATATTTCAAGTGAGAAAAGTAGTTCATTACTCCATTTTTAGTGCTACATATTTATCAAATTTTATCATCTATATAAAAATCAGGTAACCAACTAAATCTATTCTATATTATATCTACTATAGCGAATTATCTATCTATCTAGATCAGTGTTCCCCAAACTCTTTTGCCTCGTAGACCACTTGCCATGTTTTTCGGTTTTGGGTAGACTCCTGCTTACCTAATATGGATTTTTTGCAAATTTCAAAGAAGAAGAAAGATCTAAATATCTAACTATAGTGAAGTATAATGTGAAAAACTTAAAGAACACATATTAAGTTTTATATATTCATTAGTTAAATTCAAATTCAAAGAATTTCTTCAAAAGTTTAAATTCAAAAGCGAATCTAATTAAATTTTAGCAAGTAACTACGTGAAAAAAACAAATGCTTTTAGTGAGAAGGATGAACCTGATGCTTTAATTACAAATGTTCAATATTTGGCATCAATTTAGCTAGGTTTAATCTCAAATCTCCTCGGTTAATAATGTCCCGTCTGTTTATTTATTTTTTTTTTTTGTTGGGAGATCGGCAACCGCACTGAAACCTATTTTGACTAGGGTATGAGGATGGAAAAGCAATTAAAAACTTTCTTGCGATATTCCATGATATAGGATAAGTAACAGGTATGAAGCCAAGATTGCTGATATCCGTTTCTTCAATGCCATGGATTGATTATCCACTGTGATATTACCAAAGTCAAAATATTTATCCTCAAACCTAGTTTCAAAATCTGAATAGGGAGCATTTAAATGTTGCACGTAAGTTAAAATATCGTCTTCTTGGCAATTTGTCTGTGACAAATTGACAAACTGAGAAAATTTCTGGCCTGCAATGTTTTGCTTCATTAGCTTAATTCTGGCAAGAAATGTTGAAATGATGGACTTTGTTTTAATTAAATTTAGACTATCACCTTGTAACTACGAGTTACCCTCATTAATTAAATCTTGTAAGCAATTCTGTTAAACAGGCAATATCTGGTTTCCACTTGATTAAATTTTCTTTTAAAATTGGATCCTTAATTGTCCCTATTTTGACTAGGGTATGAGGATGGAAAAGCAATTAAAAACTTTCTTGCGATATTCCATGATATAGGATAAGTAACAGGTATGTCTTTTTGAAGCCAAGATTGCTGATATCCGTTTCTTCAATGCCATGGATTGATTATCCACTGTGATATTACCAAAGTCAAATTATTTATCCTCAAACCTAGTTTCAAAATCTGAATAGGGAGCATTTAAATGTTGCACGCAAGTTAAAATATCGTCTTCTTGGCAATTTGTCTGTGACAAATTGACAAACTGAGAAAATTTCCGGCGTGCAATGTTTTGCTTCATTAGCTTAATTCTGGCAAGAAATGCTGAAATGATGGACTTTGTTTTAATTAAATTTAGACTATCACCTTGTAACTACGAGTTACCCTCATTAAATCTTGTAAGTAAGTCTGTTAAACAGGCAATATCTGGTTTCCATATGATTAAATTTTCTTTTAAAATTGGATCTTTAACATCCAGAAACTCTAAAAAAGCCTCAAAAAGTGAAAGAAATCTTGTCAAATACAAGCCTTCATGAATATTTATACATGTTTTAAAAATTTTTACTTCATAGGCAGTTTTATTATTTATGTAGATAGATTATGCAACAGATTTATTCTGTTATTATCTGTGAATGTGGATTATTCCATTCATGACCCCCAATTCTTTTTTCCGCTGATATAAACTCCTTGCAGGTCACCTTCGACCCCTTGGGGTCGATGTAGACCACTTTGGGTATCACGGATCTAGATGAATAGAAGGTATCCGTTTTGGTGGATTATATCATTTAAGGAAAAATAAGAATATAATTTTTATTTAGCAAAATGTAGTAACCGTTACTCAGTCTAGTGTGTACGTATAGGGCAATGGATATCACATCATGTTTTAAAATAGAAAATAAAGAACTTTCTTACGAACTGAAGAAATAATCAAATTTCATTTAATCATTCATATCAATATATTGCATCACCTAATTTGGGTGATGGGCTTATTTGTGATATAAACTGAGGATTACCCTCAGTAGAACAAATTGCAGAGATCTCTATTCTGATGAAAATTTTGCCGTCGCAGAATTGCTCCCTGATAATTTTTAACCACACTAATAAAATAACTAAATGGTATAATATAGTTTGCATTATTTCAATTCTTGAAGTACTATAAACAAATTACTGATGACTACTGATTAATAAATACTATTGCGGTTTGCAGCATAAGTGAATTTTTACTACTAATAATGAATGTATGCAAGGTTCTACTGAAGTATGTATAAACAGGTTCATTTTTTCCACCTATCTAAAAGTTACTATCCAGTATTGCTTTACGCAAATTGTACCAGGAGATAGCACCATAATTATATGATTTCACAGTAAATTGAATTGGTTAATTAATTTAAGTCAGTGCATATTGGGGCAGTCGGGAAATTTTCCGATAACAAATACTCGACGGTAACTTTCAAAGGCTGGACATCTTTTCAAATTGTCTATTAAGTTTAATGGTTCAATTTAATCTCACGTGAAAAAATTGATGTGAGATAGACTATTGCTGCACATTGTAAGAAACTAGGCATTTTTATAATTACTAATTACGCGTTCCTAATAAATGTGTATTTATGGATTTCTAGTTATGTATTCGATCTACCAATTTGATTTTGTTTTACACTCGTATATAGTCAAAACTAAACATAAACTAAAAAGAATAAGATGCAGCACACAAAGCGTAGCGGTATCTTGCAAAATTTCACCTTATATTGGCGGAAAATCATTAAAAACTAGTACTAAACTATTATACCTACGTTAACCATTTCTTTTTCTTTGCATATATTGTAGATTCCAGGTAGCGCACTTTATTAACTGGAATGAAACTTACGAAACTTGCCTTTATCGTCTCCTTGCACAATTTATAATTCGATTTGTTCCGATACTGTTTGAAACTCAAAGGAATTTGCAACTAATTCACAACGTTCTCATAACTCTCACAGGCGCAGGCTAAATGCACTTTTACTCATTTGCAATGCAAGTTAGTTTGCTACTTTACCTCAAGTAAAACAACAGCTTATCAAAAAGTGAATACCGTGAAATAAGGAAAAAAAAAGATTAACTGAAAAGAACCAGAAAAACCGTTATAATATTTGGCGATTCCGGTTTTGTAGTTAACCTGGATTTAAAACCGAATAAAAGTTCTGCTTAGGTTTCGATCTACAAAAAATAGTGATAACAATTTGGTTCATCCTTCAACAGGATTTTAACAAATTGTTTATTTTTTTCTGGTAATTAGTTTTTGTTTTTATTGAAATTGAAATTGCTTAAATTTTAATTATATTGCGATAGAGCTGACATGCATTTGGATCTTTAGTTTTAATATTATGTGCTTAAATATTTTTTTTAAGTGACAAA
Organism: Protaetia brevitarsis; assembly: GCA_004143645.1. Taxonomy (NCBI): domain Eukaryota; kingdom Metazoa; phylum Arthropoda; class Insecta; order Coleoptera; family Scarabaeidae; genus Protaetia; species Protaetia brevitarsis. The sequence goes on from RXPK01000186.1 coordinate 2,514,650, forward strand.
ATACGAGTTTTTGAATTTCCATATAGTTTTTATGTATTTATTAAATAACATTGAAATTTGAATTAATTAAGTAATGTGTGCTAAAGTGGCAAAACTTACCTATGTATTTGTATTCACTCTAATACTCTAATTTTTTTTATTATATTCTGTAGGTTCATATTGTACTTTACGCATATTTTAATTAACTATAAAATAGAGAATTACTCATAAAAGCGTGAGAATGTGTTTTAATGCATACAGATAAGTTGATTAAACTATATTGCAACTTTATGTTGGATCTGTGCGTTTTTTGAATCGTTAAGGGAAATAAAAACTAAAATTCTGACTAGCCATTGTCACAAAATTAAATCTACCTACTGTTCTATTTTCAGCAATAGTATCATCCAATAGTTGCCGTGTGAATTGCTTAATTTTACATCACAGTGCACCGTGCAACAGTACCCATACATAATCACTCGACTCATTCACGTATACCGGCAACATCTGATTTAGAATTCAATGGCATCTAGTGTACAGGTTTTGCATGTGGTGGCGCGAATTCAGAGTTGCATTAACGACGCGTCTAGACTAGGTAGAACAACGTTTATCTTAAAAGGTTCGCATTCACACTGGTCCGTTTAATTACTAAACCTGCGGAGGGTGGCATAATTAAATTAGGAGTTGATTACAAGCTCACATTTAGTACTAGTTGATGTCCTGTCACTTTGTTACATATATCACGTTGGAAAGGGATGAGGCTGCGATAGATACGTACGTATATGTAGTGTACAGGCTGTCCCACCTAAGACTGGGTCTTTGATTGCAGCTCTATTTTTGATTTTAGAAAAAAGTGTTTAATACAAAAGCTTTACAGAATTCAATGCTACATAACCTAAAATTATTTTTGGCTGTACAGTGTGCATACTTACTCCGATATTTTAAATGGAACACCCTATATATTATTTCATTTTTAAATTAGAAAAATAACATCACTTTATATAAGTAATAACAACGTTGTTATTTACGCTTTTGTAAAAAATCGCTCTGTTGCTAGCTTTCGGATAAGGCGGCGTAATTTGTATATGCATTTGTTTTAGATATTCATATTTTAAATATCGTGCATACATACTTGGCTTGATAGAACAGTGAAATCAAAATCAGTATAGTTATGTACAGGTGTCCACTATAATCCTGACAATTTGCTTATCTTTAGCCCAAGGTAACTTGATATTTTTAAATAGCACCCTATACTTTTGCTTATCTTAAACTAATCCTTATACAAAACCCTTTTAATTCATACTAAACATTTATGATACCTCATGTAGAATTTTGTAGACAATTAATGATTTTAAATAAATCTACGGAATTTTCTATTAATTTTCACGTTGGCTTAGTATATATACTTTATATAATTAAATAAAGCCTCAAATTAGTAAATTTATGTTAGTATCAGAGGATAAAATATAAAACTAATGACATATTTTTTTGGAAAAACAGTGAAATTTAATGATAATTAGCAGAAACAATAATACCTATTTTTAATAGGGCAGGCCGTGACAATTATCTGACCAGTATAATAATTAAACGTCAAAACTATCAACAATTAAGTATGTAATAGCTCGTCCTTCTTACATCTCATTGACTGTTTATATATTTTATTGCAGATTTACTTAGTTACTTAAATAGTATGTATTTTATTAATAAACCACTGAAATAAGACTTAATGTTTGTCATTTATTTATAATAAAAAACAAATGAACATTAAACCACAACAAAATACATCCTTAATTATCAAAATTTATAGCAAATGTTTAAAAATATATCTGTTAAACATATTTCTATTCTCTTTTGCAACTTTTGGGGGAGTTTCTTCAGCAATTCTACTGAATGAATGGAAATGCCTCCCTCATTCTATTCTTCCTATTTTCCTATGGGGAAGGCTCTTTCTTATACACAGTTTCTTTAGGTAGCCCCCTCTCCCCAAAAAAAAGAAATCACGGAAAACGTATTACATAAAACAAATTATTTTTTCATAGCTTTGGCTTTTAATTATTATTAATTAAATATAATGGTTATGGTGGTATAAAGTGATGTTATTTTTTTCCGTAAAATTTAAAAATGGAATAATATATAGGGTGTTCTGTTTAAAATAATGGAGTTAATATGTGTTTTCCTACTTTTGGAACAGCTTGTACAGTGAGAAACATTTTTAGGTTATATAGCATTGAATTTTATAAAACTTTTGTATAAAAGACTTTCCTAAAATCAAAAATAGAGCTGTAATCAAAGACCCTCTCTAAGATGGGACACCTGTACGATATATGTACTACACCTAAGGATATTATGGAAAAATATGGTCGATAGATTTGAGGGTGAGTGCCAATTAAAATAGATTTAAATAATTACACTGTACAACACTAAAAAGACACACCAGATGCTCTATCTGCTATTAACTTTTGCTGGTCAGGTCAAACGATGTTTATGATATCTATATTGTGTAGTATGAAACCTCAAAATAACACTTAATTAAAATATAACAGTAAGATAGATACAGCGATGGGTCCCTCTTGCAAAAGAGGGACCTACCAGAATAGGGTTTGTGGACAAGCTTAACGGCGAGATAGCTGACACAGGGAGCTGGTTCTTCAGCACCTCCTCGAGGTGCACTTTCCCGGCTCTGGAATGTAAGGGACTGAGACCTACACAGATACCTGCCTCGAGAGCACGGAGAGAGGATTGGAACCTAGCTCGTAAAATAACTAGGGTTTCTTAGGATATGATGGGCAACTGTATCCTTTAAAGGATCCCACACACCCACGCGAAACTTTCGCTGCCGCTGTTGATGCGATACCGCAGCGGACCAATAAACACGGCGGTATATGGGTCCGTCTAAATCCGGAGGCGCGGGATCCGTAACGGTCGCGGCAGACGGGCTCATATACCGCCGTGTTTATTGGTTCGCTGCGGTTTGGCATCAGTGGCGGCAGCGAAAGTTTCGCGTCGGTGTGCGGAATCCTTAAAGCTATTGAAATTTTTGTGGGCCAATTTGATGTTAATGGGTATAAGGATATGGTTAAGTTTTTCTGACAAAATAGGTACATATGGTATTGAAACATATTTATATTTAACTTTTTCTGATATATTTTATAGTGTTATTAGTATTTCTATAGTAGAGAAGATAATAAGGAAACTTAAAAACGGCAAAGCAGCGGGACATGATGCAATAACAGCGGAAATGCTAAAGAATCTAAGACAAAATGGTCTCAGTTTATTACAAGGTATATTTAATAAGGCATGGAGGGAAGGTATAGTACCCAGTGATTGGGAAATAGCCATTATAATGCCGATATACAAGAAAAGGGACAAAATGAAATGTGATAACTACAGAGGCATAACGCTGCTTAGTATAGTAGCCAAGCCATACGAAAGCATACTAAACCAGAAATTGTTAAATTACATTGAAAACCAAATGGAGGAAACGCAATCAGGTTTCAGGAAAGGAAGGAGTATCCAAGACAACCTATTCACTGTAAAGCAAGTTACTGAGAAATTAATAAAGCAAAATAGAAGTGACTACGTTGCTATCATAGACCTGGAAAAAGCGTTTGACAAAACACCTAGAACACTGATATGGAAAAGCCTAGAAGAACGAGGTGTAGATCTAAGACTAAGAAGGGCCATCCAAAGTCTATATAGTAACAATAACATTTACATAAGAACACACAATGTAGCTTCGAGACGGTTCACGGTGGAAGAGGACCCTCTTCCACCACGTGAAAGAGACAAGGAGGGGTTTTGAGCCCTACGTTGTTTACAGTACTAATGGATGATGTTATTGAAACAGTAGGTAGGGATAGCAAGCCCTTACATCTTGGGTACAATAGACTGCAACAAACAACATTGGCTGAATGTGCTTTTGCCGATGATATTATTATATTTGCAAATATTGAGAAAGAGCTGCAACAAAACATAAACCTGTGGAATGAAACCCTGAAACACAAGTATATGATAATAAATAAAGAGAAAACTAAAGTAATGGGTCCTTGGGAAGGAAGAGAAAGATATTAACGTGGAAATTGAGGGACAAAGATTACAACAACTTGACATGTTCAGATACTTAGGAGTACAAATATATAGTCGTGGAAGGTATAATATGGAAGTGGAAAACAGAATACAAAAAACGGTGAAGCTATGCCATACTCTAAATAAACCATTCCTAAATCAGAAAGATATCACAAAGAAAACAAAAATGTTGGTGTATAAAATTATATATAAACCTACATTAACATTTGGAAGTGAGAGCTAGATACTAACCAGGCAGTTAGAAACTAGAATCCAAGCTACAGAAATGATGTATTTGAGAAAAGTGAAGGGAATTACGAGGAGAGACAGAATTAGGAAAGAAGTAGTGAGAAGTGAGCTGGGAATAGAACCAATCCTCAAAACAATAGAACAACATCAATTAAGATGGTTTGGACATCTTACAAGAATGAATAGAACAAGAATAACCAAAAATATATGGGAGACCAGAGTTCAAGCTAAAAGAGGGCGAGGAAGACCACCTAGGAATTGGAACGATGCTATCCATGAAATTTTGGTAAGGAGACAAACTACCTGGACGGAGGCAGTAAAAATGGCTGAAGGCAGGAAACAGTGAACCAAATTTGTGTATGGACAGGCAAATTAAGTTAGTGGCATCCTTACACCTACGGGTAGAAAGGATTGGGATTATATATTAGTATTTCTACAATTAGTATAAAATTGATGAACTGTAGTTTTTATGATTTTATCCATGGAAAGCGATAGATATTGATTTTTTTTTGTAAAATAGTTTTCATTTTATGTTGTCTATATTGTGGACTAGTTAAACCGATGCCTCTATCAATTAACGCAGCATAGGTAAGTAAAAAGTAACGGCTCGACGAGTGTTGAGTTGCGGTACATAAAAATTGAGTTGTTCTAAAAGTTAAGGACAATCCACCAATCCTCTGGCAACTCCGAACAGAAAGTAGATGCTTTCAACGTGCTGATATTCTTTGATAATGGAGCGATGGTATGTTGAACCGTGATAACAATACAGAGCGGATCGCATTCCTTGGAGGATACGTGTGATCCATTCTGAATCATAAAAATTTTACAAATCCGCGTTGAATTTTCTCCATCTGACGTTTCTAGTTAGCGTAGACGAAACAATAGAAGCGTATTCGACGCGCCAGTGCACTAAAGAAAAGTAAAAGGTTTTAAAGGTATCGAAGTTAGAAAAGGATTTACAGTTGCGGATAATGAAACTTAACGAAGAAGAGGCAGATTTAATTATAGAGGCGTAGTGTTCAGTAAAAGTCAGTCGAGAATCAAAAGTTACACCCAAATCCTTAATAAGTTGACAACGAAGTAGCTCCACATTATTCAAACTGTAGGTGAAATGGAGAGATGTTAAACGTCTAGAGAAGGTAATGGTTTTGCATTTGTTAGTAGTAAGTAGTAGTAGTAAGATCATCATTTTGACAATTTAACAGATGCTCAAAAAATCCAGCGTATTGAATGGTGCAAAGCAACTTTAAAGAAATACAACTACGGTAAATCAAAAGCAGTTTACAATGTTATTACTGGCGACGAAAGTTGGATTTAAGCATTTGAACCTGAATCGAACGGCAATCGGCGCAATGGGTCTTTCCTACTGACCCTAAACCAATCAAAGTTAAGCAATCTCGAAGGGTACGAAAGAAAATGATAGCTAGTTTTTCTGGAAATCTGGAGCAGTTGCAACTATTGCCCTTGAAGATAGATGTACAGTGACTGCAGAATGGTACACATCAGTATGCGTGCCAAATGTGCTGTAAAACTCTTGCTTATGACGTCTTAATGCGAAACTGTTCCGTATTAAGATAAGGTATCAAGTTATACCGCTAAACAATTTTTGAAAAAGTCTAAAGTGAAATTAGTGCAGCATCTGCCATATGGCCCGGACTTGGCATCTTGGCATTTTTTCCCTCTTTTCAAAGATAAGATGCTTTAGATTTACTTCAAACTCCGAGGCTTTTTGTTTTAATTATATATTAATCATTGAGGGAGAGCGTACTTCATCGAAAAGAAAAAAAAATCTTGTATTAGAACAACACGTCCTTTTTATATTTCTTCAGTTTCCATCAACATATATTTCAAATGAAAAACCTATTTTTTCAACAGTACGACAAATTTTTTTAAATATGTAATCAATTGGCGAATTAAACATTTTCGTTGGTACTATGAACAATATTAGGAGATCATGTTTTGGGAAAACTAATAATAATCACAAAAATATGTTTTATACTAGATTTTGAGCTTTCATTTGTTGTTGTCATACTCTATTGCACCAGAAAAAATCAATTTGTATCTATCTAGACGCTGTCTGGAAATATTTGCGAGTCCATGTTTGCGTTGTCAATGTGTGTTTTGTAAAGTAATTGGATGTTATTAAAGAGATAAATACTCTAGAAGTATATACATATGTAGTAAGAAATTGCTGTTGGATTGATACTTAATCAACATATTGTCTAAATTGGAAGCATAGTGATTTATTTGCTGAAAGTTGTAATTTAGGGTATTATAAATTGGCAATACAGCACATATGCAATAACTTCCTTTAACAGATAGAATAATCTTATTTGTTACCCATATAAATAGCTTGCTTTACATATGATTAATACAACGGCATATAAGGTGAACATGTGCAACATAAAAAAAATGGTGAGAATATTTATTATTATACTCACTCGACTAACTAGCAATTAATACAATCCTTTTCGACCTGTCATACGACCGTAGGAAGTAATAGTTTAGTGGTGGTAATCGCAGTCCAGCTACCACTAAAACTTCCTCACTAGTGTTCTTCCGTCAGTTGGCGAACTTTATTATTCCACACATGCGTTCACTGAGCTCCGAACGGTGTGTTTTTCAAATATAACACGCGCTACTCTCGTAAACAAGACGGTCCCGGTATAGGCAAATTATCGTGATATTGCGTTGGCCGGAACTATCTTTACGTTGTTTACAGAGATCGCAATGAAAATGCGCTTTAGATTCAACGCCACTCTATTAATAATACGTGTTGTTTTTGTTGATATTTAATGTCGCGTGTATACAACTATGAATCTATTAAGAATTTAAGTGTAAGCGATATAATAACGCCCGTTTTTGTTTTTTAACGACGTTAAATTACGTTCTAGATTTGACATAAATCATTGTTATTATTTTTACGAATGTAAGTTGAGAAAGCAATTGACATTAATACTTCTCTAATTATCCTGAGCAAGTTATTATTCAAAACAAATCTTATAACAAACATGAGAAATTATTATGCAGTAATCCGGTTATTTATAAACCAACGTCATAAACCTCATATGTTTTGATTGACCGATTACATTTTATTTGTGACTGATTTTCCATGCAATTTTTTATAACTTGGATTTATAGTAGACTTAGAGGAGTGCGTTTATGACTTCACAAATTCTTTTTATTTATTAAAAAGACACAATTAATTATAACAATTTACATAAAAATACGTACGACTATATAATATATAATAATTCCTAGAGTGGTTGTTTTTGGTTATCAAGAAACTCCAAGTAGAAAATATACGATAATATTGAGCATAATGTACAGGCAATCTTTGGAAATGAGATCAGACTATATGATTGCATCTACTTAATAGAAATTTCCAGAAGGGCATTATAAAACCGATAATTTGTAAATTAATTTGATTTATTGCCTGATCAAAAATCGATCACCAGATTGGGGCTGCAGTTTATAGCGAGGAATAAAATAATTATAACTCTAAAATATGCCATTGTTTTCAAGGAGAGGCGTAAACAATATTGCTTTGTGCAACAGAAATCAATAAGAGTGCTTTTGAAAATAAGCGGATTGCAACAGACAGCCAGATAATACTGGAGGCACTAGTAGACTTTGAGGTACATACAATGAAGACTGGTCTGGGAATGCATTTGGGAATTGAATAGCCTAGCAGACTATAATAAAGTCTCTTTACCTTGGGTATCAGGACATTTGGGAATCGAGAGAAATAATAGCGATATAGTTAACAAGAAAAGCATTATCCGCTTTTATAAGGGTCCAGATCTCGACTAAGGAATTCCTTAAAACATTAGAACCAGAAAAACTAATGGAAAACATCTTTAATAAGGGAATATCAAATAAGAGGACTGAAGAACTATTAAAGCTTATTGTTAGTAGAAATCATCTTCATAGAGTAGCTGGCTTCCTCTAGAAACCTGTACCAGAATGATTTTGAAATGGTAGACATGATTTAATGAAGGAAAATTAAATACAAAGAGCTAATAGGGATGGACTGTTTTGGGTGACTTCTTGCCAGAAAGACCTTCCAGAAAAAAACTGACTTTTTTCAATGTAATAATTTATTATCTAAAAAAAGTGTTGTATCTAGAAAACTGCATTGTTGGCTCTGAAAAATTTATTTAAGTTCTTTCAAAATAACAAAATTATCAACATATAAAATTCAAAACGATAAAATTAAACAGATACAAATTCAGAAAACTGTTTTATGAGAAGGGAAAAGCAGACTCTGCTATGACGGTTCTGAATATGCCTACCCAGCCGAAACATATCGGTCAATATAAGTACCTGTAACTTTGATTGAGTTTTCTAACTTGCTGGTTCCTTTATCATTAAGTCTTAGTATAGTAAAGCAACAAATATTTCGTTGTGTCAAAAAAATATTAGGAACCGTCTTCGAGATAAAGCATATTGGATTGAATGGAAGAAACTTTTCTGTTACTATAGGTAAATGTATTTTGGTTACGCGAAGGCCTGTTTCAGATGAATCGGTTTAGTTGATTCAACTAAGTTGCAAGGAGCATACTGATATGAACCCTTTCACACTGAGTCAACTTGTCCGCATCGGCGGCTTCAATAGGTCTTCAATAACAATTAACTAGTTGATAGTAAACCAGGCAATTTAGTTGAATCAACTAAACCGCCTCGTCTGAAAACAGGCCCAAAGTTTCAAAATAAATTATATACCTATGAATAATGATAACGAACCGCAGATAATATGCTTCCATTTGGACATCAAATAAACATATAGATACTATGTATTGTGAACTATAACTTTTATCTTAATTGACACACCATTATTATTTATTAGTAACATGCAGAGCGTATATTTCATACTATAAAAGTTTAAATATTATGTATTTGTATAAACGCACCATGGCACGATTATTTATTTAATATTTATACAATATATTATTACCATAATTGATTATACAGTGGCAATTGTTAAATTAAATGTAATTTACCTCATTTCTGATGAACAGAATTGAAACTGCAAAGTGAGTGTTTTTTATAGAAAAGATGTTTTATTAGATTGTTTTATTAGCGCTATATAAAGTTTATACGTATTTAACGCGATAACATCATTTATAATATTTATTAACTTTTCAACTAGAAACGTTTAAAACACGTAAAGATTTTACTATCTTGCTCCTGAATACATTTAAGCTGCACAGTACAGAAATCGGAAAAGTATGTGTGTTGCAACTATTATAAAAGGCTTGCATTTCACTTTTATTCTGGCGCGGTACATAAATTATTTTTAAATGCGATGTAGCAATACGTGGATGATTTTTATAATGCCTCGTTGATGCTACTGCATCATATGGGCAATCACAGTAACACATACCTTGAATTGTGTAGCATGTTTAAAAAAAAATGAACAGTTAACGCTCAATACAACAACCGCAGTAGTAAGTTTAACCTAATTTTCTATAAATATATTTTTTTAATATATTCATATCACGGAACTAAAGATCACAACAATTAAGTATTGCTGGGTACAGTCATGCATGCATAGTAAAGAGCGGATGAACGCATAATTATCAGCGATCGTGTTTGCCGATTACTGGCTATATTTTTACACGATGAAGTGATATAATAAGCAAACATACATTAACTGAATAAAATCAATATAAGATATTCGCAGTGGCACTTATCTTTATCTTAATACATAAATATTTTTATCAACTTTAAAAATTATATACTTATTTAGGATACACTATATTTAGTAGTTAATTTAGATAAATAAAATGGTGAACTTACGATGTGTTGTACTGTGGGTAATATTTCTGGCAGGTATATCTGATTTACCATTTAATTGTTAATAATAGTAGTTGTCGGCTAACGTTTACACTGCAGTGGCTTATTCGAAATCTTTCAAAAGTGTGAGTTGTTTATTTGCATCGCTACACGTGGCATTGTGCCATTAGTAGTATAATAAATTCGCGTATAAATTAGCTTAGGAATGTTTGTGGATGACTGTTTCATCAGGGGAATTTAATTATAATTTTGACAATATCTTTTTTCTTGAAGAAAATTGCTGATGATGAGGTTATAATTAAGGCTTGAATTATTATTGATATTATAGTAGTGAATATGTGTGATAAAGAATTAAAACTAACTAAAAGTAGTTTTTTAAATGTGGCAAAATAGAAAAATAAATTCAGTATTTGTATGCGTAGTAAATGCACTTACTTATTGTAGAGATTCTAAAATAGATGTCGACGCTAGTTACAGTAAGTTATTACTAGAGTGGTCAACGTTCTGCGCGCCAGGTCAGTACTAAGTTTCGAATATGTGACATTAATGTTTAAGACAAATATACAATACAGTGTCGAGAAAGAGCAAAATTATTTATTTAACTATAAATATTATATATACCTTACTTAAGTAACATAAATGGTATGGGATTGCTGAAAAGTTTGTAGCATTAAGTGTTTCAAGACTTTTACTCACTAAATCGCTTTCGTAGCGATGATAAAACATGCTTATATCTTGAAAAAGACCGTTCAGTATCTACGGATGTAACACACGCATAATTAAAATAATCTTTATAGACACATATAACGGATCAGATGCACCACCACCAATATGTAGTCTGATTTGTGGTAGCATAATAATTGTTTATTGCACACTGTATAAACTACTTTGGCAGCACCATAATGAAAATCCTGGAATTCGCCGATGTGCTTTTCTACATTATGAAACAATGGTCGTTTTCTGGGATTTTCTACGCCTGACATTCTATTACATTTACAATGTATAAAACGTTAACGGAAAATTGCACATCTCGTATTAAGACTTGACTAACACTGGCATTAGATACTAGATGCATAAATTGGAGGGGGTGATTTTACTACCTTGAAGATATACTACGGCTAAATGTTCTACATAGCGCAAAGCGAGTGCGGTCCGTGCAAGCAGACACGTCTGACCACTCTAGTTATTACAATAAAAGCAAGCACACTCAATTTGATGCCAAGTAACCAACGTAAGTATATAAGGTGGATAAAACGCATTAATTTGTACATACGACAACTACTTCATAGAAAACTGGATCTTGGATTACAACGCCATTCTTCGTTTTAGAATAAACATTTTATATGTAAATTTTATAAAATTCAAGGTTACACTGCACAATCTTGTAAAATATATTTAAATTATGTGTGTCCTAGAAGTAGGCAAATGTGTGCCTATTTCGTTATTTTAAAGGAAATGCCGTGAATATTACACAATTCTTTTATTGCAAAAAGTAATCCCTCTATATATAAATTATATAAGTGTAAATTTTTATCCTTAGATGCACATATGTATGTGTTTTATTTCATAACATGAAACAGTAACAGAAGTTTTCTTTAATGAGTGTTGAAAAATTGATTTGGAAACATCTGTGCTATTTCTGTTGGTATCATGGGTGTTTCAAAATAATTAATGTATTGTTTCCCCTTTGTGATATGACGTAACACCTACATGTGAACTTGACTCGGTTGAGTGTGTTTATGGCTTTAGTGTAACTGTAAATTACATACATTACATTATAATGGGGTATGAATTTAGGTATTCCACAGGGCTCAATTTTGGGTCCTGTTTTGTTTTTAATTTTTATTAATGATATCGTTGACTTCATTAATTATTCTTTGTTTATTTATGCAGACGATACCTCTGTAGTTACTACAGGAAATGATCCTATCAATGTAAATACATTATTGTTGGAACTGAATGATTTGCAACCAATAAACTGCACCTAAATCTTTTAAAGACTAATTATATGTTTGTTCACACGGCGAGATCTAAATTAAACTTGGATGTCAATATTTCTGTTAACAACTTTATTTATCGCCTAAGAGCGAGGTGAATTTTTTTTTGGAATTTATATGGATGAGACTTTAAGCTCGGAGAGACATTGTACCTATATTATTACTAAAATAAATAAACTTGCTATCAAATAGGAACTTAAAAAAGTTTATTGCCCTTAAAAGCAATACTGTCAACATACTGTATAGTATCGACTAGACCAATAAATATTTTTTAAAATATTTCGGTTACGATATAGCTTAGAGAATACACTTTTGTCAGTTGGCTTATTTTGCTGCATTTCGGCAAAGCCTGGTGCCTCAGGTTTCGATCATTGGTTCTATTTTTTCTTCCAATTTGCATTTCTTAATTATTTAGTAATAAACCATTGCAGTACACCTGTTTATTGTGCTATAATGATTTCAGTTTGTTTCTTCTTCGTTGAATAGTACTTCTGCGAAAGTAAAGCTATTCCTTTTGGCCAGAAATGCTTATGTGCTCATGAATCAGCACCTGCTTCTTAAGAGTTAATAACACCCAATTAATTATCTTAAGAATCTTAATCTTATTTTAGATAACGTTTATAGATAATGAGTGAGATCATATTAGTGAAATCATAAAACTAGCTTACGTTTAAATTAAAGCTATTCTGCCAACACGCTTTTAGGAAAACTACTACCAAATATTAAAAAGAATTTATGAAATATATATTTCATCCAAACTGTTATACTGTTGCTGTGTATTATTTTGTCTACACAGATTTATTAATAGTCCTATTCAGCGGGAACAAAAATATGTCTTCTCATGTGGGCACATGTTCTCGGAATGTGTCTACTTCTGCTGATACTTAATGTCAAGTAATCTAGAACGCAGTCCATCAGAAAATAGGGTTAATTTGTCAGAAATACTGCAGAGTGATGATTAATTTATACTCTGTCAATTTGTCATTCTGCTCAACATGTTCTGAACTTTGTCCACTATTTTGGATGTGGTTATTTCACTTAGACGCCTCTCATGAAATATGGTAGCAAGTATTGTATTGTAGAGTTGGTAGCGCAATCAATAATGAATATTAGGAGTGAACGAAATCCCTCATTTAATGTTTTTGTGCTTTGTCTGTCTTTTATTGGTTTGTCTCTTAAACTTTCTTCAATTTTTAATGAGATGTTTGGACTAGTTTTTTGTTTTATAGTACTTTTATGATACATGTTTCATGTTAATGTATCAGGTGATAATGCTGTAATTAAATTAGGATTGGGTGGACCTGTTTCACCGCGCGCGACGTTTTCAGATCTATTGTTATCCCCCTTTTCCTAGAAGACGCTCTCTAATTTTGCCATCTTCATTATTGCCATCGTCATATCATCCTTGAGAGCAGTTTTTTTTTGTGTAGCTGCTAGCTATGAGGTTCTCCACGCCCATTACTAGAAATCTTGTGTTCGCCAGGCCTTCACATTGGCGCAGCATATGAACTGATGTTTCTTCCTCCTCTTGGCAGAACTGCCAAGGTAGCGTCATATAGCAAGCTTGTATTGTACGTATGCCTGTTGCAGTCAACATATCTTTCTTTCTCTATTTATCTCCCTATCTTCATTCAGTAGATCCATAGTAATTTTAGGCCTTTCTTCCTGTAGGGACTCTTTGGCCTGTCTCTGTGCCTGTAATTTTTGCCACCACCCTCTGGAATGGTTAGTATTCATTCATTGATGGATTTTTTAATTTCGATTTGGTAGTGCCGAAAGGATAGCCAGCCAATGACTTAATGAAACTCGCCTGGTCGGCTCGTCCGTCGTCTCATGTCCTCTCACGCCCAAATGCTTAATTGCCTTTGGGCGCCCACCTCATTTAGGCCGCTTACGCAGTCCTAAATCAGCTTAGAGTCCACACTCACGGAATTAATCGCTTTAAGTGTGGACTGACTGTTAGAGAAGATATTGACGCTTTTACCTGGCTCAGACCATCTTTCCATTCCTAGGACACAATGGCGAGTTGCAGCTATTTCAACATGGAACACCGTTGTATCATTCCTGAAGCTTACCGTAAGAGCCTTTTTAGGCCTGTTTGCGTATATTCCAGCTCTGACGCCGTAGTCCGTTTTAGAGCCATCTGTATACCAGTTTAAGTCTGCTCTTACTGAAATACCTGCCTTGCAGTCCTTTTTATCTAGTATTATAACCTGATTTTTTCTATCTAAGTTGGACAATGCTGTAATGGCCTGATTATAATAATAATATAATTGTTGTTATTGATGACGCGCTTAGTCTTTGAGAGATTTTATTTTACTTTTGGTAAAGAATAAAGAATTTCATTGGAGCATTCGGTTTCAAACACCTATAAACAGTATTCATATGGTTTGTCCACAGTTACCTCTATTTCCCAATTAGGCTACCCGATCCCTGATTACTGCCGTTGATCTTGATATAATTTGAATAATAATGCTTTTTCTGTTATTTATATCTTCAATAATCTTAAGCCAGATTGTGTGTTAAATACGGATTTTTAGAAAACATTTTCATTCTTTAGTCGTGTGGGCAGAAGAAAGACCTACAATATCGATTAAAGATGGTTCTCTTAGAGGCACGTTCAGGACTTCATACCAAGGTCGAAAATACGTCGCATTTGAAGGTATACCATATGCTCAACCTCCAATCCAGAGCTGAGATTTAAAGTTAGTAATTCGGATACTTTTATACTTTACACATATAAATTTGTAAACACTTTCACAAATTAGGATCCACAACCGGTGATTCCGTGGGAAGGCACTTTAGATGCAACAGTCCGATATAAATGCGTGCAAATAAATATGCGCGATATAACTGTCATAGGTAAAACTTTGTGATAGTATGTAGAGAGAAATTCGATTCTATGTTTATTTTAGGAGAAGAGGATTGCCTGTATTTAAACGTGTACGTTCCAGCAGACAAATTTAAATCCAATGAAAAACTTAACGTAATTGTTCATATTCACGGAGGAGCATTTATGATAGGCGATCCGAATGACATGGGCGGCCCATCAAAATTAATGGATAGAGACTTCGTTTATGTGAGCTTTAATTATCGCCTCGGCCCGTTAGGATTCTACAGTACTGGCGATTCTACATTGCCAGGAAATTATGGGTTGAAAGATCAAGTTTTTGTCTTACAGTGGGTTCAAAAGGATATTGAGGAATTCGGTGGTAACCCCGATTCCGTTACAATCACTGGAATTTCTTCTGGCGGTGCATGTGTACACTTACATTACTTTTCACCATTATCTGAAGGTACTTATGTATGATATTGCGCGATTCATTTTGTATTGAAAACGTTGATTTTAGGTTTATTTCATCGCGGTTGGGCGGCTAGTGGTGCCGCATTGAATCCTTGGGTGATTAAAACCGATCCACTGGTCAATGCGAAAATACTAGCAAAGGAAGTTGGCTGTGAAATCACGGATACAGAAGCTCTTGTCCAATGTTTACAAGAGAGGCCTGCTCATCAAATTCAAAATGCGGTTAAGAGAACATATAATGACTGGCTCTTGCCTTTAACACCGTTTGGACCAACAGTTGAACCATCTGCGCCTTCCTCTTTCTTGACAATGCATCCACATGCTCACTTAGCATCCAAAAATATTGTGACGGATGTACCTTTTATGGTGACGACGACTACTGATGAAGGATTATTCCCAAGTCTCTGTATGTAGACTCTCTTCTAGCACTGTTTGCATATCTGAATTTATATAATTTTGTTAGTTTATTTCAATAGGTTAGATCAATTAAACGAAAGGTACGATTTCTTTTATCCTCTGATATTAGAATACCACAAGTACAGTAAGAATACCCAAGAAGAGGTAACAGAGAAGATCAGTGAGCACTATTTTGACTATGAACCAGTGTCCGTTGCTAACTTTAAAAGTTTTGTGAAGGTAAAATTACACATTCATACAATGTACTTACCTCTTTAATAATATTTTCTTCTTAGTTATGCACCCAGCGTCTTTTCCACAATGGCGTTGAGAAAGCAGTGAAATTGCATGGAGCTGCTTCCGCATCAAATGCATATTTTATAGTTATGGGTGTTGGGGGCACTATACCCGGACTTGAATCCTTAGGTAATATTATTTGTTGTATTTATAATATGTCTATAAAGAGCAACAATCTTGGTATCTTTATGAGAATTTTCTCAAATCTTAATTAATCAAATAATTGGTCTAGGCGATAAGTAGCGGTGATGTGGTACTCAGAAGAGATTTTAAAAATTTATCAAGGTATTGGCAAGTCGTAGGGGTACTTTATCTACTGACCCCATGCACATTTGTCTCGGTGTAATTACAAGAATGTGCTCCAAGCGGACCTTTCTTTAAACTTGTTCTTCTAGAAACTATTTTAGCTAAAAAAAAAAAACAGAGCTACCGTTTTATATTAGACATTTAATTACAGAAAAATATTTTATATTTTTTCGAAACATTTTTATTCATAAAATCCAAGAAAAAAGTTTGAAATTATGCGTTTTACAATTATTTTAGAGTGCCCATAATTAAAAAATCTGCTATAGCTCCTGCAAGTTTGATTAAAAATAATGGTGCATAATACTGAAATTTTAATATAATTCAATTGTGGCCATTCGTGCTAATTATTTAAAATAATAAAAAAAATGCAAAGAGCCATTCACTATGCCTACTATAATTGGCGCAAGTATGATTAGTAAACTGTTAGCGCAATACACGAAAGAAGTAAAGATATCCCGTTATGACCAGTATAACCACTAAAATTATTAGTACTAGTAATAAGTTTTTGTTATCTATATTTTTTTTATAAATAGCAAGTAATACTGTAAACTTCTCCTAAACCCCTCACCACAAACTGCACTAAACTGGACGTACGTTTCGATAGCAAAGCTATCATCATCAGCAGAAACACTGAACTACTGCAAGTATATGTTTACCTTTATTTTGCCGCTCCATCCATGTGACAATAATTAGAAAGAACAGTACTTGTCGGTAATTACATATATAAGCCATTAATCTTATAAATAAAACTAGAAAATGTTTGGTGTAATATATTAAAAAGAATTACATAAAAACAATAAAGTTTATTAGCGCGTTATGTTTGTATATTTAACAAACAATAAGTTATTTTTATTATTATGGTTGCATTAGTGTGACAGTTACTAAAATAATAATTATATCCAATTGTATCAGGTATTTTTACTGTTAAAAAAATAACAAAAAGGCAACTATACCTAGGGGAAAAGAGGGTAAGAGTAATAATAATAATAATTTATTGTCATGACCAATTACAATTGGTATCGACATTGTCATTCCTATGGATATATGTATAAACTTATATATTAATCATAAATATTTCAATTATATACAATATATTAGTAGATTAAAATAAACAATGTAAAAATGTAAATGGGACAGTACATCACACAAAAAAATTGTATTCAAATAATGGTATTAAAGTACTCGTCACCAATGAATATAAGCCAACTAAATATCTTTGTCATTAAAATATTCATCTGGTGAGTAGTCGCACTTCCGATTCAGCATACGCTTTGTTTGCTCCTTAAATTTAGTGAATTTAAGTGTTTTATATGTAACTGGTAATTTGTTATATGTTTTTATTGCTAGATACTTTGGGCATTTTTCACTAAACTTAAGATGGTGTTTTGGAATTTCAAATATATGCGCATTACGTGTATCATAAAACTGTGTATTAAGTCTGTTCCAATTTTTTACATTTCGTTTTGCATAAACCAGTATTTACCCATTACACCCATTTCTATAAAAATGTTTCTGCAACTGGTTCTTTGAGTAACACCTTTCATCATACGAATTGCTCTCTCCTGTAAGCGAAAAACCCTTATACAATTACTACTGGCTCCCCATGCAGTAATTGCATATGAAATTATTGCATGAAAATGAGAAAAATAGTACATTTTTAATATAGAGGTATCTACTACATCCCTCAACCTACTCAATACAAAACAAATTGGAGCCAATTTTTTACATAATAAATTTATGTGTTCATTAAAGCTTATATTGCTGTCAATTATTAATCCTAAACATTTTGTATTCTCAATCTGAGCAATGCTAGTTTTGTCTACTTTTACTAAATGGGAGTCAATTCTATCTCTTTTTGTAGGTTTAAATTCTACACATACAGTTTTTGTTAAATTTAAGTTTACAAAATCACTAGCTGCAGCGCCCAAATTTTTAACATTTTCTGTACAAACAAGAACTGATGTATCATCGGCAAACAAAATGGTATCTGGTCTTACTAAATCATTTACATACAAAAGATACAGGAAAGGCCCCAGAACACTACCTTGAGTACACCTCTTTTAGCACATAACCAATGTGAGTGTGCTCCATCGTACATCCACGTAATGTAATCTTTCATTCAAGTAGTCTTTAAACCAATTCCAGGCTATTCCTTTAATACCATAATTATACATCTTTTCCAACAAAATTTCATGATTCACAAGATCAAAAGCCTTACTCAAATCTAAAAATATTCCAACACACGCATTATCATGATCAATGTTATTTATATAGCATATTCAAAAACTTGTTAATTGCAGAAATAGTGTTACGACCTTTACGAAAACCGTACTGTTTGCTATTCAAAATGTTGATTTTTTTCCAGAAATTGTAATAATCGTTTTGCTACTAATTTTTCAATTATTTTTGAGAACGTGCTTAACAATCAAATTGGCCTATAATTCTCAACCGCCGAAATAACCCCCCCTTATGCAATAGTTTTATTTTAGCTATTTTTAATTTATTAATAAAGATTCCTCTAGAAAAAGAGCTATTAGTAATTTCCACCAAAATAGATACAATTTCTTCAACACATTGCTTCAATAGAAATTAACTAATACCATCATAGTATCAAGTATGCGGTTGCCAAGAGTACGCATTGCAAATAGTTTCTTTCATGGTTTACAGATGTCGCTATTCGCACTGTTTGTAGTTGTGTTGTTACCTGTTCCTTTTGCATCAAAAATTTAGTTTCAAGTAAGATGTAGTTTAGTCTATAAGGCAAAATATTTAATTTCGACCGTTTCCATGTTATTTTTATAATTTAATAATTTGTAATGATTGTATGATGCACTATTTGTAAAAGTCCTCCGCTTATATACATAAGCGTACATGTCTTGGGGTTACATTTCCCATATAAATTTCGTAAATTATGATTGTAGCTTTAAATAGTTGTTTCAAATGCAAGCAATAAGCCTGCTGGTAAAGAGTACGCAGACAATGCATACTCTTTGTTGTTATCTATTTAAAACAAATTTTTATATCTGATGTGTTATTTTATAGAGGATTATTGATATATCATACAATGGGGAAATACATATGAAATCTAATAGAAAATTATTATTCACTGAAGATTTATTGAAGCCATTAAAGACAGATTGGAACATGGCGAAAGCAAGGGAGCCATACTACTTTCCTGAGAATTAATGAATGTACCCTGAGAAAACGATTGAAGGCTGGTACAATACTAACATCCCTCTCGTACTTCTAAACTTTACGATGCGTACTCTTTGCTAACATGTCTTCCAAGAGTATGCACCTGTAACATACTATTTATATTTTTTATCTCGGTAAAGAAAGATATATTAACATTTGTTCAGGCCCTTAATCATAAACGTATTGTAAATTTTCGTAGAAAAAGAAAGCAAGATATTTAATAAATCGTTTAACGTCTACACGAATATTCTTAGATTAAGTAAGTGTGTACCTTACCTTCTGTTCCCGTATTAGTATCTATATCAGATAATATATAGGTACTGTATACACTTTTAGATTAATTATTATTAACTTATAATACAAGAACTGACAATGATTTACTTTGAGCTACTGAAATTAATTATAAATTGATGAACAATATGAATACAATTTTCGTGTTGTCAAATAGGTTCTTTGGATTGATGAAAATATGTTTTTAAACTAAAGTAATTTAATTTCCTTACTTATTAGAATAGTAATCGATGAAAGCTAAAGTAATAATAACTGTTATTCTCCTGGTCATTATGGTTAATTTTTACATTTATAATATATGTATACAATAAATATGCAGAAAATACGTATTAATTGTTAGGAAAGTGAGGAACCTGCTAAGTACTTTTAGTTTATACAAATAATAGAAAAAGTGACATTAATGGTTGACCATGTATGGTGATATTCAGATTTGGGATGCTTATATGTATGGAAACTAGCAGAAATAATTTACTGGTGATGTGAATAACAGCTAACAGAGTACGGTGTTAAAACTACTATTCTAATACCATTCAAATAAAGCATGTTTTTGGAATTACATTAAATGTTATTACCATAAGACGGACTGACGACGTGCGTTATTGCTATTATATAATCGTACGGAGGCCATCAGTACTCATTACAATAAATGAGCACATTAGTTGACAAAAATACTCCAAACTGTGGCACTGGTAATACTGCAAACTTCTTCTAGACCCCTTACTACAAATTGCACTAAACTGGACGTATGTTTCAATAGCAAAGCTATCATCATCAGCAGAAACGCACGTAGCTGAAACGTACGTCCAGAAGTTTGGAACACAATTAGGTCAGTTGCAATTGAGTGATGATTGGTTATACGGTATATTTGCTGTTCTGCTGCTCCACAAATTGCTCTAAAATGTCTTTAGCAGTCTATCTTTGCTCACGTCTTCTTTCAATATATTTATGTTACCAACGATCAATGGCAAATATTTGTTCGCATTGATACCCATTTGCAGCGCAATTATGCAACTGAAAAAGCGCAGCACTTCTAAATGAATTGCAGTGATGTACAAGAATTTGTTCATGTAAGCACGTGTCTTTTGGTGATTGTAATCTTACGGCACCTCCACATATAACAAAATGTAAGCTTGTTAATAATACAAATGATATAATTGACTTATTTTAGGCCTTAATTGGAGCATATTTTTTGATATGTTAGGCTCCATAATTTTGATCAAACCTATCGAAGTTATGTTAGGTATGGATGGTGACGCACATTTAGTAATAGTTACCTGTAGGGTACAAAAATCCCATGTAGGCCACTTTACCATGCTTATCCGGCTAAAAAAAATATTGTTTATTTATAAACTCTCAAATTCTAACTAGATAGAATAAATAATTTTTTTCTATGTACAAAGTTTTCGATAAAGTTAATGTTAACAGTCTATTTGTTTAGGAATTCCACACGCTGCTGACGCTTTATTCTATTACGATGTTGTAATACCGAATGGTGCAGCACTTACCGATCAAGAAGTAGAGATGAAAAATATCCTTTTAGATTCATTATTTGCTTTTACCGAAAATGGGTAAGTAACTTTATCAAGATCAGGAAATAGTACTGAGCGATCGCGAATGGTGACTCGTTTTTATAACTTCAAAGGCACTTAGATTGAATGTACGTACTGTAGGAGTTATGTGTGGAGCATTAAACTACAATGTTTTGTATAGATAAGCAATAATTTTTAGAAGTGATTTAGCATTTTAATAATTAATGAGACTCCTCTAAATTTTCGGTTATTACTCGAGCCATCCTTAATTTTAAATTACGGTTTTGGCATTCCCAGTTCCCAAATATGTGGAAGTAAACTTTCTAACATTGAAGTGGCAGTAACTGTGGCAGCAATGAAGGACAACAAAGCTTTGTTAATTGAAGGAAAGAATTGTAATATCCATTAGCATTACTCTTGAACTTATCAACATCTTTACTGACCGTAGGAATGTAAATAATAGTAATTGATAAGGGTTATTGCTTTTGGTTTTAGGTTTTGAATAAAAGTCACTTATTTCTGAAACACTACGTTTAGCTACAGGCGACAAATAAATGAAAACCTGATTAATAGCGTTGGCATCTTTGAGGTATTCGGGTATAACGGAGTAACAGAGTTTCTTGGTTGTTGAGTATGTAAATTCTTGAATTCCTTTCTTTTTGGTTTTTTTTGACTGCAAAATTGGAATTTATATTGGGAATAAACCTGTTTTCTTATTTTTAATTGACTTATGCCCAGTTGCACCACCTTCCGTTAAAAGTTAATTGTCAGTAAAAAGATAATTCTGTTGCATCATGAGATTAAGCTTGGTTTAAGAGCGTGAATAATGGAATATGTTAAACGGCACTCGAACTACCGATTAAGCATTGAAATAATGAAAGAACTTCAAGTCTTATCACATATTACTAATTTCATTCTATTTATTTTGATGGTTTGTGGGTATCACAGGTTATTATATTTGTTTATAACTATAATAATATGAGTAGCTATTATGACCGACATAGAGGAATTTGATATTATCATTTCTATAAAAGAAATACCTCAACTTCGTAGCAATTATTACCTAACCAAGAATGCGAAGATGCGAACGTTCAAAACAAACAAAAACAAAACTGCTCAAAAAATCAAATACTCCGGGACCTTATTTTGTAAGGATCGAAATTTTCGATAGTACCTTTCAGATTCACTAACTCTGTGACACTGCACATTTCAATGCTATGGTGTCACTTTTGATGCATTTGTTTCCGACACATCCGAAGGTGTTGTTTTTGAAAAGTGATATCACTTTTTGACGTTTGGAACGTCGTGTACGATCGGTATCGGTGTCAAGTGCTTTGAGTTATTGGAATACAGGAATATAGTTAAGTATTAGCATGAATAATAATTAAAAAATAGATAAATATATATCTTTGGTTGTGTTACGCGTGTTGCAACATCAACATTGCGATCACGTGTCACCTGAGTATGCCCAACAAAACGATATAACGACAATACCCACACAACCGTTCTGTAAAATGTTCCTTGAATGTCGAAAATTGCGACAGTGCATAAACGACACGACAGTGCATGCGCAACAGTGGAAAATACCAATAAAATTACAGAATAAGGCACCTACTGATAATAAATAGACCAATACACAATAAACTCCCTAGATTTTCTAAATAACAACTCTTTATTCACTGCTTAAGCGAAGTTTTTTTAACTTTGACTATTTTTTCATTGGTGCAACGGAACATATTTTAAATCAGTTTAAGTATTAACTGAGTTTAAGTATTAATATTTAAATTTAACTAGAGGTGGTACAATTGGGCATTATTAGTAAAATTACGGAGAGCGCAATAATCAAAAAGTGTACCATAGGTGACACTCACTGATCGGATTGAAATTGGTACGTTAATAGCACCCATCGAGTTTATAAATCGATACTTTCTGTTTTGGCGGTAGCTCACATTTAAGAGGTGGAAACAACTCTTGAAATTTTGACGATTTTCGTGTTCTTAAAATCTAAACCGTTATCATGAATGAAAAAAAAACAATAAAAGTATGTATCACTGGTTCTTTTGAAGAGACTGTCAAACTATCATAAGCGCGGTTGATGGTCTAGTGGCTTGCACGTTTAGCTATCAGTCGTGGGGTCCTCGGTTCGAACCCGAAGGACTGTTCTCATTGTTAGCAGCTGTGGGAACATATTATTCTGTTCCAGAAATAGAAAAACACAGTATAATGTGCTTATAATGGACACACGGATACAATGGATGCCTAAGACGGTATCTACAGCTAAAACCGAATCAACCCCAAACACTAGATACATCGTGAATTACCGGCATCGCAAAAATCAGGAGTGGGTACGTAATATCTATCGCTCGATGGGTGAACAAGCAGTAGTCAAATAGGAACTGCACAGGGAGGCAGTATGAGTTACCGTTATTAGGCGGACGCATTCATGCCATTATTTATTACACCAACTTATTGGTGAATTTTTATTATAATTAGTTATGTCGTATATTGATTGTACATTTTTAATTAACCACTTATTTGGCTGGGACTAATATTGTTTCATCTAAGCACTAATCAAGTTCTAATCACAATTTAGCCAGAGATATTTTCATTACTTGAAACTTATTTTAATTTCCATTTTCGAAACCCTTTTGCTTTTTATTAAAAAAACAATTTCAAACAAACATCAGTTATTGTGCTGACTGCTAAGTAGGTATTCAAATATTACTTGAGTAAACAAAAGACAAATAATTTATTAGTGACTATTTCGAATGTTGGATATGCGATTAGTTCTTTATTTCTAACTAGATAGGTAGACACTACGTAAATTTTGTAAATACGCTCATCCTGAATGAATGCGTTGCGTTTCCCAAATCAGACTACCTCGGTACACTTTGTATCGTCGCTACAGCCAGCATAAGAGCGGCGCGCTTCGGGAATATTCGGGTGTTCGCATTTAGAATAGCGCGTACGGTATATGGGAGTCCATTATAAGCGCATTATATTGCATTATTAATAATCTGTACGTTTCTGTTGTTAATTCAAATAATAAAAATTTTGATGATCATTGTTTATTTTAATTTTATTAAAAAGTGTGTCAAGTGGTCATTAACTGGACATTTCTCAGCCATTAACTGGAACTATCTAGTCATCCACTGGGTTTTCTTCCATCAAAAATATTTGAAATGTGAAAAAATATATTCAAAGAAGTATCCATCAAGTAATTTACTTAGTTTAAAATTAGACACATGAAACTTTATGATTAAGCTACTACAAACTGTAACATGCATATAAGTAATTTACTGTACGAATTATTACGTAGATGTATACTTAAACGGTCATTCATTGGGCGACTTACCCTACATACAATATTTTGATTATATTTTTGCATATGAAAAGGAATACTTTCAGGGGTTAAGCCTGCGGACATTGGCCACCTTGGGACTGTATGTCATATCTCATAAAACTGCACAAAGCTTTAAAGAAATTAAATTACAAAACACTAGTTAAAATACAAAATTGGCTTTGACAATGAACTTTCAAAAGACCAAAGCCATTAATCAGGTGCTCTAAAATAAGTTGCGCTTTCGTTGAAGCGTGTTCTCCATTTCTTATTTCGATGTAAAACCCGCCTTAGAATTAGAGTGCTTAGAAATAATGTAATACTAAACAAAAATGTGTATCAATCTAAACAAATTAGCTTAATTAATCCCCATTTTATATAGGAAACCTGTTATTAAGGACATCCGAGTGGAATCAATTTCCAAAGATGGAGGTTTGAAGTATTTATTGGTTAATGGTGCAGATGATATAGAAATGAAAAGCGATAGTCTAGGCGCGACGGAGTTCTGGGACCCCCTTGGATTAGATAATAGGAAAATGTAAATACCGTAAATGTAAAGGAAATGTAATTTAATTAGTCATAATTAAAAATACATTGTTAATTCTAACAGAAATAAAAAGAACCTAGGGAATTTGATTTTACTATTTTATTTTCTTTCTAATCTAATTTTTATATTTTTAATTTTTGATTATACTAAATTTATCTATTAGCTAGAGGCTTTACGTGAATACAGCCCATACATGTAATAAATACGGCTCTGTTATCTTTACCGAGTACATATCAACCTGCGATATGGTCTTGATAGTAATACCACGCTTACCGCTTTCCGTCGAATATTCTTCATATACACAATCGATAACTATTGTACCTGTACTTACATGCATTATACCAACGGCAATGTTTCCTGGCATACGGGTAATTGCTCTACTAAGGAAGCATATATTGCAGTAAATAATGCCTTACAGCCCAGTGTATACAGTGTATGACTAAGTACACGTATTAATAGGTATGTTGAGTGGTGTAACGCAGTACGCTGTAACTCTTACATATATACATATATAACCACATTTTGAAATAACTCCTGTGGCATCAATTTTCAAAACACCCTGGTAAATATTCGATAGTACAGATCAAAGACGCAAACGGCAACTAAAAAAAAAAATTACTGTGATTATCTATGATAGTTTTCGAGTTCCCAGTTTGCATGTATTGAATGAATATTACGCTCTGATAACAGACATAACTGTCTAAATTGGAGTTGCGCTCTACACGTATGCTATATCAAATAACTTTAAATGACTTGAAATTGACTTGAAACAGCCTTGACTATTTGAGGTTATAGCAGCATATTATATTTCATGGGAGCGGCACACTTCAGTCTAGCTTTATGCTTTCGCTGCATACATTTTTCGAACTACTTTTTGAGAACATTTTGTATAATAATAATAAAAAAATACATATGACTGTATTTGTAAGCCTGATAGCTACCGAAAACTTGCGAAAAAAATTAGGGGTGCAATTTAGAAAAAATAAAGTAGGAGAGATTTCCACTGGATTTTATTGCAACTTTTTATCTCTATTAGTTTCCAAGTAAATGGATGTGGGACACACTGTATACGCATATTCACTACTGACTTTTATTTTATTAAAGGAAGCTAATCTGTGCCTTATTATGAAATTATGGAATACTACATACGAACTTTTGGAAAAAGAATAAATGAATGAGAATTTAAGATGGAAATCTCATTCATTTATTCTTCCACTTATTAAGTATATATACGACTTTCTTCGTATAATACATTAGGTTTGACCAATAGCACTGATGATCCTTGGTAAGGTGAAACATGTGTATGCTAATATCAACCGAGTGTTACACACGTTTTTAATGTGACCTAACACGAACTTTTGTTCGTTGTATTGTATACCATGTACTTTCAAGGCATTACGATTAGTAAGTCTGTTTACTAAGTGATAAAGTAAGTAAGAAAACCATATATCGATGTTAGGTTGCCGAAACTGATTTTTTCAGGAGTTGGGTACTGGTCCAGTCCACTACTTATTGTCGTGTTACCGCGGAATACAGATTACGCGATATTGGATATTACATGAAATCTAGTATTACATATTATATCTATAGAAGTACATTTATAAATATTTTTGTAACGCATACTCACACCTCATGCAGAATTTTTCAGAACAAGGTTGATGTTTCTTGAACAAATATTTCTAGCTATATTCGGAAGTAAGGCTTTGTTCGAGTTAGCGGTTTGTTTGTTCAATGAAACTCAATTATCATTCAATTTTTACAATAACTTCTGGTATAAATTAGCGAAAACTTAATTAAGTACAGTTATTTACTTCGCAAGGAAACGTAATAGTTACTTACAATGTAGGCTTCTAGAAGCAACAAGGTAACATTAAAACGAACAGTCAAAAATTAAAATAGTAAAGTTAAACATTAAAAGCGATTAAATAAACTGTACAGTTGTGAAGCTGAAGAGAGAATGAATTTAAATATATTGAAATCGGAGTTTATTTTTGTTAATTTAGCATGCAATGCAGTATATAAACATCCATGTGAGCAAAATCATATGCAAACAAGAAGCGATTTAGGCAAAAAAAAATTAGGAACTGCAATACAAGCACAGCTAAAATAGATAAACTCAAAAACGATATACACTCTCTGCCAAAAGTGTACTAACAATTTTTAAATATTACAACATAGTACTCCGATGTTCCACAACTGACTTGTAATTAATACGACAATGGACGTATGTGGTATTTCATCATTAAAAAAAATTTGTTAAATGTAAATTAAACAAAAAAATATCTTATGTTGCTGCTTTTTAATAACAAAGATGTGTTTTAAACTGTCCACTTAAAAATAACTATTAAATATGTTTTTTTTTTCTAACTGTAAGTGTTAAACCGAATTCGTGTATATTTATTATTAGTTAGTGCGGCATTCTTTCCTCATAAAATTATGGTAATGTATGACAATTACCCCTTGTATGACCCTGTTATACCCCTTCTACACTTTTTTAAATTAATATATATTATTAAAAGGTAAATGAGTATTATTTATGCAAAAAATACTGGGTGTAACATGGGGTATAAGGCCCCTAAAAAGTATTGAAAACATAATACCCTTTTTGTATGTCTGTTAGAAGGGGTAGAAGTTTGATGTTTTAGCCATAAATGCACCTTATAAGTGTCTACAATATATGCAAAAATGAATGAAATATAAGACGTCGTTTTTGAGAAAACAATTCTTCTTTAAAAATTATATTAACTCTTTTTCGCCAAAACTATGGCTATTTTAGTGTAACTTATGGGGCAAACAAGATTGAAATTGTGCTCTTGGGCGTTTTTTTAAGTGTAGACTTTTACGACCATATTTATCTATAGTAAATATGTCTTTTGAGTGCTGTCGTATTTTTAGGTTTTAACCTGATTTCGCAGATCATACTGTCACTTACTCCAGAAGTTTTTTAAGGACTGTCTTTGGAATTTAGAAAGTGCTTAGAAACGTCTGAAGAAGCTGTCGGTTTGATCAGCAAAATGTTCTGCCAATGCAGCAACATCTAAATGCATATTTACTATAAAGCACAGTTTGTTATTTATGTATACTTAAGTCGATTGCTTTTTTCCAAATAGCTATGCAACTTTCCTCTCTCGTTCACCGTTTAAAAGTTATTTTAAATAAAGAACATTTGGGTTGTATTTCAAGATCCGATTGCACGCCCTAAAGTTAAAATTCTATCTCAAAGTAACCCTCGGTGAACTTTACAGATTGAGAAAGTTTTACTGGAATCTATGATTTACAGTTCGCAAGCTTTCTTGTAAGTTCAATAAATTGAATTAAAGTCGTGTTTTTAATCTTATTTTATCAAGGAATTCAACTAAGCCTTTCTTCAATTTTTCTGTTAATATTTTGTCGTATATTTAGCATATTAAAAGGGTTAAGAAATAAGTTTCCTTTTAAAGTAATACTCGTGATAATATTTAAGAATCTTTTAATGTGTTCCCTTTTTGCAATCTTCTGGTTATTGTAATTAGTAAAATGAAAGTATTTTAAATATATTTCCATAAAATTATGAAAAGTAGTAAGAGTTAAAAAGATAACCAGAACCGTTACAACGAGATTTTCTCTATACATTTTATTCTTTGATAACACTCATGTACAGATTATAAACTAATCGATTAATAAGTCGTGACAAATTAAAATATACGATACCACTGTACTTAGAACTCCAAGTAGTACCCGTGTAAATCCATTCAACGCTCGCATATGTTACAAAAGATACAAATAGAAAACGAACAAAAAAAAAACGAGCAGATTCGATTGAAAGCAAACCTATTTACCGTATCGTATTTGCGCAGGAATTGCTTCCGGAAAATTACATAACGGTGGATCTGTGGTCATACGCTTACAACATAATATCAATATTGGTTGATTGTACAGGACAGACGTCCCAAATGTTTCTCTTCCTCCCGAATCCTGTATACGCAGTTTGTTTATCGCGAATGAAACGACGCTTGAAGATGAGATAGCTACAGCCCTGTTTTTCATTTTAGGGCAAACTGGTTTTCACAATGTTTGATAGAATTCAGTGCTCCATAGTTTAAAATTATTTTTATCTGTATTAGAACGTGAGGTAAACCTATTGTCAATAATATGGAACACGATAATTGGCATTCTGGTTCGCTTTCAGAAAAGACTTTCGAAAGTTGGAATCGGAACACACAAAAATTGAATCGTTAAAATTATAATATATAATAATTATTATAATTTCAATTCGTATTAGTTCCAACTGATTGAAAATTAGGAGGATAGAACAGTTTTGTGAACCTATTTTAGCCCGATATTATGGTGGCAATATTTTCTTGGAACATACTTTATGGCATTTTTTTTTGTGGTTTCAGCAAAGTTTCATAATTTCTGCCTTTCTGTATTTTTTTGTAACATGATGATATTAATTAGGAATGGATGATAAATGTCAACAGATGTAAATGAAAGTTCTTCTAATGCAACATCAGTTTTTCAACGGGAATTTGACAGACAAGATCCAGTCACCTGCTATTGCAAATATGGCGTTTGAAATTATGAAGTAAGTACAAACACGAAAAGGTGTAGGGCGAAAAGGACAACGATTCGCATTACTTCACTAAAGAGAAAAAATAGAATCTCTTCTGCGAATACACCGCTTATCGAGCAACAAAACTTCAAATTATTCGCAAAAGCATTCAATCCTTGTGTATGCTACTTAAAATAAGTTAAACTGTGTGTACTTTGAAACAAGCTGCACAGCTTAGATTCTTTGTGACAAAAGAAATTTATTGAATCTTCACTATTAA
Organism: Protaetia brevitarsis; assembly: GCA_004143645.1. Taxonomy (NCBI): domain Eukaryota; kingdom Metazoa; phylum Arthropoda; class Insecta; order Coleoptera; family Scarabaeidae; genus Protaetia; species Protaetia brevitarsis. The sequence continues at coordinate 2,544,752 of RXPK01000186.1, forward strand.
GTGATATCATACATACGGCGTCGAGTCGCTTAGTCCCAACAGAAAAAAAAGTGATAGAATTACTTAAATTAGTGACTGTATCGGTAGATAACAAAAAAATTATTGGCGGAGGCGCCGCATTTTTCACGCAAAAGCGAAGTAAAAGGTAGAAAATAAGTGGTAAAACGAAATCAACGGCTCACCTACTTCATCGTTCGCTTATCTCAACAAAACTTTTGTAAAATTGATGTCTTCTATACATAGATACAGGATACACGTATAGATGAGAGACCGTTGAGTAAATCAAATCTTTGACTACAACTATATTTTTAATTTTTAAGTAAAAGTATTTGTTGTGCTTTACACTGCCAGAAAAAAATGGTTCAATCAATTGATCCCTACATTTCTTTTTAAATACGAACAATGCACTAAAAGTTAAGTTGACTTTACGAAATTTATGGAAGAATAATTGAATGAGAATTGAAGACGGAAATCTCGTGAGTATATTTGCTAAACGGTCGATCTGAATTTATAATATGTACGTATAAAGGATAGCAATAATTGTATGACGACTTTAATCCACTATACATGCGTTAACTAACTAACACTAATTAATAATTAGGTCACATTAAAAACGTGTGTAACACTTGGTTGATATTAGCATACATATGTTTCACCTTACCAACGATTTTCAGTGCTACTGATCAACTTAATATATTAGGTAAAGGTATGTACTTGAAACAGCGTCAAATTTATCTTAAATAGCATACTTCAATTCGCACAACTTCAATAACAAACTGAAAGACCGTATATATACTGGATGTGATGTGATGTGATTGAACTCTGTCACAAAGAAATGATCTGCGTTCTTTTCAAGACCGTCTTGCTTATTGCCTTGCAAGACAACGTAGTCATTTTGAAAACTTATTGTGAAATAAAGCTTTATCCTTGTTATATGTTTTGCATGTTTTAATTAATGACTCAATTAAATTCATTAACTTATAGATATGCTTAAAAAGAAATAATTAATAGTTAATGTCAAACGTCAAACGACATATATCTGGTTGCCTACTCGCCAGTTACCGATGCATTGACAATTTTTTTAGAACTACACATAGAAAAAAATTATATGTAATGAAAAATAAAGAACCCATTATAACAACAGTAGTTGTTTACTATTGGGTTATCTATGTCTAATACCTAATATAAAAGAACAGTTTTCGAAGCAACGATACGTTACAGTGCAAACTGCACTAATCTAGCTTTATGTAATACTGTTCTCGATTGTTCTTGACGTTTGGCGGCTGTTTGGTTGTCTAGCTACAGAAAGTAGCAATTTCTTTTGATATTTATTAGCTGCTAAGAATTGCAAGCGGCATTCGGCTGCTACAAAATAGTAGATTGGTTCACAGTAATCTATTACTATTATCCACACCGACTTTGATGTTTTTCTTTCTTTAGTACTTTTTTATGTGTTTCGTGTTTTTGAATGCATTTTGCAAGATGAATTGCTCCCAATTGGAAGATGAGAAAATCCTTTCGAAGGAATAAAATTAAAATGTAAGTAATATAACAATATACGCATACAATTTCCTCTCTTTTTCAGAGAAGCACTTACGCAATTGGGGATGCGAGCGCAGGTGACAATGAAATCAGCATCTACCAACGGAAAATCCTATTAATATTGATTTTTAATCATAGCCTTTAATAGAATGCTATATATTCCCCTATTCCCTTAATTTTATTCTGTGCGCGAACCGTAAACAATTTGAAGCGTGCTTCTGAAGTGTTTATAGAGTTAAAGGTATATTTAAACGGGCTGCCACTTCGTAACCATCCGAGTAAATTTAATTAGCATTACATGCTGAAACAGAATTGCTAATTAAGACACTTTACGTAATGACGGTAATATGTGTTCGTTCATAGTTTAGTGAGAGTTGTAATAGGTCACTTACACAGACAGAATGCAAAATGTTGCTCTAATCATACGAACGACCTTGGAAATTGTAAAACTCGTTTGATGGTATTAAAGTTAAAATTTAATTAAAAATACGAAATGTAAAATGGCTTAACGAAACATTTCTGGCCGAATAATATTACTTCCTTCAGGTTTCACGCTAGATTTAACTTATCTACGATTTCAGGAAAAAAGGTTAACTGGACTAATCCTATAATTGAAGGGAAGGAGTTAATAGTTTTCTCGATCCTTCCACGTGTAAGTGTTTTGGTTCCTATTTACGTCGTAATGGGAAAACCGAAATTTTAATTTCCTAGTGAAGGAAACACGTACAGGGCAAATATACGCGCCATTTACTATTTCGTTGCTTTGATCTTAAATTAAGAACCATATCGAAAATATTTAAAATAAATTTTAGTCTGAACGTTTCAGTTTATGAACCATACAATTCAACCAAAAAATAGTAGAATATAGTCGAATTGTATTAACCACATATCCATTTCAAAAGCTAATTTGGGTTCTGCATACGAATACGCTGCCTCTATACAATTTTATGCATGAAAAATCCAATATTGTTTTTCGGATATCATCAAGATTCGCAGTCTGGTGAGCGTGCACGTAATTTTTGCGATGGATATGTAGATACTCAGACGCAAAATAACGAATAAAAATCGGATAAAAGCTTTTGGCGGTGAGTGTATGATTTATGTCAGTGGTACGTGATATATGTGTGCATATAAAACAGCATGGATGATGTAGAGTCAAGAAAAAATCTAGTTCAACAAGTCCCGTTCATTTTATCTAACTTCGGATATACTGTAGTTTTAAAAAACATTTAAAAAATTATTACACGTTTGTAATTTGAGTTGTTATAAAAGTGTTTAACATCTTTTTTCTATAACAGCATAAAAGTTGTTTAGTTTATATTAAGAGTTTGTTGCTATGGTAATGGTTTTGAGTTTGTTTTATCAGAAATAGCAATTTTTCTATGTTTATTTTAACATCTGTAAATAATTTACTTTTAGTTACAACAAAAACGAGAGCAAAATAGGAACTTTAAAGGTAAAACTTAGTTAGGATTAATACAAGAAGATTTAATACCAAGATGGAGGTGACTAGTAGATGTTCTTGTTCTGATACTTTTATTAGTATCTGTATTAAACAAAATAAAACAAACCACAAGTATTAAAGATTATCCTAGTTATATTAGTCAAATATGATTAGTTTTAAGAATATAGAATTATCGAAATAGACTAACGTATATGTGACCAGTCAACTTTTACTGCATTTATTAATTTGTCAAATATGTATTTTGTTATATAAAAGTGACGTTATTTCAGTGACCAGCGTACAAATCCTCCCAAATTAACACAAGTACCAACTATGTCATCTTCTTGAAACACTTTTAAGCTATTGTTTTGAGTCCACACTAAATTTCCGAATTGTTATAGAACATGTGGTGAATTTCATTAATAATAGATATAATTATTATATTATGTACACACCTGTTTGTAAACCCAGTATGTATTGGGTGCTAATTAATTGGCATCGTAACCGTAATTAGGTGTATACGGTTATCGTACGGTAACTGTATGATTTTAGTGTAGTTTCCTTGGTATCGATACTAATTTTGGAGTTGAAGACTTAATGTAATTCGTATTAAATAAACCAAAATTTTTCAACATTAGAAGAAATTTGCTGTATTAACATACCTTGGTACCTTTTCTTTTGTGGAATTGCATGAATTTTTGCTGTTTCGAGTATTACGACATACCCTGGCTGCCTGGAAGAATTCTTTTGACATTGGTGTCGTACTTTTTATATGGATCCTTTTCTGCAAAATGTTTGGTTTGTCGTTGCGAGGAAACTACATTCTGAAATAGTTTTGGATGTATGCAAGTCGATGTTGAAGGTATTCTGTATGTAGTTCATGTTTAAATTTCTGTGTAAATAAGTATTTAGCATTTCGTAAACTTTGAGGTTATTCTTTAAATTCATAAATGATAGTTTAAATTGAAATTTTAATATGTATAGGTTGGTTGGCGTGGTTAGTGAAATTCATCATATAATATAGCGAGAGATTCTACAATTGTTTTGATTTTTAAATTGGAATTCAAGAATCCAAAATATACCGGATCGTGGTAGCAAGAGCCTTTATTCTCTTTAAATGTTTTTGATATATTATCCAACAAATTGTGCATGTTATTGATATTTACATTGTCTTTATTTATATAAAGGCATTTAATATATTAAATGATTAAAATTAGACTATAAATTTAATATTTAATGTAGTAAAAGTCTAATAGTATACAAGTTATGGATTTAGAAGGCACAACATGTGCAGCCATTACGGCAATCTCCCTACTACTGGTAAAAAATATAAATATAACTATTAATTGAAAGGTAAATGATAGGAAAAAGGTTCAATTTCTTACAAATTCTTTAATATCGTACAACCGGTTTTATTCACTTATGGGACATGTTCAGGTCAGTTGAAAAAATCCAACAAGAAATTTAATTTAATTAGCATATTTTCATCTATTTTATTATTCATTTTAACTTCAACTTTAATTAATCACATAATGTTAATTTTTTTTTCTATTATTTTCCTTGCTGCAATTTACTCACACAGAGTTAAAAATCATGGATTATATAACGATTAATTGGTTAAAAAGAGGGGAGATTACTCACGCGCATGACCTGCAATGGTGAAACATAGTGGCATATGTGTAAGCTCTTACCCATCTAGTGAATTGTATCTTTGAATATTATCAAACATAGAAGGATAGGTATCCATAAAGAAAAGACAGATTAAAGAACAAAAAATTATATTTGTTGTTAAGAAAAATATTAGTCGGGCAATCTTTATTATAAATCGCAATAGTATATTAGTGTTGGGTTAAACGGAGTCAAAAGGCATCTGACAACGCTAACCGGATCTTTAGTTGATAAGGCAAGAAAAATCAGAACTTGTCCTTATCGATTCGAAATTGTTTGACAAACGATTCAAGATTCTGTTAGGGTTACTGATTCCCTTCAGTCGATATACCATACATGTAAGAAAAGATACGTTCCTAAGGGCTTAACCATGATTATTGACTCAAATTACTTTGTTTACGACAGTAATTTTTATAAGCAAATGTTTGGCCTTTCTATGAGTACCCAATTAGACCAATTCTAGAGGATTTGGTGGAATTCTGCGCGTACATCTTCTGTGCTTACACATGGTCAAACACTTACAGAAAATCGTTCACTATTTTGCAGTTCTTTGGGTGTACGCTTGCTCAAACTGATTTGTAGGTCTATAAGCAAGAACGTGGCCGTTAAAACTGGTGTGAAAAACTTTTTTATCGGAAAACACAATTTTATTCCAAAAATCACGTTTTCCTTAAGATACTGCTAAGCATATTCGATTCTGCTGTTTATAATTGCTTGCTTAAGAAATTGTTTCCTGGTAACTGACCCGTTTCTTTAGTCAGTATCGTTTATACGCCGATATGCAATTTCTGATTAAGATCGAGTTAAAGCCCCAGAAGATTGAAACTTCTCGGGCTCTAACTCAATGTCTTAATCAGGATCAGTTAGAATTGCATTGGAAAGCCCGAGAAGATTGAAACTTCTCGAGTTTTAACTGCTGTAGAAAGGGGCTCTTCTACAACATTATTTACTCGTTCAATAGTATGAGCATGTTGCCCGCCTTCTTAATTTTTGAAATACACTCTTACGTATTGCTGTGGTATAGACAATCCAAGTTTGCTGAGTGTATTTTGAGTTGTATATTTTTATTTGATTACTTTCTTCCGAGCTTTTGTTTGGTTTACCGAGAAAGTTTCACAAATTTATGTTTTGTTTGTATTTTTTTTCCATTCATTAATTTGTCTAGTGTTCGCTTGGTTTGATTTAATGTGGATTCTATTGAATTTTGGCGTATTGTTTATACGACTGCGTTGTACGATTTTGAGAGAGGAACCTTGTCAGGGACTTCCTTGTTCGACTATTGACGTGAGTAGACGTATTTTTGTACATCATTGTTGCCATTTTGTAATTCATTTGATATTGAAATTTAATTCTGTAAAAATTTAGTCAATCAAGGATTTCTTTTTGTAATAATTGTTAATATATTGAAGTGTGCACATTATAGATATAAGATCAATTATTATTTTTGTTTGGGAAGACACATTTTAGTTTTTTTTCTCTCATTATAGTGTAAAGAGTTAATTTTCCGTTATTCAATTTTTGCTGTTTTAATTTTAATTATCAATCACCTCGGTTGGGTGAGTAGAAGCTTTCTTCTTGCATTTAGTTTTTCAATTTTGTAAATTTCTAATAATTGTCCACGTTTAGTTTATTTTAATTTGAAACCACGTGGATTGAAATTGAAATATTTAGGATTAACTTCATGAACAAACAAAACTTTTGCTTTGCATAGGAAATAGCATTGTCCTAGTTAAATTTTGAGTCAAGTGCAGTTTTTATTTTAGGCCAGAACATTCAGTTCACGGTTAAAAATTCTGTTCTTTTATTTTATATTAAACCTTTTCAATTTTTCGGGTATTTAAGAAAGTCAGATTTCATTCACTCACAATTTACTTTTCGTGGTTAGATTCAAGTTTTAATTCTCCAGGGTAACTCTGATGTTAATAGTTTTTTTGCGCATTTTAAAAATCTTAACCGTTGAGCTAGCTAATTTAATTTTTCTTATTCTTTGTTAATTTCATTTTGCAATTTCATTTAATTCTCTCAGTACACAGCAGTATAAATGTCTTGTAACACGCAGCCGCTGTAATGACTACCCTTTTTTTAACTAAGAAGTATCTCTTATCTTTTCTACTTTTCTACTAAATATGTAAGTAGAGGTTTTCCATTATTACTATTCTCTAGTCAAGTTCTGAGATTTTCCTCAAGAAAGAAACTGATTGCAAGACGTGAAAAAATACAAAAAAAAATGTGCGGTTTAAATTCTCCTTGGAATCCAAAAGAAGAAACGGGCACAAAATCAAACAATCGGCAAACACATTCCAGCATGATCGATGAGATAGTCGCGCAACGAGTTTAAAAAAGAAATAATGCCAATAATTTTAAATAAATTATATGTGAGAAGTGAATCGGATCAAAGGCAAACATATTTTTGGTTAGACAAACTGAAATGTCCACATGTATATTTTGGCTGTTGACGACCTTTCTACCAGTTAATTTGTGAAAATATCAGAATTATTTTGCCCCTACGCAGTGAGTTTTTTTTTAAACCCAATGCGGATTGCGGACATTCATTATCGAAGTTTCGGAATTGTTTTAACCAGTATACCGAAAGCACAATTCGACTGCTAGGAATTTTTAGTGCAATCGTTCGTTTATTCCGTATATTTTTTTTTTGTGTTGTTCCTGTTGCTGATATATCATAATGACAAACATACATACATAACAACGCAATAAATCTATCTATTACTTTTAATTTATTGGAATCAGAATATATATACAACTAATTTTGCATTATTTCGAATTGTTCATATTTATGTTATACGTAAGTAACTTATTCAAATTGCCAATCATTTGACATTTTTGTTTTGTTAACATATCGAAATTTATAAAAAAAACCTTCTTTCACCAAATTTTGCATACCTCGTATACCTATTATTAGTAGTATAAGATGTACTGTAGATGGACACTGTAATTTGTAAAAACTTTAAGATTGAAGCTTTAACGAAACTTTACTTTTATACATTATCAAACGAAATAACTACGGCTGTGATGAAAATATTTCTTGAATAAAATAGATGCATAATAACTAAGCTGCCACTTTCGTTGGCATCTTAGTGGCGGCCTTGAAGTAATTAAAGGAAAATAAAATGTAATAGATATTTGGGAGTATATTTTGATACACTGGGAAACTTCAGAGAGCATCCACAGAGAGCTACTGGGAGGATAGTGGAAACAACAGGAAGGCTGTATGGTTGATGCCTAATAACATTGGTGGCCCTAATAGTTGTAAAAGAGCTATATTTACCGGAGTTGTTCATTCTGTTGTATGGAGCACCAATCTAAATAGATGTGCTTGGGGTAAAGGGAAATTACTATCACTTGGAGAGAACTCAGCATGCAGTGAGAGAATCCAACAAGCAGTGCTATCTCGGCGTAGGAAATGTCAGCTGCAGCAGCGTCGATTGTGACAAAAGATCTGTTGACGCAGGGGCGAAACGCAAAATATGATAGGGGGAGGCAGGAAGAAATCAGGACACTGATGATTGATAAATGGCAATAAGGATGAAAAAATAATATCGATAAGGCACAATGGATAAAGGCTCTAAAACCCGATATATAGTAAAGAAGTGGCTTAAGCGTAGCCCTAGGAAGGTAGATTACTACCTTGCGCAGGTTCTGATTGCGCATGGAAATTTTAAAATATATGCGAAACGCATCGGGAAGGAGCAAGACGATGAGTGTACTTACTGCAGATGATCGGACATTCTCAAACATACACTTTTTAAATACCGGCGGTGGAGATTGATTAGGCAGGACAATGAGAAGAAAGTAAAGCTTCACAATAAAGTCAGAATTGAGCAATAGAAGTTGGGAGAATAGAATGTAAAAATGGCTTATATATATAATATCTAAGCACTTCATGTCCATAAAGGATTTCCACCCACCAAAAAAAGGCATTGAACCAATGTGATTATGACCAAAAATGGATCTTTTGTCAATGAGCTCTAGAAATAGAGTGAAAATAATCATACTTCTTGAATAAAATTTTTCTTACGATGAAGCCACCCTCTGTAAGAATTACCACGTTAACCGTTATAACTGAGGAGTTTGGAGAAAGAACAACAGATACAAGTGTAAGCGAAATGGACACTTTAAGCTTAATCTCATTCAAGAAAAACAGTTTTTCTTTGTTTCTTATTAATGACATATGCGATTTCCTCCGGAAACATCTCGATTTTTAGTTATTATCACAAACATTCACAAAAGCGCATTCCTTACACTTTCTCTAGAATAAATTTAGACAACTGTTAGACGACCTATCTCTGCATATGTCTCTGCATAAATATGAGCGCAAAATGATGAAGTAATTTTTGAACGAGCATATATACTGATAAATGGATAGGAAAATAAGATCCAGTTGATTGTTCGCAGGACAGTTCGCAGACCTGACTAAACTTAATTTTTCTTTTGTGTGGATGTCAATGAGTTTGTTTACCGACAGCGTCCAATAACTAAAGGCGATATAAAAATTATAAATTATAATTAGAAATGCGTTTGACGGTGCCCGTGAGGAAACGTTGTTGAGTCTAGCTAAATACCATTTTTGGAAATAGACTATAAATGTGGGTTAGATAAAACTGCAGTTACGTAGAAGTCTCCTGTTTTAACTAGTTTTTCTTTTTTATGTGTGTATGCGACGGTGTTTATTATTTAGTAATTCATATTCATGGTTTTGTTGGAATGTTATAGTAAATATGTATTTTTTGACTTTCGGTTCAGAATAAATAAAATTTAATGGAAATCATAATTATAAATATAAACCAACTTTTTCGAGTTAACAAGAAGTGATAGACACTTTTTAATAAAACCAAAACATATATTAATAGAAATTTAGTAATGTAAACATATGCATATGTTTGTCTATTAAAAAACACTGTAGTGCCTAACAGAATATTAAAATTGAAGTAAAAACACATTCGAAAGTGTAAGTAAATCTAGAAGATATTTCAAAATTTGGTTTAAATATTCTAAGTGGTAATTAAATTACGCGCGTCTGTTATAAACATTGTAAGTAATATAATTTTTAGAAAATCAAAGATATCTTAGAAATTAATGAGTTGAGAGCTAAAGTATGTTATCTTGTTTGTTCAAACTTTACTTATATTTAAAAAAATGCAATAACAGGTAATAGGAGTATTTAATTTAAGAATACAAAATTGGGGGCCGCATCGGGCTTACCAAATATTATGTTTAAGTACCCTTAACTTTACGTCATAAAAAAAATCGTAATCCTACAACAATTTATAAAAACTTTCTTTAATGGTGATTTTATGTCAATAATTGGGTTAGGCTTTCAGTTTGAAAAAAAAGGTGTAGAAAAATACTTCCCTATTACTATATTCTATTTTATTTACTACATTTGATAATAAAAACCTTTCTGCACTACCGGTTTTGGCTTTTCCGCTTTCTTCGGGTGCATTAAGTGTTTTTTAAATGAACTATAAAATACAAAATATCAGTTAGTAAATTTTCTAAAAAGAAATTTTGTAATATTTAAATTTTATAATAGTTAACTGATGCAAAATTGATTGAAAACTTAATAGAATTGATTATCAAATAAATATTTTTAGAATTATCGAACTAGTAAGGTGTGTTTTTTTAACATAAAGTAATATGGTTTAAAATTTTATAATAGTTAACTGATGTAAAATTGATTGAAAAGTTAATAGAATTGATTATTAAATAAATATTTTTAGAATTATCGAACTAGTAAGGTGTGTTTCTTTAACATGAAGTAATATGGTTAAGTTATAGTGTACAAATGGCTGCGCTCTGCGACACATCTGAACACCTAATGCAAAACAGCTGAATGAAATATGAACTACTTACAAAATGCAATAGTCGAAAATTTAAAGATCCTGAAAACTGATATCTATCTTTGACTGTTACGAGTTGTAGAGGAATACCCTCCTAGTGAAACACTCTGTGTAAAAAACATATGTATATGTTATACTTTACTTACTTGATCCGCAAGTAGCTGTCTTCTATTTTTACGCACACAATTAGCTTCCTGCTATGCAAAAAACTAGTACGAAAATACACAATGCACCATTAACACTTCAAGAATTACTACGAACGAAACTGCAGCAACCGAGCCGAGAATCACCTCTCCACTTATTTTTACAAACTGGACGACACTGCATTTCCAACTAAAAGGCATAAATCTGGTAATAATACAGATGTTAATGTGCTTCTATGGTATTTCCGTACCATTTAAAACGCAAGTTTTTAGTTAGTTAACTTCTAAGAACTCGCTTTATAATGTATCTTTTATAAATAATTGTTACAGATAACTAATGTATAACGTTAATACAATTCGAGAGAATTTTTCTATTAGTGCATGTAGGTGTATTATTTGTGGTTTACTAGTTAACTCTTCGTTTTTCATTCTCTTATAAGAAGATAATATCATATATATCATTAACAGTATTTTTTTTTACAAACGATACAAACTTATGGCGACAAGTCTGTATTATACGATGAGCGGTTGTGTTTCACTATATAGAAATCTGTAACTAATTAAATAATTTAGATTCTACACTTCTAATTTTGGACAGTTTATTTTAGTAACATTGCGTCCAAAAAAAAAGGGTTCATTGACCGTGAGCCCGGTTGGATAACAGACATACTATTAGTAGAAAATGAACGAACCGTCTTCCGGAAAAATGAACGCGAAGCCGGTGTTTAATGAAATCAGTAAAACATGCACACTCTGTTGAATTTTTCCCCCAAACAAGCTAACGATGAGGTACAATACTGAGACACGTATTTTGGTTGTGATTCACGTTTGCATTGTGCATTTAACGAATACGTATACTTCTCTTTAATTGGTTCAACTGATGTTGTTTTGTATTCTAAAATAACACGCTTATTACAACAAGCTACAATTAGAAAAATACAGCAGACCAGACATTTTAGCGCAAGTTGATTCATTTTTTTTTGTAAGTATAAACGATTCTGTAAGCATATTGATGCGATAAAATAAATTTGCCGGGATATATTTGCATCTAATGTAAACATGGTTATTTTGTTTGCGCGTTTTATTAGTCTGTTGAGATTAATTCTTGCACGTGTCAGTTGAAATATAATTAACCATTAGAATGGCTATAGTTATTAGCTGTAAAGCGTTGAAATGGAAAAGTTGGTATAGACTGAAAGAATAGGGATAACGTTAAATTTAATCGACAATTATGAAAATCACCTTGATTTGTGGAACGTTTCCAATGAACATTATAGAAATAGGACACGAAATAAACTATTTTAAAAACTAAAGCATAGATGAAGGTGAAATTAAAAAAAAAATCATAGCAATTTATTATTGTTGTATGTGTATGTGTATATTGGAAAGGTGATATTACACTGCGACTTAAAAGATCTATTGTGTCCCTGTTCTTGCTGTTTTACAGCTGGCCTTCCAATCCTATTCCTTTCAGAAAGTTCCAGGGGCAACACCCTTGAGTTGCACAGTGCTAGCCAATTTGAAAGGGGATGGATGCCATCCTGTTCCCCAATCTGCTCCAGTCGTTTTGCTCCTCCCTTTGTTCCTTCCTTGTGAGGTACTCTCACTTTGGAAGTGGAAGGCTTCTTATGGAGGCCCTGCTTCAATTCATGTTTATTAGCGGTGTCGTCCCGCTAATAAACGTCCTTCCTCCATGGTTGATCCCACGAGTAGCTAGGGAAAAAAAGGTCCACCTCAACAGAGCCCCGCATGCAGAGGTAAGGCTAAATACAATGGTCTGGTCTGTGTTATTATTTCAATATCAATAAATACAATGGGTTGCGCCAGGTGCCCCAAGGTTGGACTAGTTGACTGGTCTTCTATCCAGCCACGCATCCCATCAGCCTAGTCCACCACCTTAGGATTTAGGTTTTTATTGAGGTTGTCTCCTCTCGGTTCATGCAGTTAAGCTAAGACCTCCCATCCCTTTCGGGACCTAGTTTAACAGTTGGGCTTTTGGTAGCCGAAAGCAACGACTAGCATCGTTGAAGAGCCCTGTGGAAGCCCTTAGCTACGACACGACAGCTCGGGCGAGGGGGGAATGGTTCACGGCAACGGTCTTCATTTATCCTGCTCCGGTTTTAGGCTGAGAGGAAGAACTTATAGCAGCAACTAACCATCTCGTCTTGAGCTAACCCTGACAAGATGGCCTTTCCCCTATCCACCACCTAGGGCACGCGCCTGGTAGGTACTCCCAACCCCCAGGAATTTATTGTTATATTATTTATATAACCAGAGGAGTTAGCTTTATAATAATAATTTCATTTCAAATAATTAAATTAATCTTTTTAGCAACACCGCAAAGGCCGTACATGTATAATATTCTCTGTTTACCAGTGTATTTGATGTTAAGTACGCACACGTTATAATAGATATTAAAAAAAAATATAATGTGATGAAGAAGATGTGTGTTGGGCAAATGTATACGTGTCAATTCTATTTAGGTAGGAAATGTATATTACCACCGATTTTTAGAATAATCTGCATTAATAAAATACATAAGTAGAAGAAGTAACGAGTACAACGTAACTTCAAAGTAAACTTTCTGAGTCATGACCCTAGAGATACATTTTCCACCAACTCTGCCGCGTCTAACCTCCCCCCTCCCAGTAAATCCCCAATTTTATACCGAAAACTACAATATATCCCTAACTTATCTCCCAGGTTAATTAATTTATTTAAACAGTACAATATGAAAATTGTCACTTACCCCACTAAGAAAATTAACTCTTTCTTCTCCAGATTGAAGGATAAGACGAACTATCTTGATAAAAGAGATGTCATTTATTGTATTCAATGTAAGGATTGTAATGGAAAATACATTGGCTAGACATCACAAAAACTTAAAAATCGTATAAGTGCACATAAAAGCAATGTTAGATCTTGCATCTTAACAGTACTGCACTCAGTGTCTATACTAATGACACTGGCCATTTGTTTGATTTTGATAATGTCAAAGTTTTAGGTGTTGAAAACAATACATTTAAAGGTAATTTCTTAGAGATGTGTTATATTAATTTATTTTATTCAAAAAAGATATTGATAATTTAAGTAATATTTACATAGACCTAATTTTTCATTAATTATCATGTCTGTTTCATATTACCAAATTTTACGTTTGTCATTCATCTGATTTTGTCGTTTTACATTTATATCAGCTTTGAATTTTCAAAACAACCATATGTACTTTTTTTATTATGTTACTTCTTTTTGTTACGATAAGAATTTTACGCTATACGTTCAGTCTGTTATTATTTCTCTACCGGTACTGATGCATACTTTTCAATTTGATATACTAAAATTAATGTAATTTCATTTTTATGTAAGTCTAATGTTTATATTTTTGTGTGCTTGTGCATCTTATTGTTGTTTGTAGTGCTCTGAAGAAGCTGAGAAAATTCAGCGAAAATTTGTTAATAAATTAAGAAATTGAATTATGGGTATTTAATCTTTAACCCCACCTTTTTTTGGAGTAATTTGGCGTTAAATTTTATTAGTTTAATAAAATACATTTACTTTATTATTTATATTAGGAAACCCAAACGACACCCCACGCCTCCCCCGTGCTACAGACCGGTGGCAAAAGACCGGCGACGAGCCCCGCTCTGGAGTGGACGATGGCGTGAACTAAAAGGGGTAAGCGACGTAAAAAAGGCGGATGAGAAGAAGGAACCAGAAGCAAAAGATGTCCAAGAGCCTACTAAAGACAGGCTTGCAGAGAGTGTGGAGCAGCAACAGGTATCGGACACCGGGATCCCTGCCAGAGCTAAACGGAAAAGGAGGAGGAGACCCAAAACCGAGCGACCTAAGTCTGAGGCGGTCCTAATTAAGCCGCTACAGAGTAAATCCTATACTGAGGTGCTGAGTGAACTACGGCAAAAGGTGAAACCGGAAGAACCCGAAACGGAGATCAAGCTTGTCCGTCAGACTCGAAGTGGCGGCATTCTACTGGAACTGAGCCAGAAAACTGCCGATTGTGAGGACTTCTCAGGCCGACTCCGGGAGCTTCTGGGTGATAAAGCCCAGGTTAATACTCTCCAAGCCAATACCATGTTAGAGTATAGGAACCTGGACTGCCTTATTTCGGCAGAAGAGATCGAGATGCAGTTAGCAGTGCCCCCCAAAAGTGTCTCTAATAAAACCAAATAGCAGTGCACTAAGGATGGCGATCATGGAGCTCGAGGATAAGTTTGCCCTCAAACTGCTCCAGATGGGCAGCATTAAAATCGGCTGGACAAATCGCAGAATTCGCAGGAGAGTGGAGGTGGTCCGATATTTCCGCTGCTTTGGCTACGGATGTTCGGCCAGAGCGAAACTAGTCGTGCGATACATTAAAGAATTTTGTGAGGATCAAGACTTTGTTTTCTTCTTTTTTCCTTTAAATACAACTCACCCGGAGTCAACTTATGGATTTTATGCTTTATGTATATTTTGTATTTTTCACAATAAAGTTATAAATAGCCAAAAACCTCGTCATCTAATTAGTGATGCGCATGAATACCGACCCATTATCTAGGGAAAACACTGCCAAGCAAACGAGCTTGGCAAAATTACTGGGGAAAGAATATTCTGTTGAGCCTACATCTTGTCTGGCAATGTATGGATACACGAGATATATAGCATAAGTGGGAGGCTTTACCGGTGAAATGTCACAACTTTCATAGTATCTTTATTTACTTGGTGAGACGGAACATACGCACAGTCCGGTTTGGCGGTGGCTGTAACGGTTTGGAGACAATGCTAGTCGGAGAGTTCGACTGGGGCGGTACATCTGTCAAAAAATAACGCAGGTGTCCTAAGGCCAGCTCAGCGAGGATAGAAACCTTATGTAGAGCAAAAGGGCAAAAGCTGGCGTTATGTACAGATTGTTGAACTGATAATGGTATTACACAGTTAATATTTTTTTTCAAACAAATAACAAATAAAACTTTTATTCTTAAATCTGCCTTCTCTTTACAGATACCTATTCTCCTATGTTTAATAATATTCAAAAATGTAACATCCTTCGTTAGATGGCAATGAGCTTATGGATCTGGCTCTTCTTAACCAGTGAGTAGTTATATTTTTTTTTTTTTATTAGTTGTGGGTTTGATGCCCAGGCGGCTGCACGTATTGTGTCTCTTAAATCACTAACTTGTATATTATTAAACTTTTACTTTTTAAATATTGAATTTATAGCTTAATTTTAATCATTCAATATATTAAATGCGTTTATATTAATAACAACAGTATATCAAAACATACACAATTTATTGTTTAATAATATATTAAAAATATTTAAAGAGTATAAGAACTCTTGCTTTAAGGTGAATATACTCATTTGGAATGTTTAAATCAAATATTAACTACTATCCAGCGGATTTTGGATTCTTAAATTCAAAAAATAACTTTTAAGTCTCTCGCTATCATAAGATAAATCACCAATCATGCCTACCAACCTATACATTTAAAATTTCAATTTCAACTGTCAAAAATATTGAAAAATAACCTCAAAGTTTTCAAATGTTAAATACTTATCTTACACAGAAATTTAAATATTAATTAGACAAAATAAACAAAACTCAGCTTGTATACACCCAAAAATATTTCAGAATGGAGTTTCCTCGCAGTGACGAACCAAAGATATTGCAGAAAAGATTCCACATTAGGAACACAAGACCGGCATCAGGAAATCCAGGGCAAAATCTCCTACAAAACATTCAAAATGTATCATTACACTCAAGACAGCAGATACATGTACGATTCCACAAAAGAAAAGATACCAAGGTATGTTAATACAGCAAATTTCTTCTAATGTTGTAAAGTCTTCGTTTCTTCTATATATTTTTAGGCCGACGCACGACGGTAGATACATCGATTTATACAGAAAATCCCCTTCGATTTCGGATATTTTACAGAAATATGATAATGAATTTGACTTGACGAAAAAGTGAAACAATCTTTTAAGAAGATTTTTATCAATTACCACCTCGTCCCCATGGACCCTAACTCATTTATTTAATATGAACTACTTCGAGTCTCCACCCCTTTGAAGGAGTGTCGAAACCTAGGAAACAATTTTGAAACCATACAGTTACCAGACGATAAATTTATACATCTAATTACCACGACTATGGTGTAAATTAATTAACACCCAACATATACTGCATTTACAAACAGATGTGTATAAAATAATAATTACATCTACTATGGTTGGTGATTCATCCTACGTATATGTACCATTACAATACATATCATCCATAAGCATAATAGAGGATAATGATCGCATATTCTGAAAAAGACTAAAAAAGAAACCTCGTCCTTTGTTCTGATGCTATGGCCTGTCAGGAACAAGATTTTTGTTACTGGGTTTAGAGAATCTCAGGGTAGATAACTATATGCAAAGGAGTCCCTTTCCAAGTTGATAGATCTAATTAGGAAGCCAAGAGGGTGTGAGCTAGGATGTAGGATATCATAATAGGCCCGAAAAGTTGGAGGCAAGATTGGTAAGAGCAAAATATCAAATAAACACTTTTATTATCATTAGCATGAAGTTAATTTCTCCTGAATTGAACTCATTAATATATAATAAGAAAAGTATCGGACCCAAAATAGAACCTTGTAGCACACCTAAATCGGGTAGATGATTTCTCAGAAGCAAATTTATTTATAATATTCGCGGTTTTGTAGGAACTACTTACAAATTGGTATCTATCCTGCGAAAAGAACTAGTCCAAGTCCAAAGCGATCCTCCTAACACTATAAGTTTCTAATTTATTTAAAAGAACATTGTGTGAAACACAATCAATAGCTTTGCTCAAATCTAAAATAATTCCAACGAAGTTAACGATGTCAGTGTAAAAAGCATTGAAAGCTGTTGCAGTAGAGTGATCTTTCCTAAATTCCGTTGCTATTCAGATATTATATTGAGGTGGGATAAGTACGATCCAAAATATCTCAGAGAAGAAAGACATACTATAGGGCGGTAATTTTCTGGTAGAAAGGTATTTTTCAGAAGTTTTGGTAAACCTTCTGTAATATACCTTATTAGTTGACAAAGTCATGGCGGATACAATAAAAGATAATACAAAATTGGCAAGTTCATTAAAAGAAAAAAGTTTAGTTTAGTTAGTTCTATAGAATAGTGTATAGTTCCCACTTGTTGATTTTTAAGGAAAATTCGAGAAGGATTAATTATTTCCAATTATATATTCATTGTGTTAGCCAATAATTCAATTATATCTCAATCCTTTATTATTTGGAATATGCCCGGGATGTGCAATGAAAACAAATATATGCCCATTTCAACTGTTTAATTTAAGTTATGATAACACGTCAACTTGATTTTGCCACATTTCAATTAATTGCTTAAACTGCAACGTGGTTGGAAATTCAAAATACCTACACATAATGTTTCAATTCTACATCGCAGCCATATTCTAACCAATAAAGGATTGAAGTGTAATTCCCAGTTATGCAGCTCGTAATTCATATGGCCATCAATTTGCACGTTATATAATCCTATTTTATTGCCTTAATATGAAATGAACAACCCATGACAAGTTGATCGAAAGTATTTTTTAGGAAATGAACTAACTATGAGACAGATACATACGAAATTGCATCTGACTCTTCAAATTTGAAATGATACTGTTGACTTAACTGGTCTAATATTTAATATTATTGGTTTGGGAACAGAAATTTTATAACAAGGAATCTGGTATTGAATTTGGATTGATATTAAAGCCATTAGGTCAACTAAAGCGTTCGCAATGGTAAATAATTGATGGTTAACTTTAGCGAGAGTAATGACCGAGCGCTTAATGCAAATGCCAGAATAGAACAATGCGTACGGCACGATGCTGGCTTTCTAGTCGATGAATTTCGCGATTTTCCAACTAAAGGACTTTTATTTTGCCTGAAGTTACCTAGGTACACAAATACAGAACATAATTTGAATACATTTGAAAATTTATTTGGAAATTAAACCAATTTTTGTTTGCCTTTTGTGTTTGCATTATCATATACATTGAATGTCTCGAAAGGCATTTGCACCTACCGTGTGAGTAATAGTTTTTTAACGACATGCAAATTTTGTATGTGATGACGGTTTGTAAATTACACGTATCGTCGTTATGTAACACAAAATTTTCATTTGACCTAGAATGATATATTATTTGAGAAAATAATAAGTATACTTACACAGACGTCTAATAATTTTCTTGCTTGTTGAATCTCCTTTGCTCTTGCAGGACCATTTATTTCAGGTTATCAACGGCGGGCGCAAGACGATGTCATATTCTTCTTTATGTTGTATTTTGAACTCCTCTCGGTGGTTTTTGTTTGTGTCACACGAACGTATTTCAAATCTTTTGTTCCCTATTTTTCTTTCTTTCCGTGCCCCATATTGCGCCAGCCTTGACGATAACAAATTGCTTTTTTTATATTTTATACGTGCCCGGAATTTGTTACAATTAGCTTCGCAGACAACATTCATGAATATTTAAATTAATTTACCACTGAACACGGATCTTATCAAATTTATTGGGAAAATTTAAGCCGCTTGCGAAGCGATAGGATGGAAAAAATAACAATCAACGGAAATTTGCATAAATATCGTATCCGTCCGACACGAAATTCAAAAGCTTGACGTGTAAAGGAAAATTGTACTTAGTAGATACTAATAAGGAAAGAGTTTGCTCTCTACATCTTAGATAGGTTGTGATGTTGACGAAAGTATTTATTCCTAATTTAAATAAGCATCGAGCTAAAATTAAATTTTTGATTGACTATATATGTAATTGATTTATACAAAGAATGAGAATAAACCGAGCATTTGAGCGCTATTACTTTTATATGTATTTTATTATTCCATTTTTAAGCGATCTTAAACATATCGCTTTGACGGTGTATACAACTTCCTTTTAAGAGTTTAATTACACTTCACCTTGACCAAATGACTACAACATTGAAATTGAAGAAGGATTTATCTCAATTGAATAACATTTGACATTATTTTGATAAATTGTAATCTACTGAAATCACATGGAAATTCGTTGGTAAAGTCAAACCTCTACCATCCAGTAAATTTCATACACAGTCACAAATATTTAAACATATGTAACTGCTATGGAAATACGTGTATAGAATATGATTTAGAGTCATTTAGAACAGGTTTGAAAGCCTAATAAAGGAATGACTGTAAGTTGAATACTCGGCTGCCTACTCTACAGGAAAATTTTGAATTTGTTAAAGATGACTATAAAGATAGACCATATTAGCAATAGGTGCTATTTATAGCCTTATATATAATGCAAACTTTATTTTATTTGCTAATTCAAGTTCACCTGAAATTCGGTAACGATTTGGTATTCTCCTCAAACTAGAGTAAATAACGGTAACTTAATGTCAGTTACTGGTTATTCATTTGAATTCGACGTTGGTCGGGTGACAGCGATAAGAATCGAGGACAGATAACTATTACTTATAGTTTAAATAATTCATTCTTCCTGTGGACACAAGAGACGATGGTTGCTCCTCCTACGATAATCTTTACGTCACCTTAAGTGCTCACCTCAAAAGTATCGATATATCACCTGAATAGTATTAATCCATATTTTTACCTGAATAATCTTCGAGAATTTCCTATAAAATTTCCTGAGAAGAATCCTGGGTCGAATACCATTCCGGGATTTGACCATCACTGGAGCCCCACGAATCGAACGTCCAATTTGACCCAGAGAATTACCTGCCCACACCTGTATTTTCGCGGTCAATGTGTGCATCCAAGATATTTCATCAAGTATATCCCATCTATAAGTGAAAATAATTAATTAGTTTCAATTAAATTTTAACCAGTCAATTGAAGATATTACATGCTCAACCAATAAATAGATGTTGATTAAAGGTTTATTATTTCAGATGTTTAAACAAAAGATGGCAATTTCACAGTTTTAAGTTATATGTAACTAACTTCTTTAATGCTCGAAAAAAATGTTTTTTTACAAATGCAATTACAAAATAAATTTTACGAGTCACGGCTTCAAAAATTACGAAAGAATACCGAGGGCGATGATGCACGTCCTGTATTGATCACCTAGCTTTTATCCATTTTATATACATACTACATATTGATATGATTAGGTAATTCCATAGTGTAATATGGTTAGGTAGATCCAAAAAGAGAAGTCGCTTTGCTTTATGCTCCAGTTATGTATAGCTAGCTTAGTGATAATACACATCGAAAGTTATTATTAAGCTCAGTGGTTTGTTAAATTGCACGCATAAAACCCGGAGGTATATTTTTTAGAGGTGTGGGATATCGCACACGTGAATAAATTTTCGGCATCCATCATTAGGTCGATCATTTCAGGCAGGTCACTTTATAGGGTGCGTGTTAAATGAATTTTTCGTTTTAGTAAATAACTGGCAGCGCAGTTTACCTATTTGTATAAAAGTATTTGTATTTCTCGGCGAAATCGTCGTTGGAGAAGAATTACGCAACAGTTATGTAGGTAAAAATGTGGGTAAAATTACTATCATTAACTTTGTTTTAAATTAATTATCATTTTAGGTTGGAACATGGAATAAATAGGATTTTATCGGAAAAGCCGTTAAAATTTATAAAATTAGTCGAAACACACGGTCTCTCACGGAGGTTGGCTAGTAAATGATAACGTATTATAAAAAAATGTAACATGGACTGCGATTGTCTTCGCAAGAGTGCAACTGCGTCGAAAAATCTGTTAATTTCGCCTATATGAGGCGAGTATTGGATATTTAACATATGAGAATGCCCATGTGACCAAATGGAACTGTGAAATGTTTAAACTAAATTCAAATAAATAATTATTGCAAAATTATAGAATCACCTTACATTGAAGAATTGCAGTACGTGTTACTACATTTAATTGACAATTAAAAAAAAATTCTGTACAGTGGACATGTAATTATATATTAAACTAATTTTAAGTAAAATGAATACACTGTAAGAAATCGATCCAACTTTTATCTGTCAAAATCTGTTACAAATATTAAATATTGCAATTCTAATATTTGATTTTGATCTGTAGGTGTCTTTCTGCTGATCGCCTTTATTTTCTGACGGGAAAATTTTGAAGGAATCTGTCTTTGAAGGACTTGCCAAATGCAGAGATTTTCTACACTACCTAGCTGTTTACTATGACATATTTTATATCCTTCTTATTCATTTTAAAATAGATAAAAGTATTACTAGAAACGGTATAATTCAATAACATAAATTAAATAAACCACAACAGTATGCATCTTTACCTATATGTATTTTCAATGGCAGTATTATGTGTAGAGTACACATTCTGATTCAATTAGAAGTATATAATACAATTTACAGTGAGATTTTAATTGTGATGTCCGCGTCCGTAATTAATGAAGAATTTATTGGATTTACCTTTAATACAATTGCATATTTTCCTTTTTTCATATTGCTACATTTCTTTTAAAAACACCCTGTACACGTGTTGGTGTCTTTTCTGTCAAAAGCGCTATGCGCCAGTTAAATTAATAGTAAATGAGCGTGGCCATATATTCACCTAAATATATCATTAATAAACTGCATACGGTTGCACTTGTTATCTTTTATATCTATCTCAGTAACATTGCACGCTCCGAAACCTTCATTTATCAGATGCTAACAATGCACTGCTGGCGAATCCGACTGTTTCGGTATTTAATAGACGAACCGTTGAAAGCGGTTAGTGGTAAGATAAATGGCTTCCTTGGTGTGAATGATCAGTCGCAATAGAAATGGTATACATAATATATGATTCCCTCCAATGGTGGTTAGGAAAAATAACATATGCGGCGTCTAACGTAGCTACTCATATAAATAGACCTTGCATTATAGAGGTTCTACATGGTGTTGCGAATATTTTCCAATGCCAGATGCTTGAAAGCTTATCGTATCCTTTAGCTTTGTCGATGGTCCATCTTACGAGTTACTGACGTTGAAACTTGAATATTTCGCGTTTGGACAAACTCGAATTGTAGTCGGTAATTTTGATCTAAATCCGACATTTCGTCAACATTTGAACCCAACATTCGTTCGTTCGGTGTGCCTTTGTATCTATTATAACGCTACAAGGTAGCATACAGTCCAGTATAATAAAAATAAATCTTAAATATGATACTTTAATTAAATTAGCAAAATATTTTTTTTAGTGTCATCTATAGTCGTTAAGTCATTACTTTTTAATACTAAGTATCTCGTATGTGGGATTACTAAGGACTTTGCAAGAAGGGAGATCTTGTCCTGGTTAGATAAAGAAAGTACAAAGAAATGGAGGTCGACTGAAGGGCAACTCCATACTAAACGCTGATAGGGGATGGAAATGCTAGATTCTCTGACAACCTACTCAGATGCAGCAAGAAAGAAGTTAAAACCAGTACTGGGCTGGTAACTGGACACTGTCTCTGGAAAAGCATCTATACAACACAGGCCGAGTAAGCGAACCGTGGTGCAGAAGATGCGAAATACAGGAGGAAACGAGTTTACATGTAATCTGCACATGTGAAGAATTGAAAGTACTCACGCAGAAATATTTTGGGAAGGATATATCGGAGCCCTCGAAGTTTCTCAAGTTTCCACTGGGCAAGATATAGGGCTTTATGGAGAACACCAAGCTGCTCGAGTGGAAGTAAGAGATTTAATAGGGATGGTACAATGAGCATCTACCTCAAGTGCCTGGACCATAGGTACCCACCCTAACTTAATGACTGAATGAATGAATGAATGAATCATAAGTGTGCCCTCTCAAATGCCAGATGGCATGCGGGGTGAGAATTTCTGCTTGAAACAAGCTAGATGACGCTCTAACATAAAAAAATTACGAATAGCCTTATATTTCTCTAGTATATTGATATTTACTGATTTTGGTTTAGGCGATATAGTGCGCAATATACTTTGGTACATCAATTATAATCAATTTAGTACGACAAAGAAAACATTTAAGAGCAAACAATGGTTTTAATTAATAAAAAAGTTCGAAACCTGAACCCGTGTCAAAACAACATAAATAAGGATATAAGTATCTCAGGTAAGTTAAATGGGTTCGCCTATTGTATAACAATTACGTTTTTGTTAGTAATTCCACTTTTCGCAATATAAATTCATCATAGAAAAATTAATACGATAAAATTAACTTTCAAAATTCCCGCGTTTTCGGAACTATCATTTAGGTAATTCTATGCTTAAAAGACGGGTGAAACAGTATGTGCAACATTGAATGGTAACATTACTGGATATTCGGTTCGTGCCGTGAATACATATTGACTAGTAACATTTATAGTATCACCTTATAAAAGTTTTTCTACAAGTGGTCGCAAACTGTTTAGCGGTTATACAAAATTCCTAACCAAACAAGTTTGCCTAAACGAAATTTTACTTGTAAGTGTTTTAAAGGTTAGATTAGGATTAAAATAAAACGTTTATTTTTAGGTTGATATGACGAGGAATGCCTTTGGAGGGGTCAAATCAGCAGGCATCATCAGGGTAGCAAGTATGATCAGGTTAGGCATCGAATGGGGCTCTCGTCGTTAATAATGTGATAAACTTTGTTTAACCATTATTTTTAGACTGGAATTTGGTTAAAGAGGATTTTATCAAAGTGACCGTTGAATTTTACAAAATTAATCGAGACACGTCCGTCCCTCACCGAGGTTAGTTACTAAATCCTTTTGAATTGGAATTCTCTAACAGACTTCGATAGCGATTGTCTTGAGCCAGGGGGGCAAAGCCAGTTGCTTTGAAAAATCAGTTACTTTCACCGAAGTGAGGAGAATACAAGATATTTAATATATGAGAATGATCATGTGACCAAATGGAACTATGGATGGTTTAAACTAAACTGAAATAAATAATTATTGCAAAATTCTGGAATCACCTTATCATTATGTATATGGAAACCGAATTCTAGCAATTCTCCCTGAACAGGATTTATTTAAATATAACAACCATTATCATTGCATGCCATCAATTTAACAATCACGGGCCCCAGTAGCAGTCTACCTGGTAAATATATCAGGTTAGATTAATATTTTCTAACCTTGTTTGCCCCGTTATTTGTGCCAAATATCCAAGGTTACTGTAGTGAAATAGGGAAAGCGCCATCTTTTTAAATTAATATAATTAGGTCAAATTAAACTGTGAGTAACTCTTGGTCGATATTGGCATACATAACGTATGAGGTAAAGCAAAACATGCATGTCAATATCGATCGAGTGTTACTCACATTTGAATTTGACCTAATTACATTAAGTAGTATTAGTCAATCAATGCAAGTTTGGTGACTTATTATTGCCCTACTATCATTGTATTGTTTATAGAGAAGTGTTGTAGTCTTGGATTGACAATTTAGCAAATACCTTCACAATAATAATTAGTTTTTCACTTTTAATTCTCATTCAATTATTCATCCACATATTAAGTATACCTACATACGAATTTTCGGTATAAAGTATTAGGTTGACTAGTGGCACTGATAATCCTTGATACGGTGAAACATATTTGCTAATATCGACCGAGTGTTACTTATATTTTAATTTGACCTAAATTTACTATTTGATGACATTATGTTTGTGGTGATCCGTTTTTTCCGGAAAATTACTAGTGTTCCTATGTGAAAAATAGAAAAAAAAAATGTGTCCTACTATGCGTCCCTACAATTTGTAACTAGTACAAAATAATATGTCTCTAGAAATATTACAGTCATTGTAGCTCAATAAAATAAATAATAAAAATAAGAATTGCTTAAGTTTAAGTGAACTACTTTATGATGAACTTTGACGTTCACATGTAACTTTGAACTAGGTTTTTAAGTTCATTTGAAGATCAATTTGTTTTTCAAATGAAAACTCGTTTTCTTGATTATGAATTGTGAAAGAGTTCCAAAATTTAACGACCTGAGGACCTTCACCTCACATTCATTGGCCAACCTTGCTTTCGATGGTGGGATAATCACATTGAAAATGGTTCATTTAAATTCTACAACTTTTGCTCCCATCATTTTCAATATTAATAATATTTGATACTGAAGATTTGTTATGGTGGTCTGTTAGGTACTTTAGGGTAGGTACCGTATTTATAAAATATAGGTTGAACCAAACTAGAAAGAACTCGTATAATAATAATAAATTCCAATTTCATTTTTTTAGCACAAGACTGTTTTTTAACTGAATCTCATTGTTTGCATCATATTGAATTGCATTGCATCCTGAATCATTTCACTGCAAATAGGTAGAGCTAGCAGTTTTCTGCTAATAATACCAACTCATATTTCACATATTTCCTTAGTAATGAAATGTGTTAGTTTCGCCTTGATAAGCTCAAGCTTCTTATTTCTATTGTACTGTTTCATTTTTAGTCGAATGAAATCAATCACAAGTCGATATGACTACTTTTTAAAATATTAAGCTTTTTCTGCGGTTTAGTCATTTGGTCCCACTGTACGTCGCCTAATAAATAAATTTGCTGTCGCGAAAAGAGAGAAACAGTGGAAAAAGCTTAAAAGAACACAAAATTTGTTTCCATATCTTACTCAGGCATTTAGAACAATTGTTTGTCTAAAGCTCAAATAATAAGCGTGCCGAAAATACTATTTAATATGACTGTACTTTTATCGAAGAAAAGGTTCTGTCATCGTCCGGTGCCTTCTTCGGGAGTGAGATGATGGGTTTTGCCGTTGGCAGGAATCAAAGTGCTTATTATTTTTTCACAGGCCACGTTTTCAGGTTATGTGAGGCAACTGGGAATTGAACTATTGATTGCGACGCTGTACATTTTCCAACGTAATAAACGGTTTCTGAAAGTTTAAAAAGACTGTAGGCGTAATCTTCGTTTATTCGGATTAAATTGGGCGGGACAAAGAAAATAATTGCTATTAAAAAATGTACATATATCCTTTGTACACATAATACGTTGTTCGAATGTATTTTTTTAAAGAGTTTTGTAAAACAGTAATGTGACAGTATGTGAAGTAAAGTTGGACAAGAATCACGTTTTTGAGACTAGGATAATATAATTTTTTGGTGAAATAATATCAAAAGGAACACATTGTTTTTAGAACAATATGAATTTCTAATTGCTTTATTTTTTTCTTTAACCTGTTTTTATTTATAACAACGCTTCTTAATGATTTGAGATTGCCGGTTTTCAAAATTTTATCATGAAAAATACTTGTTTTCATTTCGAAATTCAGTTTTTATTCCTTTTTCACATCAATGTTTTTTTTTTTATTCTCAGCCTTCGACACTGTGGATGAATGGCAGATGATTAGATGGAACATACATGTACCCTAAGGTACGTGTCAACACATCTAACTTTTCATTTAACATCTATTCGTATTAACAATTTTAAAATTTTCACATAGTGTTGTATATGAACACTAATATTATAACATCAGGAACATAATTAAATAAATTGTAAAATGTGCAAATTCTCGGGTATGTCCCTCAAAAAGAACTTTTTATAGTAACTTCTTTTTTACTTTCTTAGTCATTCCTTCGCATAGCCATTGGTTTTTCTCATCACTTGATCTATTAATAAAGCAATAATAATATAATATTACATATGAAAGTTTAGCCATCAACTTCATTAAATTATTATTATTAATAATAATAATAATAATAATAATGGTTTATTTGCCCAACAGTATAACCATATTAAGGACAAATTATATAAAGAAAACTTAAGTCTAATAGAATCAATAATCTACGTGTGTGCAGCTAATAATATACAAAATCATAACAGCTAATAACTACTACCAGAGATTACTTCCAGGCTCCAAATATTAATACAATTTTCATGTTATTCGTATAGGAAGGTTGATATTAAGGTGCAACTGATCGTTTCCCTTTTTCTGTGTTCCTATTTTTTTATTTGCATTCTCTAATATTAAGTTGTTGTATATATTGCATAGACGATTAACGTCATTATTATAATTTGTAACTTTCCTCCCAGTTTTTTTGTAGTGACTATTTTCAGTGTTTAATCGTTCTATTTGCGATGTGTAACTGTGTAACGATGTGTCAATAACATATACACATGCGTTTAAGGGGAATGCTTTAAATAACAAATTAAAGAATAAGACTATAACAAACACATTAAAATATTGTTAACCGATAGAGAATGATCAACAGAATTCTTATTATTTAATTTGGGTGGATAGCATCTGGGGCAAAAGGTGTACACGAACGGAGCCTCTGGAAAATTGAGCAACAGCTGTGCAAAGGGCATTGCAGGTGCGGACAATCCTCTCCCTCCTACTTGAGCAGAGACCATGTCACCATGACTCTAAAAGATCCAAGGCGGAAGGTGCAAACCAGGCCGTTATGGAAACAAAACAGAAACCCAAGATGAAAGGTGTAAGTTAGATCACTGAGGGTAAAAAGAAGACGATCGAAGACAGCGAGGAAAGACCTCGACAGGACTCTAAAACGCTACTGCAGACCTCGAAGAGACCCAAGGGTAGCTATAGGCAGCGTCAGGACTACGGATGGCAGTAATTGAGTAATTTCATCCGGAAGAACCCCTGAATCAAGAGCAAGCGGATCTGATCCAGGAAAAAGGAGGAAAACATAAAGCATATTGGGATGAAATAACCAGGAAAATTCATAAAAAACATCTTTATTATGGAACCTTCAAAGAAAAAGAACTACTGCAGCTTAGTAGGAGTCATCTTTGCACCGTAACAGGTCCCCTTACAAGACACTGCACACTGAAAAGACTCCTACAGAAAATTGGGATCACACTGGAGATACCAACTGTATACTCTGTAATGGTATGACAGAGGACGCTTACCACATTCTATGTGAATACGAGGCTCTGAACACAAAAAGACAGGCACTTCTTGCAAGCCACAAATAAACCCAGACGATTACTTTGACCAACTAACCAGAGATCGGTACAGATTAGTGCAGGGTACTAGGATGGGTACTGGAATGGCTGATATGATTTAATGGGTAAGAGAAATAGGAGACCAAATACGAAAAGCCAAAAGCAGTGTTTCCGGAGACTTCGGGTCAGAAAGCCTCCACAACAAGGAAAAAAAAACCAAGGAAATGAGAAGTAAGAAATCATATGTTTTCGAAGTCAGAAAATTACGTAGAATCCGAATATACCAAAATATACAAGGTGTCCTATTTAAAATTTTAAATTTGATCATAATTGCGGTAAAACTCGAGGTGATAAATATTTATAAGAAATTGATGTAAATAATAGATTTCCAATTTTATTAAAAATATTTGAAAAATAAAAAACTTATGGACTCCGCATATACCCAATACATAATAAGAATGATAATAGAACTTTTATAACAAGGCAACGAAATGAGGAAGAATGATAAATATATTATTAGCCATTTTTACCTTAAAAAGAAGAAAAGCAAATCCTTTCCAATTAGGGGTTTATTTAAAGCATCGTCTTAACATGTTTCGGCCTGGGGCTATCGCCAGAAGCATGAAAAATACGTCGTTACAAAAATATAATAAAGCGTTAAAATATTAAAATTAATAAAAAGCATCAAATGCACACAGACATATTAAAATAGAGGAGGTCAAACCCCGCGTGTATTTAACTGAATGCTTGCTTTATCCAATCTAATAGAGATCACTTATATTTTTACCTAACATGGAGTGTAAATTCATTTAAGCTCTTACAGTGTACGCCAGGAGCGGCTGCTCTTAAAAAGAGCCACGGGGCCATGACCCCACCATTGCAAATCACAAATCGTAAATTAATCATAAAAAAGCATTTATTTTCTGTAGAAATATCGATAAATACACGTCCATATACACACATTTAAGTACAGAACCAACGTTGCGATTCGTATAATTTGATGCGATGAAACGCGCTTTGTAGTTATTTATGTAGACAAGCGGGAAACTGGGACCACATCTTGATTGGCCCCGTTTTAGAACGTTTGTAGGTCTCGGCGAGAGCTGGCGGGTGGTTCTAGTGTATGCAAAAATTACATTGACGGGGGGTCAGTGGTATCTTGGCCCGCTGTCCGTTGGTTGATAGAGTCACGCGTCATCAGTATACGTCAGGGGAAGGGTCTACCGCCATCACGGCAAGGAAACGTGTGAGTCAGACGGACATCGAAGATCGACTATTGAAAGTACAAACAAATGTAGGGGGCCGACGCACACGGACTTCGTTTTAGACACTTCCCTGCAATAAAAATTGCGTTCAACAATATATAATATCTATGAATTATAATAATAAAGTGTGGTGTTATTCTAGGATGACATCGCAAATTAATAACTGTTGTATTTCAAATCAAAATGAACTACCATTCATATCCTTCTGAGGGTAAAAATTATGAAAATGAAATAATAGATATAATAAGCGAGTTATTCGTGAAAAAAAAAAATACATCATAATAATTAGTGTATGTAAAAAAAACAAGCCACTTGCTTAGGTAAACAAGGAAAGAAAATAAAAATTGTGTTTCCCATACTTTGTAAAAAATATGTCCGTTTATGATTAAATTATTTATTATATTTTACTTGACGATCTTCGCTTAAATAACCATGTGCTATGTGTTGTCTTATGTTTTCGTCGATATATCACAAAAAAACCTGAATAATTTTGCGTTAGTTAGGTGGAGGAATGTAAACAAGTGACCCATGTATGTACGTGCAGTTTAAAAAATAAACTAAAAATAAAAACTATATGCAATTCTGAAGGAAATACGTTAGTATTTATATTTAGATAGATAAGTATTCCCGTTAACAATTCATTTTTCATTTTAAAAAGGTTTCTAACTTTGTTTGTGTCGGTATTATTTTAGTTAGGGCCATTATTACAACCGCGGTTTAAACCGTACATCAATAGTCTCCGGTTCAAACTTCGCTTCAGACTTGCAATACATATAAATAAAGAAAAATTCGCCCTTGGCATATTTAATCCTTAAATCGCGATTGTAATAATGGCCCTTAGCAATAAATGAGGCAATAAATTACCATAAGCTGAGCTAAACTGATTTAAAACTTTATAAAATTAATAAAATGGAGGGGAGTTGATCCGTGATTGGCCCCACCACTCATTATTATCACGAGCCGCCACTGGTGTACGTATCATTTTGTTCCTAATCAAGTTTTAATATCAAAAGGAATTCAACGAACAAAACACAAATTGATTGAAATAAAATGTTATTAATAAAAGCCGGTCCAAACATGAGTCACAGGTTTCAAATTACAATAATGTCACTCACAGAAATTAGATTTGTTGCCGGTAATTTAATTACACATGAAAAAGGGGTATGCTAGGAGTAATAAGAAAATGTGTCGAACTGATGCGAATTAGTCTTTGTGCCGATGTAGATGTATTGATTACTCGAATTTCGTGAACGTGTTCAATTTAATGTAATATCTCATCCAAGTAATAATGCTAGTGAGGTATTGACAATTCGAGCTGGCTTCTTACTTCTTTGGATAACATAGATCTACCTGTTTCCTATGCTACCATATTGTGTCCTATATGCGGTTAGTACATAAAGTGCATGCATATCTATTTACACCTACGTGTTGGGAAACTTCAAACATATTACATATGTATGTGCACATATATACATATATGTTGTATGATGTTCGGACAAAGTTAAGCGAGAATCGATTCCCGGAGATTGAAATGTTACGTCCTCTCGTGATATTTGTAATCAGGTGTGATGTTGACCAGCACAAAAGATAAAAAGATGTATAAGGGGAAAAGAAATTGTCATATTGCAGGGACTGACTGACGGTACAATGGTCTGCTGCAGATGTTTTTCGCGTGATTTTGTATCCTCACGCTCGACACAAGTGTGGCATCCTTCCACGTCACGTTCGGATATGCTGAAAAGGTACGTTTCGGACTTGAATAATAGAACGGTAGAAACAATAGGCAATCTTTTGAATACGCGTCGGACATATTTGCACCTTTTTTTTTGGTTACAGGTATAGGCGGATGTAATGTTTGAAGAAGCGGATGTGTGAGTATGCTACAAAGTTGTGTCAAATGGCAAGAGCAATGGATACAGGAATTACTTTATGTTATGGGAAAAAAAACTGTTAGAGATTTTATGTATAAATTAAAACGATGCACTGTCCTATAACGTCAAACCTAGTTACTAAAATTTTTCTAAGGGTTTAAAAAAAATAACTGCATGTAAGATATATGATCCGAATCACACCCGTTCAGAAATATGTGCTCTAGTCTAAGCTTAGTTCAATTCAGGATAGAACGAGTTAAACAGTAAGTGAAATAGGATTTTATTTTGAGGCGTGACATGAGATAATATATGTGGAAAATAGTGCGAAAGGTTTAAATCAATGGGGGTTCTTTTACTTCCCCTCTTTCTTTTGTTTATTTTGGTTGAATAAGTATTGAATAAACGATGAAGAATGGAGTTTTAGTTTTCTTTGATGCTAATGTAAGTATCTTTGATATTCTAATGTGCCCTAAGTTTATCATTTAAAATGTCATATAAAGAACTCATAATTTATAGCTTATGATAAACAGAACGCCGGCGCCGCCACCTTAACTTTGTGTAAAAGGAGAGCATAAAAGTATATGCGTTTATTGTGGCGAATTTCACACTCTGAAATAATAATAATAATAATAATAATAATAATAATAATAATAAATATATTTCCAATAAAAACATTACAGAAAATTGTCAGTCATTGTATACATGTACTGTGTATATGTACATTTGTCAAATAATTTAGACAAGAAAAAAAATGTATGTATAAATAAAAAAGATTAATAAAACATAGATGTAAAGATAAAAGATATAAATATAAATATAAATACAACAAACAAACATTTAAACAAATAACCAACCAACAAAACATGGAAGGTGTAGGAGGTTTGCAGTAACGACATTACTTCCCCTTCGGATACAGAAATTCCTGTATACTCTAACATTCCCTCTCGAGTAACAGTTTCTTAACTTGTTTTTTAAAGCTAATCGCTGGTAGTTGCTTTATATCGTCAGGCAAGTAATTATAAAGTTTCGTTTCCCAATACCCAATCGATTTTTGCGAACATGATAGTCGATGGTTGGTGTTCTAATGTCATTCCTACTGCGTGTGTGGTATTGGTGGTGACAACTGTTTAGGGGAAACGAATCTTTGTTGGTATGTACATATATGATGACATTGAGGATGTAGACGGAATACAACGTAAGTATATTTCAGTTTTAAAGTAGCCTCTGCACGACTCGTTATATCCTAAGCTGCATAAAAATCGGATGGCTTTCTTCTACAGCACAAATATCCTGTGCGTGTCTGTCGCCATACCCCAGAAGTGTATGCCATATGAGTGGAGGGAGTGGAAGTAAGAGAAGTAAGTCGTTCTTGCGGCTTCGTGTGTTACCACCTGCTTTATGCGTTTTATTGCATATAAAGCACAAGACAATCTACTGGAGAGCCCATCAATGTGTTGATCCCATTTCATAGTCGTATCAATGGTGATACCTAGGAATTGAGCCTCCGACGGTGAGTGATTTTTGGTAGTAAATCTTAAGCTTTGCGTTTTTTGCAAGTTTATTTTTAATTTGTTAGCACTAAACCATCTCTCAGCTGTATTCATTGTCGTCTTGGTTTTTTCGACGACATCTTGGGAGTTTTCGGAAAGCACCAGAAGTGAAGTGTCGTCGACATACAAACAAGTTTCGACATTTTCAATACTGGATGGAAGATCATTGATGTATATAATAAACAGTAGCGGTCCCAGTATCGATCCTTGCGGAACTCCACACCCGATACTCTCCAGATTTGATTCTATGCTGTTCCACGACGTTAGTTGTGTTCGGTTGGTAAGGTAGGATCTTAACAGCACGAGTGGTACCCCCCTTGCCCCATAGTGCTCTAGTTTACTTAAAAGGATGTCGTGATTTACTGAGTCGAAGGCTTTCGTTAGATCAAGCATAGTCATCTCAGCACACGTGCCAGAATCAAACGCATCGTAGATCTGCTCCACCATCTGCGATATTCCCGTGACTGTCGAATGCTCCTTCCTGTAACCACGCTGCTTTGGTGTTAAATAGTTATTTCCTACAAGATAATTTGTTAATCGAGATGCTATGGCCGACTCGAGGATCTTAGATATGGCGGCTAGAATACAAATAGGACGATAATTCTCGCAGTTTTTCTTTATCCCCCCTTTTATGTATGGGAGAGACTTTTCCCTTTTTTAATGGATGTGGAAATACTCCTTGTTTAAGGCATTTATTAAAATAAACGCAAGTGGTTTAACTAGCTCTTTCTTTAGCTGTTTGATTAAGTTTGTGGTGATTCCATAAATATCTCTGGTGTCTTTACCCTTTATACGTAGCAATATATTCTCCACTTCATTAGGTGTAATGGGTTCTAAGAAAAACGAGTTTCTGTTATTCGGTTTTATATTTGTTAGAAATTCTTCATGCGAATGTTGCGTTTTAATACTTTCTGCTATTTGTTCCCCAATGCCACAAAAGTACTTATTTAGCTCATTCGCTGTCAGTGAAGAATTTTCTTGTTTGTGCAAATTTGCAGTTTTCGTTTCATTGTTGATTATCGTCCAAATAGATTTTATTTTATCATTTGAAGTTTCTATATAAGTGGCATTTTACTGTTGGGTCACTTCCATAGTTTTCTTCTAAATATTGTTTTTTAAGTGTCCGGTAAGTTTCGTAGCAACGATCATTTCCAGTCACTCGCCATATAGTCGCCCATGCATCTAAGGTATTTTTGTATTTCATAATTTCTTCATTTATTGTATATTTTTTTTTTGTTTTCCACGTGTGATTGTAATTTTTTTTTCAGGGAAACAACTATTAAAACAATCCATGAAAGTGCGGTGGAAACTGTCAAATAATTTACTAGCATCATCTATATCGTCAGGTAAGTGTAAATACTTCACTAGTGCATATTGCAACGTGTGAATGTTTGATTCGTCAATATTCCTAATTTTCTTGTTCTCTTTTGCAGGATTATTTGATGTTGAAAAGTTGCACTGCAGGACCTGCGCCATGTGGTCAGACAAATGCATATCTACCGTCTCGTTTAGGATTTCAGAGATATCAACATTCGAGAAGATATTGTCAATGATAGAGCAGGTGGATCTACTTATTCTCGAGTAGTCGTAAAAACTTGTTTTAAGTTGTATATATTAAATGTATCTACCATTTTTCTTGCTATCTTTGTATGTAAGTTTAAGTCTACATTAAAATCTCCTGCAATAAAAGTTCTCTTAATTTTTTTTTCTTTATGTAGCAAAAATACTATGTGATTTTATGTATCTATAAATTTTTCGATATCTCCAGCAGAAGGTCTATATATTGCAATAACGACTGTGTTCTTTTCAATTAATTCTATTGCAGATATTTCGATTATTTGTTCTATTGTGGAAGTGATCTGAGTGAACCATGTGTTGTTTTGAAAAGGAATGTATGTTGTAGCGTGCCGTTACACGGGAAAATTCATTTTAGCAGATTTTAAGTTAGTAATTTATTTTAGTATAAATTTTCAGCAATCCAGATAAAAAATTTCCACAGTTTCGGTAACGTTACAGCTGTCTTAGTTTTATTCTAAATGTACCATGTCCCCACACGCTGCAATTCATTATACCTACACATCAATTTCTACCTCTGCCAAGTACATAAGGAATCCTAGCCGTGCATTTACTGTGATTGCGGCAGATGTCCTGGATACCCAATCCTCTTCTCTGACTTGACTATAGATTGTAGTCGCCCGTCGGGCGTGGCACGGCGCGATCTTCCGTCTAGTGTTTGGTGGTATTTCGTAGTCGCCCCTCGGGTGTGGCACGATGTCCATTGTTCCATTGCAGCGGTCACGACGCGTCGCGTAATCTCCGTATTTCCTTTTTTCTTTCGTCCAACTATAGTTCGTAGTCTCTAGGGCGTGACACGACACTAGTTTCATGACAGTCGACATAAAATCCGCGCCTAGAATCAGATATTTCGAGGTAATATCACCTTTTTTGCTTATGCTCGATTTAGCACACGCCTGTCTATTAAACACGTCAATCAGTGCTGCCTAATTCCCATATTATAAACCGATAAGTTTTCGTTTATATCCATTTTCTCAGCGCATGTATCATACTTCTCCATATACATTTAATATATATTATTCTATTCTATATACCTTACCTACAAAAGAACCGAAAACTCCATTAAACAGACCGATAATTTCATTATAAACACTGTATATATATCATTGTTCTATATGTTGGTATTAAATGTGATTTTACCTCTATTGTACCTCTATTTATGTATATATATATTTTTTTTGTCTTGTTGTTTTGAGGACTAGAAGAACAAAACCAACGATTTGTTTTACTGATTTTACTTAATTAATAATTTACTTACATCAAAGTAACAACAAACAAGATCACCACACACGCACTGAAGCTACCTCACTAGGGTTGATTTTAATCAATTTTGTACGACGTGAAATAGTACGAGACATAAACAATTATCTTCGGGCGCAATTTACCATAGGACAGCTGACAGCGGTCATCCCTAGCTACGGAAGAATTTGGAATCCCGAGACCGCTGTTACAAGGGTGACTCAATAAGTTTATAAGCCAAAGGTAATAAGCCTATTTTTTTAAGCAAGAAGTTGATAGTAACCGCGCAAAAGATTGTTCAAACAAGTAAAGCAAACCTAGCTATAATGCGTCTCTGAAATTCAAGAAAACATTGTGGGATGGGTTAGTTAGACTAGTCCAACCTTGAGGTACCACGAAAAGATCCGTCCACCAAGACTGTCGAGAATATCAAAAGTCAAAATGCAAAAATTGGCGAGCAAGGCAGGATTACATATAAGCCAAAGTGAATTACACGTTTCGGAAGAATCATCTTGTTTGATATATGGCTGAACGACATTAAATAAAGAAACCTAAGAGAGACAAACTGGTAAGGATCTGTTACATCCGTCCGCGAGTTTTTCGAAAAGGAACACGGATAAGTTAGCAGTAGATCAAGTACAGCAAGCTGCTATAGTAGCATATATAGAAAATTGTTCGGAATGAATCAGACGCTATGAAGGGGTCAAAACAATGCGGCGGAACAAGTATCTAGAGGAGTAAAGAACCGACAGCTATTTGTCAAGGCAAGGTTAAATCATTACTGGGATATATATACAGAAATAAAGTGATCCAGTACCATCAAACAGATGCATAATCGAACGAAACTCCCACAGGTTTTAGTCAGGCGTAAGTGTACTGAGATTGAAGTGGATTGAATCAAAAGAACTGATGCAAGCACATACTGCTTATAAGCTGTATAATACTGCTTATAAGCAGCATAGTTATTAACTGATACGATTTATAAGTACATATAAATTCTAGGCAACATTACTTTTAGAACGTAATAATATCTAATGCAGGAAAATGCCTTTGGGATTACAGAAGTCGCAGCTGTATTGTCACTTTAGCTAGTTTCGTCGTTGAAAAAAAAATAATAATAAAAATGCCCTAATACCTGAAACACATGGCACGTAGTGGAAAAACTGCAATCTTTGCGATTACATTCGCTCCGGAGGACAAGATAAATACAAAGTTTTTTCTGAGTACACGGAGCGTGTTTACACATTCGTTCTTCTATTCTGTCACCTAAGGATACATGTGCACGCTACTACGTATATTACGTTCTCTATCGGGTACAAGCGCAAATGTTACGTAGTTCATATTTGACAGTGGTAATATTTCCAAATAACGTCTGTTGTAGTTTATCCTCTTTCTAGTACACCAACATACAACATTTTGACAATGCGTTTTTTTCTTTCTATTTGCAAGAAAAGAAGCGGTTTCTCTGTTCTAATAGAATTCTGTCCTATTAGCTTTAAATATTAAAATATTGGTGATCTCAATGTTTATTGCTAAATACTACAGCCTTTAGCAATAACAAATTCCGTGATGAAAAATTGGGATTTGTCGAGATTTCAATCTCGTGGTCCCGGTATTAAAACTTCTCAGTTGTGTGCAATCATTCCAATTGCGAATAAATAAATGTATCGAAATGGAAGGGCACATTTTCGAACACATTTTTTGAATTGGGCATGATAAAGTAAAGTTCTTCGTTGTTGAATGACTTTTTGAAATGTTATTTAATGTTAAAATAAAAAAAACACAAAATCATGTTTGCTTGCTTCTCTTTTTTGTGTATTTTTTCTAGACGTTCACAATCATGTTTTTTGCAATTACAGCGCAATCTGTTACGACTCAAAAAAAGTTTCAAACAAAAATTACATAGGTACTTGATGGCGTAGAATCCGAATCTGCAATACAAAATGGATTTTTCCCGTTTAAGATTTCAAAGTTGTCCCCCCTCCCACTCTGGAGGGGCGAAGTGGGGCATCGAGTTCGACACAATTCAGTGAGCCCCCTATATTATAACAAATCTTATTAAGATCTTTTTTTGATTTGATGCAGTGTTTTAGAGATATTTCGTTGTCTCAAGATAAAAAACTCACCTACTAACCTACTAACACCACCACTATATTATTATCTAATTTTCGTAGGAATTTATTTATCTATTTTAGTCTTGAATTTGTAAATATTAAGGTTTCTTGAAATGTTGGAGCACCGGTTCGGTTTCGTTCCCGTTTCGGTTCGGTTTCGGTCAGTTGCGGTTCGGTTTCGGTTCGGTTTCGGTTCGGTTCGATTTCAGTTGGGTTTCGGTTCGGTTTCATTTCGATTTCGGTTGGACTTTCTTTTCGTTGCATCTCCATTCCTCGCTGTTTAAAAAGGAGGTGGAGAAGTATACATCGATCATTGGTCGAGTACACATCGTATCCGAAGGCAGAAATTGAAAGAATGTTTATGAGTCCTTCTACTTATCAAAATCGAGCATCAAGAAAGGAAAGAACTAAAACACAGATATAATTGCCAAAACATGGAACTTTACACGATTTTTCAAAGTAAATATAGAGCCAATATAAAAGAAATGATACTGTGATAACATGGGGTGGTAGCTACTACACTAACGGAAAATGTTTTAATTAATAGAGAGGAATGAAAATATAATGTCCTTCATCATTCAGTTTATTGTTGTACAATTATCCAGACTACATATTTCGGCCTATCTAGTAAGCCATCTTCAGGTCTTTACAAGTATATAATACTTGATTCCATACTAGATTCCGCATAGATGTGTAATAAATTGTCATTAAGCTACTGTTCAACCATGCTAAGATTAACTGGTGTCTTCATTGCACTTATTATTAATAAATAGACATTAACCTAGAAAGAAAATTACAGAAAAAGATTTATTATCGGAAACGTCAAAATACTAAGGTATGTAACATGTGTGCCATACCTTAGTACCTTCTACTGTCAACTCCCTAGTGTCAAAATTTCTTTTCTATTTTCAATTCAAAATTAAGATTTGTCGGTCCAAAAACCATTGTGTATCACACGGCCAGAAACTCTTTTGCAAGTATTCGTAGTTTCTGGCCTAGCGATAAAAATAACTATTGTCAAACGTTCTCAATCTTTTGTTGTTTGACAAATGTTAATCTTTTGGGTTTTACTGTCTACAGCAGAGAGAACAAAATTAAGTTTGGGAACTGTCGGAACAGCAACAGTTATAATTTTTTTTAACGTGAAGCGTGAATTCTTGTTTACTTTATGCAAAAAGTAGTAAAATATTACGAACTACAAACAGCTATTCACATTTTAAGTTTTGGAAGTAGTAGAGTGCAGCCCAAGCTGTTGTACTCCCGCAACAATATTTTCGGCAGTGTCACTGTCTTGTCTGATGTTCATCTCAATAGCTTGTTGCATAATTTCTGTAATTCTATAACGCTACTATATTCCTGGCGTAAGCTCCTCACTTATCGAACAATTTGCTTAATAACGCATCTGATGATAGCACCCTCGTAAAATGAGGAATAAATAACAATCCTGAATTATAAGAATTGCGAAAAACGCGAAGATTTTGGAATTCCAAAGTTTCTAAAATGTAATCCAAAAATCCCCTTCTCCTTGACTTCACATTGGTCGCATTAAGCTAAATTTCTATTGAAATACCGAAAATTTCTAATCCTCTCACGTACCACTAATGCTCAGATCTCTGCTTTGCACGTTTGTTGTATATCGCTGCTGTTGTTTGCTAGAAATGCATATTTTCTGTCCCGATGGTTGACGCAGAAAATCTAATTTGGCCGGAATAGATTTTCCAGCGTTCATATGCATGGTTGAATGAACGCGAGATTAACGTTCAATGTATCGGGAATTTTCCAGCAATCCTATTTATGTGTAGGTGTATCTGCGTCAACTCAGAGACGTATCAGTTCTCCAAACCTAATTTACTTAATCAAAATGGATACCATCCTGCTAATTATTTTCCTTTTCCATTTTGTAGTTAAGTCGATATTGCAGGTGCCATTACCACGTGAATGAATGCTAGTGTTCATAAAACAGATGTTTTTTTTTGTTGTTGTACTGCGAATGAATTAATATACCTATCAGCAAAGGGGGTTATTTAAGGACAAAACCAAAAATGCGTAAAGCTTGTAACAGTTTTGAAATTGTTCTGGTGATAAACTTTTTGAAAAGTTTAGTTAGTGATTTGTTCAAAGAAGAAACAATGAGCCTGGAGAAGTAGGGGATTAGTTTGAAGAAAGAAGTACCAAGATTTTGGCAGGTAAATACGCAATTAAAAAAATCATAATGGAAAGTGGATCAAGATTAATATATATGGTCGTAAGTGAATTAATAATCAAATGGTACTTACAGTTCGAATGAAATAATTATAGATGAAAACATACAAGAAATCGTCAAAATCGATACGAACTGAAATTATTAAGTTTTATATTGGGTAGTAACAAAACAAAGAATGCGACGTCCAGGATATAAATATAAACAGATACACTGCGAGATCACAATTAGGTGCATTACATGATATAGGTACAGGAAAAAAATCATCAAAATCGAATCAAGATTTTAGGAATGTATGTGGAAAGTGTAGACGGAAATACAATTGATACCACGTTATCTTCAGCTGAGAATTGCTCTTGGATTCCTAATTCTTATTTCTCAGCTATTTATTGGAAGGCAGTGTAAATGTTTTGCAGTATTCTAAATTTGCAATAAGAAACACGTTTTTTTCTGAATTTTTATGTCCAAGAATTATTTGGTGGTAATTTTCTACCAATAAACAAATAATAGTTCATTCTTGTTAAAAAAAGGACTTGAAATTTACTAAACTGAACTAGATTAGAACTTTTAAGTTTTTCAAATTTTATAAACTCTTGTGTGATTAGTTTCAGAATAGTTGCAAATAATGGGCATGCAAGTTCAGGATCTAGTTTAGTTTGGTGGATTTTAAGTGGTTTTATATACATTAAAAAAAATAGTTTGTAATAATGATTAACAGCAGTTATTGTGTAATATTCCGGCGGAACTATAAAACAATTTATTGTTGCAACGATAATTGAGAAACTTCTTAGTGACTATATTTATTAGTGCAATAATTTAATATTAATTGTAAGGGAATACCTATAACAATTCTTTTTGGTCATTTTAAGCGAATGCATAATTTACGTTCTGATGACATAGTATATTCTAATATTTAAATCTATGACAATAAATAAAATAAATAAATAAAAATAGATGTAACGGGCACGAATGTAATCAGATTTTTGCAACTCTGGGTAGTTTCAAAAGCACATAAATCGTAAACATAGTAATGATGCATTAAAGAATCTTGCTATTGGTCATAATTTCAATAACACTGAAATTCAGTTACCTAGAAGTAGCTTTATAAATAACCTAAGAAAATATTAGAAACTACATGGTTCCTTTGTTACAACTAAATTATCTGTAACAAAAAAGAAAAACAAACAAATTAGCAAGAAATATACAAATAGGAATTTACAAGAAGCATTTATGCTCATTGGCAGGTACATGCCTTCAATAAGTGAAGACCACATCAATGGTGCTAGGCTGTCCATTAAACCATTTGTATATTCTTTAGGAAAAAATATTCTAAATATTAAAGATATTGGGGTATACTTCGACGACATCCGATATAATTTCAGAAATGTATTAAGAGCTGCAGATATTTGCTTTAAGATAATTTATTGATTCAATGTTGGGTTTCCTCCAGAATGTTCAGTGTTTTACAGTTTTATAGAAACTTTCTTTTACAAACTTAAATTAAAAAAATCAACACCAAAACTCCATATTTTATGTAAACATTTAAGAGAAGCAGAGCAATAGGAAGGTACATATCTCAGTACATATTTATAACGGAACACCCAAATTAAAGCGCTAAATGCCAATATTTATAGCGCTCTATCGGCGTCCTTGATCGTGACGTTGTCTGGCGTTTTTGTCGGCTTGACGCCATTTGGCGTTTTTGTCGGCTTGAAGCCATCTGGCATTTTTATCGGCTTGACGCCGCCTGGCGCTCTTGCTGACTTGACGCCGTCTGGCGTTTTTTGCCAGTTAGACGCCCTTGGCAGCATTGCACCATTGACGTTGGGCGCTTCTCTTGCTGCCTGGACAGCGCTGTTGTCCATATGTATGTTAGAATGATGGTTCTACTATGGATGTATATTTTTTTTAAGTTTCTGTTACCCTCTTTTGTTTCGGACTTACAATTCATATTTTTTGGTGCAGTTAGTTAGATTATTGTTTTTCTTTTCTTTCGAGATTATGGTTTCAATTAATAAGGACATTTTTATATAGTTAAAAAAAATCAATTTTGTTTAAAACAACTGTATATATAACTCGTCGCTCTGTGTAAGGTATTTTAGATTTTTTTTAGAATTTTGTTACCCCTAAAAAGTTTATTAAGTTTATTTAAGGGTAGGTAATGATAAATATACAGATTTTAATAGTTTTTTTTTAATTAGAGTTTAGTATTGAATACTGAATATAATAGTATAATAGTTGAAGATGCATATGTACTTTTGTTTCGTTTTCAAAATAATATACATTTTCAAAGATTGCTAGTTTTTTACAGTAAGAAAATAACAAATTAATGCCTTTCTGCTTTTAGCTGTAATAATTAGAAGTAATTTTTCCCAAGAAAATTTTTTCTCCTCACGCAGGATTCGAGTCTACATCCCCCCGTTTGTTTGCCGGACGGGCGCTTTACTAATTAAGCTAGTAGAGGTCGAGATTCGAGCGTTTTCTTACTGTAAAAAAATTGCAGTCTTTGCATATTTGCCGTCCTGTCGGCCTTTTCAAGATCTAATATCGACATATGTTCGGTTAAAACGACCGGTTCACACTCCGAACACGGGATGGAAGAGACGACATCAGACAACCACTCTCCTGGGTCAACGTCCTTATTCTTAGTAAAAAGTTTATTAGTAGAATTTAAAGTATATAAACCCAAACAAATATCAAAATCCCTAAACATGCAAGAAATTTATGTTCGAATCTCAGGAATAAAAGATAATATTACATATTGCAAGGCTCTACGTACGACCAACTCGTACGTAAGTTGTTATGTCGAGAAGTAAATAATTTCTTAATGTTTCATTGATATTGTAATATTTTCAGTATCATCCTGATGAAGTAGTAATAAAAACTACGAAAGCTTGATCTAACAGTGATTTGAGTGTTCATTGGTTCATTGACCGACCTATCCAACATATTTCATTACTAA
Organism: Protaetia brevitarsis; assembly: GCA_004143645.1. Lineage (NCBI taxonomy): Eukaryota > Metazoa > Arthropoda > Insecta > Coleoptera > Scarabaeidae > Protaetia > Protaetia brevitarsis. The sequence continues at coordinate 2,588,070 of RXPK01000186.1, forward strand.
GCTTCCACAAAAGAAGGGGAACATCAACTGAATTGCAAAGACTTCTTGTGTTACGTGCAATTTGGGTTTTATGTGGGTTGCGTTCCCAAGACAGTTGTGACTTTTTTGTTAAAGAAAAATTATCACAATATTGAATGTTAAGGTAAATGATAACCCAATGGCTTACTTCTGAATTGAAATTTTATTAGTAATTCGGCTTACCGGTTTCACTCAGAGAGCATCTGTGATTCAATAAACAAAAATTAGCAATCGTGTATATATCAAGAATTATTGTTAACTTTATAATATTACAAATTATTAATTATATTTAAATATTTTATTTAAATAAATTTTTATTTATATAAAAATGAACTACATCATATATCAAAAGAAGGTTAAATTTTGGATTTTTCTCTCAGGTCAACAGGTTTTGCATATTAAAATTATAAGATGACTTACGCGATGTCCATATAACTAAAAATATATAGAGAACATTACAACAAAACTATTTAATAGTAGTGTTTAATAAAATTAGACTAAAGGTGTACTTAAATAATGTGTATAATAAGGGACGGGAGGAAGAAATTGAATGCGTGTGTACAATATAAGTTTCAACGCTCAAACACACCGAAGTCACTTCCCCATAGATAGTAAAAAAGGAGAAGTAAAAGGTGAACAACAACTAAAAACATACAAGGACGAAAGTGCGCTAGCATATGATGAAGAACAACAAATTGTAAAATATTAAATATTAAATATTTGTGGGATATTATAATGATGAATTTTAATTTATGAAATTATAAAATTAGAGCTAGAGATTTAAAAAAACCAGAAATATAGTGGGTATAAATTTAATATTGAAATTAATTATTTAAGAAAGTAAAGATGGGTTTTATGGGGCAGTTAATTTGCTCATTAATTAATTTTTTGTTGTCGTTCCTAATACGTCTCTCAATCTCTAAGGCTTTAAGACTTTGAATTGAGAAGTAAACCATTGGGTTATCATTTACCTTAATATTTTACCTCAATTTGGACGTCAATATGAATTCCACAATACTGAATATTTACATCTTCTGTTGTGCTAAACGCGCACATCAAAATAAAGTGCAGTATTAGAAGAACTCAGACAACCACAACTATTCCACCCGGAACAGGGACGAGTTGTTCCTGCCACTTCATCGTCTAAGACAGACCCAAAGATCGGATACTCATCAAAGTATAATACTATATAACAAATTACCAGAACAACTAAAACTATTGACTACAAACAAATTCAATAAATCGGTAAAGAAACTCTTGATTAGCAATGCTTTCTATATAGTTTTGTCTTTTACATTTTATTTATATTACTTTTCACTTTCATTATTTTGTTGTCAATTTTCTCATAAATTTATCTAATACATAATATTTTTACATATGTATATATGTTGGACGAGTCACGAACTGTGATAAACAAACTACAACAATAACAGCTACAAATCTTGACAGAGCTTAGGGTGATATTCGTTAACAAAGTTAATTAAATTAAATTTGAAATTGTTAGCTTTCGCTGAAGTTAATGACTTGCATATAATTAGTGTTTCTGTAAACTGAAATAAAGACTAATTTCAGACCTAATTTACTCTCCTTTTCAGCGTTGTACGTTAAGAAACAACGGTTTTCTACAAAATCTTCTACAAATTCCAGTTTTGCTGCTATTTATTTCTTGTAATCCCTTTAAGCAATTGAATTCAGGTTACAATAGTAACGAAAGCTGCATAATTTTAATAGAATCTTATTTGAAACACAATGCAAAAGGAAAACGTAAAAGGTGCTTGGAAAAGTTACCAACAGGTAATGAAATGTATGTAGCAAGAAATAAAACTAAAATGCTTTCACATATAAATTTTAAATTAAGTTGTCCAATACTTCCAAAAAATAAGGAAATAGAATCCAAGACAAGATACGTGATGTAATACATATTTGCTGCAACATTTTAAGTACAGGTATAGTCTCACAAATATTTATATTTAAAAATAAAATTCAAACAATATTTACTATACTGATATAATATATAACTCGTATCAGGGCGTATGTACTCCGCTCAAGTCGATTTATCTACCACATTGCGATTGTGACGTGAATTTTAAATAATATCAGAGAACAGAGGATCACGTATAAAATGACAATGACAAAAATTCAATTCCTTACGTTAGCCTTGGCGCTCCTTATCTCTGAAAAGAGCAGCGATATTTTTTCTTATTTTTGCAGCTGTACTATTACTTCGATGAAAATTCTTTTTTTCTGTACATAGGTGAGTTCAGTAGGTATTGGTTACAGAGCGATGAAATTAGCTTTAGCTGCGAGAGTGACACAAATTTAATAGAGGCAGACAAATGAAATCGCTCGGGTTCAAATATTAAGGATGAGGATGTAATTAAAGCTGATCGCTAAACAGGATTTTGCGTTGTTGATTTTAATATCGTATTAAATAGTTTACTTTTATGAGGTTTTGTTCTTGAAGAAAATATAAATGCATTGATTAGAGGCAAATGAATATTCTTGGATACGTTACAATGCCACACAATATAGTTGCACATTCGACTTGTGAAATTAATAACGTCAGCTATGACACGTTCTGCAAGTGATAATCATTTGGAACGGTTGTACTGTTCCGAACATTACAAGTTTACAAATTGAAAAAAAAACATCTACAAATAAGGTGCTACTATCTTTTTCTTACGTCCTTTGCTCCGCTAAACTCGAACATAGGTAGCTCATTGCAATCAATTACATTATTAAAAAATGGGTTGCTTTCCCATATAGTTTATACTTTTACGAAAATAACAAGGTATTTATTCATGGGTTTTCTTCGTATATACCTTGTTATTTTCGTAAAAGTAGAAACTTTACTTAGAAGATAATAACCTGAGTATGTTTCCATGCTTTACACTCTTTCTAGGCGATAGAGTAAGATTGTAATGCTCTTTTTTTGCCAAAACCAAAACTTTTTTTTCATGATGTTAAGAACTAAAACAACGAAACGATTAAGGCGATTGCAAAACAATGTGAACAGCTACTCAATTGTCTTTAATTTGATACCTTTTGCGATTAGATCGGTGGCGCCTAAATCGAGGTATGGCCCCAAACCATCAAACTAGCTCCAAGAAAGTCAAAAAGAAAATTTGTGCGATTTTCGAGTTTAGCGGATCAAATTATGTAATAAAACAATAGTTGCATCCAGTTTGCAAAAAATGGCTGTAAACTAATGTTATTGCATGAGCATCAGGTGCTAAAAATATTTTCGCCAATTACTATATGTGAACGTTTTTTCTTCAGTTTTCTTTTTTTTTTCAAGAAAAATACTATTGAAACTTAATCTATGTAAAATTAAAGGATGTAGAATATAATAGAAGAATTATAAATGCGAGTTTTAGGATATTAAATTCAATATATAAAAAAAATGAAAAATACAAATTTGAGAATTACAGACCAATTGCTTTAATCTCTATTATAGGAAAGGTAATGGAAAAAGCAATTTTAAAGAGACTAATGCATTTTTCTGAATTATGTAATTTAATAACTAATTTACAAAATGCATACATTAAAGGGAGATCAACCACACGAGCGATATATATGTTAGTCAACGAAATAATGCAAGGAATGTCCGATAAAAAGACTGCAGCGGGAGTATTTCTAGACCTTTCAAAGGCTTTTGACAGTGTAGATCATGCCATCTTGCTGCGCAAACTAGAAGCAATGGGATTTCGAGGAATAGTGCTTAGCTTACTGAGATCGTACTTAACAGGCCGTAAACAATGCGTAGAACTAAACTTGAAAGGTGAGATAGTTCGATCAAATTGGCTAGACACTGATAGAGGTGTTCCACAAGGTTCATTACTAGGAGCTTTTCTGTTTATATTATACACAAATGACTTGCCTGGAATAACAAATCACTTTCTAAATATGTATGCAGATGATACATCGGTGATTATTTCAGAACAGAACAGCAGTGAACTCAGAGATGAAATAGTGAGCGTTATTACAAGAATGGATACCTGGTTCCAGACGAATAATTTATCATTAAACGTTGAAAAAACTAATTTAATAAAATTCGTTCTAAGAAATAACGAAACGATAACAATTAAGTACGACAACAAACAATTAACATCTGTAGACACAGTTAAATTCTTGGGAGTACACATAGACAGCACCCTAAACTGGAAAGAGCATGTTAATTTTCTCACCAAAAACTTATCTGGAATGGTTTATGCACTGAGGGCAATATCTTCAGAGGTCCACAAGGAAGTAGCATTAGCAGCGTATCACGCTTACGTAGCGTCCAGGCTAAGCTACGGAATAATCTTCTGGGGTAACTCGGTTGACGTAGAACGAGTATTTAGACTTCAGAAAGCATGTTTACGAAGTGTTTTTGGGCTGAAAAAGAGAGAGACCTGCAAAGAAATTTTCAAAGTGAATAATATACTTACCTTACCGGGACTATATATTTATGAATGTGCGTGCTTTGGAAAGAAACACTACAGTGAGTTACTTGCCAAATATGAAACAAGCCATAATTACAATACTCGCGAGTGTGATAAAGCAACATTACGTGTGCTTCAAAGTTCTTACACAAAAATACACAAAGGCGTGGTGACACAAGTTCTCAAAATCTATAATAACGTTCCAAAAGAATTCAAAGATTGCAGTCTGAGGATTTTTAAATCTAAAATAAAAAGACACTTAACGATGAAGTGTTTATATAATGTACAAGATTTTTTTCTTTGCTCTTAGGAACATTTACAAACTTTTGTTTAATTATTTGTTAATTTTTTCTAATTTTGTAATTCTATTTTTGATTACCATTTGTATATTTTTCTTTGTTCTGTTTGACTTATTTCATACTTGTTTTTGGTAAAATGAAATAAAAGGGATATTATTATTATTATTATTATTATTATTATTTAATCCTCCACCTCCGCTCAACCCGTCCGGTCCGTTTCCGCCCCCTTCACAACCCCGAAGGGTTGAGCGAAGCCGGAAACGGCGCCAGGATGACCTTTTTAATTTTCTTATTATTTCCTTATTATTTGTTACAAAGTTTACAATATATATCTTACATTACACAGGTAAGTAACGCAATCACTACTTATTGCAACTCCTCTTGATGTTCTGTGTTTCAGGTATTCATTCTACGGGTATGATGTTGTTATGCAGGGTGAAGAATGAGGGAGACCACAGCTCGCGAATGCGCCCCCCCCCCCCCACGTTAGGACCATATGTACATCCTTTGGTTAGGTGAGTAGATATGGTATCACTTTCTAGATGTCGGGTGACGTAATTCATGGGCGCGCAGTATGTGGAGGGATCCCAATAGTACGAACTTCTGCATGTCGTAAACGATCTTCATTATGTCGGAAGCCGGGATTCCAATAGCTCTTAAATGGGTACTAAAGTTAGGACTTATGCCTCCCAGAGTTCCTATGATGAGGGGCACGAATATTGTTTTATAGCCCGGATAGCTGTGCTTAAGTTGGAGGAGGAGATCTTGATACTTTTCGATTTTTTCCTGTTCTTTGTTGTTTATGTTTGTATTACCTGGACAAGACATCTCTACCACACTGATGGTTTTCTCCTCGCGCTGGAGTATCACCATGTCGGGTTTATTGGCGCTGATTTGCACGGTAGTGCAATTATATTATTATTATTATTATTATTATTATTATTATAATAACGGTTCCGGGGTGGGCACATGTTCGAGAGGGGGGTTTTTAGTGGGTGAAAGTCCCACACACCGAGCGGGTGCGCCTTTTGCCCCGCTTGATGGTGCATTCAGCATTTTCCCTCGTCAAAAAAAAAAAAAATATTATTATTATTATTATTATTATTATTATTATTATTAATATATTATACATGGGAAAATTTTGTTAATTAGTCAATTTAAACCTAACTCCACCTAATTTTGTTCTGAAATCACCAGGTGTCTGTCCATTGCGATAATTGTTTAGTAATTGATTAGGATTCCTTAGAAATAAGCACAATAGCTTCAGACAAGTTGGATGAGATGAGATACATTCAGTCAACGTAAATACACTTTACTTATTTTTAACCGTCATTAATAAAACCGTCAAATTGTCCATAAAAAGGTCTTCGAGGACACTATTTTAAAATTATTAGTTTGCACATCAGGAGCGTGGTAAGGTGCCATTCATATTATTCCATAATAAGTGTGATTTTTATGTTCTATACTCCCATTGAATTTTGTGTATAAAAACAAACATCTGCTTTGACTTTTACGATCAAGTAGTTGCATGGTTCTGGTGTGATTGAGTGAAAAATACTCTTTCGCATATATCGCACCAGGATAATTGTATTACTATTTGAGCATTTTCATGTGGAAAAGAATTTGCCGTTTAGCTACCGTAAATGCAAAGGCAGATTCTAGTTCCTGATATTATTCAGCAGTAGCTTTTCTCACAAGAGTGAGTAGTAGTAGGAGCTTAAGTACTCAGATCATTAGTTATTAGTTACTATGTTTCAAATTTGTGTTACCTGTTGGTTACTGCATTTAAATTTATAATATTCTTTGTATTATTATTTTTTTTTGTTTTTTTCAGTATCGATTTAGATGGAACTGGAATACTGCTAAAATTAGTAGTAATAATAGCTGTTTCTGTAATATTATACTATATATAATGTTATATTCTGAATAGTAATCCACAAGTTAAATATTGTGAGTAAAGATACATCGTTTCGCAACAACAAGCTGAAATATAAACGTTACTAATATAAATTTATTGTTGAATTTAGAGAAGATACTTTAAATTAACAAATTCAAATAAAATCATTCGATTATGATACCAGCAGTAAATTGCATATAAATAAACAAATAAAATTATTAATTTATTAATTAATAAATTCAATATTTTGTAACCGCAGGGCGTGTATGAAATACTCTCACGTCTGGTAAATCCGTACACCATAATCTTTTAGCATGTAAACTGATATTTTATTGCAAAATATGTATTATAAATGAATTTATACAGAATAATGTTGACAAAGCTATAGCATATTCGCCAAGTATAAAAAATATGTGGTACAAAAACTATGTCTCAAAGGTCTTCTACACATGATACAAATACTGAAACATGTTCCATTTTTCGGTAAATATATTGTAACAGAATAATATGATCTAAATGGTGTTTAATGGTGACTAAGATGTGTAATAATAAAAAATAAATTATAATTGATTGATTATAATTGTCAATATTTTTTTTTAATCTCAAGGTTCGTTAAAGGATTCGAAATAACGATATCTGAATAGAATCACTTACCTTGACTGTATTCAAATTGTAACCTATTTTGCGCCTTTCAAATTGTAGTTTTTCGACAGTGTGACCACTGTGTAAATTGTACAAATTCCTATTTATCTGCTTAGAAAAGGTGAGTATGTGCCGCCAAATCAAATAATGGCCGACATAAAAGGCTTGTGTAAAGAAATAGCCGATTATTAAAGAATACACAGATTCTCAGGTAAATTTTCAAATAGAAATTTAAATGGACACTGGATATTAACAGGCATTTTAACTCTTTTACATTATCTCTACAACTTAACCTCTAAACTTTGTTCGCACTGTTTACAATTGTTTGAAGTGCTGATTAGGTACTAAACATTGGAACATAATACTTATTATGATTCAACTTCAAATTAATCAGTAAACGATCGTTTCTTCGTAGGAAATTTTTAAATTAATAGACTTTAATGATAATTGCAAATTTCTAAAATGCGTTAAGGAATAATTAAACTAATCAATATAAACCAATTTCGTACTTTTTTTTTTTAATGAAAAGATTAAAATTTTTAGGTTATTCTTTAACTGTTTTATATCGTTTTAGATTTGAATTCTGAGCACTTTTTATTTCGGAGAATTCCTCCTTGAAAGTGGAATCTTCAGAATATCCTGTTGTCAAGGCCTTTTAAATGATGTGATGCCTTCTAACATCTCTTTACGCTTTCCTGGGCTTGAAAATATCTGGCTGGATGATTTTCTTTCTTCCAGATTGATTAGAAGTTGGATTTTGGCTTCAATACCCTTGGTAAGTTATATTCTTGCTTTTAAATTTATACTTTAGTTGTGACGGTACTTTGGTCGAATAATTTTTCTTTTTCTTTTTAATTTCTGGCCACTTTTTTGAATTAAAACTTTGTATTTTGCGTGCAAATTTAATTTTTCTCTAGGAGTAATTTCAAAAAAACGTACGCTCACTTTATTGCTACTCACGCGTCTCCCTTTTCAATTTTTTTTCTAAACAAACCTCTTCTTTCAGATCATGGCTTTCCAAAATCTTCGTATTACACGAATATTACCGCATTTGCCGGTCGTCAAACATTTGTACCCGGTTGGCCTTGAATCTTCCCAACTTCAAGACACTTCTCTTTGCCATTTAATGTAAAAATTATATCTCATTCAAATATTGAGTATCTCCTTTACATTTTGTATGTGATTTGTATTGAAATAAATTAAAAATTCCATGAATCTTATTTGAAATTGATTACAGATTTCTAGAAGAGCTAAAATTTTCTGTTTTTGCCGATAGATGTTGGTAGTTTAACAGTTGTAATTTTTATGAAAGTAGATTTGTTTATTTAAAACAAAATTTTGATGATATCTGAATTAAATAAATACATTTTACACCAAAATACTTGTTTTAAGAAATTAGATGCTTTATATTTTGGCATGATAGTGCTTATTCTTCTTAAAACATGATTTTTTTGAGATGTAAGTTATTTATCATTTGTTTTCCTCGATATGAAGCTTTTGTATTAACAATTATGAAACAACTTGATATTTTGAATTGAAATGTTTATGTGATTTTTAAATTATATCACAATGGAATAATCATTTATGAAGACTAAAAGGACATAAACTTGGTTTTGTATTTACCAACTAGAATCTGGAGAAATGATTTCGATAGGGGAACCTCAATAATTTTTATTTAGAATTAGACCTACCTACAATTCCCAAAAATAAATAATTAGGAAAAGCAGATCAAAAGAAGAAACAAGAGAAATAAAAAATGTTCAAGGAATTGTCGAATATAAAACCAGCTCTACAAAATTGAAAGATCACCAATACTATCTTAATCTAGCGATTCTCTTAATTTAAAGTGCTACTTTGCCGTAAATGTCGTTATTTAAAAAAAAATTACAAACTCCTGCACTTAATCTGTGGGTATACTAATGTTTTATTGGTGTTAAACGATAAATAGAGAAACTACGATGTATTTACGAAAAGAGTATTAGATTTGTTTCTTATCTTGATTTAGAAAATTTGTTGAAGAAAAACTAAGTGAACAGCAATTATAATTGATGTAAATTATAAATAAAATAATTGTTTTTAAAAATAACATTTCTCATGTTTATATTTCAAATGTACAAAAATATAGTAGCTGCATAAAAATCTACTGCAACTAATTTAGTACCTTAGTCCTTGATTTATAAATTGAAATTCTATAATTTAATTGTGCTTGCTTCGAGACGGATCCCCAAAATATCGTCACTATACTATCCTTACTATGTGTTAAAATTCAAATTAATTACAAATTTTACTAACTTCAGTTCACGGTATCTTTTTCATGATATGGCGAGGATTAAATAGAAAATTAACGACGTAGGGTATGTGAACGTGACAAAGAATAATATCCATAAAGAAAAGTTTATGAAATTCAGAAGCACGAAGTAGATAAAGCCATCTCGATTCAGCGGGCACTATAATAGTGATCACCCCATTATTTCAATAGAATAGGAAGCAAACAATGAAATTAAAGCACAAAAGGACCGCGTTTTATTATCGTTCGGCCACAATCAATGTCGAACAAATATTTTTCTTTTAACTTAGTTGCGAATATGGAAGTGAAAAGATGTTCATAAGTAAATAAAACTCACTGATGGAGAGATAATAAATATCTTCACAAAATTATGGTTGTGAAAGAGAAAATAACATAATATGATGTGAGATGTTGCGGTTAGTTTTTCATTTACTCACAGGCAACAGGTAATTTAGTTTTAAAACTCAGTGTTACAAACTTTCAGGTGGAATAATATGTTTGTTAACATTTTCTATTTTTTGCAGCAAACTAATTTGATAATTTTGGGACCGGTTTCATAATAAATGTTGAATAAACGAAAGTCTGTGTATTATTTGCGGGAACTTTAATTTAGGGCAATTTTAAAGCTTTAAAGTGACGTTATGAAACTCACCCTGAGTTTAATTTTTCAGTGTCAACCAAGTTCTTTGACATCACTTCTTAATTTATTTCAAATCAATTTTACAATTGCACTACTAGACTCCAAAGTTTCGCTCAAGGTCAAGCAGAGCAGTCAATTTAGCCAGTACTACTTTTGATTTGGGGTATTATGAGCACTATGGATCCTGTCACTGAACATTCCTAGCGAAAAATCCAGGTATTTGATAGGAAATTGTCCTAAAAGAGAACACATGAATTTTAATTAATATTTTAAAATGTAATAGCATTTTATTGTTATGCCAACATATGTTTATCTGACTTCTTTTTTGGATTGTTAGTAAATTTTCAAGTTCTATAAAGATATCAGGTATAATTTGATATGGTTTAGTATAGGAATGTTTAAATATTAAGTTCATTTTTTCAAATATCGCTTAATTATCTGTAGAAGGCATTCAGTACATTTGCAGGAAAAGTTAATATATATATTTAACGTATGAAATTTTAGCCTGATGTTGAATAAAAGAAAGTCTTTAACATGTTAACATCAGGTTACAAATTATTGGTTATAGAAACTGCTTTTAATTTAAATAGAGTTCGGCCTTTAAAACGAATTATGTAAAACTTTTTAATGCTATAACGTGTTGCTGTTTTGAGGCACTTCGGAGGATTTCACAGGTAAACATTATTGCAAAAGCGAGCGATTCATATCATTCATAATCTTGTAGATAATCTCGTTATATCTCACGGTTATTGATTGATCTTTAAGTCTACTTTTTTTTTTAACAAAACGAGAATTTTCTACTTTAATATCTAATATTTTCAGTTCCAAAATTGATCGAAATCGTTACAGCTTTACCTCAAGCGACAAATTTTGACTGCTAAAAATGGATTTAGAAGCTTCTCCACATAGATGTATCCTTTTCAGTGGTTTTATGTTTTATAACATGTTCTTTCGTCTAAATTAATGCATTATAGCTATACTGACACAGTGTATTAAGTAATACATGTGGTCCCTTTTAAAATATTTGCGTACTTCAAGTAGATTTTATAGAAACAGTGTGATATATAACGAATATAAGCTGCCGAAGTGCAGCTTTTGTTGTTTGATTTAAGGCCCATGTACTGCTATACCTTATGTCGCACATTGGCAAATTGCTCGAAATGCAATGCTTTCAATACCACATTGGCTCTAGCCAGGTGCATGCGCTGTATGTCAAAAAGAGAACACATCAGGAAATGTACATAATATGTGTGGTGATATTTTTTTCCCATTGTGCTAAAGTATTTACGAATCTCTGTATTCGTTATAGTCCAACATATTTTCTAATTTTGTACTGTCACACTCTACCCTTCTTCTGTTGCAATTTAATGCATTAAAAAATGAATTATAAAAATAATTATACTTTTGATGCTAATTTATTCTAGGCACATCCAATTTTTGTGGATATTATATTGCGTGTGTTATATCTATGTGCCTGCACCAGTTAAATTTTTAGAATCAAGGGTTTACGCGTTGATTAGCACATAGTATTACAATAAAACGACCATTTAGTTTTAATAACACAATGTGAGGTGTAGCAAATGTTGTATATATGAAATTGTTTTAAAATATCTCTGTGGTTTCGAGCATTTATCAAAAGCTCTTAATAATTTGTTTGTCTAGCTATTGACATCATTAAATTGATGTATTTCAATATTATACAAATAGTAGAGTTAGCGTGTTATTAGCGATTTTACGTATGTTGCTCGATTTATTTCGGGAAGCGCATTTATCTCGTAAAATACGAAAGGAAAAAGGGAATTAAATTCTGTTAAAGAAATTATTTTTTTTCCAGCAACATGCCGATTTATTGCGCTTTTAAAAGATCTTTTTTCTCACAATTACTTTCTAAACCTTGATGAAGTCAAGCACGTAACCCATCGATAATGATTTCAGTGTACCTTTTGTACCTTTTAATTATTTTTTCACGTTTAATAAGGAAAAAATAGGTTTTCTTGCTAAAGTTTTTAATGCTGAAAATGAGAAGTTTTTTGGATTTAGATCACCTTAATTTGATTACTTTTTTAATGAAACCGCTTTTTCGTAATTTTATTATAAAATAATTAGTAGCTCTTCTACATATTCCTCAACATAAAGCGGGTTGCAAGGAAATAATATCAGCTTTGTTCTTTTTGTCTGTATACGTTGGAACATAAAAAAGATGTATAATATTTTCTTACTGATTTATAAGTACAATTTTGCTTTTTGTAAGCGAATTTTGAGTAATATATCATTTACCCAATAAAATATTTAATCATGGCAAAGAAGTAGACATATTATTATTATAATGAATTATTGGGAAACATTATATAGTCGCAAGAGCATAGAGGTATTTATGAGATACGTATTCTTGAAGAAATATTTCTGATGAATGAAATTTTCAGATCAGAAAATATTTTACGCCAAACTGATGTTTCATACCTTTTCATATAAAAGGGAGTGAAGGGAAAGATAACAGTCGACCAAAATATAATCGACATTTTCGTTGAGGATCAAACTGCGAAGCTGCAAATAATTTGAAATATAATGCAATACAAAAATTTAGAAACGAAGAAACATAACAATTATTTTTTTTTAATAAAATAAAAAGTGCAAATAATATTCTTTGAGGACACTGAATGGCAACGAAATCTATTCTCCAGTTCTTTGTCGCCTTAAATGGTGTTCTAAATTTGTATATTACATACTACATATCATGTACCCAGTAGCAAGAATCACTTTATTAAGCATGGCCATTCAAAGATAAGGAAAACTCTGGTACAATGAAAACCCACACAATTTGTGGGTAGTTTAAAAGTCAGATCAATTTGGCGTAAATGTATGACGCGCCATAATTGCACGACCTTTAGTAGATAAATATTTATATGAAGGTACTTTAATTGGACGTAAATATCTGGAATTTCCATTACAAATTAAAAGGTAATTGTTACTTCAACCGAGCAAAACACCTTGCTATAACTTTGATCCTGATTAAGATTATATCAAGACACTTAAGGTAAATAATTACAATTTATCCTAAGCCCGGGTCTCCACCTATAGGTACTACAGGAGGCTACCGATATTATTTAAATATGTTATACCACAGTTGAGGAAAAAAAATAAAAAATACCCGAATCAAAGTCTGAGTAAGCAAGAGGGAAAATATCTTCTCTCTTGCTCGTTTATACTCACATCGTTTGGGTGCTTTTTTCTTCGAGTGTACATGGATGAAAACTTGCGCGACTTAGAAATGTCCTCATTGGACACCAGTTTTAATATTGTTAGAAAAATATTGTCTACAGAATAAGATCGAATGTTACAAAAAAAAATAAATACTTCTGACGGACTAAGCGGAGGTGTAAGCATGAGCAAAATGATTTTTAGTGATGTTTACATTGAATAAACTTAAAGTAATTTATGTTCAACAACTTATATTTAATTCCTTCGATTTAAATGTTTAAAAATTATTGTTAAGATATGGCTACTATTTTTCATAACACTAGACGAAATATGGTTATATCATACTCGGATTTAAATACATTTAATATTAATTTATTCATGGCGCTAGTGATATAATTCTTTCTTTGCCGCAATTATATCACATAGGCCTTTGTTAAAGTTAAATAACTCTTTAATGTCAATATTAAAGACTTCACAAAGAAAAATATACAATGTACATACTGACCTACATGTAATTAAGCTCTTGTCTTGTACTTGCCAAAGTTAAAACTAAGGACCAAAACGCGAATTTTTCTTCCATAAGCGAAATACAGCTAAATATACGAGCACTGCAAATTAGCGTTGATTCTGTACGTCTAGTCGTCTTGCTGTGCAAATTTATCAAACCACAAAGGCAAGGCAGTTGAAGTTTCCACAGTATGTGTAGAGATATTCGGTAAAAAGTTTCTGTTTTTATTAACTTTGCAAATTATCTTTGCATTTCATTTAAGGTGTAAACTGATAAAGTTTAATCACAAGAAAGTACAATTTATTCTGTGGAATAAAAAGTATAATAAAGCTGTGCTTTACTGAGAAGGGATAAACGATAAAATGTTCTTAAAAAATTCTACCGTAAAACTGTTAAGCTTTCAAGCTCCAAGCATCCAACATAAAGACATAACACAAAAAAAAACATCAGATTTCATTCGCTAAAATAAAGCAAAAGATTTGAATAAAGTTATGCTTAAGTACTATCAATTAAGAATACAAATGACCGCCACGGACACAACCTCATAAAGTTAAAGTCCATCTTTACACGCGTGAATACTGTGTGCTGTGGCGTTACAGGACTTTTAGAAACCGCAGAAATAAGTGGTCTTTTTGACGTTTCGAATATGTTTTGACAATTTGATGTACATATTAGTTTTTATCTAGTATCTAGCAAGTGAACTCAGACCCAACGGAAGTAATTGGTTTTGTTTTGTCAATGTAACACATTTAATCATGTTCAAAAACTGTGGAATGACTAGATCTGGGCAATATAACATTGTAATTAGTTAATCATAATACAACATTTATTGGTGCTCAACATGGGGCAAATTTACCAGCTAAAAGGAAATGGATCAGAAGGGTATGTCGTTGAAGAAATTTTTCCTAATATACATGCAGAATATGCGGGACGAGAGAGAAGAAATAACTCAATTAATAGCGGAGGTGAAACGGTGAGGGAAGGGAAATCTGAACCTGCGGGAATCATATCTGGTAGGTTAAAAAGCAAATAGGAAATTGCAAAGGAAGAGAAAGGAATACTGGAAATTTTGGAGGAAGGACGATTCGAAAGAAAGCAATCTACAGAGGAAAATAAGGAAGGCATTAGTAATATTAATTTAGAAGGACAGTTAAATGAGAACACTACAGTTTTTGAGCAAAATGGTGATTATAGTGAAAATGACGAAGAGACAAGTGTTAATAGTGACAAAGATGATGATTATTATGACGAAGAATTTGAACTGGAAATTGATTTATCAGATTTGAAACGGAATAGTGGCGACTTGGACAGTGAAAATGGATTAAATTAGATGGGATTAGCAGAAATTAATGCAGAAAATTTAAACGGAATGGGGAAAATGACAATGGTCAAATTGATAATAACTTATTGAAACGTAAAGAAATAATGGATAGAGCAATACAAGACTTGTTTTACATACTTGAGTTGCTTAGGAACTACGAAGACTTACCAATCTGTTAACAAGAATATGGTCCCACATAGTACAGAGAAAATTAATTATGGCAGAAAGAAATCTTAAATGCAATTATCCAGGTTTAGATGAGGAGAATAGAATGTAATAAAAATAAACGCCATTTTAACATTAATGTTTTAATATCCTATTGTGTTGACTCACACATTTTTTTTAATGTGTATAAAAATTGTAGTTCTTTTTATCTGAGCTTATCATCTTAATCTCTTGTGAGTAGTAATAAGTAAAGGTCGGGATTTCTTCGAGAAACGATGAAGTATATTAGAAGTATATTACAGGAGTATTAATTCAAACTTGATTGGATTTGCCACGATCTGCTTGATGACTACTTTATACGGCTTGTTGAATCATCAGCTGCACGTGTTTACCGCTGGTGCCACTTTTTTTGGAAAATATAATCACTCTTCGGTTGGCAAGATTGTGACAGCAAAATGTCAATATAATTTAAATGAATGTCATATTGACAAGTACTAAAGTTAATATTTCCCAAAATTATTCTAAATAACCTGTTTGCTTTGTTAAAAACCGAATTATTAAGTTTTTTTGAAGTTGTGTTTTACACCTTATTCGTTATTTAAGTTGTATAATAATTTGGCTAAAAGTTTTGTACTACTTAATTTTGATATAAACTAGGATGTCATCAGCTCTGCCATCCATTTATCATTTTGGCGGGTCAAGAAAGTGGTTTCCATGTTTTCAAACGTCATACAGATGTCGCTATTTACCGGAATCTGGTGTATCATTGGCCGTGTTCAGAGCACGAATATGATGAATATCAGTAACTGCTACACAAAATGGCCACCGCTCCATTGTACGTGATTGATGTAGTGTAAATGCAGTACTGCGTTTTTCAGACGTTTGCCTCAAATTGTTAACAGTTCCCAAACCGCTTGGGAGCAGTTACGTATTCTGAACGCGTCATTCACTTCAATGTAAATTTGAATGATTCGACAGGCCGTATAAAGCAAACTGTACAAAGGTCTGTTTTCGTTCTCACTTCGGACGGTTCTGTTACCGTTCAGAGCAGTAGACCAGCACAGATCATGACCTTGTGTAGTGGGAAACTTTTTGCTACACATGTGAGCGTTTGCTTTGAAGCGTAATAGAACCATCCAAAGTTGGAACGAAAGCAGACCTCAAGTCATTAAACAGGTCGTGGAACTTGCTAATATATAGCTATGGAAACGTGAGTATTTAAACTAGAAAAATTAAGTCATTTAAAACAGGTTTCAAAGCATAATAAATGAACGTGCATACATGGCTGCATACCCTACAGGTCAATTTTGAAATTGTTAAGAAAAATGACAATTAAAATAGACCATACTAGATTGAAATGCTATTTTAATAATTAAAAACATCATGAACTGCATTTTATTTGTTAGTTCGAGTTCGTTATTGTTTTTCATTCTTCGGAATGTTTATATTCGGGAACAATTGTTATATGTATAACACATTTTCGAAAGAAAGTCTGTAACTGATGCTCAAATACCGCTATTCAGCTTAGATGGAGGGGAATCTAGACTGAATAACTGTATTTGGATGTCAGTTATAGTTTTCCTTTCAAAAATATGTTGTTTACCTGGCATCGATAACAGGGAAGCTAGATAACAGTTAGAATTAGTTTAAATTATTCATTCTTCCTGTGGCACGACAGAAGACGGTTGTTCTCTAGCTCCTCTCACAATTTTACGCCAATCATTTAGAAATATCCCAGTTCCATAAAATTTTACTTAAAAAGTATCGACATATCACCTGTAATGACATGTATAGTATATAAATCCACATTTATCTGAATGACCTTTGAGAATTCATACGAAATATTCTTTGTAGTACCATTTCACCCTTTTCCGGAGCCCCTGAATACGTCCAATTTGATCCAGAGAATTACCTATTACGTCTAGTACTACACGACACCTATATTGAGCTGTTCCTAGGCATCTAGGTATTTTCACCGATGATTTCGTACCTACAAATAAAAATTATTAATTAGTTTTGATTCAATTTTAACCACTGAAGTAAAGCAGCCAAATTATAGTATTTATTTTTATTAGAGTCTGAAAAATAAAGTATTATAAAGATATTTAAGTTATTAAATATTAAATAGAATTATTTATGTAAAATAGTTAGAATATTGTATCTAACTGTAGTTTAAAAACTTGGAAACATATTCCAACATTTGTTCTAAAAAATATATTCAAAGAAAATGAAGCTAATCAAGTAAGTAGTTACAACACATTTTGCGTAACTATTTAATCTTTAAAATCAGTTCTTATATTGACGAGAGGTTTTTATTATTATTAGATTACCGGCTCAATGAAACGAAAAGAGTGTATATTGGTATATCGTCTTTTTTTCATTTATACCGCTACTTAAACCCAGTCCCTGAGGAACGTTACAACAAAGTTCTCACGTATTATTTAAAAAGCCTTAGGGCATGCGGTGAATAGGGACCTCGATAACGTCTAATGCAAATCCGAGCGATGGTGGTTTGAGCGTCAGAGCTGATATGAGAGTTTCAAAAGTCCGCTACCTTCTCCATTTAAAGAGGTGGTAACAGCTGCGGTTGTCGTTATTTCAGGTATGTAAATGTAACATTTCAGTGATTATTTCAATACGTAATTACATACATTTCAATTATGTTCAATTCTTACTTACAAGGGAAGTAGCCGTTTGGAGATAGAGATTGTAGTATGAACAGCTGAATGCATTATCGGTGAAGTTTGCATACGTATAAGCTGTTCTAATGAAGACTTATTGCTCTATTTTGATTTCCTGAAAAAAAATCTTTTTTACGAAAAACGAATCATTGATGTATTTGTTCAATAGTGCCCTAGCCTAGAAATATTGCTGACTATGCAAGGTGACCCAAAAATGGGTAAACCTATTATTTAATTTATTTTTAAATTCTTGGCAAAAAAATAACGTGACTATATGTAGAATGCCATATATTTGTATACTATATGTCTTTAACAACAAAGATGAGATTTAATATTTTGTCAAAAATGACCTCGGTCCAAGCTTCCAAGCTAAGGTTGCTCAGCCGGTATTTGGATTTGCCCTAGACCTTCATATTCAAGCGCCATACATAGTCATATATATATAATATTGTAATGATAATAAAAAAAAACATTGATTGATTAATTATAATCGTCAACAAATTTTTAATCTCAGGGTCGTTAAAGGATTGGAGAAAACGAAATTTGAATAGAATCGCCTACCTTGATTGTATTCAAATTGTAACTTATTTTGGCGCCTTTCAAATTGTGACTTTTCGACAGTGCGACCACTGTGTAAACTGTACAGATTCCTGTTTATCTGCTTGGACGAGGTAAGCATTCGCCGCCAAATCAAATGATGGTCGATCTAAAAGGAATGGTGTAATGAAATAGCCGATTATCAAGTAAATTTTAACTCGTATATTGTAAATCAAATAAATTTGGATAATCCAATACAAATTTAAATGAATATTGGGATCTTAACGGGCATTTTAACTCTTTTACAAATTCTCGTTATAACTTAACCTCTAAACTTCTGTTCTAATTGTTAAAATTGCTTAAAATGATGATTAGATTCTGAACTTTTAAAAACTACACATTATGATTCAAATTTGTAAATTGTTCAGGATATGATCGTTTCTTTTTCTAAAAAAAACTTGTAATTAATAGACTTTAACGATAAGTATGAAGTTCTAAGTGCTTTAACGAATAACTAAACTAAGTAATACAAACCAATTTGGTATTTTTGTCTGTAGGTTGAACACACGTGTTAAAAAAAGCTCAGAATTCATATCTAAAGAGATATAAAACAGTTAAAGAGGAATATAATAATCAGAACCATTTCAATCTACATAAAAAATACCAAATTGGTTCACCAAACCAACGTGGTATTGATATGGTTCTAATTATTATATTCTTCTTTTACTGTTTTATATCGCTATAATACCAAACTTGTTTATCAAACCCATGCTCTATTTTTTATGTAGATTGAAATGGTTCTGATTATTATATTATTCTTTAAGGGTTTTATATCGTTTTAGATGCGAATTCTGAGCTCTTTTTTAACACGTGTGATATAAAGTAAAGGGTACGGACCGTTTCATTTTGTGCACTGCCTCCTTGACGGTGGAATCTTCAGAATATCCTGTTTTCTGGTCACTTTTGAAATAATGGTGATGCCTCCTAGCTCCTAGCTTCTCGCTACGCTTACCAGAACTTGAAAAATATCTGGTTGGATGATTTTCTTTCTTCCAGAATGATTTGAACTTGGATTTTCGCCTCAATATCCTGGGTAAGTTACATTTTTGTTCATAAATGTTCACTTTAATTGTTATAACAGTACTTTCCTTAGAATAACTTTTTCTTTTTAATCTCGGGTTACTTTTTGTGGAAAGCTTTTTATTTCGCGTGTAAATTTAATTTTTCTGGTAGTAATTTCAAACATACGTCCTTTTTCTTTCTTACCCACGCGGCCCACGCGTCTCTTTTTCATTTTTTTTAAATCTTTTTTTTCAGGTCATGGTTTTTCAAAACCTTCGTATTACACGAATATTACGGCATTCGTCGGTCGTCAAACATTCATAAATCGCTCCGTAGGTATTGAATCTTCCCAACTTTTCGGTGACAATTATTTTGACATTTAATGTAAAAATTATTTCTCATTCAAATATTGGGTGTCTCTTTTCATTTTGTATGTGATTTCTATCGAAAATCAATTAAAACATTGAATGAAATCTTATTTGACAACTAATTACAGATTTCTTTTGAAGAGCTAAAATTTTCTGTTTTTTGACGATAGTTTGATAGACGTATTTTTTATTAAATTTTATTTTATTTAATGCAAAATTTTTGATGGTATCGGAATTAAATGATTTATATTTTTGTTTGATAATGTTTATTCTTTTTGAAACATGATTTTTTCTGAAATGTAAATTAGCTACCATCTGTAGATTCTTTGATATGGATTTTTTGTATTAACAGTTATGAAACAACTTGATGCTTTGAATTGAAATGTTTATGTGATTTTTAAATTATATCACAATATATTAGCCTGCAATGTTTTATAAACAACATCAATTTTCATTATGGTAGCGTGGTTGAACTGGGTATCTACATTTACTACCCATAAATGGTGTAACAATATGTTTTTGAAGATTGCATAATTACAGGTTATTTTATTTTTTGCACTTCCGTCCAGAAACACTCATTTTGCATTACTTCAAAGCAGCAGGGGAACTACCGTTTTCCAGTCTAGGCAGGCAAAAAAGGTTATTAAAGGTTGGCAAACTACATTCGACATGGCAGATGTGTAATAAATTGTAATTAAGCTACTGTGCAACCTTAGTAAGATGCACTGGTGTTTTCATTGCATTTATTATTGAAAAACAGATAACTAGAAAGAAAATTACAGAAAAAGGCTTATTTTAGGGAACGTCAAAATACTAAGGTATATAATAGGTGTGCCAACCTGTACTGTCAGCTCCCTAGAGTCAAATTATTTTCTCTATTTTCAATTCAAAATTAAGATTTGTCGTTCCAAAAAATAGTGTATATAACATGGTCAGTGTACTCGTACTTGTCACAAACCAATCACATTCGAAAAGTCATACTAGAAAAACTAGTTTCTGGCCTAGTGATACAAATAACATAACAAATAAATTAACTAATGAAACAATAATAAATATTTGCTGGATGTATTTTAATTAAGCTTAGTACCCAATTGAAAAGTAGTATCTATTCTTTTGGTTACGTAAGGTAAGAATACACGGCTATTAGATTACCTTAAAAACGTTGATCTATTCATTTACATATACTTATTTTCTGAATAAATTTCACCGTCATTCATTATACATTTTTCAGCCGCCAAAAGTTTAGGATTCAATAATTTAATGTATCTGAGAATGATTAATGATGGGAATGTTACAGTAGATTAGCCATTCGCGTAATTTTAAACTTATTGGAATTAATTTCCGTTTACGTCAGTTCAAATCGAACGCGTTGCTAGTTTAAGTAAATTATAAAATGATAGGAAATGACAAATAATGTCAATAATTTTAAGTGTTTTCAGCGTATAGAAAGTAAGGAAGCGTACCTGTCTTGTTTTTATTTCATACTGTCCAGTACATGTTTGTTTTTAATAATCAGTTTGAGTTCGGTAAATAAGTTATTATACAGCATCAGAACCGGCAAGTGTGGGTGGGCAGCACATTGCCGGATTGTTTATTGATATTTACTGTTACTATAGGAAAAAGTGACGTAATAATCAGAAGAAGATGGCATTTTTTGACTTTTAAAATAAGTGTTGCAGTAATTTAGTTTTAGCCATGGTTTGACAGTATGAAATAAAATTTTACAGGATACATGCTCGGTAGTGCTTGTAACAGCTTTGTTTAGATATACTAAACTCGACTCCTTCGTCCATAATATCGAACTCAGTATGAGTTAAAGTTACAAGTCTCCTACCGGACTTAAAATGTGAATAACTATTAATGTAGTATGTGCAAATATTGATATACTAATAGTAATGAGATTATTTGTACCTACCTACAAATATTTATATTTTATCTGTGTTTTCTACCCCACGTTTAAGACTTTCTTTAACTTAAACTTTTACCTGATTCAATTTCATAATGATTATCTTCCAAGACTGTTATATTTTTAAAAATTTTGAAACTTCATAGCTTTTCGTCTTTGATTCAGCTTGCACGAACTCTTCTGTAGTATGTATTGACGGTTATAGTTCTAGAACTGGTTTAAACTAAGATTTTACTTGTTTTCTTGACGTCCACATAACACATTATTATAAATATGGGATATTCCAAGTGTGAACGGCAGTGTCTCTAACACTATCGTGGCGAATAAACAGGGGCGAACGTGGGCAGACATAGTGGTCTGGATTATTCTAGAATAAACACTTCAAAATGGCTTTGAAGTTAAAAAACTTAATAGAACATCTAAGCTAAAGCGTTTCCATTGCTTATAGAATTTTCGTGATGTTTATATAGACTTTCTAGTAGACTTATTGATAATTTGATGTATTCAGTACTTGAAAATAATTCCTTATCATAAAAACAAAATAATAATAATAATTACCGTTTCTGTTTAATATTAATTCAGCCTTTTGCTCTTATAAATCATTTATAAGATACAAGTAGATACATCGGCATTAACGATTTCAACACGCGTATATGAAGAGGACCGGACATCTGGAAGAAAAATAATCGAAAAGGAATTGTGAGAACGGATTCTGCCCCTAACGGGCATTATTTTTTATTTCTAAGGTAATGTAAAATGCATGAAAGGTCGGTTCGGAAATTTTTATCGAAGATATAAAGGATTTTTTTCATTATCTATATCACTAGGTAGTTTAAAAATATGTACGTTGCTGAAAAATAAGGTTTTCATTGAACTCTTATCCATAGAATGTTATCAGTTAGGTCTTCTTTACTATTATACGTTTCATTACGCTACACGCTAATAGTATCCAATCTATCGTAAAAAATATTGCAGATATTGGAATGTACTTTAAGCTAAATAAGAAAAATGATCTGTTCACACATGGTATTTAATATATGAAGCTATGCTTTTATTTAGTTTGCACGTCTGCACTTCGGAGACTGGGGTTCAAATCCCAGGATTTGCCAGTACGAGGTTGTCATTCTATGAATGAAGTTTACAAGCAATTAATATTGTATGTACATGAAATGTTTGAAGCTCTAGCAGTAAATAGTAATTTGCAGAAATTAAGATTGTGAAAGATCTGGCAAATTTTCAATGTGGTAATTTTGAAGATAACCAAAGAATTCTGTCGTACAATAAAGCTACTTGGATAGCAAAGCGGCCTCAGTAAGAGTCTATTAAGTAGCGTAACTAGCCACGTCTCGCCATCTACGTTCCAAAGGTTTATAAAAATTATCAGGCGAAGATTTTCACCAAAATCAAAAATTAGTCTGCGGAGCCGTCAAATAACCACGATGTGTAAACTGATGAAGCAGACTAAGGATAAGAAGGTTCAATTATTAGAAATGAACACTAGACCTGAAGGAGATGAACTTTTAGAATATTTCCAGGAATTACTGTAATTTAGTAAGCCCTATTGAATATAGTAGGGACGATTATAAATGAATCATAAGTACAAGCACTTTTACCTTAAGCTTTTAGTATTTCTGCCACAAAATATCTAATGTCTACAAGGTTAGGTGGTAAGAAAACTTCTTCATAAACGATTGTTCCACATAGTGTAATGTTACTAAGGAGAAGTCTGGCAATGGGATACATACCAATGGCCTGGAGGCTGATCGGAATTACTTTTATTTCAAAACCTGAAAAAAAAAACTGGACAGGTTGGAGCAAAGTCTGTGAGACCAATAAGTGATGTCATTTTTGCTGAAGACTCCTGAAAAACTGCTATATAGACACATAAGGAATGATGTATTACCGTATCGGCCACTACACCATGACAGTATGTGTATTAAGCTGGAAACTCTGCAGAGACAGCCTTGCATGAGTTCGTACAGAGTGCTGATCAAACTAAGTAAGTCCTGGACGTAGAGGGAGTATTTGACAATATTTCAGCAGCATCAATCTCCAAAGCATCGAAGAATAAAAGAATTGATGAAACAGGTGGATAGGCTGCATGCTTAAAGAGAAATCAGTTTACACAACCATCATGGGAGAGACACTGGTGGAGATACGAGTCGAAAGAAGATGTCCGCAGGGTGAGGTTTTGTCCTCTCCGCTGTGGAATTTTGTCGTAAACGAGTTACTAGTGAGACTAGACAATAAAAGGCATAACAGTTTGGGGTATGCAGGTGATCTTGTCATGCTAACCCGGATAAATTCAACAATATAGTGCGGGACAAATTGCGAAACGATCTAGAGGTTATGCAAGAATGTGCTGAAGAGGAGGGTCTTAACGTTAGTCTCTCCAGAATGACCATAATAGCATTCACAAGAAAGAGAAAGTTAAATAGCCTTGTCTTGATCCCTTACGCATTTCTGGTATGCTGGACAAAGATGCAGCAACAAACTGCTATAACTGAACCTAGCAAGATACAGAGACTTGCGTGTTTAGGACTAACAGGCCCAATGAGGACTACTCTTATAGTAGCAACAGAATGCCTGTTAGACCTCCCTCCTCTCCACCTAGTGATAATGGGGGAGGCAAGAATTGGTCATCTCCGATTGCAAGAACTACCAAGTGGTAGATATGCAGGATTGGGACATAATAATATTTATACATTATGTGGAAGGTAACCTTTTGGAATTGAGGTCAGGCAACATGATTTCGACATACCTGCTTAACAGAAAATTCGAGGATCGGATAAACTGGAATCAATCTAGCTATAGAGTCAGGTTCAGGGATTGATCTCATTTAGAGACTTCAGATTTACTTCCTCCAGGAAAATATGCCACGGTCTTTCAGAGAGAGGCATATGCAATATTCCATTGTGTAACTACAATCAATCAGCGGATCTATAATGCAACAGGCAGCCAGGCGATACTGAGGGCCACTAGTGAATCCCAAAATACTATCAAGACTGGTTTGGGAATGTATTTGAGATCTGAATAGTCTGACAGATCGCAATAAAGTCACTTTGATGTGGGTATATGGATATTTAGCAATCGAAGAGAACGAAGAAGCCTATGGGTTAGCAAGGGATCATCGGCTTCGTATATAGGCCCAGAATCTGTTCTAGGGAGTCTTAAAACACAGCAAGAGAGCTAAGTAAGAAGTTGGATAAGAGAAAAACACAAAGAATAATGGGTTAAAGCAACCAGGTAAATTAATGGAAAGACCTTTATCAAGGGACTATCAAAGAAGAAGAACTACTGTAGCTTTAGGACGGAATCATCTTTGCATCGTAAGAGGTCTAGGTTTCCTTACAGCGCACTGCACACTGAAAGGACGCGTGCAGAAGATTAGGATTAATACGGGAGATACGAACTCTACGCTGTATAACAGGACGTCAGAGAGCCTATCACATTACGTATGAATGCGAGGATCTGGATGGAAACAGATAGCCAATTTTTGACAAGCCAAATGAACTCTGAGGATTACCTCAATCAACTAGCCAGAGACCTGTATAAATCAGTGCAAGGCACTAGTAGACACTGGAATGGCTGATATTATTTAATGTGATAAAAAAAAAAATGGGAGACCAAATACAAAAGCTAATAGGCTGCAGTGTTGGCTCCCACAGCACGAAAAAAAAATGCTTTTGGAGCTACAACTTCCGCGTTGATTATTTTCGATACATGACTCAGTAGACAGATTCTGATATGATTGTATTGTGGAACGCAAGATTCCAGACACTCTAATAGAATTATTCCTCTGCTTTTGATTTTGTATCTGTCATTACGTTTGAAAAATATTCAGACAAACAATATCGGCGCAAAGTAAATTCGTCTTGAATATTTCTTTCGACATTGATTTTAAATTCAGAGCGTAATTTTATACGGTGGAATATTTGCATAAATATTTGTAAAAGGTGCCCTTTATAGGCTGCTTCATATCATCGGCATGCTTTTTGCGGCGACATATTGTGTTAAATACGATAGTTTTTCAAACGTTGCACATTTATATTGCAAAAAAGTTATAATGTACCAAACTTGAACACGGAGAAGTTATCTTAAAAATGGTTAATACGCAAATGTATTCTGCGATATGCTGATATTTACGCTGATCTTTCAAATATATCCATACGTTTTGAAGGACGAGATAGCACCGCTTACAGATAGTATTCGAATAATTAGCCAAATAGCAGCTATCCAGGAAATAGCTGTAGCTATGAGAGCTGTCCACGCAATAACCAGTTACTGCCTACTCCGGTTACGACTGTATGGTACCCGAATGGGCGATAGAGCGATCGGGGATTATATTGCTGTAGCTAGAAACGGCATCGGCTAAACAAATTGCCAACAAAATTATGTAGCAACAATAACCGATAATCATCTTAAACATGAAATGAATGAACGGACAAAGAGACGACCCCTATGCAATATGTTTTTTTTTCGAAATGTATGTTTATGTTTTAATATGTAAATTATATTTTTAGTTACTTTATTTAATACATTGCCACGTTTTATTGGAAATATAAATTGAAATAATCATAATGTTTTCCTTGTCTCTTTTCTATTTTATAGTGACTTTAACTTTTTAACTTAAGTTAATAAACTATCATCATATATTATTTTGAAGAGAAGTCTATGATCTATCTAAGCGGGTGTGTTAATTGTGATAATTTCTAAGAGAATTGCATAAACTGTAATACATTTTAAGAAATAACTACAAATTATCACCACCTTTTTGATAACTTTGACCGTTTGTTTTATATGCCCTGTCGAATCATACCATGCTTTCAAATACTTTCCCGATTAGAGTAGGCCATGCTTTTTTTAAATTGTTAATCATAGTGCATGCACGTACTAGTCACTTTGAGGATTTGTATGCCACGAAAATGTGTGCGAAAAAATGTTAAAAAATATTTATTTATTTATTTATTAATATATTATAACAGATGTCTACAAAGTCGACAAATGCAGACATTGTGACAAATGTCGATAATAATGCTTTCGTTAAAATTGAGAAGCCCAGTTAATTTGTTATTCATAATCGAGTTCTAAGTAAGTTTTGAGTTGGTACGATTGCTTAGTGCTTATAAATTTATATTTTAAAAATGAGTGGTACGACAGAGAAATCAGTAAACGTGATGATTGTAATGATAATGATGATATCAATGCAAATCAGTAATTTCTTTAATAAATTTGTTACTTTTACTTATCATGTTTATATTTTACCTACAATGAATGATATTTTGCATAAAGAATTTAGAACAGCTATAACTATATGTGTTTTCGACACGCGTTTTGTCGACGTCACATGTCCACAAAAAAATCTACGTCGACGCCATTGTCGACAGGTCAGTAACTAATTGATGACATACATTTGTTGATACTACTGCCCATCCCTGGTTGTGGGGCCATATCGGCACAGGAATTGCTAATAGCATCGTGAAGCTCTTCGATCGTGTGATGTCCGGTTTAAAACTGGTATTCTTTAAGTATGGGAAAATAAAATAATCTAAAATTGTCAAGTCCGGAGATCCGGAACATTAATAATTCTTGTATCAAAAAAGCTATTGTTTGACGAGATTTGTGCGCCGCTGCCTTATCTTGCTGAAAAAAATCCTTGTGTAAGTACGTCATCGTGAAATTCATTGATAAACTGTAATAATTCGTTTCGATATCTTTCAGCAGTTATTGCTTGGGTAAAAGATATAGGTCCAATAAATCGTCTCCTTGAAACTGCTAGCCAGACGCTTATTTCTTATGAATGTAATGATGTTTCTATGAATTTGTGAGAGTTTTCTGCCGACCACATTCTTAAATAATCAGAAAGAAGCCTCTTCAGAATTTATCGAGAATGTTGTCATCTAAATACTAATGGATTCCATAATAATTGAAATGTTCCTATTCTAACTTAATAGCTTCCCTATGATTGTTAATAAAAAAAAATTGTAAACAGTAGCTACGCATTATGTGATTACTGATTTGTGTGAAAATCTGATATGAAACAAAATAAAAAAAAGTGACTAGTCACAGAATCCGAGTCTACTAAATCAGTAGCCATCACTTATTATTATACCACGCCCATAACGACTTTTTTATCGCCAGGACATGATTATATACAATATAATTATTTGAAAAGAGACCGACAGACTTGGTAAGGAAATTAAGCTGTATGGGTAATAGGGTCCAATAAAACTATTATCACTCAATTTCGTCATATATTTTGACTTCTTCAGGAGGAAATCTACAATATTACAAAGGAATGAACCACTAGTAATGAAAGATGTAAAAATAATACTTACATTCAATTAAGATAATAAAATTACCAAGTTTTGAATTTAAAAATAAAAAAACATTTTGAAATAGGGTAATGCTACTAATATTATGGTAAAATGTTACAATAAATATGTTAAGGTGATTTGTGTCTGTTTTGAATTATTGAATTTTAATACTGTTATATGAACCATTCTAGAAATAAACCGCATGTTGAAATTATTCAACTCAGAATTTTACTATTATCATAATTAAATTATGGTCTAAATTTGAAAATGTAAAGAAAGAAAATGAAGTTCCTATACGACTATCAATTTTTGTTGGGTATTCTATTTTTAACATTTGAGAAGTTTGACAATATAAAACCTTTGAAATAGACAAGGAATATTGTTGGTAAGATAATAGTTTTTGTAAAGATGTTTTTAAGGTGTTAAATTGTATTCCAATTTTGACATTTTTTAAAATTTAAATGTTAATTAAATTATTAGTTAAACCTGCAAAAAGGTAATTTGTAATATTTAAAAGTGGTAGTTGTATTAGTATTTAATTCATGCAAGGAATTGGAGAAAATATTAATTTGAAAAAATTTTGGAATTCTTTTCCAATAACGGCCCCGCCTAAAAATATTCTTCCAATCAATAGTGACTAAATCAAAGATTATTTTAAATATTATTTATATACCCAAACCTGTTTAAAGCAAATTTACACTAATTCAGCCACCAAAGACTAAACTTTCATTATAATACCTACTACCTACTAATATTTAAATATATGCCGTACCTATCTAGTTCTAGCACAGTATAAATAAATCACACAATCGACCGACCTATTATCTCTAATATCTGTTTCGCGTCGCGGCCAATTTAACTCCCTAGCTAATGTTCTAATTTCCGTACGTGATCGCCATTCACCAGTGAATGGACATTTAAATGAAACATGTCCCGCTGTATGTACTCCACCGCAGTTTCTGGTTTATGCGAAGAACTTCGTAGGTGCTTTTAAACCACAGTGGTGCATCTTTACCACCTCTTCGAACCACCCCGTCTTCACTACAGATAGTAGGGTAACCCTAAGCGAGATCTACGGTAAGTCTGACTTAGGAGGGAAATGAGGGTTTTTTGCATTTTCGGACCGATCTTCCAAGAAAGGCGTGACAGTATCTTATATAGTACTAAAAATTTATTTTTAAAAAATATTTCAATATAAAAACATAAAACAATATTACTTGGAATGTAATGTAATATAGTAACCTATAGTGATCTCACACAATGAAATGAATTTACTCTTATATTTTCTTCTTTTTGGCTTTGGATTGGAAACTTCAATAAAAAGATTCACAAGGGATATTTAAAAATTCATTTGTTTCTATGTACGAATTTAAAATTTATTTATCGTTGGAAGAAGTAGGTGCAATCAAGTTATTAGGGATGCAACTGAACAGAGTATTCAGTCAAAAACTCCTTTATTAAATATCTAAGCTTTCGCCAACATCCTTGGTTATCAAAGATATTATTAAATCAGGCAACAATAATATATAATAATTAAAGTAAATTAATTAAATTATTACTAATTAGAGTTAAATTAAGTGGCGTAGCAGGGAAATCGCAATTAAATTAAAGTTATAATGTGATTAAAATATACTTTAACGTGAAAGATAACGAACAAGAATCGTTTTACGTTGACAATACAATGGGGTTAAGGCAACACTAAGTAGCGCGAAAATGAAGAAAATATAGAGAATTTAAAGTTGAGTAGTAAACAACAAAAATTCGATAGATCAACACTGTGATAAAAATAAACTGTGGATAAATCATATATGGAACAGTAGAATCAAGATGGGGAGAATGTGACTGTATACAGTGTTGTCCAAATGTAACAAATACGAATACATGTTACTACGGTTATCAATATCTGTTTTGAAATTGTTAGAATTTGAATAGAACAGATATTGATAACCTAGTAACTGGTGATTGTAAATTAACGATTTTTTCAATTTACAGGTAATTCGGTAAATGAAAATGAAAATACGGTTTAACCGGTAATTACCGGTAATTTTTTTTTCATGTGTGGCATTAAATGGGGATTCCAAGAAAATAGGACAAGAAAGTTAGGCTAGAAGAATAAATATTTTACACTATCTAAAGGCATAATATTAGAAGTTTTACATAATATTTGTATTAATTATTTTAAACAGTTTGTAAAAGTAAAACATATTTAAGGTTCAAATTTAAATGGTTATTTTACAAACAATGTGCGATTAATCTTCTCTCATAATGTGTGTAATTCAAAAATTAATGTATTAATTTAAATACGTGAAATGTTGTTCTTACATATTATTATTTTTAAATATTAAAAAATGAGACATTTATTTACTCTTTAACCCCAAAAGTGAAGAGAATTGAAATTGCACTTGTTGAAAAGGCAAGGTGGAAAAGTGGGGGGTGCTTCCTAAACGTCCTAGCATCGTCCTAGCAATCGTCCTAGCAATCGTCCTAGGCAATCGTCCCAGCAATAAATGAACATTAATCTCGCTTTTCTTTGCGTTGCTTTTTGTTAGCCGTCTTGTTTCCATTCTTATTTTTTTTTTTAATTTCTACACGACCTTTTGATTCCTTCTCTTTCTGACTAACTCGGTGGAATGGAAGGCATAACGGTTTCTAAATCAAAATTTTTGTGCAGTTTTGTTTACTATATCTCTATTCAGGGCATTGCAGCGGTTTCAAATTCAAAAAAAAGTTTAAATTAAAATAAACAAGAAACATCTCCATAAAATTAGATAAGTGTACCTGTTTTTTTTAATTTCCATGTCCCTTTAGACACTTAAATACATATATATAAACACAATTTCGTAGATAAAAATTTCTGGTATGGATTTTTCATTTACCGATTTTTGTAGTTTACCGCTAAATTTACCGAACGTTTTTTGGTCAATTTACCGATTAACAACATGTATTTCTATTTAGGGTTGCCTTAACCCCACATTTTCTCGTTGTTGCTGTGATATTTCTTGACTACATTTTAATTTTAACTGTTTTATTTTAAATTGTAACATGATTTATATTGTGTTGTTAACGTGAAACGATATTTGTTCATTATCTTTTCATCATTAAAGTATATTTTAATCATATTGTTAACGTTAAATTTAATTTCACGTTTTTCCTTGTTACTGTCACTCTAAATTAGCTCTAATTAGTAAGTACTTTATTTTAATTAGTTGTATATTTGGTTGTTGCCTGATTGTTAATAGATATTCTCTTATGAAATCAAGGATGTTGGCGAAAGCTTAGATATTTAATAAAGGGGTTTTTGACTGTATACTCTATTCATATATTTATCGTGTTCAACCGTAAGTGGCCATGCTTTAGGCTTAACCCGCTAATCGAAACGATATATGTTGAGATATAGTGGGAGTATAGTTACTAGCAACGCTTCTGTATTTCCTTTTGTAGTAAATTGTAACAAGTCAACAGAGAAGGCTATATATAATGATGCATGTTGCAATTATTTGTGCGTAATATACTCATGTAATTTAAAAGTAAATT
This sequence comes from Protaetia brevitarsis, assembly GCA_004143645.1. Lineage (NCBI taxonomy): Eukaryota > Metazoa > Arthropoda > Insecta > Coleoptera > Scarabaeidae > Protaetia > Protaetia brevitarsis. Next base: position 2,619,874 of record RXPK01000186.1, read on the forward strand.
ATGTGATTGATAGTACATATCATAATAAAATCATAATCTCACTCAACATCTTTCAAAGTTATTGCAGGAATCCTCTTAAATTTTACGGTATAAGCGTTAATTCAAATCCGAATCTTTTCAGTAAGCAAATGGGATTATCTCCCTATAATTGGAGCAAATTATTATTCTTTCACAGCCAACGAAATCCCAGTTAAAAATCTTCGAAGACTACGTGACGTTAATATAAGAACGGTGTAATACTTGGAGATCAGAAAATTCTGGTAATACACCTAGAAGTTCATTAGAAATCAACAGCGTGATGAAATCAAATTTAGACGCCGCCTCCGTTTCACATCCATCTCATAATGTAAAAAAGGGAAAAAGTAAGACCTAATAAAATTTCGTACTTTTGCTACAGAATTAAATAAATTCAGGCTGCGTTGGACACCGCATGCAAATTCTTTACGAAATCAGAACTCGCCGTGCATTTGAACGTTGGCAGTGACACGGACTCACGTGACTAGCCTCTAAAGCCGACATATATTTGCTTCAGTTCACTGTATTGTTAGGGAAAGTTAAATAGCAATTGTGCAGCTAAGTTTCGATTAGGATACGAGTCTAAAGCTGTTTCACACGTATCTATTTTGCTTACTTACTATCTAGGTAATTGGATAGTAAGTATAATCAATGAATTTATTCGCTGTGATAGGTCCGCACATCATCCAATATAATTTTCTTCAAATTTATATATTAAATGAGCAAATATTACACACACTCAATAGGTTCTCAATGTTTGGTTTCTTTTTCCACAAATAACCGTTATTGTCCATATCTGTTAATGTATCTGTTCAATTTATAAATAAGAATTTCTAAAATTGTTTTTGCAATTGTCTCCTCTTCACTTTCAATGGACATCTTCGTAGTTACTATTATGGTTGTTGACCTAAAACTGATCAATTAGTATTTGAGATAAGCTTGTAGACTTTAGGGGAGCAACATGAGTACTTAGGGGACTAGGCACTTAAACTACTACAATAAATATAAATCGTTATTTGCTTGCATTCACACAGCACGCTGAGAACGTCATCGAACATAATGTGCACTCGACAAATGATCGATTCATACTTCACTAACTCCCATATTTATAGTGAATGTGACATCTTAAGGAAAAGTATAATTTAAGTAAGGACACCTTAACACTAGAACAATTTTCTATTTCATAGTTCCAACTTCGATTCACTTCGACCATTCTCGTGAAAGGATTCCTTCTTGTATGGAACTGATGAATAGAGTTCTATTATAATTATACGATATTGCTATAAAATCAGCTGTATACCACATTGACACTCTTCGCATGTTACTGTTGCATTTGTAATCTCATCGTAGTTAAGGGCTGCAGTCGTTTTATACCTTTGGTTAAAGTGAACAAATCCTAACAAACCAAACAAATTTGAAGTAGCCGAAAGAGCAACATTAAAAAGAAAACGAACAACTGACTAATTCACACGTTTTAGGTTAGTTTCCTATTTGTTTCATTTGAATTGATCAACTAACCAAGATTTTTGGGTGGTTACTAGAGGAGTAAAGGAGAGTGAGGTTTGTTAGTTCAGTTTGGTACATTTTATTAAAAAAAAACGCAATCGATTAGTTTTTATTAAAAACTGAACAAATTAAATCTGTTCTTGACAGTTTAGGACTGGTTTACGACAGTTGTGATTAGGTACTGGTTTGGTATTACAATCTTTGGGTATTACTATTTTATGTCTTTTATCTATGGTTTGGTTCAGTTTGATTAGTAACTACTTGTATAGACTGGATATATAGGGCGTAACATAAAGTTTCTTCAAATCTGAATCTCCTACTTGCACGTTAAGAGCAAAGAATCTCTTTCTATGTTAATTTTTTTCCAAATTTACCTCCAAGATTTGCTATTGTGAATTGTAAATATTTTGTCGTTTGTTCATATAAACTATCTTATCTTTTTCAGCAACTGCAATTAAAAGTTGCATGTTATTGTATATTAGGTAGTAAGACTTTTGAAGCTGTAATGAGTGGCAAGCAAGTTACTGCAAGAAGTAGTAATATGGGTAAACCAGGTTATCCTATTCTCTCTAATCGTTTATTAACAAGCGACAATAAACTATATAGAATATTCTGTTTAGCAAAACTATCGCTTTCTGAATTCTGCACTAAAATATTTATTACGGCTTTTGTGCATCTCTGCTGGAGGTAATGAAATAAATGCAAATGTGCTGAAGCAGTGTATCACTGATATTGTATGTCTACTGGTGCGGATTATTAACAAGTCAGTAATACAAGGAAAATTTCCTGAAAAGTTAACAAAATCAAAAATAAACCCCGTTTTTTTTTAGTTTCCGTCACATGTTTTATATCTCCCATTTCTGCAGGAACAGCAGATTGTAGTTTTAAAATTTCCAATCAGTTTGAACTGATGCGTAGACTACAATGTTGGTCATTTTTCGGGATAGGTCACCAATCGCCTGATTCTGGATCCTGATGGATTCTGTTTGGTTGGTACACTTATTTTTGTAATATTCAATCGTCTTCTGTTGTTGAAGAGTTTGTTCTTCCAGTTCACGAAGTTGATAATTAGTAATGGCTAATTTGTCCCCCATCTCCTGCACAGCCTTACTTTCCTCATTATTCTTCGACGTCCTTATCAGATGAAATGGATATATAACTCGTATTATTAATTGATGAGTTTTAAGAGTGGCTGAGAACAGACCATATCGGATTATCGTCCAATATCATTGCTAAGGTATTTGAGAAAGTAATGACAACCAGATTCATTCAGTTGCTAGAAAAAAAAAAAACATAATATATTGAATGATAATCAATTTGGATTTCGTAGAGGTCGTAACACTTCAACCGCCACAGTATCTTTTTTAAAGCAACTATAGTAGTGTTGATAAGGGTGAGATATGCATAGCTAAATTTTTAGATTTAAGTAAAACGTTCGATCTGGTAAATCATAATATATTGCTTGACAAACTGCTTCACTATGGAATTTGGGGTAATGTATTTGAATGGTTTACAAGCTATCTGAAAGGCAGGACACATTATGTAGACATAAATGGGTGTTCTGGTGAGCTAATTATGAAGAGTAGTGTACCACAGGGCAGTGTGCTAGGCGCTTTGCTTTATATCATATATGTAAACGACATGTCTATAGAAAAAGCTATTCTGTTCGTTGATGACACTTGTCTCTTGATAAGCAACCCTAGTGGAGAAGAATTAATAGAACAAGTCGAGAGAGCCCAGCTCGTATGGATGAACACTTACGCAATAATCACTTAATTGTAAACAATAAAAAGACTGCTTTTATGGAATTTAGGGCATCCTTGTACGATAGGAAGGAATCGAGCTTAATAGAACTTAATGATGCCACTACTCGTCAGGTTGACACTACAATTTTTTTTAGGAATTACTATCGATTATAGTGTGGATGGGGTGATCACATTGATAAAGTATGTCAGAGATTGGCACCTGTGTGTTATATGCTTGCCCGACTGAGATCAGAGGCTAGATATGATGTACTTTACTGTATTATTTTGCCCATTTTGACTCGCTACTTTCAACGCAACAATAGCATGGGGATCATCACCTCATCTGATTAAGGTTTTTAGAATGCAAAAACGTGCAATACGGTTGATAAATGGCGTTAACTGCCGTGCTAGTTACAAACCTTACTTTACCTCAATGGGAGTTTTGCCGTTGCCGTATTTACATAATGCAGCTACTTGTGTATGCGAAAGACAATCTAACAAGGAAACATAACAAATGTAAATACTTAGTATTCATATAATACGCGAAACTCCTCCATATTAGAGATTCCATTACACAGATTGTCCTTTTATGAAAAAAGTCCGTGCTTTGCAGCTATAAAAGCTTACAACAAGTTCCCAGAAAATTTTCAAAATCTATCATCTCCAACTAAATTTACGTCTGCAGTAAAACAGTTTTTACTTGAAAAATGTTATTATTCATTCAGTGAATTTTTGTCTTGAAATCAACCAACTTAAAATTGAGTATGAATGTACATATATCCATTTGCTCTGTACCCATATATTTACACAATATCTATGTAATTGTTATGCGTTTTGTGCTGTTGTACTACTAAGTGATACTGTATTTATTCGATTTGAGTTAGAGGTTAATGACTGATTATATTTATATGGTCTATGTTCCGAATTTTATTTTTTACATACTTGTATCTTTCTTATTATTGACTTTCCCCATACTACACTGTAGTCGAGGGGATTCTATTATTATTATATATTATATCTATACAATCCAAAGAAACCATTTATATTTGCCATTGCATCCCATTCATTAATTTAATAAATGATTGACATCCAAAATGACAAAAATGTGTCAAATACCTCAATTTTTAGCAAATATTTTTTCCTAAGGTATCCTTAAGGCACCAACGGAGCTACCTTAAGATGTTAAGTGAAAAATATGTTCCATGAAAAAAATATAATATATAAGGACTGCTTATGGAAAGGTATAGGAAGAACTAGGAATGTGGGGGTTGTCCTTTCCAAACATAGAGGACTGGAGACGTGACGAACAAACACTGACGCAGTTAGACACCTGCTGGCTTACAAACGATTCTAATCGAGCACAGTGTGGCAACCTTTTCAGATGTGCGTATTTTTTGGAGCGATAACACTACATTTGCATTGATGGTACGTTTTATATTTATAATTTTTGCCATTAGACAAGGGGAAGATTCCAAATAAATTTCCAAAGTACGGTTACCAAAGGCAGAAATAACACGAAGCATTATTGTTAAATTTGTCAATTCTCGAAACTTAGCAAATTATTCAAGTACCATCCATATCTTTTGTATGTTTCGCAAATACAGCGTATAAGTAGCCCGTTAACCTCCTCAATAGTAGTAATAAGTTTTTTTTTTTAATTGTCCCCGAATTTTTCTCATGTTTTCAGTAAACAGTAGGTTTGCAAATACAGTCATGTGTTAATTCAAAATATTCTCAAAAAGCATCTCCGAAAAGCGTATGTAATGTAGAGCATACATGACTGAAGTGCGCTGCCTCTATGGAATATGACTTATGAGTCTTTGTCGTCCTCTCAAATAGTAAACTTGTCGATATAATTGCAGCAATGCCAATGGACAAATGTGAATTGATGTCCCAATAGTACAATTTGATTAAAATATTATGTACAAAAGAATAATAGCAAGTGAACATAAATGATGGGTTCTGACCTCTGTATATTTATTTCCTATTGTGGCTGTACCAAATAAATTTGAAATCGTTATATACAGGGGTTTTGCCTGTGGTGGATATCGTTCGTCCTTAGCCGTTATTTTATTCTTTTTTAACACTAATATGGTTTTACGTTACATAGGTATCCATAAAGTTCGTTTCCTTCTCTCTATGATCTGCAACTTAGCTGAGTTTCTTCATAAAATCAAAAAAAAGTCACCATCACCATACGTATTTTTCTGGTTGAAACTTTATTTTGTGTGCATTACAAAAAGTTAATGGCTATAGCAACCAAAGTTTGAATCAAAATACTCAAATGTTCGATTCTGAACTTTCAAAATCAATTTATTTCTTCAAGAATTACAACCAATTAATATTTTTTAATTTGTAGCTAATTATCTGAGAAAAAGCAATAAGTTGATTGCGAAAGCTCAGAATTGAACATTTGAGTATTTTGATTATGTAATGTATGTAAATAGAAGGGTGATGTTACACTGCGACCTAAAAGATCTATTGTGTCCCCTATTCTTGCTGCTTTACAGCTGGCCTTCCATTCCTATTCCTTTCAAAAAGTGTAGGATGTCAGAGGGCCCCAATCTAGGTAAGTCTCCCTCTTCGATTTCACATGCTCACAGGTGCAATGCCCTCGAGTTGCACAGTGGTACGCAGTTTGAGAGGAGGTGAATGGGTGTTTCATCTTGTTCTCCACAAAATCTACATTCAGAATCTTTTTCCAATCCAAGCTTACTCAGGTGTCCTTTCAGTCTGCAATGGCCTAAAAGTATTCCTGTTAATATGCGAATATTGTTCTTACTCAGGTTGATGCATTCTGTAAATCTCTTGTGGTTATAAGTTCCCAGAAGAATTTTACTTTGCCTCATTCGCTGGAGATTTTCCCAGTAACTGGATTTTCTCTGCTCCATTTCTATTTTTAGTTTCTTCAGTATTGTACTGCTACTTAACCAACAAAAGGGTTCAGGCCCTACAAAAGGCATTCCAGCCCCTTTTTTTGCGAGGTTATCCGCTATTTCGTTTCCTTCCACGCCTGTGTGACCCGGAACCCACCCACACGAGAGATTTTTCTTTTTTTTTTGATTATAAATAGTCTTTATTTTTAGTCTCACTACACATATTTTCTTAGATACTGTTTGAGCATATTTCAAATTAATACATGTGAATGTACTTGTGAGTTTAGTCGCAAGGGAAAGCTTGTGAAAAAAATCAATTTTAATGGAGATGTGTTTAATGGCAGAATATTATGTACAATGTCGTCTCAATTTGGATTTTCTCCAACATTTTAGCTCTATTAGTTACCGACAAAATGCTTGGGAAAATCGATGCGTGGCAGCTTATTTAGGACCTATCGTTTGATGCAATTAAATTATCTAACAGCACTGACGGGTCTTAGTGAGACGAAACGCGAGTCTGTTAATAGCGATTTTTAATTGCGAGATTGCAAGAAATTACCTACAATTAGTGCGGTAATCCACGCGGCTTAGTGGCTTTGTGTCTACTCTTTACAATTCGGTATTCTGATTATAACATATTTGTCAACAAAGAACCGACAAAATTTAACAAAGTCGTCGCAATTATGAGTATTCATATCCAAAAACTTTGATTTATGTATTTCACAATACCCATACCTTTGCGGGGCTAAAACTTGAAAAACAGTAAAAGAATTTTTGTTAATTAATGCAGTGCTACGGGTTCATGACCCTCGATAATATACTTTATTTCAGAGAAACTTTTGTAATAAAATTCGAACACGAGAACCTTTCCTGCGAATGATGGTCGGAATTTTACTGTTCGATCTGAAGCCACCATTTCTGAAGTTGCACTTTTGAAGGAAGTTATACCAAATAAATCACTTTTGTAGGTCGCATTAGTGCAATATTTATTGCTCTTATAGGATGTAAGAGAAGAGTTTGAATAAAAGCTACCTTAGTAAGCGTACATACGTGTTCTTGTTGGATGAATCTATTTTCTGCCGTCCCATGTCCTATTTCCTTACGTATTTTCGGAAGATTTATTCATAATTTGTTATTTGCGTGCATGACCTCTGTAACGCATTCATACATTACATTTTTTGAAAAATTTTATTTATGTGTCAGTTGGGTTAGCCGAAAATCAATAAGTTTTATTTATAAGATTAAATTTCTTATATAATTCGCTTTGAATTATCATTGAATAACTTTTGATTTTCCAATCATTAGATTTTTGTTTCTAGTTATCATAAACTAATCTTATTAACGGTTGTATTACTTTTTTTTATTTCAAACCAGAAATGAAAAATTCTTCTTTTTTTGTATATTGCTATAGAAATGTTCATCTTTAATGTTTGAACTAATTTAGTTAATTTACTCATTTAAAACAGGTTTTAAATCATAAAAAAGGAGTCATTGAAAGCGAATGTGCATGCATGATTGATCCTAAATGTTAAATATTAAATTGTCTATAATCACTATGATAAACCATACCTGATCAAAATGCTATTTGTATGTTTGTAAAGACTATTAACTGTTGTACTGTATGCATCGTAGTTGTATTGCTAAAGCCGCGTCCTCACTCAGTCGACAATGTTGATCGACAGATTCGATCGACACCGTTCTTCAACATAGCCTTCGTGCACACTCGTTAGACATTGTCAGTCGACAATGTCGACTGAATTAGGATGCGGCTTAATAATATTAAGATATACTAGGTGAGTTTTTTGTCTTGAGACAACGGAATATCTGTAAAACACTGCATCAAATCAAAAAAGAGATCTTAATAAGATTTGTTATACTGTAGGGGGCTCACTGAATGGTGCCGAACTCGATCCCCCACCCTACACCCCCAGAGTGGGGAAGGGACAACTTTGAAATCTTAAATGGAAACCCCATTCTGTATTGCAGATTCGGATTCTACGCCATCAAATATGTAGTTTTTGTTTGAAACTTTTTTTTCGATTCGTAACAGATTGCGCTGTAATCGCAAAAAACATGATTATGAACGTCTAGAAAAAATACACAAAAAAATTCTCTATGGGCCAGCAGAAAGACGTGAGGTTAGGCAAGCATTATTAGTTTCAGTTTTTCGCTTTAAACTGCAAAAGTATTATTGTGGTTGGTAATTATTCATCCCTCTTGTTTTTTGTTTTCTCTATAATTCTGTTGCTGGTAAATCAGCGGGTTTATCCCCGATTGTTATTATTATCAATATATTATTTTCTATTAGTGCTGCTTCACATATTTGTTTCTTTATGACATTTTACATTCTTTTTTTATTCGCATTTTGGAATTGGCTTTTTTTGTCAAAGAACCTCAATTTTTAAAATGTGTGATTTTAGTTCTGCCTTAATTTTAAGCATTAATTTCTTAAACTTAATTTAGTTCCAGTAGATTAGAGACTATCACTATTGTTCTTATAGTTATAAATAATAATTTATATTTGAGAAGCAGATTATGCAACCAGACATGCAGGTTGTTGTGGACAAATTTTCAATGACATTTTCTATGTTTTAAACCTGTTTTAAGTGAGTTTGAATTAATTAAATTAGTTTAAATAATAACCAGAACAGCATTTTCCTTTTCTTTGGTAAAGGGTGCCTATTTTTTTCGACTTGTTCCATACCTTTAATATACCCAATAAATAAAATTTATTTATTTTTTAACCAAATGAGTTAATTTATTTTATTGGACAATATTAAGATAAACTTCTAACCTATTAAGGCAGTTGTACTGAAGTAATTTGCCCATCTATCACTGTTATGAATTTAAATTACAAAGGGATCGAGGGGTTAGCTATAGTATATATCTATACGGGATATAATGGGATCCTCTGTAAGTTAAATTGACAATTTTACATACAGTAAATACTGTAGTACCCTATTTCTGTTAACTCCTACATAATAGCAAATAATATGCATAAACTCTAGAATAAGCTAGCGTGTATCTATATCATGAGTTATTGTTTCAGCACTTTCACAAGTAGAGAAGGCGAAGTTCAAAACCGGAGGAACGTTAGTGTTAATGAGAACATCCCGCAGTTATAAGGGAGAGGAAGGAAAGGGGGACGGGACTAGTTTGCTAGGGTGCTGCGCTGCTTCGTCCCCTAAAGGGATCTTCGCTTAAGAGGTTGCATAACGAAACAGACGCAAGGGCCTAAATACTATGGGAGCCCCCTTCAAATCAGACCCTCTCATTTCACAAAGTTTCCATTTTTAGGTTGTGTAATTTACTATCATATTCATACAGTAATTACTGTTTTGTTCCCTAATGTAAACACAAATGTAGACACCACAGGGTATGTTAAAAATTCATTTTCTCAGAACATTCGGTATAGATATTAAGCATGTATAATATGCATATACATAATAAAAGATTTCGTGGCTTATTACTTTCCACATTTCAAACTACGTTTCGTATTATTTTAACACGAAAGCTTTTTTTCAACACAGTTCCTTGTCCTCATAATGTGAGTTTTATGACATTTTTCTTACTTTTTCTCAAAAACTCAGTGCCCGATTTTATTTAAATTTTATTCGCACAGTATGTAGTATTGTACTAATGGTCTTAAAGGAGGAATTCATCAAATTCCCAAACGACATTCTTTTATAGGTTTTACGAAGACGGCATTTCTTTCTTAACTTCCGCTTTTTGCTCAGAATTCTTCAGTTATAAAACATTATAATTATGTAGCATATACATTAAAAAGCTTACCTGATATAATAATTCCAGAAACTTTTAAAATGTTATTTAATATGTAATGCTATACATAATGTAAATGGATTTTTTATGAAGACGTTACTTTATTTGTGTCATAATTTTTTTAATGTTTTATTCTTTGAGTAATTCGTTTTTAAGATTTATTCACTTTCGTTAAAATATTTTTATTCTATTTAACTTCTCAAGGATATGTTTTTCACGTATACACAATCGAACGAAATATACAACGTGAAAAAAAAAACAATAAATCAAAAGTAAACAATAAAATAAATGTTATTTCCATGATCTGGAGTAGAATGTGCCGTTAGTAAACTTTTTCAGTAATAAACCTGGTACCTACAATTGAATTGCTAGTAGAGATCTGAAATATTAGCTTATAGCGACATAATTAGATCACAGCAGGGTATGTGGCAACTTTTGAGGGAAGAAAAGCCATCAATCAACCATTAGTATGGTTGGAGGCAAATATAAACAATATGGTGTTACAAATTTTTTTCCAAAAACTGGGCGTCCAAATTAACTGAAGGTGCATAATTTAGGGTAGTCCTAGAAATTGAAAATAATACACATTCGACTAGCATAATGACAAAGTTAATCGTACTTTAGCTTTATAACTTTTGAAAGTTCATAAACTTTATCTGCATAAGTTGCAATTTAATGTATTTAATCGGTTGAAGATAAAACGTCTGGGATCGCAATTCAATATTTTTCTGTTCTGTCTGAGTGTTCTAATTTCAAATGAAACAACGTTGTATTCAAACGGGAATCATCAATTGACGAAATTGGATAGAGGTAGTCATATTAGACTAACTATTTTATATTTAGAATAAAATCCTTCTAAGTAGACTAATAAAATCTTTCAATTCACTAATATACAAGTAGTTCTCTTGGATTTATTATTGACTTAAACTTTTCTTCATGTTTAAAAAATAATGTCCTCTAAATGCCTTCCATCAACTTGAATACAATTTTTGAGGTTTCTTCTTGAATGTAGTCCTTTGATTCCTCGATTATTGCAGAACGACCTGCATAGACCTTTGTCTTCAAATATTCTCATAGAAAAAAATCGGGTACCGTTAAGTCGGGGGAACTATAGGCAAATTTGCAAACCGCGAAATTATACGGTCGTTAAGAAATTCTCACAGAATCCTCATGGAGTTTCTGGCTGTGTGAGGTGTTGCTCCATTTTGTTGGAATAACAGAGCATCATTTAGTAATCTCCGTTTAATCAGTTCTGGGATGAGAAACGTTTGTGACAAGCTTATGTAACGCTCGGAATTGACCGTTACAAAATGATTATGTTCACTTCAAAGAAAGAAAATAATAGTCAACGACACCAAATGATATGGTGAATGTGGTGTACCCAAATAACCGCCTTTAGATTATGGAGATTCTTTGTAAACCATTAACGAGGATTTACAGCTCCCCAATATCTAAAATTCTGTTTGTTAACAACTCCATTCAAATGAAAGTTTGCTTGCTTCGTCGGTCATTAGCAAATTGTGTATTGATTTTCGATTTACGATAAATTCGTGGCAAAATGTTAACCTCGCTTCCTTATGACGATGTCAAAGATGCTGTAATATCTGGTATTTGTATGGATGAAATTTTAAATCGTTATGAAGAATTCTGTGAAGAGTTCTCTTGGATATTCGTAGGGCAAGTAATTGCCAGTTAGCAGATCTGGTAGGAGGTCTCGTGAAAGCAGCTCGTTCAATATTTGCAAGCGTACTAACCCTTCTTCAACGTCCAGGTTTTTTAATGTTATTATCACCAAGTTGCCGTCGAAATGCAGGTCGAACTTCTTCTACTGAATCAGTTCTAATGTAAATTTCCACGGCAAACACACATCTCACCGACTACCAGGCTACTGAAAAAATTATAAATTACTTGCAAATTATGAAACATTGTTTGTGACACTAACGTAGATTTATGTCTAGCAATTATTCGACTGGTTTGAGACGGATGTAATACCGAAGCTTACTAAACTTGATCTACAAAGGAAAAAAAAAACTAATCACATACTTCGTTTAGACTTAAAACTCATATCAAAATGGGTAGTCTAAGGGGAGGTGTAACCTCACTTCAGTATTCAGAGCGGCGACAGAGCAAGTTTGAGAATTGTTAACCTAAAATGTATAAAAATGGACTTAGGACCCAATAAGTGAAAATTGTATACCGTTGGAAATGGAACAAAAAGTATTACCGAAATCAATAATATATATTAAAAGCTGTAATTCTATTTCAACCTGATCAAACATGTTAGCCTAATAGTACCTGCGTCTTCTAGTGTGGTGTTTAGAATTGAAAAGGGTTTTCATTATATAGCTAAATACACAAGCCTCTTGCTTTAGTAACTTTTGGTGGAGGCGCCCGGTATTTCCTGCATTAGTTTTATATAACGTTAAATAACGTCTATTAACTTTTGGTGGAGGCACCCGGTATTTGCTGCATTATAGTTTTATATAACGTTAAATAACGTCGATTAACTTTTGGTGGAGGCGCCCGGTATTTGCTGCATTATAGTTTTATATAACGTTAATCAATGTTATACATCTGAAACTACAATATTTATCTATCATATTGTAGTTTCAGACAATCTAGCAAATATCTTTACGTTAATAATGAGATTTGCATCTTAAATTCTCATTCAATTATTCTTCCACTTATATTTATATTTAATGCCCCACGTCAGTGTGTGTTTAAATGAGCTTTTATCTTGTGTTATCTTCTTTTCCTAAATGTACAGTGAAACGGCTACAAGCGTAGTATTATTTACCCAAAAAACATCACAATTTCCCTTTATTTTGACAATACATTTTTCTCCGTGCTGCCTTATAATTGCATTCTCAAAGCTCGCCTTTTTTGGAAAATGGACCGCTCGTGGAAGATACATGCAGTATTCAATAAGAATCGATGTATAATCAAGAAACACAGAAAGAGGGAACTTCAACTTTAGACTTGAAAGGCAAAAAAGAAAGTATTTTAACGTAATGACACCTTCAGCCGTAGAACCGGCATGGAATTACATAGCACATATACTCGTTAAGGAAAAAACGAATGCAAAATTACAAAAAAAAACGATTTAATAACGAATGTACTATTGACAAGGGATTATGAAAAACTGGCAAGGCCAGTACCGTTCAGTTGCGGGATTACGTGCAGAGAGGAGCAAGCAAAGGTGTCAAACTGAACGGGTCAAAGCAGCCCGCTGGAGTAAGTGAGATAGACGCAAGCGCGCTGATAAAAGCACCGAATGCATGGAAAGCTCAGCTTTCACTGGAGCCGCAAGAGTCAGTAGCCTTGCGCTATCCGCTTAGATGCCATAGGGGGTTGCTCGTGAACGCGTGAAGTTTTCGCGAACTTCGCACTTCTTCGACATGATCGACACCGCGAGATTTTAGTTTTTCCCCCTCATGCTCCCGGAATTGCAATCGCCTTTCGTTCTCCTTTTAGGAAAATGATTGATGAAGCGGCGACGACTCTAAACACCTGCTACTTAATCGTGTTTTAAATGTTTTGTGTTTTATGTAAACCACGTGATTATAAACGAGCACCTGTTTTTTTTTTTTCATTCGTTTTATTTGACTGCACTGAGCACTGTTTGTGTGTAATGTTCGTCTTCGTTGTTCTGTTGCGGGAGTTTTGTACGAAGAAAGCTTGTTGTGCGTGGGCCTGAGGTAAATCTTATTAAATTTAATATGTTGGCCCATAGTTGTGTATTCAAGGGAAAATTATAGGGATGAAATTAGATAACAAGTTAATTTATGTAAAGATGCTGAATTAAGGTTTGATGAAAAATTATTTAGCTGTAGTTTGCATATAGGTATAGTCTAACCCAAAAGGCATTTTTAAACCGTTTAAAATCATTCATAGTCCCGATTTAAATAAAATAGAAAAATTGGAGCACAGACGTGACCGAATCTTAAAACGAATGAGAGATTGATATGTTCGCAGAACGTGCATAAATTATTTTACGAACTGTATTCATTACATATGTCTAAATTAAACATGAATACACACATACATACATGCTACGGAAATGTAACAGCGAAATGATTAGATTTTTCACGAAAAAACGATCAGTAATATTTAGTTGGCGTGGAAAAAGTACTTTCCGCAAAACATTTACTGGCCTATTGAGAAACGTTTATTGAAAATATTCAATATTAACTTCTATCAGATTTCGTTTTTGTGAAATAAGTTTAATTTTTATTGATAAGCTTTCCCTTATTTTTTGTTACGCATCGCTTTAGTATTTTGATTATTTATATGCAAAACACACAAATTTACATTTAGATTACATTAGAATATATTTTTTAAGCAGGTATACCTAAGAGTATAAATTTAAGTAGTGTGGTCACATCAAAAATAAAATTTATATAAAATAAAACATTGTTATAGTTACGAATTTGGATAAAATTTAATTTTAGATATAAATTTCTTTTCTTCTATTGGAAATATAACAATCAATTATTCTCTACTAAAAAGTTTTATTTAGGTTCCCGGAAACATTTCTATCCAAACTCTTAAAGAAAAACTTACTAAACCTACTGTAGTACTTTCTCACTGCTTACTTATGGATTGCAACTATTCAGTCACAGTAAGAACACCTAATTGTTATGATATGGTATATCTTTGCAAAAGTACTAACACGAGAAGAAGAAATTAAAGCCACTTGATATGAAGAATGCAGAATATACGGTATAATACTTTTTTATGTATTTATCTTTATATGTTTACAATACGAACCATTAAATGAACAATTACTGTAAACATTACTTCATAAACTTTATACCATTAAATCATTTTGTAAAAAGACTATTTTGCCAGCATGTTTTTTAATTTAGAGCAAATCTAAATGTCAAATCTTATAAATATCATTACTATATAAGATTAATACTATTAACTTATTTAAATAATTTCTTAACTTATTCACTATTTTATAAACCAATATATGTGTTGAATAAATCCCTTATCAAAGACTTAACCAGCGCACTGTAATGCATTAACGTTAATATAATTCCAGTATATCTATTATTATAATTTAATATAATCTTCATAGCCTTATTTTGAAGTTTTTGGGATTGGAATGTGTGATTGCAATCATTGCTCCACATTTTGAATATTGTGCCACAATTTTTAGCTAATGATTTGACCGAAACAACAAAGCTGTTGCGCAATAGTTAAAATGGGGAAAATGATTGTCTTATACACAAAGTGCTGATTTGGGACTGTGTAAGTGCCCTAAATGAGGTGAGCACCCAAAGGAAATTAACCTTGACCTGGGTCCCTAGCCACTCGGGCATGAGATGAAATGAGGCGACAGACGAGCTGGCCAGGTAAGGTTCGTCATTCGTTGGAGCTGGACCTTCTTTTGACACTGCCAAATTACAAATTAAAAAATCCATCAGTGAATGGATACATAATCAGTCCAGAGAGTGGTCGCAAAAATCACCGGGACAATGGCAGGCGAAAGAGTTCCTAAAGGAGCAGAGGCCTGAATTCACGAGAAATCTACTGAATAAAGACAGGAAGACTGTCAAAATAGTAGTAGGTCTACTGCCTGGTGACTGTAGACTAAATAGACATATGTACTGCTACAGGTAAAATCTCAGGGCGTAATAAATAGTAGCAATTTTCCAGAGCATGAGACTAGGTTAAATAATAATGAAAAGTAAATATTGTTTATAAAAGATTATTGATATAAATAAAATAAATGATCGCAAAGTACCAAAGGATGGGAAAGAAGGATAAATAACACAACGTTATTATTTATTATTTTCCCACGCTGCGACTATCGGAGTCGGTTCGGCCAGGGAGGCGCCGGAGAGATGTCGGAGTGAGCGCCACTGGGTTATCAGCTGTTGCCTTCACTAGCCCGACGCTGTCGCCCGGTAAGTTAACCACAGCCCAGAATGGCTATTTACCAGTCGGGGAAACAAGGGATTGGTACTTGCGGAATTTTTTAATATGTTGTTAAATAGTTAAATTTAAATGAAAATGTTATTTAAATGACAAGAAAAACAAACTAGTGCGCCAAGGTCGATTAAATTAAAGTAAATTAAATAAAACGCAAAGAGAATATATTAACTGTTATATTGACACTTAATTCGGTGAAGCCTCGTCTTACATGGTTACAATGTATAAATATATGACATGAACTGGTGGAGTGCCGGTTATTATTCAAAAAATTGTAAAATTATCAAGAACAATAACATCAAATCTACGTACTCGATCGAGCATGCACAATTACACGACTACATTGGTTTTAAGGTGAAAAGATAAAGAAAGCAACAATTAAACAAAATGATTTCACAAGTTACATTAAATTTTGACAATGACCGCCAAGACTAGATTAAAAAAAAAAAGAATTAAGTTAAATTGAATTATGATATCAAAGACCGAAATATAAATAACAAAAAAAATTACGTTAAATTATTAATATATCAATGGTAGTTCGTTACTACAAATACACAAGCAAATAACTCTTAAAATTAACTTACATGTACAAAAACAATGCACGAGGGGTTGATAGTCACCACCAGGGGCGGGCGAAGAAATTGAAGCGTAGAAAGATGTCGAAAGAAAGACCGGGTCCAGGGACGACGTAGAGCGGCGTGGCTTGCAAAATCCGCGTCGGCGGGCTCCAAAAAGAAAGCTTCGTAGTCAAAACACAGGGACTCAAACGGCTTCCAAGGAGTAGATTCTTTACGACCAGAGATCCCCCCACAGGGGTTACCAAACGGGTATATTAGGTCGAAAAGGGTTGCAACAGGGCGTCGCCTCTTAAAACTCGTAGGTCTGCACTCTTAGCGGGCTGGAGTATATGTCAGATCGGAAGGGTAGAGGAATCTAGTTCCCGCGCTATGCCATTAAGTGGCCAATAGGATTCGAGTATTAAAGATAAACAACATGCAGGTGTGCGAGATTATGCGAAATTCTAACGTTTCAAGTACAGCACGCACCAAAAAAGGTGCAACAATTAACAAAAATGAATAAATTCGGAGCTAATTATGAACGGAGTTTAATGAAATTTACGTTATCAAAGCATCTAAATATATGTTAAAATTTGACAATTTAAGAATTTTGAAAAAGGTCACAAATAAAGCGGTACATTACAAAAAAACAAATTCAAGGTTAAACGTGACGTTATACAAAATACGTAAATAGCGACGGTAACTAGGAAAGGTCAAGGAACTTGGATAAATTCAGAAAAGATAGGGTACAGTTGGAGAAATAAGAAAAGGTGTTTTCAACACGTAACAGTACAACATAGGCCTGACAGATGACGCAATCTGCAGATTCTGTCAAGAGGAGGAAGAAACACCAGTTCATGTGTTGTGCCAACGTGAAGGCCTGGCGAGTACAAGGTTTCTAGTAATGGGAGAGGAGAACCCCACAGCTAGTAGCTACACAAAGAAGCCGCTCTCAAAGATGATAGACTTAATTAAGAAGGCAAAATTAGAGAGAGTCCTCTAGCAAAAAGGCGATCACAATAGATCTGAAAAGGTCGTGATGAAACAGGTCCATAGACCACCTTAATATTTACTTTACAAAAGAATCCTACCTTTCTTGCTACTTTCATAATTATTGGCACCAAATGTTAATTTATTGTTAAGTACCACACCCAGGATATTTAATCACAATTACACATTCAACAAGTTCCCTACTAGTTACCACCTTTTCGTTAATATCGCTTATCATATCTATTATAAACAACCTTTGTGTTAGTTCGTCATATATCCGATTTTAATTTATTGATTTGTAACTACTTGTTAATTCAGCGTCACTCTCTGCTACAAAAATAGATCGATTATGTATATAACAAATAAAAGCGGCATCGGAACAAATCCCTGTGGAATTCCGAAAGGCGCCAACTCTTCATTGTCATACTTAGTTTGTGCTTCCTGTATGTTGAATAGTTCTTTATCCATCACAAGGCCATATTCCAAAGTTGTTAATTGTGTTCTGGATTACCACGGTCCAGTGTTTGAAAAGCTTTATTAAGGTGGACAAGAATTGCTACTATTTCGTTATTACGGTGCACTTATTATTTCCGGGTACCTAATACCGAATTTAATGCTGTTTCAAGATAGAAATAGCGCACTTTCTGAGAAAGGCAATAAGATAAAATTGCAGTTTTCGATGTAGTGTATGAAATCGTTGCAAAAATAATATGGAAAAGACCAAAGAAATATAAAGATACAGTGGTCGGTGATTATTTAGCTGGTTTTATATGAAGAAGTTCGACAGTGGATTAAGTTTTCACATTGAAATAAATATACAAATAAAACAGAGATTCAATTTTCAGAGAAACATTGTATAAATTGCTTGTAGAATCAGAAGTTTTTTCAAAATTAATAAACCCAATTAACATAGAGATAAAAGAAGACAGACTTTGATCTTTCGCGGCAAATTTAGTGCTACTATTATGTGTGGCAACCACATGCCTCAACTTTTTTCTTCAATTAGAGCCATTATAAACAGCGTTTTTTTAGATGTAAGTGCAATCTTTACCTTTAAAATGGCAACTATTTATCATCTTCTGTCATCTGTTGCATTAAACGTAGTTCATCCTGTATGGAATTTGAACGGTAATAAAGAAAAATAAGAAAGAATTGCGCGTGGATCATCAAACATAAACATGCCTGATGCATACTGGATCCTTCAAAAGTAACCGACCTTCAGTAGTGAAGGAATCAGGGAAAATTATTTGTGAAGTTAACCCTGACGGTAATCTAGGCTTCTGTCTTCAAGTTCCATTGAAGATCAAATGTTTTGAAATCAAAGCCCTTCTTTTGACCTCGAGTTCTGAAAGAGCGCAAAATTTACAATCCCAGGATTCAATCAGACAAGGAACTCATCACACATTTTGCATTTATCCATGGAATAACTCAGATTTTGCCTTCAGTCTTTCAATCATTATGCTAAAGTGGATCGAAATCAATATACGGTAGCTTTGTATAATTTTTGCTAACATCATTTCAATATTAGTAACCTGCGATTATTGCTGTAGAATTGTTGGGGTAGTCCGCTACTTTTGAGTTACCCGATATACAGTCAAATTCAAAATTCATGCTTCCCTAAAATATTATTTCTTTCAATTTATGAATATAATGTTTCTCTGGGTTTGATTAAAATGTGGCCTTTCATTAGCGCACAAGTTTTCGTAGAGTGCTGCCCCAGATATATTTACATTTAAATTAGATAGATATAACTCGCTCACAAAGAAATTTTAGGGAGACGTGATTTTTGTATTTCAGTGTATGTTAAGGCATACTTCATCCGGTATATTCTCATTATTTCATCATATAAGGTAATCTATTTCATTCATTGATCAAACCGTTTGTCTTATTCAAAGCAATTATTTAAAAAAAAATCATTTTTCAGTACTATGCAGTAAATATTAAAAGACAAAGAAATAGTTATCATTTGAAATAACTGTTTTCACTGTAAGCAGTATTGCTTTAAAGCAAACAAATATGTCTAAAAAAAATTAAAGGATCCTTTTTTTCAGAGAGCAAAAACCAAGATTATAATAATAATATATTATTAGGTTGAACTGCGTTAGAAAGAACTCTTTGTATATCCATTGAAGATGCATTTCACAGTACTTCAGAACCATCTGACTCATTTATTTCGAAGGTGATTCGATGGTTTGCCATCTGAAATGAAGCTGAAATATTTTCAGACGCATGAAGAAGCGTTGAAATTATTTATTTAAATTTCCCAAAAGTTTATTCTTGTAACCTAATGAATAGATTACTGTTGTATATCTCTATTGATATTGTTATAAAAATCGATATTTTGAATTTTTGGGTAAATTTTTTTTAACCGAATGTCCTTGTCTTTTTCGTACTGGATCGAATAACATCCTGGATCATCCAACTAGTGCTGGCCATAATCGAATGACGGAAAAGCATCATTCGATTATTGACGATAATTCGAATATGAACGATTATTTATGTGAATGGTCGTTCGATTATAGTGAGCGATAGATAAATAATTAGTTGATGAATATTTGAAATATAAACAACCTAAAGGAAAAGGTTATTACATTAGGAGTAGGAATAATGAACAAAACGAAATAAAGGAACTTAAAAAAAGAAAGAAAAGGTGACAATGAATAATCATACGATTATTATAATCATTCCATTAAGTAATTCGAATCGAAATCATTCATTTACTACATCCACTGCCTGATCCGTAGAACTAATAGCTTCTAAGATATTTGTATTTCCTTAGTAATAAAAATGAGACCAATCACGACAGTAGTCGATATGACTAGTAAAAAAGATATGCTATTTCCGACTTTTCACCATTCGGCCCCATTATATCTAGCCCCAAATCCAATTTTTAGGTTATTAATCGTCGAACTTCATAAAATATTTGCACAATTTTTTTTTCTAAACTGTAGAATAGGACTGCAATCAAAGATGTCATCTTCGTTGGAACGTTCTGTATATACCCGTCTGCGATCTTAACAGAGAGTGCTGTTGCAGATCATTAGTACCATGTTTCATCCTAACGAAGTACATAATTTCCATACACGGCTTGCTTGAATGAATATAACTAGAGGGAACTATGCGTAACACGCTCTAGCTTACCGGTATTTATTTTTTACTCATTAAGCGTCAGTAATACTTTTAATTACCCAGCTGAGCCTGGGTAATTAGATTTATTCCATCCAAACATTTGATTTCCTAGGATTTATTGAGTAAACGCTTAATCACCTCCTTAAGATCTCTTAGCTGCATTTAAAAGTTAATCAGAGGGAGAAAATTTGATCAATCTCCCATTGGTTGTTGTAATCACGTGGTAAATTAGTTCATTGTGCTAAAGTGATAGCGCTGTATGTATTTCGAAAACTACGTTATCGACGTGGCGTTGATTTGTAAATAACTGATAAGGCCTCATCCACTGTGCATAAACATGCGCTGAGCCAAACCAACAACAAGTTCTTAAAGTTGTTGAGTCATTTCAATGCGTTTTCTATCATGAATGGCAGGAACGATATTGGTAGACCAATATGCAAATATTTTAAGCCTAAAAAAATTTCCAGAACCTGATGTTCTCAGTTTGACTCAATGCACCGCTTGGTAACGTCCATGTTGTTTTAGGTTGATCATTATTATTGTTATTTTATAGTTCGTCTTTAGTTTAATTGTGTCAGTTATTTTACTTTTATTATGATTATTATAGAACTTCAGTGTTGCTATATTTAAATGATTAAAGATTTATTGTGAACGAAGGTCAGTGGTTAAAATTGCGAATCCTTGACAATTTACAAAAATAATATTTGCATGCACGTTGTAAAAGACCCATTAATAGCGCTGTATTAAACTGCTTTAACACTGTGAAAAACACGTCGTTGTACATAACATTGTTTCGATACTACAACTTTTTATAAATAAAGTGTCTGCATATTACTTCAGTGTTATATTTGTATCCAAATTTTATCATAAAGTTAAATAGTAATGAAATATTTGGTATATACTTAAATAAAAATCTAGAATATTAAATGTATATAAAACGGTCCATTTGAATGTACCATCAGATTAGTTGGAGTGTGGTGTGCTGAAATGTGGTGGCGCGCAACCTTGTCTATAAAATAGACACTTGATGCTCTACTTCAAAAGTTAACTCGTAGGTTGACTAGCTAAATCTTACCACTTTCAAGCAATGTTCTTGATGCATAAGTTTTTAAATAATTAAATACTGCACTACCCTCAATGAAATTTACTTTAACAAAGCTCTTTAAAGATGTTACTTTCTTTTTCTCTTATCGCTTCTGCGACCGTGTTGCTCGTTGCTCTCAACTAATGACAGAGCAACGTTTGACGGCGGTTTCATTAAAAAGCAAGCGTCTAAGGCTTAATAAAAAAAAGTCAATTTATGCGAGGAAGCAACAGATGTGGACACGTTAGTATAAAATTGTTAAGCACGCTGAACAGGTAATCTCGCGCCAGAGAAAAAGTAATTTCGGAGCGAACGTCGAAGTTGCGCACATGCATATTTAAAGCTTTCGAGCCCATGCCACTTAACACTGAAAAAAGTTACGATCTGAAAATACGATTATTGCTAATTCTGGTTCGCACGTTTTGATCTAATTTTCGACGCCTCTCTTACAAAATGTGCAAAAAATGGACCTGCAAATGTCGTTTTAATATTGCGATGCAGATAAGCACCTGCGGAAAGGTTGAGTTTCTGCGAGAAGCGTGGAAAGGATGTTGTAAATATGCTTATTGAAATTTACAGAACCAATGTAGATCGCGATTGGCAACTGGTGTAAATAAGAGCGACCATCAATGAATGCACAGAAATGTAGGTTATTACAAGAAAATAGAAGCAGTACACTGTTGAAAATATTACGGTGTTGTCGTTAATTTTGCGCTAGTCAAATATTTTAGTGTTGATTTTTACAAACTTTGCCAGACGAATTGACTACATGTGTTTAGTAGAACAGAATTACTAGAATTTGGTGTGAATTCTTTGTCAGATATGAGGATTTACTATTTTTCTCTAGACATTCAAAGGCATAACCAATCAGAATTTTTCCTCGGATAGAAATATAGAAACCCACCTAAATCTAATACAGTATTGCATATACGCACCACCTGCATGCAACGTGTATCTGTTTTCCGAGTTTGTTTGCGTATTAACATATCCAAACAAACCACCAAATGTACTGACCTGCAAATGTGTAACCTTGTGTTATTAAACGTTAATTCCAGTGAGCATAAAAATTTTCAACATCTTAAAGATGTATTGGGGACAACTATTACGTAATTAGTTCAGATTTGAATCAAATAGCATAAACTTCATTCACTAATTTATAATGGTTCCAAAAATTCGTTTTAAAATTAGTACGTTTAGTTGAAACCAAAACTTTTGAATGAGTGGTTCTGTATATATTTATAATTTGAAGAAAACGTCTTAAAGAGAGAATATTATAAGCACTAAGAAATAGGAGTTGCATATTAAAAAGGCGTTGTGTTTAGAAAACGGTGTTAAATCATCCAATAGATCGCATTCATTCAGTTAAACAGCTAGTAAATTTGTCTAGTCTAGATCAAATAAAATGTGACTAGAAGTATATCATAATTCCACGTGTTAGTTGGACAAAATAACCCCTTAAGCAATAGACAATACTTGACTATCTTTGTTCGTCCAAATTTAAATTCTATATAGTGCTCCGACAAAAAACACGAAAACAGTGTGGACCTCTCCTGACTATAAATTAGTCAAAAAAGTGTTAAAATTTTCAACAGTGTAGTGTTGATAGGGAAAAGGAGGTTAAGGAAGTGAATTATTTTAGTAGGGTTCAATCAAACATTTACATATATGAGGTGTATTAATTTTACGTGTTTGGTCACTTTAGTTTGGTCAGTTTTTAATAAAAACTTATAGCTTGCGTTCTTTTCAATAAAGTGACCAAACTGAACTTATCAAACTCATCTTCCTCCATCCCTTTAGTAACCAACCGAAAATCTGGGTCAGTTCATCAATTCAAATGAACACAATAGGAAACTAACCTAATCGACGTGAATTATTCAGTTGCTCTTTTTTTTTATTGTTGCTTGTTCGATCACTTCAGTTTTTTGGTTTGTTCCGGTCCACATATCAAGAAAACAACTAGAGGTAAAAGCGTTGCTGTTTACTATAACAGCCAGTCAACACTTAAAGCGGTCAGTTTCGTGAGTGTTGACTCTAATTTGGTTTGGGATTGCGTAAGCACCCTAAATGAAGTAGGCTCTTAAATGGAACCTACGGGTATTCTATAAAAAAATATATATATATTCACACAATACTATACGTTACATTATGATATATAATATTGTAATGTAGAGTAGTGTAGGTTCTCCATTTTCAAATACTTTTATCTTGTAGAACATAGGATATTAGGGGATATTAGGATATTTTTTCAAAAATTTAATTTCGCAGTTTACTTTATGTTTATAAAGTAAAAAGACATTATTTTATTTTACAGGAGAAAAAAGGAGTTATAATAAATTACTACCTACTTTAGGCACTATTAAAGGAAAATGTATAATTTGAAATTTAGAGTATACCATGATTTTTATGGATTTTGTTTTAATCTTTTAATTTATGTACCACCAAACAATATGACTTCTGCGATTATTTTATTGATTTTGTAAACTTTGTTCGCAAATATCTTTGTAAATAGATACTGTAGAGCTTTAGGAAAAAATACGGGTCTTCTAATTTTAGACAAAGACTTCAAATTTAAAATATAAAAAGAATCAGAAACTTCGATTTTTTTAGGTGTTCCGGTTGATATGGAATGACCCATATATTCGGTATCCCACAAGCAGCTCTACTAGGCCCCATTCTTTTCATACTTTATGTAAACAAATTTCTAAATTTAGAATTTAAATATTCTAATTATCGAGGTTATATTTTTAAATCCATATGAATAAAATTTGTGTGAAGACATTATTACTTTTGTTGATGATACAGTTGCAATTTTTACAGAAATAGATTGGAATGGACTCGAACAAAAGATACTAACGATATAGCAGAATAGGTCAATATTTAATTATTTCATTGTCTTACCTTCATTTTTACTAATTTCTGGTGTAAAGATGACATTTTTCGTACTGAATCTTGAACATGCCCCAGCTTTCACACTTTTTCTTCTTTAACATTTTATAGTATCATCGTTTTCTGTTCATTTTGTGATGATTTTTACCGTAAGTATCTAATCTTGTGCTGCCAGCTTTTGGGGTAAAATATATCATGAATATATACATACATTGTGAATCTCGTCGAAACGAGTGCTCGTAACGGTTGTTGCACTAAGGGCAATCGATGAGTTTTCTTTATGTCGATGTATTCTGCTTATCGTATAGGAATTTCTTCCGCAGAGAACGAATTTGGTGCTGCTGTGATTTTGCGGGAAAAGAATATTTTTTTTTTACATTTTGAAATATAGAAACCAGATATTTGTTACTCTCTTGAACTTTTTAACAATAAGGATTTGCGTCGAGTATCCATGTACACTTTATTCAAAATACCTGTGCGTTTTATATTTCCCTAAGTTTATTATCTGTTCTATAATAATAAATAACCTAATATATTTGCTAAACTATTAGGGCAACGAGCAAAACAACACAAATGTTCGTTAACAACACATATATAAAAGTTAACTCATGGTATTAATATGAGTATGTCCTAGGTAGAACTTATTTGACGTAATTACATTTTACTGATTGTAGACAAGTTAATACTAATAAGAATGTTGGGAATACAATTTGCATTACGAATGATAACAATGGAATATACCTACTATTTCAGGTAGCTTATCAGTTGCAATTGCCAAGCTGTAAGTTAAAATAATTTCCCTAATCTTCTAGAAAACTAATTTTATCATTATCTTTTTTAAAACTTTAGGTGTTTTTTCTAAAGTGTTGAGTAATATTCAGGCATTGAATAGTTCATATTTGTTTCTTCGATTTAAAAAATCTTTTTTTCTTGGTACGAAGAGACTTAAGAAGTTCGTTGTTTAGGATTTGCCAAGGAATGAGAGAACCCGCAAAACTGTCACTTTGAGGACAGGGATTCGAAATCCGGACATCGTAACCGATAGCCCAGTGTGTAAGCTACTAGGCTATCAGCCTTATGCGGTATATATATATTTGAAATTTATTACCACAAATATATTGGGACCTCTCGTTCTCTTTATGTTTGGCAGCAAAAATTCAGTTGTATGTATGAATTCTTATTTGAAATTTATCAAATACTTTTTGTATTACAATGTCATATTGGGTAGGTAACACCAACCTATAGAAATCAAAGTAATAGAATTTTGCTAAATGTTATATGGGAAGATTTTAATAACTTATATCTAGTACCAATTACTGGACTCATAACGTGAGCTTGTTGATATTTGGTTAAAGTATGAGGTGTTGTTTGGGCTCTTTTCAGCGTCTGTAAGATTGTTTAAATGCAACACTACGGTAGTAACTCTACCGTCGTCTTCAGAAGAAGAACCAGCTAAGAAGGCGTCCATGAATGTTAAAATGGATGTTGCAGTAATCACTTTTGTTTGTAAATCCAACATCGTTGAACTGCTCAAATAGATAGATACAGATATTTATTCAAGCTAATATCATTAAAAGTAGATATTAATGAAATAAGTTAACAACACAAAAGCAAAACTTAATTACAAACGAGTAATGGTGAATGTCTTGGTAATAACGAGTAATTATACGACGCTCTGCTAATAAATTTATTATGGCTGTGAACAAAGTGCAATATCGCCTATGATAAGCATCATGGAAAGTTATTGCTTTCTCAACACATGTATTCAGGAGGTTTATAAGGCTTAGTAATGTATTTAAACTCATTTTTGAAATGTAGATATTCTCATTAGGGGATTAGATATACCTGAGTAAATATTGTGTAAAATTATTTGGGAATGTTGACTTTATATAAATAGTTTTTACAATTTCAATGTCTTTTGAGCTGCAGTATTTCCTGGCAGTATGATAGTTTCACCACTTATCTATCAAAGTCAATTAACTGCTTACCTCCCTAGGTACCAACTAGGTTTTCAAAACCAGTTAATTTTACTTTAATTCATAAAATAAAATAATATTTGAGACAATTTCATCTGCTTTTGTTATCAATTGCTTTTCCTAATTTTAAGGAGGGGAGGGTGGCGCATATTCGGACATTTAACTTTATTACAACAGTGGGCCACCTGTGGGCACATAACGGGGTAGGTTCGGACATGAAAAGTAAAATTAATTTTGCGTTTTTTATTTCACAACCATACAAAACTGAAAAATACACTTACTGAATATTGAAATTGTCAAAGGACACGACAAACTTAACGAATGCGGATTGCCTCGTTGTTCTTTTTAGAGATGGTGGGGGTTTTCTGAGGGTGTCTGTATAATTATAGATGAAATGTCGTCGATGGTTGGATAAACAAAGCAAACATTGCCCTTCTGATGTAAAAACTTGACTTCGTAGACTGCTTCCATGCTCTCTCCTTCCATGTCTCGTACAACTCCAACATAATGTTTGAATGTCTTTTTGGTTGGGAATTGGATAAGTATGAAAGCACCTTTCGTCACGTTATTGCATCATAGACCTTGTAGTTCTTCATTCTCATTTTGAAAATTAAGGTCAATGTCGGAATCAGACATCTAATACCTTTGTTTTTTGTTACTTTTGGTTTTATGGTGGTTGAAATCAAATTTTGATGAATTGCTCGAACATTTAATTAAGTGTTTAGGATTGGCTTTGATGGGACGCTTCTTGATTTTTCGTACTATTGAAGTTTCTTTTTCAGTTGTGTTTTCCCGAATTTTGTTTGTTGGAAACCGGGAATACTTGCTTTTTTGACTTTTCAACCATCTCTTTTTTCTTTTTGCTTAACTGTCTCTCTTCTATAACTCTCTTTTCATCCGAGTTTGTATAAATTTTTGAACACGTTTTGGCATATTTCTTTTAGTTTGTTTTCGGGGCCCTGCTTTAGGAGAAAGTTTCAAAATTTGTAAAATTTTACTCAAAATTTCGGTAGTTAGAAAAATTCCATCCAAAATAGAATCCACAGTAAATTTAACGGCATCCAATACATCTCTATCAAGTTAATTTGGGATACTTCACAAGCCGGTACAATCTCATTTACAGGATCTGGGCACATCTGTGATCTGTTACACTTGCTACGAGAAAGTCATCTTTACCAAATATCTGACTATTGATCGTCAAATTTCAGACTTGTTAAATCCTTTAATGATATTGGCCGGAGTAAAAGATTCAAGGTAAGGATCTTTAGTCAGTTTGGCTATGTCCTGAATTTTGTAGATCTTTTTTCGAGATTTGATAGAATGTAATCGTTGAAAGCATATTTGCATCTTGTTTTAAATGGCCCATAAACGCATACTTCAAGAGATTGCATTTTGTGCATTGAACTGGGTGGTAATGACAAAAGAAAGATTCTATTCTTCTTGGAATAGTTAATCGACTCTAGAGAGATGTGGGTGCCGTGTTATCCACCACTAATGGAATTGCATTTTGTTTGGAATACCTTGCACACTTCTGGATATGCTTCAGAACAGTTGGAAATAATTCACCAGTCATTCATCCAGTTTTTGACCCAAATGCTACAGCACGCGGTGCTGAACCGTAAAGGTATTCATCCTCGGAAATATATATATAGGAGGAAGGCTAATACCTACAATAGAAATTGCTTGAAGCAACTTGACCCACTTCCTTTTCGCCAAGCAATAACTTTAGGTGCTTGTAACACAGCTGAGATGCCACCCATATCTACATTGTACATTCTATTGAGCGTGAATTTATACTTTTCTTGGAGACTGGGCAGATTTTCCAAAACAGAACACTCGCTCTGGCCAAGCTTGTGTTTTCTGGCTTTCTCAGTGAGAACAGTGTATTGTGCCTCTTCATAAATCCGAGCATCCAGTTTTAACAGCTCTTTGATTCTCTTGCCAGGACAGAGGAATACGCTTTTCGAAATGAATCGCGAATTCGTATGCAAGCCTTCAAGTTTTGAGATAATACTATCCATAATGCATTTTGGAAGACGTTCGCAAGTAAGCTGTAAGTTCTTTTTCTTCTTAAATATCTACAATCTTCAATTATAATACATTATCTGGTACAAATTTATTGCGATAGATTGTTCTATAGGCTCATCATTTGAGTTCTCCGAGTCGTTCAGAATTACGTGTTGCAATTTATACCGTTTGGTTCTATCATGAAGTATCGATTTTTTATATTAAATCAATTGCAGATTCCCTTGTGGATTTTTTTTTTGCTCTACTGCCGAAATGATTGCCTTCTGAATGTCGCTCTCGGACGTTTCAGCTCGACAGGTCTTCTTTTTGTATGTACCGACCATATTTCCGTCAAGAAATGAAACGAGGGTAAGACTAGATTAGATTAGATTAGGATTGGGGTGGCCTATGGGCCTGTTTCACCGTGACCTTTTCAGATTTATTGTGATCCCTGTTTTCCTAGAGGACGCTCTCTAATTTTGCCCTTTTAATTAGGCCTATCATCTTTGAGAGCAGCTTCTCTGTGTAGCTACAGGCTGTGGGATTCTCCATGCTCATTACTGGAAACCTTGTCCCCGCCAGGCTTTCGCATTGGCACAGCACATGAACTGATGTTTCTTCCTCCTCTTAGCAGAATCTGCAGGCTGTGTCATCTGCCAGGCCTATGTTGTATATATGCCTATTTAGTCTATAGTGACCAGTCAGCAGACTTACTATGATGTTGACAGCCTTTCTGTCTTTGTGCAGTGGATATCTAGTAAATTCAGGCCTCTGTTCCCTTAGGAACTCCTTTGCCTGTCTCTGCCTCGGTGATGTTTGCCATCACTCTCTGGACTGATTATATATCCATTCATTCATGGATTTTTTAATCTGCGATTTGGTAGTGCCGAAAAAAGGGTCAGCTTCAACGAACCTCGCCTGGCCAGCTCGTCCACCGCCTCATTTTTTTCGCTTTAGGCTTGGACTGATTCTCAGTGGTGTATTGCAGCAACCTCAGCTTGGAACACCGTTGTATCTTTGCTAAAAAACGAGAGTAAGTTATGTATCTGTCCATATTTTGCCGTAGATAACACGTGTGGTACCTTCAGATGGGGCAGGATTGGGCAGTCCGAATGTACCGCATTGCCATTGTCCGAAGGTGCACCACGGTACTCTATCTTATAAAATCGACCAAACACATTTTCTACGATGCATCACAATGACAATTTTTTGGCTATTTATACGTTAAATCATGTGATTTACATGCACTAATTTGGAAAAGTTTATTTCAAAAATTGTGAATTGTGCAGCTTATCTATCGACGCACGAAAATTATAACATTTGCACAGAAAACGGCTCTCTTTGTAGGATATGCTAATGCACTCCTCTAGCGATTGACATTCGTTTCACTGAACCAGGAAACAAATGGTGCTTGCGCTTGCTACGTTTGTTTTATAATGGAGCAAACTGCTCCAAACTTGTGGCGCTAATTTTGAAACGTCCGAATGCGTCCCATTCTACTATTTTCACGGTGTTAACTAACATTCCAAACACATTACGCGTATTTAGTATAAGTAGCTGTTCATAGGGCAGTTATATGGGTCATCTGCTTTATTTTTGTCTCAGTATACAACACAAATCAACATAACATAGGCACAAAATGGCAAGTTCAATTTTTTAAAAATGAAGTTCTGAATGGAAAGAGCATGATTTTTTTTACTCAAACCAATGCAAAAGGACGAGATCGTCAAATTTTGAAATATCAAAGCTTTGTATAGCTCAACTCCTAAGGACAAGTTTTCAATCAACCATCGCTTGTTGTTGTCGAGTGAAGGGACCAACATCTCCAATCTCAATTAATCCTTAGTTGCCAGCCACTATTCTGAAACTTAGAAGCAACTTCAGTTGTAGTGATAATAAAATATCAAAGGTAAAAAACTCAATCAAAACGTTCAAATGTAATTAAATGTAATAATTTAATTTTTTGTCGACTTTAACAAGGCTCTGAAGATGGCTATTCGGTTGAAACATGTTAGTCAGTAATTACATTTAAACCTTTTGCTTGAGTTTTTTTTACCCTTTAATATTTTGTTATCACTAGACATTACTCAATCTGGACGTAACCATGTAACTTCAGTTCTATCTGCTAATTTAATTTGTAATATCTTTAGAATTCTTATAGAATTTTATAACATGAATTGAGGCAAATTAGATATTTTGTGACATTATGATATCTTCAAGAAATCGACTCCAAAGTACTGGAGTAACCCATAATGTTTAAAGTATTACTAAAAGTTGAAATAAAAGCATCATAATGCTTAGAATATGGTTTCGACGGCTGTAAAACTGCGCTCGTTATAAACTTTCCATTTTCTCATATCGTGTATTAGAGACGAAATAAAGTTTAAAATTTCGTAAATAAAAAAAGTCCATTATCCAAATATTCGGCAAATGCGCGACGAACGCTAAAAGCAGGCTTATGAAGACGTTCAATTTGTAATATTCGAACATTATTGCTACTTATTTTTATTGCCAGCCAGTGAAGATGTTCGCTTGCGCTGTGAATCGCATACACAGTTGCCCACTCACGCACGACGTTTGCAATAAAATTTAAATGAGACTTGAAGCAGCAGCAGTTACGCGTTTTCATTTTTATTATTGGGAATGTGGCATAATCGCAGATGACGGGATGAAGGAATATAAACAGACAAAATGGAATAATTAAGGAAAATATTGTGGATGCGACTTTGATTCGCTACCCCCGAATTACGAAGAGAAATTCTGTCTGTTTTAACGTATGTATTTTCTGGATTACAGAGCGAGATTCTCACATTAATTCCGAATTAACTTGCCTTTGGGGAATATTAAACGCCAAAAAATTAAAAAAGGGTAAGTGAGGAAATGTACACATAAATAATATTCTGCTTCCATTGAAGTTTGTGCTTTGACGAATGTAGTAGAAAAGATAAAAAATAACAAAGGCTGATAGAACGTGTTATAAAGGTGGAAACAATTTCAACTTTTAGATTATCTTTTTTTATTATTGTAATCGTAAATAAAAAGTACTTGTATGTGCCTTCTGCCGATGTTAGCAGTTTTGAGTATAGACTGAAGGAATAATATTGCTTATGATTCTTTTTCGTGTTTTATATGCGCAAGTAAATATAACTTTTATTAAATAATGGCTTCAGAGAAGTATCTGAAGTATTGCAATGTGAAACAGAAATTCTGTAAGAGGCTTTTAAAAACAAACGGACGTGTAATACAACAGACAGCTAGCCACTACTGAGGATGTTAGTATATTGGTTTGGGAACGCATTCGAAATTTGGATAGCTTGACAGATTGCAATAAAGTTATTTCAGGCTTAAAAAAAAAAAACTTATTGGAGAAGATGTGTGATTCATGTTACGAAGTCGATTGAATTTTATTTTTTGCACTACTAACGAATACAACTAGCAAAATTTCAATACTTTTCAATACTATCCTGAAAAAAAAAACTCGATATTAAATAAACAAATCAACAAAAAAAAAAAGAAGAAACATAACCAATATAGGAATTACCAACGAAACAGCAAATGAAATTAACGAATACTTCGCGGCAGTAGAAAAAAAACTCGCAGAGAAGTACGTACATGAAAAATAACAAAGTACTTCCAAATAAAGACAAATCACAAAATTTCAAGTTGTCATTATTGTAGAAGTTGACAAAATTTAGAAGAATCGAAATGCTACAAAGCACCTAGTTTCGATTACCACAAATGATATAATTAAAGAGACGATACCCTAAAAATAGGAAGATATCTAGACTACGTCAAAAGAACAATCATCGTTTCCATTTTCAAGAACAAAATAAAGCAGAACTACAGGTCTATCTCGCTATTAAAATCAATAAACAAAATGCTAGAACAAATTCTTCAACTGAGATAGTAGAATACCTTACAAAATACAACATATATCTTGGTAAGTGTACTGTAGACATAGTAGTTCCTTGTATATAAATATGTAGCGGTGGTAGGTTTGGAATTAGAAACTTTGCACCATTGTGGTGATAGCAGTCGATCTCATCGTATCCGTGGCACACAGCAAGCTTGCTCACTTACCGCACCTTTGGCCATCATACTATTGCTCCGTATGTTGTCATGGGTGTAATTAGACTTGTGTTTAACCATTGAGTCATATTGGGGCTAAGGCCCTAAGTTCTTCCAGACAATCTCCTTCACCTGCTCCGGGCAATAGCGACATTGTTGATTGCTTTTTGGATATCTGGGTTCTACGTAAGTCTTTAATCAACCCATATTCCAAGCTGCTTCGCTTCTTTAATGTATGGAATCCTTCTCATCATAACACTAGTGGTTGTAAATCTTCTAGCATTCCTTTTCTCCTCGATGTGACAACTTGTTTTTTTCTAGCATTGACTCATCAAGTAGCTTGTTTACATCAATTGCTCTTTTTGGGGGTTATGCTCTCATTGTGAACAAATTTTCACATTTAACACCATTTCTTCCACCACCATTTTTCTGCACTAAACAAGATCCCATTATCAACCGAAGACCGAATGAATTCCGTAAAAATAGGAAGATCTATTAGCTAAATATGCACCGCTATGTCCTTTTAAAACGGAAACATATTTACAAGTGGTTTTTCTATGCCTACTTGATGCTTCGAAATACCAAGAATTGGCGATAATCTTTTGGATCTTTTCTTCATTCATAAATCAATCAAACTGGAATACTGCAGGGGTGCTGTATCCCTATTCAATACGTTATTTGAATGTTTTTTTTTCATATGTATATATGGTTTCGTACGCGTCTAACTTTTCGGTGATTGTAAATTTTTCAGTAATTCAAGGTGTTCTATGTCGATTTTATGTCGATCATCATCATATATCGTTTATATGTTGCGCAACGCTGGATGATTCAAGTCTACCATAACGATAACTTGCTATGTGTTCTTTGAATCCGGTTACAATCGCACGCTTGTATTTGCATAAATTTTATTACACTTGCAACAATCGATTTTATAAATCTTTCATTGGAGTGAAGCTTATCTTTTGCGTTACCTAAAAGATTTCTGAGCGTGTTCCACGAATAATTTAAATTTTATTCTTTAAAAATGTTGCCTAAATTTTTTGAAATACGATGAAAAGGTAATTCGATGAACTTTTTGTCGCGATTGTCTTCTGAAGTTAAAGTCGTGACACTTCTACCGAAGTTTCTGATTTTCTGTTTAAAATTAGTAAGCTGTTTTAATACGTACTTTACAATTATTTCCCATTTTAGCCCATCTTGTTGTTATTACACTACTCTTTATCATTTTTACATTTGTTGTTTCATTAAATTGTTATTCAAAATTAATAGTAACTTTGTTGTTGATTGATATAATCTGATTCCCTTGCGTCTGAACACATTTGAAACCTTATTCAAAAAATATAGAGCCAACACCTTTTGCTCCCGGTTTATAAGCGACAAGTATCCTTATACATTTATACTGGTTATATGGAGAGTTGGAGTGGCATTCGTATAATACGGAGACCGGTCAACTTACCTCAATATTCGCAAAAATGCTGTTGGCTAGTATAGATATTTTGCATGCATATATAAATAATTTTTGAAAATAATACCGAAATATCTGCATTTGTGCGCTTGAGAGTAGCATATGTATTATGGATTGGTAATGTATGTAAATATAGAAAAAAATGGATATATTTTTTTTTTATAGCGCCATCTTCTTCCTGCGAATTTGAAGAATTTTGATGTCTAGAGTTTGCAATTTAGTGAGATATGTAAAAGAATTTGTATTTATAGCTATTATTTCGATCCCTAGAAGTGAGTGTATACATTCAAACCTTGTTTATTAAAAAAAAGAATTGTCTAGCAGCTTAAACTAACATTGAAATTGCTTAATTCTCAGGAAACTAGATTGAAAAGCTGTCAAGAGGTGAGGTATTTATTCAGTAAAGCACATTTTGTATGCGTATAGGGAAAACAAGTAATAAATAATTATAAAAGCTTAAAGTGGTGTAAAAAATTTGACAGCAAATTTGCGATTTTTATACGTTGGAATATTTTGCAATTTTTTTTATTGTTAAGTTTCGTTGCGCTGTGTAATTTTGGGCGCCATAATTTATGTACATGTTTACTGATATGTATTTGTACTCCACCTAGCGCATAGAGCGGGTCGGCAATTGCAATTTGTCATTCCGATTCCCGCATAATTCGTGGGCCTCATATCTGTACTGTTACTTTGCATACACAACGCTGACATAACTGAAAATTATGATTACTTTTAATTAAGTTTTCTTAGACTCCCACTAACTTAGGCAGTTGTCTCTTTTTTTTTATCTCAAAATACTCCAGGCTTAGTTGGTTTATGTGGCAATTTGTAAAACTACACTGTTTGCCGTGCTAAACAACTAACAAATGAACGATGAGAATGATAAATATTTTACATCGTGTTGTCGCATATACATAGATATATATATGTGCGTAATTTAAAGCTCAAATTAAGTTATACTTTTCCCCAACGCTACCATATTCGTGATTTATTTAAACAAAATCTGTTTGCTGTGTGTTAAACAAAAATAGAGGACAGTATGTAAATAACGTGATAATGCGTACAAAAAAGTTGGGTCGTTAATAAAAATTAAATCAGTGGAAACGGTATTAAACAAGTATTAAAAAGTTTGAAAGAGAAAGCTGTTGAACAGGAGGGGTGCTACGAGAACAGATCCATTTGTTATTTATTTTGTCCTTAATGCGCTGTCTGATACATTTAACTTTTTATTTTGGGAAGTTTGTCAGCTCCTCTACTCGACCTCATTATATGTTGCTTAATTCGGAGGAAGGTTAAAAGCCGCTTTTTTACTCATAAACAACTGTTTTCATGTTTAAAATGTCTTTACTCAAGTTTCCCGCGCTTACTACACTAATTTATGGTATTCATCAGATGATCAAATGAAACATGAGCAGTTTGAACAACTAATGCTACACAATAAGTGATATAGTATTGTATTAACAGAATTACATTTTCTTCTTTAATCTATAGCCGTTCCAGGCAGCAGAGTGACGTAAAATGACGTTTAATGACGTAGATATTACATCTATTACGTCATATTGACGTCTATTAAACGACAGTCTACTAGTTGGGATGTTCTTTAAATCTCAGGGTGCTGCGGTTTCAAGTCTCACTAGGATCATTTGTGATAATCGGATTTCTCTGAAGTCATGTTGATAATTAATGGGTTTTACTTTAGTCCCTCAGTGTCGGTACCCAAGAAGCATTGCTTAGGCTTTATCAAACCGCTTTGATGAAGTTGTTTTTCTCGCAATTCCAATTTAGTTTACAACGGATTTCGATAAACACCTCACACAGCGATATCTGAGGTGTTTAAGTCATATCTATGAACACTGGGCTTGGTACTATTTATCACCTGCTAAATCATATCTACTCCCGTAAGTGTTAATATGCTGATTCTCTAGAATTTATCAATGAACTCACCGAATGCTTAGTAGGTAAACCAACTCTCTCCAAAACTGACTTCTGTTTTTTTGTTTAGGATCTTAGAGCTTATTTTCATGTGTACCAATTATCAAGTAGCTCATACCGCATCAACGTCTTTGCTGAACTACAAAAAAATATTTAACAGACGTATGATTAGTTGGAAGCAAGATTGAACAGGCGTCATTGATGAGGAAGGCGTTTTATAATTTGCAAACTTTATGTGTCGAGAAAATACAAAGGAAAAATTCCAAAAACGTGTAGTCTCTACAGAGACAGAAGGTATGTATCCTCTTCGTGAATTTGATAATCATGTGTTATTAAAAACGTTCAACATTTAATATTTAGAATGACACCATCATGAATCGGATCGAGAGTACAAAATTTGCATATAACTTTGCTCGTATAAAATTGATCTTACTGTCTACTACATCGCCAGTTATCCATAAGAACACAATTATAAATTTTCTCAAATCTTATTACTTGCTACTGCAAGCATCTCAATACCCTGTTGCATACCTTGTCAAATCCTCTCTAAATCTCTGATCTTAAAAAAAACGCAAGTATTCAGGGGAAAGGTTTGAAATATCGAATAATGATCTGAGTGTATTACTCACAGAATCATTTAGTTTTGGCCACGTTTATTGTAGCATTTGTTCAATTACTGCCCACACCTTTTAATCAGTGTTTTATAGAGGTTCACCAAACTAAGCAAATTACGCAAAGAAGACGTTCTAGAAAACAAACAGCAGTCCAAATATTATTTCAACAATAATAAAAAAATATACGTTTATACAAATCAGAATCCCAATGAAAGTGTGGTCTATATCGATCCAAAATAGCAATCATATATCTAGAATAAGGAATTTATGCATATAAGTATTATGTTTCGATGATGGAAATATTTAAAATTAAGGTTGCTCTACATCTACGTAAATTATCAATTCCACGCTACTTGTAATCGGATTGGAAGGTAAAGAGATAATGTGCTGAGATAACGTTGCCATTAGATCCTATAAGAATAAAGCCAAGCATGGTGTCTTAATCCGTTACATGTATTATGTTTATGGTAAATAATAAATAAGAGTAATAGCAGTGAAAATAAAAACGAGATCTATTAAAAGAAGAAGTTGGAGGTCCTAGCTGGGAAAGCTGAAGAAGGATGTTTATATAAATCCGGAGTGTTTTAGTTGTAGCAGTATATGAATTACGCTTCTGTGGGTGTGTGTATGATAGACAAAAATATTGTAAAGTCAAAACAATTATAGCTGGAACTGGGTTGAAAGTTGTTCAACGTTCTATTAAAAACGTTTGCACAATTGTAATTTTGTTTAGATATAATCTCACTTAGCAATATTTCAAAAATGATCAACTCGAAACACATAAGACCTAACCACAAAGCCCCATAAAAATAAAAAGAAGGTAAAATGAAAGCTATTTTTAAAACGAATGTAGCTTTATAGGAAAAATGTATTCTTTGGGATATCACTAATACAGTTTTCACAGATTCATGATATAGGACGGGATGTATGGTTTCATACATTTTTTTCTATAACATAGTTTATAAACATTAAGTGGCAAGGACCAGATCTACGAAAATGGGATCAAATTTCTTGAGTTTTCAAAATAGATTGTATTAGTATATAATAAGATGCTTTCTCCTAGACGAATACTCAAAGTACTACAATTTGTTTTTGTGTGATTAATGATGATTTGAAAGACATTCCTAATTATTATGCATTTTATCGAAATAATATATGCCAACCTATTAAATTTAAACCTTCATTTTTAATTTTTATTAATTCAAATTTTTTAAAGTTTGCATCTGTTTTTCTCAAAAGCTATTACTATTAGCAAAAAATAAAGTACATAAGTTTATTCATAACTTCACGACGGTATTGTATGCAAAATTAAATTGTGACATTATAAGGTATCACCTACTTGAATTTAAATTACATCTCTAATAAATTTAAGACATTTTCAACTTCCTTAAGGGTTACATAAATTTAATCGGCACCGTTAAAGCGTATCTTAAGTGTGCAGAGCATAATACCCACACAAATATTAAAAAGTTTCAGATATGATGCCCCAGTATAAGAACTTTTATTAAGTACCAACATTGTCGCGTATTTTTACTCCTACGAAAATATTTAAGGGACTCTATTATTGTGTACTTACTTCCTACGATGTGCTTATAAATTATGCACTAAAGTTTCCTTTCGTACCACTTATTCGAAGTTTTCACGTACAAAGGGGTTTTATGCCTTGAATAAGTTAGACTAAAAGTGCTATAAATATTTGGCGAAAGTCTTGAATATAAGTTGTCCTTATACCTAGCAAATCTCAACTATTTATTAATTTAATTTTAAATGCAGTTTTGTGAATCAGTGAAATAAAATGTACTTTTTCATTTTAACTTTTCATATCCGGGCGAGCATCAATTTTATTTGTTGTAAACGTATATACGTTTATTGTAAAATAGTATTGTATTGTTAATGCAATTGTATTATATTTCTAACAACCATGTCTACAAAAAAAAAAATGTAAATTTTCAAACAATTATAAAGTTACACAAGTTGTTGGACATATAGGGACGAGCACAACTTGTATTAAAATTTCCCACAAAATTGTTGATGAAAGTTATCGCATTTTTTGCAACAAAATGTACACTTTTGTTATACAATTTATGTTAACAGAACCTATATATTACAGTAGCATTAAGTGCAGATCAGTTGTTGCAAATAGTACGTTTAGGCCAGTGGTAGTAGTTGCAACTAATCGTCAATAAAATATTTACAGTATTTTTGCTACTATTACAAATCTGTGTAGTGAACCAACATTAAGATTTTGCATATAGATTAACTACGCTGTTGCTATAATTAATATACCTTGTTGTGAATAATCATTTACTGTAAAATGTGTTTTTTTTTTGAAACGTAACGTGCAGTTTTGTTGCACAATTTGTTGACATAACCTACCTATAAATGGAGCATAAATTACATATTGCTTGCCACAAATGCAATAGTGAATTTTCAGTAGAATTTTGCGTACAGTAAAGCTGGACTGTTGCATCAAGGAATAAACGGTTCTTAATTTGAGTTAGTTAAGTTTTGATCTCATTAATTTATTTTGTTCTGTATGTAACGTTTGCAAATTTTTCTTCGCCAGTATACCATGTTTTCCGGTAAATGCACCAAATCAACTTTTTATAACCGTGTTTGAGTGAAATAGGGGAAGCGCCGTCTTTACAACAATGGCTGCATCACATATACCTATTGAACGTAATTATACAAGCAGGAAACTTCGCCATAATAATAATGCTAATATTAATCAGAGAACCTGTTTACAAAAGGGGTGGTCTAGGTTTGGAACAAAAGGAATTTGAACATAATAATTACATTAAATTAACTGCAAGTGTGGTTAGCGTAATCCTTATTTCTTAATGATACTACTTTATACCAATTTTTTTTTAATTATGGCAGGATCTCTAAAATACATGAGATTTTATTAGTTTCAAGGTTTGTTTGTTGATTGCATTAACGACAATACGTAAATCTTGAGGGATATCCGATAGTTACATTAAATTAACTACAATTGTGGTTAGCGTAATCCTTGTTTCTTAATAATATTCACTTTGTTAATTGAAGAGTGCTTATTGTTTAAGTGAAATTAATGGGCTTGTTATATTAACAAACTAGAAGTAACAAAATAATATAATCGCTTTTTATACCAATTATTTTCTTAATTTTCGCAATAATCTAAAATAAATAAGATTTTATTAGTTTAAGGATTTTTTTTATTGATTTCATTAACGACAATACGTAAATCTCGGGGGATGTTGGCAGTTGGTGTATATAATTATTACTGCCATGTCGGCAGACCAATGCTCGTTTTAACATTAGCTTTTTTGATTCAGAAACATCAATTCGTAAATTTTGAGGTATGTCCAAGATCTTGGCAGACCGACGTCCTTCTTAACATTAGCGGAAATCAGAATATTGCAATTATAGTGAATTAATAAAATAATATGCAATTTATTATATTTACTAATTATAAAATAATGTAAAACATTTCACTTCACAGTTTCTAGAAGATTGTGCTACAATATTTTCTAACAATTTTATTGCTTTTTTGTAACCGTGGTAAACAAAACTGCAGCGACGTTGTTTAAAAATTTCAGTAAACATTCTACAATTTTCGTCAACAGTGAAAGTGTATAATTTAGGTACTATGCGGATTTTCTCTGTGTACAGTTTTCGAGAGGCATGTTACTACTCTACACACAGTAAAATAGATAATTAAGACAATATCAGGAATGAAATAAATGGTATTATCTCAAAGGCAGAGCTGGTAGCTCAATTTGAAAGAAGGTGTTTGAATGGTGTATCCCCACTAGTATGGATCTTGGTCGTGGACCAGCTGCTAATAAAACTAGACTAAGGAGGAATACGTAGACGATCTTGTCATCCTTACTCAAAGATAAATTTCAGAATGTAGTGCGGACAAAATGAAAATATACAAATACTAACCGAGGAGGTAGGACCAAGTTATTAGTCCCACCAAAACGATCACAATAGTATTCACAAGGAGGAAGTTAGGTGGTCTTGAATCGCTAGAGCTCTGGAGCGAGGCAATAATGGTATTCGAGCAACTAAAATACCTTGGTTTACTGTTGATTCCAAGCTTACCTAGAATCTAGAATCGACAACTTCTGTGTTGAGGGTATATATAACAGATATG
The DNA here is from genome assembly GCA_004143645.1 of Protaetia brevitarsis. NCBI lineage: Eukaryota > Metazoa > Arthropoda > Insecta > Coleoptera > Scarabaeidae > Protaetia > Protaetia brevitarsis. The sequence goes on from RXPK01000186.1 coordinate 2,660,582, forward strand.
TTGGCTATAGGGTCTACTGAACAAACCTGAGGGTTAACACCAAACGTAATGTATTGGACATTCATCACGGTAAGCCAGACCCACAATCACTTATGCTTCCTGTGTATGGTGGACAAAAATGCAGCAGCAGACTCCTTTGGCTGAGTTCAGCAAGATACAGAGGTTTGCGAGTTTAGGGATAACAAGAGCAATGAGAACTGTTTGTATAGCGGAAATCCAATGGCTCCTAGACCGTTTTCTCTTCCACTTGGTGATAACAAGATATTGAAAAGATTCCCAAGTGGCAGATATGAAAGATTGAAGCACAATAACGTTGTCTAGTGTGTGAAAGACAATCTTTTGGGAATGAAATCACACAAAATGATTTTGACATATCTATTTAATGGAAATTTTCGAGATGGGAATCATAAACGGGATAAACTAAAATTAATCTAATTGCAGAGATCGATGCGGTGCATTAATGTGGTTTACAAATGCATCAAAAACCGAGAACGAGATTAGAACTGGAATTTACAGTGAAGAAAGAAGTGCTATGATTACCAATTCACTAGTAAAATATACCACGCACTATGCAAAAGAAATCAATAAGAGGAGTACCGATGAGTTATAAAGGATCATCAACTAGGAGTTTCCAAAAAAATAACACGAGGGCGACGAAAAAGTTGGTTCAAAGAGAATCATAGAACACTGAAATAACGCAACTAGGCAAATTTATGCAAGTACTTTGAATACAGGGCCATTAAGATGAAGACTGACCAACTATTAGAGCTTATCGTTAGTAGGATTATTTTCGCAAGGTGGCAGCTCACCTAATAAGACATTGTACACTGAAAGGATACCTGCTGCAAATTGGATTAACAGTGGAGATGCTCACTGCAGAGAATTTTTTTGATCAACCAGCCTGAGACCTGACAGATTAGTATAGGACTGTAAGTTACTACGGCACTGGAATGGATGGTATAATTTAACGGTTTAAGAAATGGCAGACTAAATAAAAAAGTTAACAGGATACAGCGTTTTGAAGGCTCCATGCTGGACGACTTCTAAAACAAAAAAAAATCTTGGAGTCAGCAACATATAACCTAATAACTAGTATTCATACACATATCAATTACAATAAAGTTGTGTGCTGTGGCTACTTTTATCATGTAGTCTTCTCTGCGCATGTTTATGCATGACAATGCTCTCAAAAGTAGGCTGCTAGAAACTATAATACATTAGTGGTTGTTAGCATGTAGGAAAAATGAATACAAGTTGTCTTGTAAATATGATAAATTATACTAATTGTGAAATTGCGGTTGTGAGAAGCTTCCACGTTTAAAAGTGAAGTTAATGGTAGAAGGAAGCAGTCAAATTTAAGTTCAGGAACTAGTGTATAATTAACTAATAAATAATAATGTAATGATTGGATGGTTTTGTAAGGCTTTGAAAGCATAAATCATTGGAACAACTATATGTAAACATTGTCTGCCATTTATCTTATTCGATTTGTATAGTTAATTATAACACAATCTGTATAATAAGATGCATTACAGGAATTTGAATTGTTCAATATATATTTTCTTTTCTAATGTACTCCAATTTTCAATGCTTAATGAATAGAGTTTAAACTGAAAATTTGATTCCTATAATTAATAAGATTTCAAATAGTTATATGTCTGAATTTATGAATATTTTCTTTGTAATTTTTAAAGTGCTAACGTCCTACACAAATTTTAACATGTTTTTCGTAATTGACAAACAACAATATGTTGTGAGGAAATAAAATAGATACTATTACATATAATCAATATTCACCTCATATGTAAAATTTGAAAAAGACATTAAGAAATGTTGAAATGTTGCTAAACTAAGAAAATCACCTTTCATTAAGACATAAATCCACTAACACTTTGTCGCGTAATAGAATGTATTGGCTAACTAATAATCTCGAGAAATTTAAAGAAAATTAGCATCTCAAGTAGTACAAAGCACAATTAATAAGGACCAACACTATCTTGTGCGAAAAGAAATGATTGCATGAGAACAAGTAAATTAAGATGTTCGAGGTATGCAAATTTTGTAAAGAATCTGAAAGGTTTAAAATCTCGGAACATATAAAACCTTATGAATGGACGGAGCTTTTAGGGTGCTTTTAAGGGGTTCAATCTAGCTGTGATCCCCGGAGTTTTCGTGCGCTTATACGGAAGCTTGCTGGAATTCCCTTTTGTGCAACTTAGCGGGATATATGTGAATGAGTTTCACGCGGAAATATGTTTTGGAAAATGAATTAGATAATGCTACCAAATAGATTTATATCCGTTCTACTTTACCGGTTAATTTTCTGTAATTTTAATATGACATATGCTTTAATGCAATGTTTGTATGTAGCTGCTTATATTTACGTAATGGAAATGTTGACGGTGCCTAGTGTTGAAAAGTATGAAATGTATTTTTGATGCTGAATCAGATGCCACATTTATCCCATTCTAAGTTTTAAATATGTTTATTAAAATTATATTACGAATATGACTAATACTACGAATATACATTCATGAATTTTGGTTAATAATAGTAAATTTGATACCGTTGCGAAAGCTGAAAATATGGAGAATCATAATAAAAAGTTTCTGAGTGATCAACTATCCTAAGGTCGTATCATCTGTTCTAAAAAATGCATATACGCTTATAATATTATAGCCTTTAAAATGAATTATTTTTTTCGTTAGCATAGGGATGTTAGAAATACGACTTGCTCGTGAGAACTTTATGAACCTTTAATTCGTGAATTGATTTTATTTATTTTGCGTGAATATAAACTAGGCTCACAAATGAATCATAATGTTCTCATAGCGAAAATAATTATCAATCGCAAATGAATCGTATTTAGAATCGTTTCTGAATAGAACTCGTTGAACAGCAAATGTGTGTTGTGTATCTATAATTAACAAAACCGTCGTAGCAGTTGGATGTGTCAATTAGGTTTATTAAAAACAATTGCTTATGATTTATTAAGATCAGTATTGAAAAAGGTCTATCTCTAATTCGGAAACAAACCTTATTTTCGATTCTCAGAGAAATACAAATTTAAATCACAAATGGATCATAAGGTATCATCATTATCACTCGTGAACGAACCATATTGTAAGCCTTTATCTAAGAAGAGATAAATTGTCTACGTATAATTAAACAAAATAATAACACAACCATTGTGGCAATCAAAGAAGATAACTGTTAATTAGTTCTATAAATTAAATTTTTGAGTCGTTTATTCTGATCAATGTTGATTGTTCTATATCTAGCAATACCAAGTCATTGTAGGTTTATTTAGGAGTAGAAATAAAATAAAACTTTCGTTTTGGAGACAATTTCCAAGGTTATGTACATTTGTAGTATGCATGATGTAAATGGTACTATTCCGCTATATTGAGTTTCTTGGTTTTAATACAGACAATACGTAAACTTTTAAAAAAAGTTGGAGATCTCGGTGGATATAATAATTACTGTGGCCAGACCGACACACTTCTTAACGTTAGCAGGCAAAATTTAATTAAAAATAAGAATTAATCAAGCACAAGTGTAAGATATTGCAATTGCGGATAATTATTATTAAAGCTTTATTAGTTTTTATTATCCTGGCATAGTAATATTCAATATTTGCTAGTAGTTTTCCTCTCATAATTTTGCCATATTCAGAACATAATCTCATTGTAGACAACATATTTTATCACGTCCAAGTTTTTAACTTTAGCAATAATAAACTTTAACCAAAACATATCGTTACCAACCACCATAACAGATCCCTTAAAAATTTCAATTTACACTTAATACTTTCATTACAAACTAGATACCACATCACACATAAGCAATGAACAGAGTAGGAGAAAAATGTACTGATATCTTCATTGTCAGTTTAGGCAAGAAATTTATGGGTGTTCATGCTAACAATGTGTGCTATGTCTATTGATATACGTATGTTCACGGATGGAATTGACGATAGGTGTAGTTTATATATTTATTACCTTCATCTTTATACAACTTTATAATTTTTGCCTTAACCAATTTTTCTTTGTAACATATTGATGTACTGTAAATACAAATAGTACTTTACTAGAAACTAAATTGACAAACAATCAGTGTTCCCAATCTTTAGCTCTAGAATTTTTCACGAGAACTATTAAAATTTCCCTTTTTTCACAAAATAATAAACTTACGCACAGGCTAGCAAGTCGAATCAAAATTTCGCTTATAGAACTAACCTTTGCAAAAAACTCAAATACCGTATCTCGTTCTCTCTGTCTCAACCACCCCTTGATTTATAGTTTTGTATAGTAAAATTTCACTGTGTTTAACGATGTCATTCTTTTACAGTATTCTATCTTTCTGGTAAATTTTTTACACGACATCTTATTAATTTTGTTATTTTGTTATCTTTTGTTTTATTTTCTTCAATATATTTGTTAATTTCACTAAATTTTAAATTCAATTTGTACACTCAACAAGTTTTTCGGAGAGGAAACCTTAAGCAGAGAGATCGTCATCTTCAGTGGAAAATTTTGACAATGTTTAGGCAAAATAACGGCCTTGTTCCGACTGATCGGGAAAAACATCGTTGTGAAAATATCTTTGGCTATAACCACTCAAACTAATCGCTACCACACAAAAGGATTGTTTTCCAGCGGTCAAAAGATCAGCTTGGGTTATCTGTAAAACGGGGGTCCGTTGGCATCAGAGTAAAGGAGTTTCAGGCAAGTAATTAGACTGACCTCCCCAAAATTAGCAGATAAATAACCCGCGTCCATTACAATGTATTTTAATGAGACGTATTGATCATGGTGAAATTTAATGCAAATACAAAAGGTGATTGAAAATAACAAAAAAAAAACAGAAAAAAACGTGATGTTGCGGTGTATACCAGCAAATTTACTAAATATTTTTGATAATCCGAGATTTGATGTTTGTGATAATTGAAAGGAACTAATAAGTTATTCCTAATTTCCTGGGTTTTACAGACGAAAAGGAAAGGTAACCTATCTATTTTAGAGAAGGGCACAAAATCCCGGTGTATTATTGCTTATATATAGAGACTTTTCAATTGGTGATTCTCGGTTACGAATGTACTTTCTAACGGGAATGAAACTATTAGAGGGTTTTTGGACCTACATAACATATTATTTTCTAAAAGAAAGTTACAACTTTGGTTTACAATAGTAGTAGAAACACCTGGCAGGGGCGCCTAATTTTGGTGTTCTTTTCTTTGAAGACTGGGACTGTGCAGTAATTTGTGCTACATAATATTGTATTAAAACCATTAGAAACAAGCAAAGTCTTAAGGAGCTCTAGTTTAGCTTGTTAAAACACATTAAATTATTTTCGACATTCTCGATTATTTTGTTTTCGATGAAGTCTCGCATTATGCCGGCTATAGATGAAAAGCAATTTTGGGAAAGTAATAACTTCTCAAGAGTGATGCAAAAGTTGTACAGTATATACAATTTTCTTTTTATATAATTCTAGACTTAGGAAAGTAAATAAATTAATGCTTTCATTAATGAATTTTATGAGAAAGTGGATCAGTCTTCCTATTGTTTGCCTTCCTAATTGTATTACTCATACTGAATCAAAAATGGATTATATAATTGTAGACTTATGTATAATTAGATAAAAAGAAATATTTTACTAAATACTGATCTGACTTCAACGCCAGGTTTTATTTCATTTTTTAAGTTTAGTACCTAAACATTGCGAATTTGAAAAATCCAAAAAACGTCTCAACTTTAATTTAAAAAAATCTGCATATTAATTACTTCCTCCACTTGTCTATAATAATAAATATATAAATAATTTATTGAGATTGTTTTTTAATTATTTAAATACTATTCATTTATCAATGGTATATCTATTTATGTAATACAAGTCCTTGTGCGAATATGTCGCGCAGCTTCCTGCAAATAATAAAAAGTAAAGGATATTGCATTGACTGACGACATTATTAGAAATATTGTTCAAGAAAGCTCGTTAATCGAAAAGAGATGAGAGGACGTGTTTCCCGAACTGTACTTGACATAACATGATGGCTTCCGTCTTTCTGATTAAAAGAACATCGCCCAATCGTTCCAAATTATCTTTCTGGGTGAAGGCAATTTTGGGGAAGTTGGTGCGTAGATGATAATCTTGTGCTGCTCTTCCTGGTCGATGGATGAGATTTTCCCTTTTATATGAAATATATTTTCTTTATTTAGATTATATTACATAGGTCGTTTAATTTCAGTTTATAGTACAGAGCTTATTAGAGATACGTATACGAATAAACTACTAACAGTTGTCAACTTGAATCTGAACAGAGTAAATAGTCGTTCCATCTTTACAAAAAAGTAAGTTTATGTTAAAAAACAAATGTGCACGTCATATGTAATTTAAGTCTTTTAAACATTTGATTTTTGCTATGTGTTTCTATTTTGGATGTAATTTGTGACTTGCTATGCTTGTGCAAAAACACTCTTCGGGATAGAAAGATCAGGGCTGCATAATGTGAGCAAAAACCAAGGAATAAATTCATGAAGACGATAAAGTATTGATTTTTTTAAGATGCCAATATCAGTGCCAATGTTTCCATTTCCACGCTATTGAATGTATTAAATTAAATATACAGAATACAGGGACTGGTTCAAATGAAAGTGACGTCGACATTGCTGCTATTTATTATTATTAGTTATTTTGTTTATTGCAATTCTCACTCAATAAATTATTTATTTTTAAATAACAATCAGTACACCTCTTTATGATATTCGATTGCCCATTAGTGGTGGAAGTAACAGCACAATTTTGTCAATTTACATAAAGAAATCTTATATATAATAATAGCGTGTTATTACATAACACCATAAGTTGTTATTTCAGCAACCAAAACTTCAAAAAAAAGCAAGGTTGACTATTGCAAAAATAATAACCTATTATAAATATTATATACATAAATATTTGCAAGAATTGCGTTATCCCTTTCGGTGCTACAAAGAGAAAAATAAAATTCAAGTTAGAAATCCAACGTTTTTGGAATTTTCAAAAAAATTCTAATATTTAGGTGCTTTTTTAATTTATTCCTCCCATGTTAAGCAACATTTGGCATTGATTTATAATCACTAGAATAACTGTATTTAATAAAGGTTAAAATACTTATACCGTTGAAAAATTGTTATTGGTGTATGATATACTGTATTTAAACCCTTCTTTTAACGCACGCTTTATCATCTGTTACTTATAGGACACAAAACGTCTTTAAGTACTAAGTATGACTTTTCTTGAAAGAAATTTCGTTTAGGTTGTCAATACATTTATATCGTTGTTCCGGTAACTCAATAGGATTTCCAAATGTCAAATTGATTACAAATTATGTTATTGCACTTACAGGAATATTTCATGTATATTCAAAAATATTGCGCGAAAATAGAAAGGGAGCGGAAACAAATTTATGTTAAGTTGTTTGTATCGCGCAGTATATCCTTTATTCGTCTGTATATGTTACCAAACAAATTAATTATCAAGGAAAGCATACATTTCTTCATAAGGCGATTTTAAATATCAATACAGCAAGAAACAATCCAAATAATATTATGCCGATTTAAAAACGCGGCATAATTACTTCAAGGATAATATTTCATTATTCTCGATTACTTTCAACGTCAGAATAATGACTGCAGTGGCGCGCTCTCTGTAATTTGGCAGTGTTGCCATAACGCCTAAGTCGTCCACGCGGATATGTTAAAAATGCGTCGCTTCTTGTCTTACCTTTTCGCTGATTCAACCAGAGAAGTGACAAGACAAGAAGGAATGATTGTCATTTTTAACGCCTCCGCGTGCACGATATTTTGACGCTCTGAAACACTGTCGATTTAGAGAAAGGGCGCCACTGCAATCATTATTCCGACGTTGATCTCGGACAGTCCGAAAAATTGGTATTTAAAAAAATGCCATCATTAGGGATGATGAAAATATATCGATATGCTGCTTGCGATACATCGGAAGATGTATTGACATTAATATATGAAAAAGTTTTGCCGTTCCTAAGTACAAGTCAGGATTTCCCTATAGTTTGCTTTGAAGTTCTTCTAGAGCACTTATGTTGTTCATTAGTAATAAATGGTCAGATGCTTAGAAGTTTTATGCCATTAAGCCCTCAAAGGAAAAAAAAAACATATGCGTTTTCTGGAATTTCTTCAGTTTTGGTTCTTTATACTGAAAAATATACGAATATAGAATTCTGGGAAATCAAAAATCCATGACCGATAGAAATTGCGACATGTTGTCACTCACAGCAATATGGGTTTCTATATGCATACTATCGCGCAATGAACTTTGATAAAGGAGTAAGAATAAAGAAGGTAGCTTCAGATCAACATTATATTAGCACTATAGCCAAGAGTAAGGAGTTATTTGTTGAAGTGAGGTTAAAATTAGAATATGTACTAAATTGTCAATAAATATATCATTTCTGGCGTCTCATTTGAAGAGAAACTTGCGAGAAATCAAGGAACGGTAGATTTGCGTTTGAAATGCAACTAGATGAAATTTTCTTTATAAAATTATCTTTCTTGCATTTGAATAAACTTTTATTTTGTATGTTTCAACTTACTTTTATCGTTATTGCAAATTCGACATTGTGTTGATTCGTTTGTATAAATCCTTCGTAATACAACACAAAAAGGAACCGAATTGAGAATCTTGTTCTGTTATATGTAATATATGAGGCTTACGTATAGTACTTTATGGCCCACAAAGGCAGGTAAACAAGGAAATTTTCAAAGTAATAATAATTTTACAGTGAGGATGTTCGAAACTCATTCGTAAAGTTCACTCCAGTTCGCATGTTTGATCCACTCGTTGCTGTACCTCCTCCAGGTCATTTACAGGGGTTGCGTACACTAAAGCTTTCAAATATCCCCCAAGAAGTAAATCAAGGGGTTTACATGTGGCGATATTGTAGGCCACGGTAGGGTTCATCGTTCTTATCGATCGTTTGGAATAAGCTTAAACATAAACGCGCTACGCTTTTTTGGATTTCCATTAGCGTGGCTTTACATGAACGCTTGTCAGCTAATTCAATGTTGAAGTAAACAGGCATTGCCAATGATACGATGGTGAAGAGCCTCACCATTCATTCAGACTTGGAGAATCAAATTGTATCTCAATTTGTTAGCATGGTTCTGGAAAATAATTTAATAATAAGTTAGAGGTTGCATTGTGAGAATCTCATAAAAAATAAGGAGTGTTGCTGTCAAATTAGAAATTTAAAATATATTTTGAACCTGAAGGGTTACCACATTTTTTCTAAAGTGAGGTTTATCCACGATTAGTTTGTGGTGTCATTTTTCGGTGTCCATTAGAACTATTACACTATGCTCTCATGATCCAGAAAAGAGTTATTCGATGTTTGGTTACATTATAGCTGGCACGAACAACTTTCTTCAAATGCTCCAATGCTCATGAATACCAGATGAGTTCTATGTGTTTGTTTTTTATTACAATCATTTGTGAAGTTCAACATGTTCAAATTTTACAAATTTAACTGCAACGAAATACATGCTGCTCGTTTTATTACATGCAGTATATTAAGTATGTTATGCTACCAGTACCAGTATATTATGCTACCAATATTACAATAGACTGTAATTTTACAGTAATAGTTCTTAAAGTAACAAAGGCCTAAATTAACAAAAAGGTTGTAAGCCTAATTTGATGTACTAAGGTTGCACAAATGTAAGCTATTAGGAAAACCATAAAGATTTTGAGAACTGGAGCATCGAAAAGCTTAGCAGCAACTGCTGCGGAAACCATGCTAAATCTACCAGGCTATTTAGAGCAAAGGAGATACAAAGATGGAAGTGGATAAACTGAAATATAATGGCAATCAGAACACCCTAAATATTCCTGGGCATGCCAGGAATAACTAAGTAATCACACATCCTATGTTTGAAATGACGTTTGTTGTAATACGAGTACAAGTTTGAATCACGAGTTTGAGCGATTCAATGTAGCGGTGTTACAGTAGTCATTGTAACATGCGCATTTTATATATTGTTTCTATTTCGCATTAATTTACGTCTATTTATTATTTAAAATTGGATTGCTTATCCTTGCAGGAAATTTTTGGTTTTCATGTTTCTGGCTCAATTCTTGTGTCATACGAAACCCTATATAAAAATGTCAAATAACGAGTTGCATTACCAACTTCCAGAGATAAGGTACACTAGAGATAGTTAACTTAACAGTAAAAGTTGCTATGCCTGTGCAATGTGGTGGGGATCGATTTTGAAAGGTTCTGGTATCAATCCATAGAGGGCACTCGCGTCATTAAGAGCGCGAAATTTGAATGTATATCCTACTGTTTTCCTCTTATATAATTATTGTTTGAAAATTGAATGCATTATTATTCCAAGTGTACATTCTATGCAATAACATGATGAATTATCGCAATAATATAATCAATTTTTAAGCAATAACATCAATTTATTTACGTATGAAGGTATTTTTGGTAATAAACAAATATTTCGCAGAGAAAAAGCATTGTATTTTTTATAATTTTATAAAAGAGGTAAATTTACATTAAATCTTAATAGCATCAAAAATATTATGAAGCATGGACTATTACCTGCCAGCTTCTAGTGGGAATCAAAGTAGGGGGTACTGCGCCACAAAGTAAACACTTATTAACCAGCACTTTATGAATAAAATCTCAGATTGGATGAAAATAAACAGTATAAATGCTTATGATATATAGTTAACGTTATTACGCAAAAAACCTTAATAGCGTTACAATATGCCAAATAACACTCAGGACTTCGACGAAAATATATTTTTGTGAAACTCATTTAAAATACGTAGCTTTCATTTAATTTTCTAAATGTCAACATGACACTTCAATTAACTAGAAATGACTAGAACGAAATAATAGTTTTTGCTCTAGAATAATAAGTTTTCTTAAAAGAGATGCTACTTATCAATCAAATTAAATAAATTTATTGAAATGGCTAAGAAATACGAGCGATTTTTCAACTTAGAATAAATGTTAAAACTCCAGTGCTCTGAGAATTGATACCTAAACTACTTTTCTTCGGAGAAGAAAGCGTCACGATTTGTCTAATTCAAGTTGGAGAAGGATGCCAACTTCGCATCAAATGTTATCACAACCAGTGTCACAAACGGTGGAAAAACGGTTACACAAAGTGCTCATTGTATATGCGAAATAAAAAAATGTAATTTATCACATTCGCAAACTATTTTAATAGGCTTCAATTGAATTATTCTCTATATTTTAAACAAATATATTTCGATTTCCAAAATTTACTACATCATTTTATTTTTCTAAGTTAGGATTGAGTTTATTGCTTGTAGATGGGTGAAAAGGGAGAAACAATATAAAAGATGGTCTATAAACTCAAGACAAACTTTTATGTTATCCGAAGCAACGTCGCAAGTACTTATCAAGTACTTTACTTTTTCACGAACAAACAAACTCAGAGATAAGCGTAGACGTAAATATTATACAGGCAAAACTATGTTATAAAAATTTTAGCAAGCCCATCAATTGGGAGTTATTGCTGGTCTAGACAGTATTTAAAATTACATTTAAGTGAAAGTTTGCCAACATAATTTGTTTAATATTATATTATACTCACATCTGTCTTGAAATTTTTGATCAAAGCATTATTTCTTCATCTATGTTTAATTTAGTGTGAATTTAGAGTACTTTATATCTGATAGGTTTCCAAACAAACAAATCGAAATTATTGTAAGAGGATGTTGCGTTGTTTCTAGGGAACTATAGGTTATTGATCAGTGCTCTTCGAAGATGAAGACCTAGTAACGTGCAAGGATACGTCGAAAATGTAAGCAGTTTCTTTCCGTATTCCGTCCTTTATCTGTTCTCCCTTTATCTGCACAATAAGAATTCAATAGAAGTTTTCAACGTTCAGAAACGTAAATAAATCGCTTGTATTCTTCGCCCTCCTTTCTCAAGTTCCCTCTTAGCTTCCATTTTTTTCGTCAATCACTTACGCATTTCACAGATCCCTGAACGAAGTATAATAAGAAAATTGAACGTTCCATCCTATTTGCGTAGGTACGTTTCGGATGCAAAACAAATAAATAAGGACAGTAGATATAAAATACGCAGCGTTGTTTTTATATTTGTAGAAAAGGGAAGAACGGCAAATATTTGTCTTTTGTAGAGCAAACTTGTATATTTGATCTATATGTCCATGAAAAAATTCAATAAGAGGATTTTTCTTATAAAGAAATTTATTATAGCCCAATTTAGAGTAACATAAAATGGAAGCACAAAACCTTCGCGCGCATTTCTTCAAGATGTCTTTGAAATTCTCTAGTCTTGAAGTCTAAGTGCTAGACGCGCGTTGCATAATGTGATCTTTTACTATAATTTTTTTGTCAACAAAAATCCAGCTTATCTACATAGAAGGATTTCCTTTAGAAGCGACGTACAATTGTGCAAAGGCGGAATAAATCCGTTTTTAAGAATGTTCCTCTCTTCCCTTGTTTATTAGAATTTTGCGGGAAATATTTATCTTATTTTTGCGGATGATACCAAGTAACGGTATAAATTTTTTGCGACAATTTGATGTAAATATTTTGCGTGCATGGCGGCTTTATCACTTTGGCTGCGTTTTGCTCTAACTTTCCTATATTCTAGTCTCTCCATCTAGTTCCTTAGCGTAGAAAATGCAAGATCAACATAAAAGATTTTAGTGCCATGGTTGTAATAATAATGAATCAATAAACGCATAAAACTCTTTATGTCTAACAATTTTTGCATTATTTTTTTCCAGCTAACATAATGCTAACTGTTGCTTCTAAATTAGTGTATTTACTTTAACAATAGCACGCGTAAAATACAAAAGAAAGCTAACGCGAATGTAAATACGTTTTTTGCTATAGCATGTACAGTTCCCTCCAGGTCTAATGTCTTCTCCTTGCAAGGACCAAATATCGATACTATTTCCGCATAGCAAGATTAAGTACTTCGGCTCAGCTTTGATTCGCAGGTAGAAAAAGAGCATACAGAACTATTAATATTTTTAAGCAGGATGTAATTTTATATTTTTTTAACATATTTAAAAAACAAAGGGATTTTACCAATGAAACATTTGCATATATTAATCTGTTGGCTATTATTGCAAGTTCACCAAACCGTAGGTGTTTCTATTTGTTTAAAATTTGTTTTTGCCTCGGCATTATTCCTTCATATCTGTTTTTATCGTATACATTCATTTCTCATTTATATGTGTATATATTATCTAATACTATTATATCTAGACCTGCTAAAGCGGGGCGTAAACTAATAGATATTATTATATCGATGCGAGTAAGGGAGAGTCTTTGCCTGTTGAAACCAAAAACTTTGAGGCAACTCCTCATTGTGTCGAAGTGAGGAATAATGTGGTTTCTCTCTAGATCCAAATTCTTTTCCCCACTCAAGATGCCTTCTATAAAAAATGGGCATTAACATTCAACTTTTGAGGATGTTGAGTATGGGCTTCATGGATCCAGTGAGGATTCTCATTGGGCCAATACCTGGATGATGGCAATTGACTTTTCCATTTAAACAGAAAGTTGCTTCGTCAGAAAAACCATATTAGATGCAAAATGTTCGTCTGCATTACAAATTTCCATCATTCTTTTGCAAAACTCCAGGCGTCGTTCAAAATCATCATACGACAGTTGTTGAAGTAAATGTATTTTATACGGATGCAACTTTTCCCTCTTCAATATTTTTCCTATAGAACGACGACCTCTACCATGGTTTAGTGCTAAAGTTGTGGTAGAAGTTTGAGGTGATTCTTCTAATTCAATAGCAATTTTTTCTCTAACAACTGCGTTAGTTTTGGTCTGCAATTTTCTTGTTTTTGGTAAATTTTTAAACGTTCCAGTCATACTAAAACGTTTTAGTGTTTTAGTGACAGCCGAATCTGTTCTAGGAATTCTTTTGGGATGTAAATCATTAAAAAGGTGATACACTTTGTTATGATTTCTAACATGATCGCCAAACCCGACCATCATTATTTCAATACGCTCTCTTTCATTTAAATGCACCATTTTCGTCCTTACAATTAGTAATTCGATGGACGCGAATTAAATAAACTTACCTGTTTGTCAACAATTACCTACTAGATGATAATACCTTTTGTTTGTTTGTTGCTGGGCAAAGCTCTAGGGTTGTGGTTGGCACTTCTAGGCACTGACACCTATGGACTTGTATTGTATCATCTCCACTGAAATTTTGCCGAACTAATTATCTCTCTATTATATACAGATAAAGATGTTAAAACCAGTATGGCCGAATTCAAAAAAACAAGGTATATTATATTCTGCAATAGTATACAGCGTATTCATTTAAATAAAAAAAATAGAGAGAACTTCCGGTTGAACCATAATCACAACCACAAAATCAACATCAGATCGATTATATTTCGTTACATTTATCTGCAAAGTGTCGTTTTAAAGATATTTGCTTGGTTCCATACTTTATTCCAATCCTGTATATGATTATTTTATATAATTTAATGTGTAAGAGAAATGGGAGACCAAATATAAAAAGGTAAGAAGCTGCAGTGTTTTCGGAGACTTCAGGTCAGACGGCTTCCACAACAAAAAAAAAGTCTACTGTTACCATAATAAAATCCCTAAACATAAACAATGTCAGCATAAATTATATTCTAATTCTAGCACGCCTTAACAAAGCACTAACATATCAATGTGAATACAAACACTTAGGTGATGATAAGTTGTCAAACAGTAAATAAAAACAATAAAGGAGTTTCCAGTAAACCAAAGCAGGACACTAATTGATACATATTGAGAGAGAAGGGAAGACGTATAAGGAAATAAGATGACAAATCGGATTATTACATGAAGGTAAATCAATTTTAGATTATATTCTAAGTATCCAAGGAACGATTTCAATTGAAAGGTTAGATAAGAGTAAATAAACTCGTTCTTTCATTCATATAGCAAATTAATATATGATGACTAGTTTCGGCTTTTAACAGCCATCTATTGACGTTTATCAGAAGATGGTTGTTAAAAGCCGAAACTAGTCATCATATATTAAATTGCTGTATGAACAAAAGAACGAGTTTATTTACTCTTATCTACCTTTCAATTTTAGATTAACTAGAATTTTTTATTAGCATAAATCAAATTACTTCAGGTTGAAGATAATTTGATAATATATATTTGTTAATATAAGAAAACTACTACTTATACTGCATTGTATAAAACCACTACTAATTAATTTTCATACAAATTATTTTAATAGTAATAGTAACAGTAGCCTAATAAATATTTTTTTTTACTGTAAAGAGAACTTCTACCATATAAGTTAACTTGACACGAAACTAAAAGTATTGATTTCAACTGCACCTATAGAACTACATTTTAACTATAAGAGCACCGAATCCAGAGCATTCATTCTACTCTCGGACGAACTATCGATTTTATTCGAAAAAAACTTAACGGAACACCTTTCCGAACAACAAATTCTGCAAGTGCTTCCATAGACGCGGCATTAAGCTGTGAATACTTACGACTTTAGCAAATCCGCGGTCGCCAAATCCCGAAACGACCGGCAACGGTCTGAAAGCATGAATTCGTGTTACGTTCACTTGTTCCTTTTTTGTATTTCCGTATTCAAGAAGCGCAGGCCGGCCGTCCGTAACAGTCGCTGAAAATAGTAAAACCGTTGCGATTGCATTATAATTCGGAACCTTCGGAATTACATAAATGGATATGCGGGGTAAAGTGGAAAATTGAAAAGCTGAAAAACAACTGTTTACATTAGAAATTACTAAAGGAAGACAAACAGGCGACGAAGGGTCCGGAAAAAAAGGCAGTTCGGATTAAATTAAATTAGCCACCAGTGCAAAAAAATACACGTTTACCTACCTTTTCAAAGAACATGTGGGGTCT
Source organism: Protaetia brevitarsis (assembly GCA_004143645.1). Lineage (NCBI taxonomy): Eukaryota > Metazoa > Arthropoda > Insecta > Coleoptera > Scarabaeidae > Protaetia > Protaetia brevitarsis. The sequence goes on from RXPK01000186.1 coordinate 2,676,539, forward strand.
ACATTCGGTGGAAATGTCCAAGCGTATATTTTAAAAATGTAAATTATACACATACTATTTTATGAATACATTTTTGCTGTTTTGCAACAATTTCATCCTTGGTTACTACTGGTAGGATTTGCGACTGTAAAAAGTATTCAGTAAAGTTAAATAAATAACCCTTCAAAAAGTTTTGCTTGTCAAGTTGTTTCCCTAAAATGACTGCTCTCATTCAAACAGACATTACATATTAAGTATTTTACTATACACGGTTTGGTTCATTGACTACGGAACGGAGAGTAGTTCTTATTACTTTTGAAATTTGTATGAGTGCTGTTGGATGATGCCCATCCTACTTTGCTCTTAATCATAAGGCTGGATGGATTCAGAAGGACCTTTTCGTTGCAAGGTTTAAAAAAAAATATTTAGTTTGCCCACCCCATTAAAGTAAAACTTTTAATGATAGTTACACTTTTCACACTTACGAAATTTCTGGATTTTAAAAAAAAATTATCTTACAGAGCAAGCTTTATGAAAACAGCCGATGTCATAGCCAGTGTTTAAAGAACGAGACTATTTTTCTTTAATTACTGAGTCTCCAGACCATTTCTTCGCTCCATCGAATACAGCAGACCATCCAATTGACACTTATTGTAAAGTAGAATACACACTAAATCTAACACCAACTTAGTTCCAAAGCTAAATTTCACAATCGTGGATTCAACTGATTCCGCCAACATCAGTACGCCACCAGCTTCAGGAATTAAAGGATCGCACAAGATTTTCCGACTTAAATTAAAACAGGAAGTAGCAAAACGTGATAAGAATAGTGGAAGATGAGGCGAGTCAAAGATTTCAACTTCAACGTCTGAGTAAGATATTTACCCGAAGAAAGCGATCAAAACAAATCAAATTTGAAATCACGAGTTAAAAGAAAGAAGCACAACAAAAGCAGCAGCCAGGAAGCATACTAGAAAGAAAGAGACAGGAGTCTCCCCTTCCTCTGAAGAATTTGCTTGGTCGTCTTCACCATCTGATAAAGAACATGAGGTAACATTCTCCTTTGTGATTCCATGGGACAAATATGATCACATCGCGTTATCTGCAAACAGTGGGCATATACGTATACAGGTTTTCAGAAATAGATTCAACCCACGTGACCACTTTTATGAAATCCAAGTTTGATTGCATAAATATTCGTTTAATTCGTTAGTAACGAATTAAATATTCCTAGGTCCGGTACGCAGTCTTCGCACTCTTTATTTTGATAAGTGACACTTACATACTCTTCTGCCGCATTTTCTTCATTGTTATTTGTATTGTTAAGCTTTATGTTATAATATCAGTTTTTGTTACAACTACTGACAGATTTATATCTGCGCTTGGTGAGTTACTTGGTACCTTAATTATAATCCAAGTAATGATCTTTGCTTATGAAATTTTAGATTATCACGATGGTGTTTCAACCATAGCATGATGCTTTTATTTTAAAAGATTTGGAAATATTCTCTCCAACGCTGCATCGATCAGTTTATACTGAATTTCTCTGATTTCGATATGGACTACGATCCGTAGACATTCAATTATTCATAGATTTGAACATAGACATTGCATTTGCAAAAAGAAGTCTACAAGTAGATCCACCATATTAACAGAACCGATTTTGGATGATATTCGGGAAAGAATGCTCATAGTCCTCATAAATTTCTACTAAATTTAACCAATCAGACAGGTATTCTAACTTTTTGTATTTGTTTAAATTTTGACGTCGCTTATATTTATTTTGTACGACCCTCCGTTGAAACTTGTTTTATGGCACTTACAAAAAAACTGCATATGCATACATACAAAGTAAGCACAGTACAACAATTGTTTCCACCTGATTTTCAACAAAGGGTAACATTTTGCAACTGGTTCAACGAGCAGTTAACAATAATAATATTCTTGACTTGACATTCTTTAGCGATTAAGCTTGGTTTCATTTGTCAGGATGTTAATTCACAGAATTACGGAACATTAGGTACTGAAAATCCTTATAAATTTATCGAGACAACATTACATCCGATAAAAATTGACATTTAAGTAGCAATGTCTGGACGAAGAATTATCGAATCAATATTTTTCATGAAACAATTACAGGTGAACGATACCAAGCTATATTAAACGAACTTATTCCACAACTACATGACGATGAATTACAACTTTGATTTTTTCAACACGACAATGCACCAGCACATACAGTTAGAGATACTCTGTAATATCTAACAGAATATTTTGACGATAGGCTGATTAGTCAAGATGTATGGCCTTCACGCTCTCCAGATATTAACCCCTTGGATTTTTATTTATTTGGTAATCTGAAGAATAAGGTGTTTAGGAATAGATTTGGAAGAGCTGCAAGCAGCAATTCAACAACAAATTGCAAATATCATTGTAGAAGAGCTTCAACGTGTTTTGAAAATTTAAAGCGAAGAGGGAATATTTGCTTGGGAAGTAATGGAAAACATTTCGAGTATCTGCTATAGATAAATAGTTGATAAATTCCTTTTCCTTATATTTAACTTTTACCTATAACTTGTAATGCAATTTAAACTAACATGCTTGTTTTATTTATTAATAAAAATATATCAGAGTAAGTAATTAATCAAACCACACATCTACTTTATTTTACCACTTTTGTGGCGTTCATTTTGGCAGAAATCTCAGTTTAATTCACCTCAGTTCAGTTTTATGCGTTAAGCTGCGAGTTACTTACTACGAATGACGCAATCTGGCGACAAAATGAGTTAACGCACTGAAAACTGAAGTGAGGTGAGTCAACCGGTAAATGGAAAGCAGCATTTATTACCTTTAAGTGACTGCAATATCGACAGGAATGTCAAACTTTTAGCAACGCTAAGTATGTCAACTTAAATTTTCATGAAGTCAGTGAATTTCTTGTTAGTACCACATTGCAAGATTGGTTGCATACTTAAAACAAATCACGTGGGTTGAAACCTTTTGTGAAAACATCGTACTTAATGGTCCTATAAGTGGTTTTAATTTAACTAACTTATAATTATAACCCCACTTCAAGTTAATTAGAGGCTGCATTGGTACAAAATCAACAAAACTTACACGTTACGGTGGTAATGTTGTATCTGTTACGGCAAGTGCGTAATTAATAGAATTATCGATATCTTTTTGGTAACTGTACTGCATATAACTAATTTAGTTAATAATTTGAACTATTAAATGGATAAAAAAAATTAAGTGTATAACTTTGATGAAACTTATGGCAAAACTTTAAACTTTCATGTCGTGCGCTACTCTTCTTCATACTCACACCTTTCGGAAAATTTTATGCAATTGTATTGTTATTTTTTATTCTATATCTTTTCCAAGAACTTTGCCCTTAAATATCTTTTTATAACTTAAATTGAAAACAATTACTTTTATGTGTTGTCTTTGTGTATACTAGTGCGCAGCTTTAGTGGATTTTTCTATAGAAATATATAGTGGGATCACCGTTTTTTATTTCAGATTTTTCTAAAAGCTCCAAAAATTAGTGACCTCTTGCTGGAAAATACAGTATGAAATTATTCCGGTACTGCCTGTGGGGGGCTTACACATAAGCCCCCAGCATACGTCTATTCGGTCGTAGCGGATTATACTGCCAGCAATAAATCTTCCATATAATTACCTTTTCAGCTACATTACTGCATGTATGCGTGCTATCCATGCGTGCACACACTTATGTATATGTTGCATACCTGCAATGTTTGTTTACCTCCGTAATTGCAGCTAAATTAGGAAACTACTTTGCAACAGTTGTAGCATTTTATAATTAATCTGAATCTACATGGTCATTTATTGTTACCGATCATTTATTCACCATGAATAACCTTTTTTTGGAAAGATACATATATACCCAGTACTTTCAAGGAAAGTGTGTTCAGTAGAGGATGTCTGACTTATTTCTCAGCAATAAAAAGCAGAGTGCTATATTCATTTTTCATAGCACTCGTCCTCAGTTGCCCACTGCATCGATATTGCGTGATGAAATACATTTGTTGAAATTGAATCGTCGTTGATATTTTTTGCTCGATAACCTAAATGTCGATTTTGGTCCACTGTGTATTTTATCGAGTGTGTGTGATTTATAGCCGCAGATTTATTATCCCTGTTGGTTTTTTTATTTTGAGCGGAGAGGAAAATCTTTAGTGTTTAATTGCTGGGAAAACGACTAATGTTGTGTAAGAATGTCTACTTTTCGAAATGATAAAGGGCGCGCCTGTATTGTCGGGGCTACTACCATAATTCATTTTACCATAAATATGCGAGTGGAAGCTATTTATTTGTTGCCGCACATTATCCCAACTTTCATTTAGCAAGTTTTTTTCTAACACATAAATTTGTTTTTCTACGTAACAGAAATATTATATAACGTGACAGAAACAAAGCTGTAATATTTCTACGCGTAATCCAAGATCTTTAATGAGGATCAGAATTTGAGGAAAACAAGCCTTGAATTTTGATGTTTCACAATAATATTTGCTTCTACGCCGATACGCCATCGCATTAATTATCGGCTAACCCCTCTTTCGTCGGCGATGTGTAATCGCAAATAACATAAGTAGAAGAGAAGCAGTTTTGTACATGATTACTAAACTTTTTTTTGTCCAAAATATTTCATGGTATTTGGTATTGATATATGCACATACCAGTGTTAGTCAAAATGTAATTTTATTATTAAAATTTAATTTCAAATCAGTAAACCAATGTTTTAAATTACGTTTAATCTCCGCTCCCTTTAATCTTTAATCTCCCAGTGTTGCGTAAAAAAAGTCATTTCAGAAGTAATTCACTCCTCTGGCGTTAAAAAAATAATCGTTGGAAACATGTTTATTATTCTTTCCATATCCGGGCTTGTAAAAAAAATGATTATAAAAATTTGTCTAAAAGCTCGTTGTTAAACTATAGTTGATTGATTAACTTAAGATAATTCGTTTCTTTCAGAAAGTTAGGTAAGTCTTCCTCTTTTATATGTTCCTAGGTGCAACACTCTTGAGTTGCGCAGTGCTACGAAATTTGAGAGGAGATGTTTGGGTGTTTCTTCCTATTCCCTAGAAAATTCAGATTCCTTTGCGAATCCAAGCTTACTCAGATGACCTTTCAGTTGGATGGGTTATTTACAATAGCCTGAAAAATATTCTTTATAATATGCGAATATTGTTCTTACTCAGTTTGATGCATTCTGTAAACTCTCCTGGTTATAGATTCCCAGAAGAGTTTTAGCTTGCCTCATTCTCTGGAGATTCTCTAATATTTGGATCTTCTCTGCTTTATTTCGCTTTCAATTTCTTCAGTATTGTATTACTACTTATCCCGCAAAAGGGGTCAGACCCTACAAACAGTATTCCAGCCTCCTTTTTTGCAAGATTATCCGTTATTTCTTTTCCTTCCACTCCTGGGTAATCCGGAACCCACAGGAGTCACCGAAGGGTTACTTTATATTCCTTTTGCCTAGCTCTTTTAAATTCCCTAGGCATTCCCATCTTGGAACTGATTTCATGTGAACTCAGCGTCTTGAGGATTATCAGACATGATGATAATCGCCTGTTTTCGGTAACTGCTGTCAATATTGAATTTGACGCATCTTTCAATAGCATTTAGTTCCACAGTAAAATTGAGTGAAATTGAGAGATGTTGTGCACAAAATTCTGTAATTATGATATCCTATGTACAAATTCAGTAGACTTTTACTTTCCTACCGCACATCGTTGTTTGTTTTTTTAATTCTGCCTTCGATTTCTCCCAAGCTTTCATTAAGTATTAAACTTATAAATACAGTCATATGCATTAATTTCAAATGTTCTCAAAAACTATCTACTATAACCTCTAAAATAACCCTTACCGGGCTTACGGCAGCCGGATATAAATGAAGAGTTGAGTCTTAAGTTCAAACTTAATTTGGCAAGAGTTTCCTTGAGCGTCACCAATTTTTTGTTAAGCAAAATTATTCACGCAATCAAATTGGAACCACTAAGTATACAAAAAGAATATTAAGGAAAAATTGCAAAAATATATATAGTAAATAATAAATCAAAAAAATTATGTACGATATTAAGAGATAATTAATATATGAATACGCATTTCTGGTAAAAATTATATTTAATTATACGAGGAAATATATGAAATATATAATATATATATATATATAATTTAATGTAATAAAAAAGAATGTATGAAAATCTAATTAACAATAGTCTAAAAAAAATCTGTTGTTTGTTTTTTAAATTATGGATTTGAAATGAATGCATATTTATCAAGTGAAAGTAAAGATTAAGAAATGAATTGGCATAAAAAACAAAAAAGATTTTTTCTAAAAAAAGGTAAAATGTTTAACGTTAAATATATAATATAATATTTTAAATTAAATACTTAAAGTCCGTATTTGCGGAAAATTGTGTCTCATGCAAGATTTAAACGACATTGATAGCAATTATATTAAATTATTAAACAATATAAACCATTCAGAATTCTAAATGCTACTATACTATCTAAGAAAAATGAAATCTATACACAGTCAGATCATAAATCATTGAAGTGTGATACTGATATGAAATATGACTTGTCGCCATCATCTCTTTGTCAAACTGATCCATTTGATTACAACAACATCGATAGCAATGCCTATCGACATTAGCTGTGGAATTTGAAAATAATTTTGATAATATTTGTGCATAGTAAGGATGGAAAAGAAGGGATTAATACAAAAAGGTGCTCGAAGAAAAAAGTGTGAATAATAGAAAACAAGGAAGATGTATATAGGAAGACAAAATCCATATTTGACTCTGTGTAAGTTCTTAATTAGGGAAAAAGAAATCAAACAAGATCTAGATGCCCATACAATTCTTTAATATCACACGACCGGTTTCATTCTATCCGAGTATCCTCAGGCCAGCTAAAGAAGTATCATATAATAAAAGCGTGCAACAATTATTAACAAAACGGTATTGCATAGAATTTTGTTGGGATCCAGACATTGTTTGATTTCTTTTTCCCTATATATAGGAAGAATTGGAACGATATAATAGAGGAAATCGAACGAGATAGGAGAAGCACGTGAAATGAAGAAACGAAAAGCATGGAGGATGGGTTAATAAATCAAAGTTGTGGACAACTCATCCGGCACCTGTTTTGAGGTAACTAAGGTAGAATTCCCAATTACTGACACTTTAAGGGATATAATGATGTCAATTTTTAAGATTTCAATATGACACTGGAAGAACAATTTTGATTTTTTAACTTAAAATAAATGTCTGCGGGATTATTTTCAATTGAAAGCTACGCTGTTTCATTTTACTTAAAGAATTGCTATTTGATTCATTGCATTGATGAAATATTTTAAATACGCAATTTATTTTGAATAACTTACATATAGAAAATTCGAATGCATTCCCATGTTTTGTTGTCCATATACTTTTAAACCGCACGATTTACACGATTAAGAGTATAAGGAACAATTTCACCTATATAATAACCCCTTTCATTACCACTATTCCATGCATAAGCAGTTGTTTGTTACCAAATGTGGTTCTAAATTAATAAAACATAAAACGAGATAAAAAAAAGTTATTCTAACATCATTTTTAATACTTCACCCACCTACCAAAAGCACTTCGCAGAATTAGCTTTACTTAAATTAATCAGCTTCGTTAATAAAAGTAGCTAAACGTTGTGTAAACCGACCGTATATACCTACTCATATCAAATCGATAAGGCGAAAATCCTTCCCAAAGCCGTACAACATTACAAGGAAACATGAAACGAAATTTTATAGAAAACTCAGATTTAATATCGTTTTCACCTCACGTAAGTCGCAATCCTGAAGATGTCAATTAGGTCAGGTATATTCTACCCAACTTCAAAAATGCCAAGTAGTGCTGAATCCGAAACGTTCCAATCGATACGCGAAAGCTTAGCTACCTATATCAAATTAGACCATTTCGTTTCCTCGAGATTACCTTGGAGTGGCAAGCTAAAAAATTTGGCAGTGGTAAGACTAAGAAAATTGTGTACTCACAATATTATATCTAGGTTACGTCCAAATGAATGGGTGCACTGTGTAAGGTGTTGTAATTTATAAATTATAATGAGACAGAAACAATGTTCTCAGTTTAGAAGAAATGGTATACAACCTATGACTGAATTTATTTAAATATGTATGCAAATGCTAATTTGCGCGTTTAGTCGACCATGTATAGGGTGTTCCATCGAAGCTGGGTCTTTGATCACAGCTCTATTTTTGATTTTAGGAAAAAAAAATATACAAAAGTTTTACAGAATTCAATGCTGCATAATGTAAAAATATTTTTGACTATATAAGGTGTTCCAAAAGTAAGAAAACGCATACTTGCTCCGATATTTTAATTGCAACATCCATATGTTATTCTATTTTTAAATTCTGCGAAAAAAAATAACATCACTTTATATAATCTACTATACGTCTATCTATAATAACAACATTCTTATTTACGCTTTTATATAAAAAAAATAAAATAAAGCTTTCGGTTAAGGCGGCGTAATTTGTATATGCATTTGTTTTAGATATTCATATTTTGAATATCATACATACATAGTTAGCTTGATACAACAGTGAAACTAAAACCTATATAATTATATACAGGTGTCCACTATTATCCTGACCATTTGCTTAACTTTAGCTCACGGTAACTTGATTTTTTCAAATAGCATTCTATATCTTTGCTTATGTTAAACCAACCCTTACACAAACCCTTTTAAATTATACTAAACACTTATGATACCTCATGTAGAATGTTGTAGATAATAAATGATTTTAAATTAATCCAACGAGTATTCCATTAATTTTCATGTTGGCTTAGTATACAAACTTTATATAATTGGATAAAGCCTCGAATTAATAAATATGTGTTAGTATCGAATCATAAAATATAAAACTAATGGCATAGTTTATGAAAAAATATGATATTTAATGATAATTAGAAATAATGATACAAGTTTTTAATAGGGCAGGCCATGACAATTATTTCACCAGCATAATAGTTAAACCTCAAATAATGACAACAAATAATTTTGTATTAATACTTTGTCCTTCTTACATGACAGTAATTGATTAGTTATTTTCTTATTCATTTTATTATACATTTACTTAATTATTAAAACAGTATGTATTTTATTCATAAATCATTAAACTAAGACTTAAAGTTTGTTTCTTATTTATAATAAAAAAAAACACAAATAAACATTGCACCACAACAAAATACATCCTTAATTAAAAGTATTTACACGTAGTAATTAATAATTGTTAATTATCAAAATTTATATCAGATGTTCAAAAACATATCTTCTTTCTCTTAAGCATATTTTTACCCTCTTTTGCAAATTTTGGAATAGTTTTTTCTACGAAATGGATAAAAATGACTACTTCATTCTATTCTTCCTAGGTAGATGGCTCTTTCTTAAACACAAGTTTCCTCCCCAAAAGAAAAAAAAGAAATCATAGATTACATAAAACAAATATTTTCTTTGATAGGTTTGACTTTTAATTATTATTAATTATTATTAATTAAATGTAATGGTTGTTTGGTAAGTTATAGTAATAAGCAATTACCATAGCCTATCAAACATCGGTAATGTAGTCTCTGTTAATCATAGACGAACGATATTAAATTTCTTTCTAAAAAAACGTATTTGTTTTGTACTTTTAGATCTGATATTCATGTATGCTTACTAATTTGCGACTTTATTTAGTTATATCCCATCTATATATTAAGCTGACTTGAAAATTAATGGGATTTATTTAAAAATAATTATCTACAATACAGTACAATCACTCTTATATTAAACTATCGTATCTTGTCGTATTGGAAGACGTTCGTGTGCCTTATCTCTACATGTGCAAGATTTTAAACATAGTTTTAATTATGATAGTATTTCCATACTTGAATTAGAACCTAATTACAAAAAACGATTATTTTTGGAAATGGTTAATATAAAAAATTGTAATAATGCTATTAACTTTAAAACTGATACAAATCAATTAAGTAGTATATATTGCAATATTTTACATCAATAAAATTGTTTTCTATTTATTTTATATGTATAACTGCAAACAATTTTTTTTTTATTAATATGTCTGGCCCTGACTTGCATTTAAATGTTTTAACTATTTATCATTTTGTCAGCTGTCATTAATCCTACAACTTTGTAAGCAATTGCTTATTGTGATTTTCTATATTGTTTCATTTTAATTTGTATATTTTTAGCGCCTCCTGAAGATGTTTTAAATTAAAACGAAATATCGAGGTATTTATTTAGTTTTATTTTAATAGACCGAATACCCGTATAATTCTCTAATGGTATATTTTTCTACATAAATGTTATAATACGCAACAGGTACCTATTTTTCCCTAATTTCCAGATTACTATACTTTAGCTACGCAATTTCAACCAAAGCAGAATGTAGAGCTTTCCTAAAATTATAGTCTAGTTTATCAGAACTTTATACCAGCTCCTACTAGTAAATTATTTCATGAAAATACTTAGGACATTTAGGCACATTCAATGAATATTTTTAATAATTGATTTTTTTATCTAATATTATTAGTGATAAATAAAATCCTACGAGCACTTAATTGGTTGGCCAATATCTTCCTATAGTAGAATAATTGTTCATAGAAGTTATTCTTTACTAATCTACAGTAAGCTCAATGCAAAGTATTTCATCATCTAGATCGATCAGAACCAAGTTAGCAGTTGCGGGTAATGTAAACAATATAATGTGCATGTGTCTCACACAAACTCTCTACTGTACATTATAATTGAACACTTTATAGTACATTTTATCTTCTTGTTGCTGCTCCATATATATTGTTAGTAAACTTCCTAACTCGTATCACTTTAGCGAGCTTGCTTGCTCAATTTGTATCGGTATCTACGGAGATGACGAAGCAATGTCCTAAACAATAATATTTACATAATTATCTTACAACGAAAAGTTCTTTAGAAAACAAAACAACAATAACAAATTGTAGCTGGCAGATAGTTAGAAATACAGCACTTGCAAATAACATGGAGACAACGACAATAAACATAAAATCTTTATTTTTTCACACCCAGAAAGTATATCTAAGTAGCCTTGTGGCGATTTTCTTGACTTTTTAGCCATTTATGGTAATACTTATTCTTAAAAATCTTATATCCGGCGTCTACATAAAGTCTCAAAATTTATTATTATCAAGACATCGAAATGCTGGAACCCCAAAGCGAAGACACATTGTACAAGTAAAGAGAAGGTTTTAGATTAGAAAACGGGGATCGCTCAATTGGCATTAGATAGTCAGCTGTTGCAATGAATATTATAAGTTATAATTTCATTTAATGTTAAAGGAAAACGTTCTACACCCACATAACCTTTAACTTCAACTTATAGAGACGATAACTTTCTCCGACTGATTTCCTGCAACACGATTTTAAACAGAGTGTGATGATGACGGTTTTCGGAGACATAATATTTTTTGGAGCGATAAATGCATTATTAATGGAGATGGTGTCTTTAACACTAATAATTTTTATTATTGATTAGAGGAAAATCGCCATCAATTTCGCGAATAACGTTTGGTTAGGCCAAATGAACCATGCAGTTATTGGAACAATTTAACTTGCGCACCGTCTAAATGTCTAAATGCTGCTGAATATTTCAATGGTATGGAAGAAATTATAGATGACATGCATTTGACCTGCCTCGCTCTATCTGTTTCGACTAAAATATTATGTACCACCTACGAAGAACTATACACGGTGATTCTCAATATATGCGACAAACTTTAAGCGCTGATTCCTGGGGTTATTTTGATCATAAAAGTTCATAAGAACATATGTCCAAAATCGCTTAGTTCCAAAGTTGTACAATGTTTAATATTGAGTTAACATAATTAAGGTTTTTATTATAAATTAACAAAATAATTAGTAAAACAAAATTAACCCATACTATCTGTTGAAATTGGCCGCTCCCAACTGCAATACAAGCTTCTATCCTCTGTCGTATTGACTGCCGAGACCGTTCTAAAATACCAGGGGTATTTCGAATTGTTTGAAAAGCTGCAATAATACGATTTCTCAGTTCATCGACATTTTCAATGGGAGTCGTATAAACTAATGATTATAAGGCGACCCCAGAGAAAAAAGTCCAAAGAATTTAAGTCTGGAGACCGAGGAGGCCACGGTTGTGGACATCCCCGTCCTATCCATCTATCTGAATACGTATTGTCCAAAAACTCGCGAGCAACTAAACTAAAATGCGCTGGAGCACTGTCATGTATAAAATACATTTGTAATCTTAATTGCGGAACTTCTTCCAGCAGTAGGGGTATCTCCTCTTCAAGAAAATTGCGGTATGCCTCGCCATTTAATCGCATCGGTAAAAAATGTGGACCTATCAAGTGATCTCCAACAATTCCGGCCCACACATTGACAGAGAATTGATATTGATGACGGGCATTCACTAGTTCGTGCGGATTTTCTTCGGCTCATATGTGATTATTATGAAAATATATATATAATAATCGCGTTTCTAGAGAAAGTAGCCTCGTCGGTGAAGAATATTTGAGCCAAATAGTCAGGATTTTGTGCTATTTTGTGTTGCATCTATTGACAAAAAGCCACTCGTTGAACGTGATATGGATACAACAGTTGATCTTTCAATATTCTCCAAACTGCGGCCTGACTAATGTTTAAAGCAAATGCAATTTTTCTGGTGCTTGTAGTAGGATGTTCCTCAATTTCATTTAGTACCATTTCTTCAACTTGTGGAGTTCTCACTGTAGATGGGTGCTGGTTATCAGTCGTCCGTTTTTTAAAATTTCCCGTTTCACTAACACGTTTGGTGAAGCCGGGCAAATATTGAATGATGCGGGATGATACGGTTCGGGTATCGTTCTCCATAAAGACGTCTAGCAGCACGCGAATTTCCATTGGCAAGATCGTAAACGAAATGCATATCACACATCTCAGCATTCGTGTAATTCATTTTAGAAAACAGAAACTGGCAATAAACTGAATGAATACTCTGACAACTATTGACAAATATTGAATGACAAATAAACAATTCCCTCTCAACACAATAGTTTTTGAAGAACCAACTATTATATTATATCGTGTTAGCCATAGTTCATAATTTATTATTAAACATTCAATAACTTTAAAACCAAACCGTTTTGGACATATACTCATATAACTTTTATGATCAAAATAACCTCAGGAATCTGCTCTTAAAGTTTGTCGCATATATTGAGAATCGCCCTGTATAGCATTGTATTGTACACAAGGATTTATTTTTATTTATACAGTACCTACCATTATAGCTATGAGGGGAAGTAAATACTTTTATAAAGAATTAATTTTTAAATGTGAATGATCATTATAAGTATATAATTTAGACTACTACAAAGATTACCTAACTAGAATCCAAGAATTTATTGTCTTCAGCTTTTTCAATTTTATTTGAAGAAACGTTCTATATAATTTGTATTAATTAAAATGCACTCCACATAGAATATGAGCAATAAATTATTTTACCAATGTACATTAAAATATCAATAAAAAACTGCGGCGCTATCTTTGAACAAAGTGGTACACTTCCATAATGAGCATAAAACCATAAGTTTTAATGTCCGTGTGTTTTCTATAATCCATTTTCTCCGAAATGGGTGAATATTTTTAAATTTTCCTTACACATATATACCTAATATACAAAATGTAGCAATCATAATGACACTCTTCAAGCGTTCTCGTTCATCGTTACACAGTTACACATCCACTTTGTTATTTCTTCATTATAATTACTGTTAAAATAGAGATTCATTTCATAGCTTAAAACAAAATTAAATAATTTCATTTTTCAAGAAATTAAAAATTAAAAGTTCATTTCCCTCACCAATTTTTGCGCACTCTTAAGGCGCGTCAGTCGCAAACAATTGTTTAGGAATTTGAAGAAAAGGGTATCTGGCCTCAAATTGAAACATGTTGCTTTAAATCTAAGAGCTTGCTGTAGAAAAATTGTACTAGCAGCAGTTGACTGCATTGAATATGATGTCTTTATGGCAGAAAGGGGTTTATGGTAGTATGTCTGCGTTAGTTTCAACGTGACTTGTTTCTTTCTAGCTGTCTACAATACTATTATGATATGTAGTGTACGTATGTTATATGTATTTGTGAAATGTATTTCCATATGTGCTTATATTAGGTGGAATCAGCTATTGTTAGTTAAGATATGTAAATATGTGCAAGTATCCTAATGAAACTTAAGAAAGAAAATATTTTCTATGAAATTTGTTTCGTCCAATGTATCTTTCTTAGAGTAGGTACATTCTTTACTGTAGTATTTCACGTTTTCTTGTGTCTCCCTCTTTCTTTATTTTTGTCATTGGACTCTCTTGCTTTACAGCTTTTACTAGTCTTTCTTCTCATTAATTGATCAAACCGTTTCATTTGTTACTTCCTTATTGTGTTTGTCACTAGGTCCATATTTAGGTTTTCTCTGATTATTCCACCTTTACTATCTTTTACTTTTAAATATTTTCCTCTATCGCCTGAGACAAGTTCTTAAACTATTATTTAATACCTAAGGTTCACTTCCACATGGTAATGTCGGCCGAAACACTATTTTGTACATATTTTTTCTATATTTGCCTTATTTTACTTGCCAAGTGGTTTATTCATTCATTTGTTTCTTCTTCTCTTGCTTTAACTGCTGGCCTTAGGTACTTAAAATCGTATACATGTTTCAAAATGAATTCATCGAGTTTTACATATTTTTATCATTTTCGTTTTGTCTGAATTTCGTAATTTATCTCCTATTTTTCTTCCTGTCAGACTTTTTGTGGGGTCAAAAAATGATATCTAGATCCCTAAGTTTTTTTTTTGAGCTTTTTAACTTTCTAGCATCTACCATGACGTGGAAATGTGCTGATCTTGTGTATGTCTGGCATAAACCTATTCTACGTCTTTTTTAGTTATTACTTGATTTGCGTGTTTAATTTCTTCTACAATAAACTTTCATACAATTTAATTAATACAATTATACTTTTGTGATTACCATACTCTTTAGTATATCTTTTCTTTATAAATATAGGTATATATTATTATGCCAATTTTCCAATTTTAGGGTATTTCTGTATTATTTCATATTTTATGGAATAACTTTGTTAGAGCTTTTAACCCATTGTTTCTGAGATTTATTATCTTTTGTTACCGCTTTATTATTATCTTTCTGGAATTAGTTCGGCATTCATAAACTGATGCTTTTGGAAACCCACCGTCATGGTGCCGTGTATTGACATGGTTGCCTATTGAGGTTTATGAAAACAACTTCATATCACTATAATTAAAGCAATGGAGAAACCAAAGTTACGGGTATAACAAAAATAATCGCATGACAATAAATTGGGAGCTTAGTAGGACTGGCGAAATTATAAAATATATTCATAAATTATATATTATAAAATATATTCATAAATTAAAATCTAAAGCGGCATGGAGTTATAGCAAGGACTGTAGAAACTTACTTCAGGCACAAGAGATTTGTTTCAACTGAAAATCAAACTAAGCACTCACTTTTAATTAATACCGTCCTTCTACTAGCTCGCAATTATTTTTTGTTCTCTTTGTAACAGTCTTGCTCTGACTATTGTCGCTGAACTTTTCGGTGTGCATCCCTGGAACCGCAGCTTCAGTAGAAATATTCTTGTCATTCTAAACTCCCGTGAGAAAGGAGATGCAAGTGATTTTTTTAATGATCTTCTTACACTTTCTTGCCTTTTCTTATTATGGCATCGTTTTCATCGTGTGTTTTGACTATTTTCTTTCTCCGATTCTTTTTTTACTCTCTATATTAGCAGTTTCTGGAAATGTTCTCTTCAGCAGATCGCCTTTTTAAAATAAAATTACTGATGCAAAACATTTAAACCTTTAATGCTTAGAGAACAGTTTGTATGTAATTGTGCAAAATTGATGTGATATTTTATAAGCAATGTGAGATATGTTTTTTTTTTATTGAATTCTCAAATTTTGCTGTCTCACTTAAACATACCTCAGAAAAAAATTAACCTCAAATACTTTCAAATATTATTAAAATTATTATTATTATTTTTGGTAGGCAACCAACTACAAACGTCATTGTTGAAGCCGATCAAATTTTATTCAAGGAAATGATTGCCAAAGCGACACTGTTCGTGAGATGTTAAGGAATCCTTCCACATATTACGGTGCTATAAGTGGAGTCATTATTATAATCATATATCAGATAGTAGCACTGACATTCATTTTTTTTCATTATCACAAATATTAAACGTATGTTATTGATCCTCCTATGTACATACTGCAAGAAGTTCATTTTTTTCTTTCTTTTCTTTCTTTATATCTGTTTTTGGTTTGTATAAAATAAGTACTCCTGTATTTTTTGTTTTGTTTTAAGTGCAGGTTTTTTTGGTTCGGAACCTTTTTGAAGTATCTCCAAATTTAAAAGAAATAACAGTTTTAAATAAACAATAAAAATGATGGTATATCACAAAATTGAAAGATCTTTTCAATTTTTCCTTTATATTATATTGAGAGCATAACCATGATATCCCAACAGCAGACAAATCAGTACTGCACGTTACTTCAATATTTTGTACGATAGCACAACACGTTACCTACTCCCACTCCATGTCATAAGCCTGAACATCTCAAGTCGGCATTGGTAGGAATCCCTGGATAACCGTCGAATGGGTTGCATAATTCCGAGGAATTTAACTCTTAACTTTTATTTCGAGCAGAGAAATCATACATCTTTAACCTATCGCTTATAAGCTAAATATGTCTCTGAGGGTTCCATCTATCACTCTTGAGTTTTTCTGCAGCCTGTGTACGTTTGCGTTGAAATTATGCAACAAAAGCAAATATGCAGCAAATATATTCCACTCGAAACTCTATAGCAGCAAAAATACAATGTTATGATGCTTAATAGTGGAAATTAGTCGTACCCCTAGTAGATCTACCTATTAAAATCTCCACAGAAGGCTTCCATGTACTTGCTGTATATCATTATTAAAACCTTAGCCTGCTACCTCTGCCTAATGTATTGTGTAAATTATCAAGGTTGGGTGTTCTGCGCTTCGCTTTCATTTATTTTCCTTTGAATCATACCTATTACAGGATCACTAAAACGATACAGGCGCCGTTATGTTACTGACACATGATTTACGGCAAACTATACATCAGCTGAAATTCGATTTAAAACCGGTGTGAAAAGTTAATAAAATGCACGCCTGAACATCGAGAATTTTTGCACAGCGGTGAAATATTAGGAACCGATTTTTCATCGTGGGATCGATTTAGAAAGTTCTTATTTTAACATGTACTGAGTTATGAGAGCATTAACATTTTCCAATCCAATTTACTGCTGTGGGGAATGCCTAATAAACATACCATTAACTTAATATCAATTATTTTAGTCAATACAAACTACAGCATCAAAACATGATTAGAAAAATTATACTTCTGCATTTCTTTGTTGTTATTGTGCACTTTGCGTAACAAAGCGTCGCAGTCGTAAATAAATAAGTAATTAGTGGTTTTTCCAGATAATTCAAAATTTAATATTCATTATTAGGGGATGATCTAGTGCATTTTTTTACACGGTCGTAATTGCTTGCCAAACATTGTATTGATAAATTGCCAGTCCCTAATTTATATTCTAGAAAAGCGTCAGCTTTTAGTTAGTTTCCACTTGTAAATCATTTCTTAAAAAAATATGATATAGTTATTCCAATCACATAACCAATTCTGATTTAGTAATGCCTAAGTTACATCTTTTTAATTTTGAAACAATAAATTAATCTAAATGAACATCTGCGCTCAATTAATACCACGTCGTGTTGGCAACATTTTTGCATTTTGGTATCTAATTTTGGCGAGAATTGATGGTAATTTTAAACGAGTATGAATAAATTTCTGTTCGATTTGACTTTTTAATTAAAATCTGAAATATGCGATTGTGCGTTTTTCTATTATTTTAATCAGGTTTTATAAATTTACTGCTTGCCATTTAAATCACTGGACCAGCGGCACACTCATTTCGACTGATATCTACATGCTGGTAATTCTTTTCTAAATCGATGCACTATTGATAATATTTAAATTAGAAGTTTCGGAGAAGTTGCTAGCTATTATTAGTTTATTTCTCTACAAATTAACTGTAAAAATGATTAATATTAGATACCTTTTAGTTTATAATTGGAAATAACAATCTTTCCAAAGCAAAAAAAAATGTATATACTATAAGTGCAATAAGTATATATAATATAATGGGTGTACACTGTGTTCCAGTCCGTTATCATGATAGTATATAGCATACGAGACGCGTAAAGAATTCAATTTATTATAAATAATCAAATAGTTTATATTCCATTATGAATATACTTATAAATTTCTCTAATTTTAAATTGATTACCCAATCATAATTAAGTCGTTCCTTATAGTAATATTTGTCAGTGGCAGTTGAGGCTTGGAATTTTTATTACTTGACAATCGTAATAATGCAGTTATATTTATAATAAAATTACTATTGCTGATATCACCATATCTAGGACTCTCATGTACAAAAACAGTATGCTTGAGTCTACTCATGACTTGTTCTGAGCCACAAAATATGTCTTTTCTTTCTTTTGGTAGCCTTGAACTTAGCTCTAAACTCGGCAATTAATTGCGAAAGTTTATGCTCAAGCACACTTAGATATATATTTGCCTCTTATATTTAGTTATGCGTTTTTATTTTTTTCATTCAATTATATTGGTAATAGCACGGACAATCTTATAGAATTGCTTGATACATATTCATAGGAAACTTTTGAGAGTCATTTTTGAAATATAACTTCTATGGTGTAAATGCAAATGCAGATGTCCAACTTTTGTATTTATTACAGACGCACATAGTCTGAACATCCTTCAGAGCTTCGCCAATATCAGTGGCTTTTTATTTTTGTTCCACGCTTCTTGCAGTTGTGCCCAAATTATTGTTGCCGATGCTGGAAGAGCTTTTCGAACTTGCCGATAAAATTTCTACTAAACAAGGATTCTGGACTCTGGACTTTTGAGCCGACAATTCCATAAACCTATTTTTCCTCTATGTTCCAGTAGTTCGAAATATTCGCGCCATACCCTAGCAGCATGTTTGGGGCCATTGTCTTATAGTTGGTGGAACATAAATTTTTGCTAGTTGATCCGGGCGCAATGACATTCTTCTCCAAATTTCTATGCAGCCTCTGTTTTTAGTATTTATATTTAAATCTTTTACGGAGGTTTCGCCAAAACAATCCAAAATGATCGTTGATCCTCCACCATGCTTTATTGTGGTTATGATGCAGGATTTAAGTACTCATTCCACCATTGATCTAAGGACAAGCGTTCTTTCGTTCGAGTCGAATTTGAAGCATTTAGACTCGTTAGTCCAGAGCACTTATTTCCATTCTTACAAGAACCAGTACTTGTGCTCCTTTGTTCATGCTAAAACCGTTTTGCTTTATTTCTTTTGCGTAGGAACGATTTTGACGTAGCAATGCTTCGTACAAGTCTGCTTTGCGTCAGCGCTTTTTCATTGTTGTGAAGCTAACCGAATTTCGGTGAGAAATATTTGTTTCGGTTGCAATTTCTGGCGCCATTTTTTTTATCTAATTCGTTCTTTATACACTATTATTGCTGATCTTCTGTTGGTGAAAAACCACCGATCTGATCTAAGAATGAGCTAAATAGTCTGTACAATTAACTTTAATTCAAATACTGCAATGTGCAAAAAAATAACATAATTACAAGCTACGTAAGTATGTGTGCGAATATAGTTAATACTAGTTCGGGAATGGAATTGCTATATGCAATATAAGTTGTTATACAGGCGTATTAAAACTGATTTTTCGATTACCTGATTTACCAGAATCGTGAAAATTTGGGGATTGAAATGTTATCTATTCATTAAAATCACACCGAATTTGTTGTATGCAATGATTGCAATAAATCGATGTACCGAATGTCGTTATTGTATTGGTGTGGATGCCAAATATCGAAACTGGAAAATCTAAATGTTATAGGAAACGAGAGGTAATATTAATTCATTATTTGACGTGTTATTCGTTTTCAGGTCACGTAATGAAATACTTCTTGTATTATAAATAGCTACCTTCAATTACATCCATCCCCAGCGTCTTATCAAATGAAAAGGAATCTCAAATGACAAACTTTGTAGTTTGTTAACAATTTATTCCTCGGTATTGCATATTTTTATGCAACAATGTTATTTAGTATTACATCAAGACAATCCTTATTCGTCTTATTCATTAATGAATGCATAAGAAGCGTCTCTAAAACAAGGGATATGTATTAGTCAAACTTGAAATTGCAAATACCGACACAGAAATGAAAAATATTTTATTTTACTAAGAATAGTTCTAGATATGTAATAATGATTAAACTCCAGCTCACTTCACTAAAACGGCGATGAACACAAAGAGTAGGGAGTTAATATTACATCATTCTACAGCAATTTTAATAGTCTTGTCTTTGAAATACAGTTAGTAACTACATGGAAAATTCATTTAAAGACGAAATTAAATAATGATAGATAGCGCATAATAGTGTTTCACAAAATGTAAAGGTCTATTATTCGAATAATCGATTTTACTGTTTTACAAGTGGTAGGCTCAAGGAAATGTTTGTTACACGATGCGTGCAACATCGAAATAGCGCAGCAAGAGGGGTGAAACGCTAATGGGAGGTAAATGAGCGTTTCCGTTGTGAGCACATCTGAATGTATTGGTTAACAACCGTTAAACGTATGAAAGTAGAAAGGAAATTATAGGTATTTGCTCAATAGCCCTGATGTTGAAAACTTACAGGGTAGCAACGGTTAGCTATGATCTATACTAAGGAAAGACATTTGCATCAAATTATTTCTTTGAAATAAAACAGAGTAACTTCATGAATTTAGTGTATTTCTCGCATTTTTTTGATGGTCTTCCTTATTCGTATGTGTAATGGTTTTTGAGATTTGCAATTTTGTCAAAATTTTGAGGATTGCACTATCTCTACCGAAATTAAATATTTTATATGGTGTTGTTGGAGATAGCCTGCTGATGAGAGTGCAAGCTTATAATGTTAGATAACAATCTCTACAGCAGTAACCAGTCATAAGTGATTTTTTTTTGAGCATGATGAAGTATATTTTTCCACCTTCAAAATAGTTGCCTTTTAAGCGCTATGGTAATATCTTCAGCAAACAAAGTAATATTACTCACACTGGTAAAGCATAGATAAATATTAAAAACATGAGAGCCTATATCCTATAGAATGAACCCTTCGAGAACACTTCCTCAAAGCACTTTAGATTCATAATTAGTTATGATTACCCTTTGCTTTCGATATAACAAATAACTTCTAACTCATAGCATGTTTCTGCTGTCATCAGAGTGGTCTGGATAAGGACTCTGGTTTTCTAATTCCAGTGTTCTAATAGTAGCCAATGAATCGTTTGTGCACATATTATTATGTAAAAAGCATGATATACGTCTATTGCCTGCTATACAACGATTCGACACCTTTTTTACGCGTAAAATAGGATTAGAAACATCCAGAATCTGATATATCCACCTCTGTGTACATATATCACAGCCGACGGAATTAGAAAGCTATAGTCCTTATTAGGGCTATACCTTGATGACGGCAGTAGAAGCACTGCTGAAACGTCGAATTTAAGCAGACGATGGGAACGGCCCGAATACAACTCATATCCAAAAAAAGTTCTGGACTATGTTGACGACTAATGCCATAATAGTTCTGACAGAAATATGTTATTATTGACCCTATCAGAAGTTTAAAGAGCCCTTGATAGGTCAATAAATAAAGCAAGGGTAAAATGCCAGTATCAACATTTAAAAGTGCCTGGTTATTAAATTTAGGTTTCGGCTGGGATTAGGCTATCGGCTCTGAATCCCTTTGTCATCCAGTTGGGTGCATCCATTCTCGCAGCCTGTAGAATAATTTGATAGATGGCTAAGCGTGGTAGCCACATTTTGCTTGTCGCCCATCCGTGTTGGGCGTGAGGTTGGTCCCAAAGTTGAGAGGAGGTGTAGTGGATGGGGGGGGGCAAGGGTTGAACAAGAACGGTTCTTCTTCTGTTCTTCTCTCTCCTGGTTCCTCTTCCTTGTATCATTTTTACAGGTTGCAGTTTACATTAACTAGCCCATGCTTGTCTTTATTATACATATATATTGTTATATTACCCTTGAGTGTAAACAAAATTTGCCCAGGGCTTAAATATTTTATTCACAATTCAGTTTCATCATTCATTTTCAATCTCTTAATTGACAAACTACATAACTTTTTGAAAACAAAACTATCAACATAGGGCGAGTTCACTTACTAGATACGTTACGAACATCAAATTGTCAACATTAGTTCTGACATATAAACACATCAAAAAAGGCCTCTTACAATTTCAGTTTCTAAAACCTTGGTGGTATGGAAAGGCGATAACAATATATATATTTTTCTTTTTTTTTTTCTTTTTATTTATTTCTAACCGCTCCTTTCGAGCTTTTCAAATAAATAAGTGATCTGCATGTGTATATGGGCGACCGTTACTCAATTTTTTTTCCTCCAAATCAAATTGCCAGTCGCGTGAGGCGACGGCATCACAAAAGTTGTATGAGGTTAATTAACAATCGCAATTTCAGAAGTGAACAATCACGAGAAAATGTTAGTAATAGCATGCAGATGAGAATTTCTTTGTTTTTTTTTTCTAAATTTACAATAAAAATATATACAAAATATAATAAACCCTATGGTTTTCTTTTGTTGTTTTTTCGTTAATCGTGGGTACACTGAGAAAAATGAAAATGTCGGTACAACAAAAATTATTTTGGACTTTTTGCATTCACTCATTTAGTTTTCGTTTAAATCAGCACACTTAAATTTTATTGGAAAACAGTAACCTCATTGAAAGAAAATGCATATTTTAGTTAAATTATATACATATGTTAATTCAAACAATTATTTGCTTTAACGGTCACTGAACTACAAAATTAGTTAGCTGAATGCATGCGCGGTCGATTTGAATAAACTTCTATTTTAATTCAACATTAAAATTGATTAATTGATTTAAACATTCCGGTAGTTTGAACATATGTAAATAGAAAAATTTGTTGAGTGAAACAATTATTGGTTGAATCAACACATCTTTTTTTCTCGGTGTAAAATAAAGCTTTATGCTCAATAGGGAATAATAATTTTCTTTTATTTTTTTTTAAGATAAAAGAAATTTGAGAACGGTGTAAAGAGCCGGTAGTCAAAAAATAAAAGGTGATGTATATGGCCATTGTAAAACTGTGTTGGTATAACGAGTATAAGTGAACCTATTTAATTGAAAAAATGCAGCAGTTTTTCATTCATTAATATTTTACACCAGATAAACAATTTTTCCTATTTAAATACCTAGGATATCTTTGATGAAATTTTTCTAAATCATATGTTCAAAATTTATACAAAAATGCTTCATTACCTGGTTACGATTCAGCGTTTTCGTCATATTTTATTGTCGCAAGGTTTAGAACTATCGATGAAAGGTAGAAAGTATTTTCTTTTATTTATTAAATCCTGCAAATATTGGACACTATCTTCTATTACATAATACGAATGCATAAAATGAAACAATGTAGGCAGGGGCGGAACAAACACTGGCGTAACCAGTGCCGTACAACGGGACCCACACTCACTGGGACCCCGACCCTGTCCGCTCTCGTTAGGGGTGTAATAAAGCAATAAATAAAATCCATTTTTTTAAAATTACTTCAATAATAATTATAATACAGCAATTGCACTAGGTACATGTAATGTCGTGAGTTCGATACAGTTTTAAAGGCACTTCAGGAAGAGGAAAGAGAATGTAATAAATATTTGAGACATCAAATATTGTGACGACGTTTCTTTCTGTATGTGATGTTCTCTTTAATTTTGATTTATCTTTAGCTTTCGTTAAAAGATAATCTATCGCGCGCTCACTTTTCGCTCATGAACTTTATGAGTTACCCTTGTAACAGCGTCTTCGTAATTCTTGTTTCGTCGGTAGCGGCGCTAGCGAAGATCGCTGTCAGCTGTGCGATTGTAAATTGCGCGCGAAGATGTTTGTTTATGTCGCGTAGTCACACATCGTACAATTATTAAAATTAACCCTAGTGAAGTAACTACAGTGCGTGACTGATTACCTAAGGTTCCTGCTTCAAGTACGCAACAAATATAATATATTTTAGTGAAACAAATACTTAGTTTTCGCAGTTTTATTCCCCAGATCAACAACACGATAAAAAAAATGTATAAGTGTGTAAATACAGGTAAGCAAAATCACAAACAATATTTAACATATAACAATAACAAATATATATATAAATACCAATCAATTACGGTGAAATACTCGTTTTGGCTAACGGAGTTTTCGGTTAATTTGCCGCGAAGACGCGAAAAATAAATGTACAAATATATATATACCGGGGTTTTCGTTTAATTCATGACGCTCATCGGATTAAACGTTACGAATGAAATATCAATAATTTACGGCAGTAATTGGTCTACGATCATTCTCGTATTAACAATATACAAGGGGGCGGCATAAAAATCTGTTCGCGAAACAAAACAATAAAAGTAACAATCTCGCCGCGTAACCAATTAATTCGTGGGGCGGAAGGACTATAAACGCGTCACCCCGAATGACGACAACAGAATACAGTCCTGCAGGATCGGTAGGCGGTTATAGTCGCATCACCCCTTGAAACGACAGCATACTATAACTTTGCAAGAACGGAAAACAAACTGTAAACGCGTCACCCCTAAGGACGGCAACAGAATACAGTCCTACAGGATTGGTAGGCGGTTATAGTCCCATCACCCCTTGGGACGACAGCATACTATAACCTTGCGACAACGGAAAACAAACTGTAAACGCGTCACCCCGAAGGACGACAACAGAATGCAGTCCTGCAGGATTGGTAGACGGCTACAATCGCATCACCCCTTGGGACGACAACGTATTATGGCCAGGAGAGGTTCGGGAATCGGCGGAGTCTGCAACGATCGCTGTTGATGCACGGTTTATATAGGCAAGCGGCGCTGGCGAGGATTCGAGCGTGCGTAAAGCCAACACGGACGCGTGGGGATATAGCGTGCGTAGATACAATGTGCGCCGCGTGGAGGGGACGCGATAACAAACGCCGGCGAAAACAAATGAACGAAATAAATGCGGGCGTAACGAGCGTATCAGGAAAAATTGATTAAATAACTACAATTTATGATAAAATAAAATGCTAACTCAAAATATATACTGAAATCAATTTTTCCGTGTAACGACACGTTACAATACAAATTAATTTACTCGATTAATCTTTTTCGCAAAGATTGAAAAAGAAATTGTTAAAAAAAATAATTGATGCCACGTTTTTCTTTATTGAGACAACCCAAGAAAATTGAAAAATCGATCAAATGAGCCAACTTTTCCTTATGTTTCCGATATTAGAGATGAACAAGGAAATGCAACTGATATAAAGGTAACAGTTTGACTAGTTTCATTTCATTTCACTTCCACCCAGAATTCTACCGCGCCTGGCGAATAAAAATTACCTTGCCTTATAACTTTTAACTTAATGAATTATTCATTGGGACCTACTTAAGTGCAAGATGAATGGAAGAAACATTCTTATCGATATCAAATACATGATCCGTCTTATAATAGTATAATAAGTGTTACAGTTTTATTGAAATTAATCGAAGGATAGACCACTTTAATATTTGATTTGTAAAAGCTTCCATGACGTATATTTCAAATAGCTGTTAGAATATTAATTTTTGGGGCATTTTCCCAAACAATTTTAAGTTATGGAAGTGCTTACTTATTATTAATCAACCAATCAAGCTAATTATGGGCTTATTTGTTAACCTTCCAATTTATATAACATGTAGCCGGCATATGTTGCATAAATTCATTTCCGTTAATTTTATAGGTGCTTACTAATTTTAGTAATAATATCAATCAAGGATTCAAATTAAAATTGCCCGAAAATTGGTTGCGGTAACTGTAAATGGATTGTTCGCAATGTGATACTGAAGCCCAATTTAATGTTAATAAGTAAAAGCTCTAGTATGAGTTAGTATGGGAAAATAAGCCGCTTTAATTTAATTCCTGAATGGGGAGTTTGAGAATAATTCACGTTCATGAATTCTAATTAATATCAAATCACGGTTGTGTCTTGACCGAAAGCATTAGCCGATACAACTGAATAATTTAAACAGTTTTGTTACAATTTCCATTAGCGAATATTTATTTGTTTGTTTCCCTAAACACAAATTTTGAATTCGTAACAGGCGATTATTAAGCAAATGGCTGCGTGCTCTGTGAATATTTGAACAGTACGCTGGTTATTAGTTACACATATTTGAGTTTTAAAGCCATTTGTTCCAATTAAATTATAAATATCTGATCCCTTTAAAATGTGAAATATATAAATATTGTTTAAAATACAGAAGAAAGATTAAAATTCTCTGAAATAGTAAACGTACAACTTTTTTTCTGCTATATGTGTACCTCACAATAATTTTAGTATGCTTGGCGAATTAAAGAATTAAATATACATTGTTATTTGTCCCACGGGATCTTGTTTGAGCGCTCTATTTGTTGAATAGTTGAGTCTTGTCGTAAAGAATTAATTGAGAAAAAAAAAACGTGTTTTGTCAATGCAAAGTTAGTCAACTTTAACACCCTTTCTGGATGCATGTCAACACAAACATTGAGTTTACTAAATCCAGGAAGAGATGATTTAATGTTTTGCGTTATTTTAAAACAACATAAATAAAATTTTCGGGCTTAAATGAAAATTAAATCCAACTCAAAACAGGAAAGTTACGAAACTTATGGTTTGATCTACACATAATACACTTTGTTTTGCGTTAACCCAAAAATTGTGACACAATATTTTATGTTGAATTAATCCAATATTTTCTTTTAGCGCGACCTGTAAATCTAAAGCCGCGTCCACATATTCCCAGGCTGTTAGTAGCAAAAACAAAACTGTCATGGGAAAATGTGTGTGACATCAGTGTTTCATTGGAGATACACATATAAGGACGTGTAACTAAATAATTTATTTCATGTTACTATTTTTTGTTTAAAGATAGTTCAGATAAGGAGTAATTATGTGTAATTATAAAAAAAATCATCATACGTATCAAATTGCATAAAATAGTCCTTAAAGTAAAGTTTTTAAATCGATAATAATATTTAACAGTTTGTGAGAGCATATGTTGGTGGCTCATTTCATCTTCATTTTTGTTAAAATTACGGCTCAAATCGAAACCAAATATCTAATTCTATTGCACACTCACCGGTCACTTACCATCTCTGGGAATAACAAAGTTTTAAATACCGCTTTTTTCGTATACAGAATTGGTAGGTAATCCAGGCCGGGCATAGAGGAATGAACGTAACAAGGAATTATATTGTCACGCCTGAGGTTAAAAGCAGCCCTATGCTGATAACATTGTAATGCTTTTAAGAGGATCGAGCGAGAAGGAAATTTTTGCAGCCCTCCAATAGGTGATTGACGCCATTTGTAACGAATACAGAAGAGAAAACCTGAGCAAAACCAGAACAATTAATCAGGAAGAAAATAGTGGAGCATTGTGTACAATCCACTGTCCAAAATGTAAAACATCTCAACATCTGGAAAGGATTACTAACAATGCAAAGTTACTTGAGGGACTTGAAGAATATGTGGAAAATCTGAGGGTTAATCTTAAAAGCATTGCCTTTATGTGATGACAGTAAGTCTAACCACAAGCTATGGAGGTAAGGCAAAGTATGACAAAACCATAGTAAAATTTATATCCATAGAAAGAATCACAAGTACAGCAATCACTGGAGCAATATTCTCTTCCGCGTCATTGGCGTCAGAAACTTCTTTAAAACTTACCACTCTTATATATTTTTGTAGAAGGGGAGACACCTTGGGCACATAGCGAATCAATTGCCACATATAGATCACCCAATGTAGAATGGCTGGCGACGCAGTAGCATTTGTGTAAGGTGAGGGTAGATAGTACAAGCGCCCTAACTTGATTTGAAACTCCTAATATATGCTGCGGAATGTACTTAGCTCTAGGCACCATCTACCCCTCTCTTTCGCACAGCTATCTGCACTCTTTCCTCGAATGCGCATCTCAGAGGCCATTCTATGTTGGGCGACCTATACTTATGTCTATCTTGGCGAACAAGCTGCCGAAAGCATTTTCGGAAGTATCTTGCAAATGCTTTTGAACAGGATGTGTGCTCGACCAGTGATTGATGCATTGTTCACAAGATCTTTCCCAAGCAAAGATAGATAAAGATGCAACGAAAAAACATTGCCGCAGGTAGACATATGCTGTGTACGGACAAAGTCAAAGACAAAGTGTCAAGATATATTTTGGTTATCATACTACGATTTTTCAGACTCAAATATATGCCATTCAGATGCATGTTAGAGAGATTTTAAATAAAAATAGAGAGATCAATAAAAATTTTAAGTGACAATCAAGCAGTGCTGAAAACACTAGTCTCACATAACTGCATTTCAAAGCTTATCAGGGGCTCTAATATTTTGGGCGAATAATAATCTATAATCCGAATATCCGAACACTCACTCATTCATCAAAATGAGGAAGCAGATGCTTTTATCATAAAAGGCACTGGTATAGTACCTATGGTAACTAAATATAAAATCAATTTTTCTTATCACCTTCTATCATCAGCAGTAATTAAACTAAATAACTATACTAAAACCATCCTTATTTATACCTAAAAATAGCATGGTAGGGTGATTACGACCATGGCTGACTGTGGTCATTCTTAATTAATCACTAATCCAAACTTCCGGAAATAGAAGGTTACTATTTCCTTTCTCTTGTCGTTATAATCTATAAATACTAAAATTTAAACGTCCTAAATCTGAATTCATTTCTATTTAATTATAATAATAACTTAATTGTATATGATTGTTTACATTCTTAATTGATTTTTCATCTTCTACTTCAAGATTCTCTTCAAGCATATATAAGTGTTACACTGGATCTGTAAGAATTCGAAATTCCATGGAATTCCAGAAAATCACTATTTTGTCTAATTTCACTCCATTTTGTTTAAAGTTTCGCATATTTATGATATTTATATTATCGTCATCATTTATTTTGTCTACTGTATTAACAATTGCCGATCAGCGGATCCCACGCTACTGTTCAGAAGCGCATGCGAAGTTTGGGAAGAACAACGCAAATCGCCATTCTTGCGCTCTCTTGTAGAGAGAAGTAGAACGAGTAGCGAGAACACGGGATGACGATTCAAGATAGTTTATAAAAACCTTGACATTGTTTTTCTGAATTAATTAGTTCGTGGAGTCCGAATCAGTTTCTTCAAATCTTCTTTTGTTAAATTCTGTAATTTACCCAAGTTTGAAAAATTCGAGAACGGAAAGCAAAATCTTTCCTCGCGAAGTGAATCTGTTTATGTGTTAAAACCGTTCGAACAAATCCTTTTGTTTTATATAAAATTATTGTACCTTTAATATTTCGGATTACGACAAGAATAAACTTACTTCTCTAAACTTCTCTCTCTATCCGTTGATTTATAATTTTGTATAGAAAAACTTCACAGTTTTCTTTTTGGTAAAATTTTTACACGACATTATATTAATTTTGTTATCTTGTTATTTTGTTATTATTTGTTTCGTCTTCTTCAGTATATTTTGTTAAAATTACCATCTCTTTTATTTCACTAATTTTTAAATTCATTATGTCCCCTCAACAAATGTTTCGGAGAGGAAATCTTAAGCAGAGAGGCGATGAGCGTGGAACATTTTGACAATCTTAGGCAATGCCTGTTTCGACTGATTGAGAAAAACAGCGTTGTGAAATATCTTCGACTAACCACTCAACTAATCGCTACCAAAAAAAAGATCGTTTTCTGCGGTACTCTTGGTCAAAAGAGCAGGTTGATTATCTGTAAAACGGGTTGGTTGCATTAGCATCAGAGTAAAGGAATTTCGGGAAAGTAATTAGGCTGACCTCTCCAAAATTAGCAGATAAATAACCCGGGTCCGTTACAGATCTATGGAACGTTTTAAATTTAAGATGAGCTACATGCTCCTTCCACCGAATCTTTTAGTTTGTCCATTGTATGCTTAAACACAATCTTTACAGAATATTTTATAAATTTCTGGTTGCTCTAAGCTCTCTAGATGACTTAAGACTTAAAACACCGTTAAGACTAATACTTGAAGTAGCAGCAATTTTAAATTCTCACTCGTTACCACCCAAAGCAGGAAAAATTTTGTCAAAATTTGTTCAATAAAAATGTCGCCGTTAACGGGTTAAGTAAACTATGTATCACAAAGTTAATAGCGGTTACTCTAAATGTTTGATGAATGATTTTTTTTCTTCTGGAATTAATCTCTTATTAGTATGGATTCTTTACATATATCTATTACTATTTTTTCTAATTTGTTATGTTAACATATTTCGGAAAGCGACTTTGATGTGTATTTCCTCTTCTTACGCAAATTTAATAGGGGGAAATGTAGAATGAAAATTCTAAATTTTCCTGTTCAAGAAAATCAGTGACTGAGTGTTTAGCCGTACTAAAAACGCAAAAGATGACATCGACGTATCCAAGCGGAAACCCCTGGGAAATATACCAGAGCATTCTTAAGATCAGTTTCAAATTTACCTATAAAGGGGATATAGTTATAAGAAGCCGTTTCTTCAGTTTTTTGGTTAATGGTAGAAGAATCAATCTATGCGTTTCATCGTTAATGAACTATTTATCCTGCAAGATTTTTTCAGCGAACAGTGAATTACATCAAACAAAATTAAAACTTTACTCTCGTTAAATTCAACTTTTTCTCAATAAACGCATATAAGTTATTAACTGTCATAAACAGAAGCTGCACAAGCTATATACGGAACAAATAAGTTGGACTGTTTTTGTCATTGGAATAATTGTTCTAGTTTAGTACATCCGAGTGAGCGCAATTCACAAAA
Source organism: Protaetia brevitarsis (assembly GCA_004143645.1). Taxonomy (NCBI): domain Eukaryota; kingdom Metazoa; phylum Arthropoda; class Insecta; order Coleoptera; family Scarabaeidae; genus Protaetia; species Protaetia brevitarsis. The sequence continues at coordinate 2,707,682 of RXPK01000186.1, forward strand.
TTAAATCAGAGTCAGCTAATATAAAATAAGGAAGTGGTAGGAAAGTGCTACAATACTAAATTATAATGTTTATAAAATGCCAGGCATTTTTTTAAAAAAAAATTTTAAAAAAAGTAATCAATTATCAAATTCATTATGCTTATTTTAATTTAAATTTCACTAATTTTGCTTTTGATTGCAAAATATAAATAAAAACATACATAATATGTTAAATTACTCTCGCGTTACATCAAAGAAACACTAATTAAACATCAGTTAGGTGCTGTGACAAAAACATTAGGACAGTGTTGTACTGTTTTTCACATAAAAAGAGGCATGGAATATTACTTAATTAAAGTATTATTACTAACAGGGAATATATGGAAATTCTGTACGCTTTCCATAAAAAAAAATGTAGATTCTGTCATTTATATTCCATATAGCAGCTTAGTTCTATCTATATGTTCAGTGTTTCTGCAGTAGAAACCTATAATTGCTAACCGCATCCTCATGTAGGGCTGGTAATTAAGTTATGTAAATTGTTTTGTCCCCCGGTTGCCACATTTTGGAGATATTTAACAGGATATGTATGGGGATTATTTGTTTTTAAAGAGCTGTAGTATTTACTAGATTACTACAGAAAAAATAAATTCAATGGGGAATTAGTCTAATTTCCAATAAAGTTTTCTGAAGAAATGTAGCCATTGTTGTAAATATATATAAATAACAAATAATAATAATAATAGTTCATGTCATAAGAAAGCCTTAACATTTCCCTTGAAATTTTTATCGTCGACTTATTGTTTGTACGCACAAGTCAAGTATTTTTTTCTAAATATATGCTATGAGTAAGTAACCAGATCTTTGGCTTTATTCAAAAATTCGAAATGTAAAGAAATTTTTGCTTTGTTGATATCACACGATCTCATTCATAATAGTACATGTAGCACAATTCAGAAATTACTACTACATGTTTGTAATGCAGAAATTTAGCGTGTTTTTGTGAAATTATTTATATTGATAAGTGCAATTTTTTGAAAAAAAAACAGTTTAATAATAATTCTGGTTTATAATATCTTTATAATTATGTTCCTTGAATCAACATCCTAGCGTCAGCAAGTATTAAAGACATTAACTGGTTGTATTTTTCTTATCTATGACATAGTGAAATTAAAAATAATTTAAATGTGACTAGGAGGAAGAAAAAATAGCAATCATAGGCACACTGATGCTAGAATATAATTTTAAGGAAAATAGGTATAAAGATAATATAAAAATCCAGATTCCAGTAACGACAGTACAAACAGTTTAGCATTGTTTACGCGAGAGGAAGAACTTCAAGAGAATTTCGGTGGTCCGTCACTTTGACATGTCGGATTTTTTACCCTCTCCTTTGGTAGTACGAACTACCCTCCTTACTACAGCTTCGGCATTACTTTAGGATAGGTTTACGAAGATGTTTGTTCTTTGCTGAGTCTCTATTACTTTCGTTGTGAAGATTTTTGAGGACAAGTTGCCAATATAGTGTCAGTTCTTGAGCGATAACAGAGTTATTCTTAAAGGACTGTCCGAGATAAACGTTCTCACGCCGTTTTGAACCTCATCCCTGTAGTCTTACCACCTCTCACACTCAAAGAAGGTGTATTGGATGGTATAATAATAATAATAGTAATCCGTTTATTAATCCAACAGATCAACATCCAATTACAGGGTTATATGTACCCATAAGATTAAATGCAAAGAGAAACTTGGTATGCAATTGGTATCTCGCATTCTTTCTCGCAGTCTATTTTTTTGTGTCACTGATCTTGAAGTGGTACAGGTATGTCTTGAAGCGAGTGTATCCTGTCACTAAATGTAGGTAATACGATATCCTACCGTTTTGACAGCAAGCCAACACTTAAAGCGATTAGTTACGCAAGTGTTGACTCTGAGCTTTCACACTGCTTACGCATCCTAAATGAAGTGGGCACCCAAAAGAAAATAACATACCCTGGTTCCTAGCCACTGAATTTATTGAAGACATACTGAGTGAGACAGTGAGAATGATTAGAACGTTACTGGACTAGGTCATTCTAAACTAAATAGATATATGCTAAACCATAGGCCTGTCAGATGACGATATTTGCAGATTCTGCCAAGAGGAGGAAGAAACACTAGTTTACATTGTGCCAGTGCGACAGCCTGGAGAGGTCAAAGTTTCTAGAGAATGAAGAATCCCACAGCTAACAGCTACATAAAGGAGCCGCTCTCAAAGATGATAGGCCTAATTGAGCGGGTAAAGTTGGAAAGCTTCTTCTAGGACAAAAGGTATCACAATAGATCTTCGTATGATTACCCCAATCATAATATAATCTGTCTGTCAGTGTTCTCTCTCCTAAATTTTATCAAGGCTTTCGTCCAAACTGTGGTACCCTTAACCTGAGCTCGGAAGCACTGCCATTTATTGAACAGGTGGTCACTCACCGCTTACCTGTCTACTTTTCGTTTTTCAATCTCGCATCACTAGTATTTTATTGGCGAAGTGTCAATCCAAACACGTTTCCTAACCGAATTCTGCACATTGAAGATACTACTAAAAATTTTGTTTATTTAACGTAGTAATCGTTTATAATTCGCACCTACATTATGTAAACGTTTATGATAAACTCTTTTAAATATTAACTATCTATAGAATCTATAGAACGTTAAATAAATGTTGAAAGTATCAACTGTTCGCAAATGAATATGTAGTTCATTTATATCTACTGTTACCGTATGCTTACTGCTTGAAATAAACGTTAAAACTAATCAATGAATAAACGTTTATATTTACAAAATACGTCAAAATGCGTCTATGCTAAATATTTAGGATACTCGCTTTTAACAATAACGGATATAATTGTATTTTTGGATAACTCTTGTTCGATTCAACGTTTAATTGCCGCATTATATAAAAGTTTAATAGTGATTTATTACTTTTACTAATAATCGCATTCTGCCAAAACGTATTAAGAATAAATAAGTTAGTAGAATAGCTATCAAAATACAATAATACTAAAACCACTACCTGCACCTCCATCTTAAAAATATTTGGGGCGCATAATTGGAAGCATTACATTTTTAAATTTTAAGAATTAACATTTTGTTACTGCAAAGTGCAGACATATATTTAAATATTTAAATCAATTAATCTGTGAATATAATGAACGTATGTACGATCTTTAGCAAATTAAATCTGAATCTAAGCTCCACAAACCTTCGATTATTAATGCAATCGAAGCTACAGCACACTAAAATGTAATTAAAAATGATTTGCAATCAATTCCGAATTATGAATTGCTCGGTACGTAGTACTTGTAGCTTCGGTTGCGTAAATAATCAAAGATTTGTGGAGCTTCAATTCGCATTTAATTTGTTAAAGATGGTACATGTGGCTTAGTTATGTTTTTAGGTAGGAACGTAGATGCTATATTTCTTGCTTATTATATATTCTTCTATACAGATATGAATGAATTCAAAATTCTCCATCTATATCACGGACTTAACGTTTTTCAAAATAAAGCAACACAACAGATACAATACATACGTACAACTAATACCATCGTTAAAAATGCGAAATTGCAACTGAAAGTCGACAAGTTTTCTGCAACAGTGACGACAAACAAGTAGCTGTAAATACTGGCAAACACTAGATATACATTTCTGTCTCGCGACTCTCCGAGAGAAACTTTGGAAAAGAATATACAGCAACAACGTTAAAATATAGTTTTTCGTTTATTCGCCTAAAATATTCTATTTACGGAAACTGCTTTGGTAGGATATAATGAAGATAGAACACATAAAACAGCAAGCTACGTTTGTTCTCCAACCAAATTTAATTGCACTAATATTTTGTTATTACATCTTAAACAATCACCAGTCATTATCCGCTTGGTAATGTTTTAGTAGATTAATTTTGATCGTTTTGGCGTCGTAAATACATGTATATGTACCAGATATATTTCCCGTATTTATCGCTGAATTTAACACTTTGGATACGTTAAAACAATAGACAATGAAATCCATGGCGGTAACATATGGATTAATGTGGAGTGCCTATCATTAAAATGAGCAGATGGATTAATATTCTGTAATATGTGAGCAGTGCAATATGCTAGGGTTTAAAACGTTATTAGCAGCTTATTAAATATATACTGCTTTCATACAACAATACCTTTGACGTATATTTTATAGTTCCATATGTGCAACAAAATGTAAACTTGTACAAAGAAAAATTAAAATTAAATAGGCATTATTGAATAGTATTTAATCCATTTACAAATTTATTGCTTCAACAGTTGAAGCCACCAAGCTGCTTGAAAAGAATAGCTATACGTTAAATGAGAAGAGATTAAGATCACAAAAAAGTCTAATCCAACTTCCACTAGTTTTGGATGAACAGGTTTCAAATAATTTATGATAGCATTTTGAATAACATCACTGAAAACAGTAGCTGAACAGATTAAATTCGCGAAATATTTTGTATTTTTATTTCTGAAATTTCAAAAGAGAGTAATTAACAATAATTTTAGAATACATATTTTGAAGAGATGTGGATTTGTGTGAAACTCTGACGTATTTGCGAATTTCAACGATGTGTCTTATACAATACTCTTCCCACATTGTACAAAATTGCTGGACCTGAAGTAGGCCATTTACTCGCCCAAGTAAACAAATTTTAGCACGATGGATTAGGACTACTATGTTTCGATACAATGCAAACTCTAAATTTGTTCCAGCAAGCAGTACGTTTTTATTAATAATAGTTTATTCCCAGTTCAAAATAGTTTATTGGGCCAGTTACATAAAGTATCATTCTATTTTACTGACTGAACTTTCGCACATTTAATTATTGCGTCGTCGGATACAATCTAAAATTCATAGGATGCAAAGCTATAATCCATTACAAGTAGGAGTATTAGACAAACAATTAAAGGCATACATCGAAAAAAATATCACGGTAACGTTACTAAAATATATTGAAAATTGTTTAAATTATGAAAAACCAAAGGCGCGTGCCAGGTAGAAGTTAATTCTCATAATCAACAATATTTGGGCTTATTCAAGTTGCAATCAATTTTGTTTTTATTATACGTAAATTATCTACCTTCTAACTATAGCACAGAAAGTTTTTATGTACAGCTATTACATTAGTATCATTATGAGTATCTGAATTACTTAACGAAACTGCAACCGCTTATAATAAAATCAATAGTTGGATTTTGCACAATCAGTTGCATTCAAAACAGAATAAAATTTATACATTTTTATAATAAAATAAAAAGAAATGTCTTATTTACTATTTTTATTTATTATTTAATTAGTTTGCGAGAAAAATAGAAGTCTAGCGCATGCAAGGTCTGTACTGTAGGACTAACATAAATACGTATATTGCTATGAAGATGTTAGTCTTTATATTTATATTTAATCTTACTTAGTTAATTCAACACTCATTTAAGACAGTTCCAAAGCATAGAAAAGAAGTCATTGGAAGTTAACGTGGATGCTTGGTCACATGTTCTAAACGTCAAATATTCAATTGTTATTTATAACTATTATGGTAAGCCATACTAGATCAAAGGGCAATTTATACGATTATAAAGACTATTAACTATATTTTGTTGTTAGTTTAAGCGAAGCCCATATTTTTATAAATACTGTTCCGGGAAACTTAGTTTTCATTTGGATGTTATATTTTTGGCAATATGTTGTATATTCCCCTTCGTCTGGTTTTTAATATGGGTTTTGGTCGCTATTACGAATTTGAGTAGGTTGATTGATCATCGATAAACAATCGAAGGCAAATACTTGTCGCAAAGTGTAAATTAAATGCATTCTTCTTGTGGCAATCAAATTAATTAAATTTATACCTAAAACGTTTTGATACGTAGTAATGTTATTTTTACCTAAATGACCTTCACAATTTCCCTGTGAAAATTTCCTGAGTACAATTCTGATGCTATTGATGTCCTGATTGGTGACCCAAGAACGTCCAATCTGGGCGATAGTTCTTTTTCTTTTGGATCCGACTGGACCGGTATCAAGGCGTACTCAGATATTTCATCGATGATTCCCGCCCAAAAAATATTTTTTTATTAATCAGTGTCTTGACACATGGATTGGTGCATCCACAAGTGGTGCGTGCCACCTCGATAAAAGGTCGCTTGTCACGATACCCAAAGAGGTAGCTGGGATGAAATAAAAATATCATAATGAGAACATTTGTTAGATCTGAAAAAGAATAAAGTAATTGGAAAGATAAATAGAATATTGTTATTCATGTTATAAAATATTAAATTAAAATTTTGGGACATTTGTGCTGTGAAAAACCAATATATATGTATTGCTATGTTATATATGTTATCATGCCAAAAATAACTATCTAATTTAAATATCTTTGATTGTCTTAGAAGTAGAAACTTCTGTTTAATACTCATTTTCTTTTATAAAAAAAAAAAAACTCTGTTTTGGGGCAAACTGTTTTAAAATACAAAGTTATTTGAAAATGAAATCTAAAATAACAAAAAATACTGCAAGGTAGAAGTAAAATACCTTTAAAAATATTTTAATATTACCCAGAATTCAAATATGGGTAGGTGTAACTACGAAAGCTTCTCGAATTCCGGGGTCGTAATGTTGATTAGGAGGGAGATTTGGCTCTGAGGGGGCCTGATAAGCTAATCATATAGCTTAGGCGTTACTACCCTTTAAAAAAAAAAAAAAAAAAAAAAATAAGAATATACAATAATTTAGTTCGTGTGAATGGCAGACATAATCTCAAAATTAGAAAATGCGAAACTTTTAGAGGAATCTGGTGTATACACACATAACAGTTTTTCTTTCGGGATTACCTTATGGAATTTTAAGCAAATTGCCCCGAAATTCTATTATCTCGGTGAAAGCAGCACCTGATGCTACAAAAATGTGTATCTGCCGGAATTTACTAGTGTATCAGGGCAGACATATATATCGCCTACAATAGCATTAAAAATGGTTATAGTGCAATTCGTTTGCCGTGCAATTGTGTTTACAATACAGTAAATATTTCAGTGACGATAGCGCAAACTTGAAAACGTCATGCGTTAACCATTAACACTCGTTCGCTTCCAAGCAACCAACTTCCAGAAAGGTTTTCATTACGCGAAAGGGGTATCAAGTATAAATTTAAAATTAAAGTGCAGAGTGTGTTATGTGCATTAGAATTTCACACGTTTGAATACGAGGTGGTTATTAATCAATACCACAGTATGGTAATGTTATTAAATAAAAGTTCTACGAAGTTATAGTTCTCTCTATGTTTGTGCATTATATTTCATGAGAGTGCAAATGCATGCCGTCTTTATTCTATACTATCCCTAATAAAATTACGTTTGAGAACTTGCAATATTAGATTTGCATGTTACTGCAGTAGAGATCTGCTTTATATTCACATTGGATGGTTCGAATATATGTACACGTATTAGTTAAACTGATATTTTACTGGGCACTGTGTATTGGATAAAATATTTTATTACCTATGTATGTACATATTTACATACGCAGATTTCAAGAATTATTTTTCATATTTTTTTTTATAAATATAATGACATGATTATTATATTGTAAATGCTTGTTTGCATGGTAGGTACTGAAACCACCTCAACTACGAATAGAGGCGTGTGCTTCATACATACAGAGGTCGACATAGATAATGTGCCTGTTAAAGCACAATGCGCACTAGATCGACTCGGAACGGTAGGATCGGCAGTTTTTACTATACATGAAATTAAATAAATAACCGCGCACTAGGTCAACATTTCTCGATGCAATCCGATCCGAATCAGTGTGCAGCCCCTAATTTAACTTCCTGTTTAGCAAAAACTGCGGATTGTTCTTCTCCGATTTGACTGTTGCGAACCGACTCAGTGCGGGTGGTGCTTAACCCTGCTTTACACGTAAAAAGTTGTCAAATCAAATTTTTCGCATAATATGTACAGCAACCTAGATCAACACCGTTAAAGAATTACCTAGCCTTTCCTAGCAATGCGGAATGGAGACGCTCTAGACTTATTTATATACAGAGTTTTCTACGGAAGCGGCTAGTTAGAAGTTTTCTGGCTTGACGAAATTCCTCAGTTTTTAAATTTGGGGTTTGCAGCAATTGGCACATACTTTCGTTCTTAAATATTTTCATCTTTTTTGCACTTCCGGTTAATCGGAAGTCGCCATGAACTTTGTTATTTTAAATGGAACACACTATATGTTATTACATTTTTGAATCCATCATAAAATTCTATGACGATTACTACTAGGGTTTCCTATACCTATCTTTAATTGTTTTTAAGATATCACAATTTTTGTTAAAATTTTGACATTTATATTGTTGTATGTAATTGATTAATTCACACTTGGTTTACATGTCAGAAGTCTCCCACTTTAAAACTAACAAGTGCTAACATCGTTGTAGCAAAACGTAGTAAAAAATTCCAATTGCATTATACAAGGTGTTTAAAAATTAGTGACATATCAAAGACATAATAGTTGCAAAACTTAATTTTTGTAAATCTTTGTACTTGTGGATGTAGAATTAAATTCTACACCGATTTGCTGTAACATTTCCTATACCTACCTTCAGTAGTTTTCGTTTGGATGGTCTTTTTGTTTATTATAGAGTTAATAGAATTTTTTTATACAAAGAAAGATGTAGTATAAGCAATTGAAAGAAGACTGTATTAATGTTGAGACGTCTTGCTTAGTTTTAATCATTTCAAGCCAAGATTCCACTAAATCGCATTGACGGAATCCCTCATTGCCATCTCCCGCGGAGATGCGAATGCATTTGTTCATTTGCGAATGCGGCTTTAGGAAGTTGAAAGAAATATTTTTTCTGCACTATTTGCTAACAAATCCCAAAAGCTGTAAACTGTAACGCTTCACCAACAGAATTATTGAATAACTTGCTAAGATATGTAACGAAAGATCGTTCTTTTTCGCTCCAATAAGCGTCTACGAAGTTGAAAAGATAATCATTGTATTTAAAAATAAACAGAACCGAGATATACATAATGTATTGACTGCTCACTGTAGCGCATTCTTCCGTCACCGTTTCATGTAGCTAAAATTAGGCCAATCTTTATCGAATATTTCGGAAATATGAGAGGGTGCCCATATAGAACAACTTTCTTGGCAAGAGAGGGATTTCTGGCAGATGAGCAGCGCAGCTGTAGAAAGGAGCGGTCTATCTTTTCGAGCATTCTGCAGGTGATAAATGTCAGATTTATCTAGTTTTCGAAAAGTACCAAGCTAGTAATATCAACCTGGGCTTGTCTAAAGTATTCGACTCAGTTAACCCGAAGCTGCTTATTGATAAGTTGAATTATTACGCAGTGAGGAAAGCTGCTTAGAGCTTATGAAGTCACATATAAGTGACAGAAAACATGGCGATGTAGCGTGATAATTTTTTTTTTGCAAATAATACGTGAAATCGCACAGGATTCAATGCTTGGACGTCTGTGGCTCCATGTATGCATCAATAAACTCCTTGCGGGGGCGCAATATTTTGTCTGGCGTCAGCTTTATGGATGCTTAGGGGAGTTTACAAAGTAACTACCCATATAATTTCGAAAAGAATTAAATAAAAATAAAATTATTTATTAATCAACAGAGATTACGCATGTGTATAAACTGTTATTATTATTACATGTAATGATAGAGTTAAATACATGAAGGTTTTCAAAATATATATGCAATGATACTGTATAGTAGTGTTGCGATGAACGTAATTCGCCTGTATATATATATATTTGAGGTTATTGCAATGCGAAGCCAGATAATATATAATGCGAATTCGCAACGTTTTCTTCACGAAGTGAACGGATATGTGTCCTAAAAGGCGGAAGCAAGCAGTTCCGTTTACGGCGTGGCTTTCGTAAAAGGTTACATTTTAATTTTTAAACCAATAACTTACTGGTAATTCGTTCCTAAATAGTATTTTGCTTACATACAGTAACATTGCTACAGATTTATTCTCGTGAAGACAATGTGAAAGATTTACTTCATGCACAAGCGCTTCATTCACACCATGAGTGGAATGTACTGTTTGAAGCCGTATTATCAAGCTTACTTGAAATCAACAGTTTCAGAGTATTAAAACTAGGGAGGAGACAACACTTATGTTGGCCAGAAGAGCTCATGGAAAAACATGGGTGTGAAGACCTAATACGGTGTACTGGACATTCATTACAGTAGTCAGACCCTTATGCGTCTCTGGTATGGTAGACAAAGGTACACCAGCAGCATACTGCTATAACCGAACTTTAGCAAGATATAGAGGCTTGCGTGTTTAGGAATAGCAGGAGCTATGAGGACTGCTACAGCAGCAATGGAGTGCATCTTAGACCTACATTCTCTCCATTTGGCGATAATGGACGATGAAAGAATGGGATATTTCGTATTGCAAGACCTACCAAGTAACAGATATGCAGGATTGGGACACAAAAATGTCCATCATGTGAACCTTTTGATGATTTGGACAAATCCTTTTAATAGAAATTTCGAGGTGGAAATCGCCGGAACCAATCCAACTACAGAGACAGGTTCAGAGAATTGATCTGGTTTACAAACGGATCAAAAACAGAACGGAAATGAGAGCTTAGTTAGGATTTGGGTTCACTAACAACTTTTTAAAATTAACTTTATTACTTTATTACAAAGATTTAACAAGTTACACAATGTTCTTGAGAGAGTTTGAAGGTAGGTTGGGCAGCAGTTTGCTAGGTGTTTGAGCGGTCGAAGAGTTGTATTCAACTACTACTGTTGCTGTAGTGGATTTCCCTTATATATGTTTTTTGTCTTGCTGACTTTACATTTTTACGTTATTATGGACTACGGGTATATAACTCCTCCCTCCTTAGACGAACGATTCATCCTTGGTGTCTGGTGATGCGAAGGTGGAAACTTCGATGTTGGTGGTTTTCTTCTTTCTTGAGGCTCTTACTTTTTGTATTATTATACAAATATGCTTTAACATGATAATTAATATATTATAATTTGTTGCACTGTTTGTGCCTGAGTGTTTTAGTTGTACATCAATCAGGTTGTCAATTTCTTTCTTTTGTTTTTTCTAATTTCTTACTATAGTCCGAAAAGTGTACCGGTTAGATTTGGTGAAGACTGTAGCTTAATACTTGGTATATCAGTTAACAATCTTATTTTGATTTCAAAGTTATCTTTATAATTTTTAATAGTTTTATCGTTAATTTGTAAATTACACTTATCTAAATTTTCTACAAGTATTGTTCCTTTTTGAACAGTTATTTCCTGATCCTTATCGCAATTTTTAATAATTTTTGTTAGTCGAGGTAAAATGATTAATTTCGTATTTGATTCTAAATGATAGATTTTTACATCATTGAATTTGATTAATTCATATGAACATTGGTATAATAACCTGAGTACATTAATATTTGAATTTCGCATATTGATTCATTATTGATGTCATGTTCGATTTGATGATTACAAAGATATCGATTTTTATATATCTGTTCACAAATGCTATTACTGCTTAAGTATCTTTCCTTTCCCAAAGCTATATAATTGTGTTGAGGTGTAATTTGTTTATAATTTGTTTCATTGATTTGAATTGGTAAGGGAGTTAAATGGAAATATTGATATGGATTTTTATTAATTATTGGTACAAGGATTATAAATACAAATTTTGAATGTATTCGATAACATTTTACTTTTATCATTGATTCTATCTGATAAATGTCCGTTCTCTTATCAAATGGGAAAGCTTCTTCTCGGTTTAATTTTACATTATTTATCTTTTTCAATAGCAAATTGGGTTTTATTACTGAGGGATGTAAAACATTCCTGATTGCAAATGTTAATGCATGACTCAAATCAGTTAATTCTTTTATAATTATATCGAGAGTAAATAATTGTGCCTCGAATGCTAAAGTGATTGATTCTTTGTTTAGTTCTGTAAAGAGTTTATTATTTATTTTCTGCTGACTGGTTTTTAAGTTTTCGACTACACTTTGCATTTCTATTGTTGTTTCATTTAAGATTTCCACTTGTTTATTAATAATTTGTTTAATGCTTTGTTGATTTTTATTTAATTCTTTTATCGCCTCTTCGTATCTGATGCCGTCATCTGCATTTAGATTTCCCGTGATGGCTTTAATTACATCGCCAATAATATTGATAGCTCCACGCTTAGTCCTTTTTGAAACTTTTAATTGTAATTGTTTTAATAGATCTTGTAGTGTTTCTAATTTTTCAGCTTTTACTTTCATTAAATTTCGAATTATTTTTGATGATTCTTGAGTATAATTTCCCAACCTTCTCTCGTATTTTTCACTTATTCTATAAAAAGTATAAATTTCTGGGATAATATATGAATAATCTTTTACACTAACTAATTCATATGTGTTTTCTATATTATATGCTATTCCTAACTTAATAGGTAATAATCCTACGTTCTTCTCTCGTTCTTCTGGTGTATTTGTCCTGTTACCGTTGTTGTTATTCTGCAACAAGAGGTCCTATTTTTAAACTTCTTATGTGATATTTGATAGGTCTTCGGTTTTTTCCGTAAAGTATGACAGTGTTATCGTCTTTGATTTCTTTTATTTCGAATGGTCCTTTATATATTGGTTTGCTTTTGTTTCGCTCGTATGTTTTGACATAGACCATTTGTCCAATTTGTAATTCTTTGTTGCTAAGGTTTTCATTTAATCTGTTTATTATCTTCTCCTTATTTGTTTTGTGTGTTTGTACTAATTTGTTCATATAGGAGTCTTAGTCTTTCCTTATGTTTTTCGACATAATCTTGGTAAAATCTTTCGTTGTAATATAAGTCAAATGGGTCTCTTAAATCTGTATGTCCGAATACTAGTTCTTGTGGGGTATAAGAAGTTGTTGAATGAATCGTGTTATTATAGGCTAAAACTGCTAGTTTCATTAATTTTTCGATTCCGTCATTGGCTAATCCTTTTTCTTTTAGAATTCTTATATGTTCAATTATTGTTGAATGAAATCGCTCTACGATTGCGTTTGAATTTGGATTAAAGGGGGTTGTAATATGATAATTTATTTTATAAGCTTGTAATAGTTCTTTTACTACGGAATTATTAAATTCTAGTCCTGCATCGCTAACTAATTCTTTAGGTATGCCATATTGTGAAAAGTATGTTATTAATGCGTCGCACGTGTCCGTACAGTTTTTCGATTTGATAGGTAGTGCTTGGGCGAATTTTGTAAAAGCATCTACAATCGTAATGAAATTTTGATTATCGATTATAAAGGTATCTATATGAATTTTCTCAAAGGTTTATTAAGTTTATTAGTTAAATTTAAACAAGGATGGGGTTGTCTGCGATCGTATTTGTTATGTTGACAAATTTTGCAATTATTTATATATTTTGTTATATCTTTTTGTATGTTTTTCCAAAAATATTTTTGTTCTATTTGTTTCAATGTTTCATTGATACCGCGGTGATTTGTTTTTCCTTCGTGGTGACCTTGTATTATTTCAATTTTTTCCGCGTCGTCAGTTATTATTTTTACTCGTTTTAAACATCTGTATAGTTTTGGGCCATTTTCCGTGAAATGTTCTACGTATAAATTACACATTTGGGTATAGATTTCGTCGTTACAATGTATATAATATTTACCTTGAGTTAAATATTCTATCATGAATTCTAGGATATTTTCTTTTAACTTGTTCTTTCCAATTTTAATTGTATAAACTTTTCTTCCTTCAATTATTTCTATTTTTACATCTGTTCTATCTAAATTCCATGTTGTGATTAGAAATTGTATTGGTCGTTTGTCGATTGGTTCATTTAACACTGGTATTGTATGACTTGGTTCTGAGTTTGCATTTGAATTGTCTGATCCGTCATAGGATGCAATTTCTGATGGTGGATTATCTATCCTTATTCCTTTTTGTGCAATCGGTCTTTCGTGACTAGGTCCCGGTCTGACTTCTTCAGTGGGTTTTTCTGTTTGCGCTTCTTCTATTGTTTCTTCGGTAAATCGCGTATTGGGTAAATCTTCTTGATTTAAGTTTTCGTTGTTTTGTAGCAAGTCGTTTATTAGTTCTTCCAATTCGTTATCTGTTATATTGACTGCTATACTATCCGTATCATTATGATTGATTTCTATTCTGCTCAGCGCGTCTGCGTTTGTATTATATTTTCCTTTTTTATACACTATGTCATAGTTATATTCCTCTAATTTTATTTTCCATCTGCTTAATTTACTGTTGGGCTCTTTTAAAGTGGATAACCACACTAAGGGTCGGTGATCTGTGTAAATAGTAAACTTTTGTCCATAAAGGTAGGGTCGAAAGTATTTTGTTGCCCATATGATGGCTAATAGTTCTCTTTCTATGGTCGAATATCTTTTTTCTGTATCCGACAGTGTTCTGCTCGCGTAACTTATTGGTCTGTCTATTCCTATTTTTCCTTGACTTAAAACTGCGCCTATCGCTACATTACTTGCATCGGTCGTTAATATAAATGGTTTTGAAAAATCTGGGTACTGTAAAATTGGGTCGTTGCATAATAAATTTTTACAAGTTGCAAAACAGTCTATATATTCTTTATCTAGTTTTATTTTACTGCCTTTTTTTAAACAATTTGTTAATGGTTTAGTTAAATGTGCAAAGTTTTTAATAAATTTCCTATAATAGCCTAAAAGTCCTAAAAAACTCTTGATTTCAGTTTGTGTTTTTGGTATTGGGAATTTTTTTATTGCTTCTATTTTTTGAGGGTTTGGCTTAACTCCTGAAGGGGTTATTAGATGTCCTAAGTAACTTACTTCTTTGCGTAAAAATTCGCATTTGTCTAATTGGATTTTCACTCTTGCGTTTCGTAGTCGTGTGAACACTGTATCTAATTTTTCTATATGTTCCTGTAAACTCGTACTGTATATTATTATGTCGTCTAAATAAACGTGACATGTGTTTTCGGTTAGTCCTCTTAATATGTTGTTCATTACCCTTTGGAATGTTGATGGGGCATTTTTCAATCCAAATGGCATTCTCTTAAACTCGTAATGACCATTTTCTGTACTAAATGCGGTTTTTGATGTATCTTTTTCTGCCATTTCAATCTGATGGTATCCGCTAGCTAAATCTAGTGTAGTAAAAATATTGTGCTCTGCCTAATTTATCTAAAATGTCGCTTATATTCGGCAATGGGTATTTATCGTCAATTGTTTTTTCGTTTAGCTTTCTATAGTCAATTACCATTCGCCATTTCTGTTTTCCGCTTGCATCTAATTTTTTTGGAATTATGGAGACTGGTGCGCTCCAAGGACTGTTACTTTCTTGAATTATATCTTGGGTTAGTAATTTCTTTACTTCTTTATTTATCTGTTCTTTCTGAACGGGGGGTTTTCTATAAGGTGTGTTGTATATTGGAATTTCGTCCTTTAAGTTCAATGTATGTTTAATCTCGGATGTGAAGGTTAGTGGTAATCTGTCGTCATGACAAATGTCCTTGTATTCTAACAATTTTGCTAAAACAGCTGTTCGTTCTTCTTTGTTCAGATGTTGTGTTCTGACCTTGCTTAATACGTTTTCTCTTAGCATCTTATTTAGCTGACTCGGTGGTAGTCGCGATAATTCTTCGGTGTCGTATGTTACATCTTCTATTATCTCCGTAGTTAGTGGTTTATCAAAACAAATTTGCACTGGGTATTCGTTGAAGTTAACACATTCCGTTATTGCGTGGTAATCTTCCGCTCGCGTTAGCGTTTCTGGTATTTCTACGTTTCTTTGTATAGTCTGGTGGTTAATAATCACGTTTGTTGAGTTATTTTTAACTGGAACTTTGATGATCTTGCGTTCTCTTGGTCCTATTGTGTATTTACATTCTTCGAAATAGATGGGTATTTTTCCGTAATCTGTTTGTAAGACCTTGTTTTTAATATCTATTACTGCGTTTAATTGTTGTAATAATCTTAAGCCTATTATACCGTCGTAGTTTTTAGAAAAGTCGAATATATTAAATTTATGAATTTGGTTAGGTGCCCTAAACGTTTTTAATGAGGGGATTTGAATTATAAACTTATGATAGGTTGTTCCATGTGCTGTTGAAACTGTAAAGGGGGAATATTCTATAAATTCTGAAAATTCTTTTTGCGCGAGTTTGGTACTTATTGATGAAGCTGATGCGCCTGTGTCTATTAACATTTTAGCATTTATTTCCGGTATTTTTATGTAAGGTAAACGGCTTGATCTGTGATTGTTTATGGTTATGATCTCTCGTGTGTATTCCGAGGCTGTTCTTGAAAATTTACAGCTTGTGCTACAGGGTAATTTCCTCCTTCTTCGGGTAATTCGGGCTCTCCGTTAGCTTCCCAGGGAAATGGTTCTGTATCTTCGTCCCATATAGGTTGATATTCGTCGGGTTGTTCATAATTTCTTCTTGCTCTGGTTCATCTTGTTGTGAAGTTCTTCGCTCACCCAATTAGGTCGTCCAGTTGGTTGGAAATATTTTTGTTGTACAGTTCTCCTTGCTGTGGAGGCAACTTCCATTGGTGTTGGTTTAGGTTGATTTCGCTCCTGCATTTGTCCAGGTGACTTCATGAATTTAAATGATGGGTTTCTTTGTTGTTGATTAAAATTTTGTGCTTGTGGTCTCCAATTTTGATTCACTTGTGTATTTTGATATTTTGGTTGATATGTTTGTTGTGAATTTTGTAGTCTTGGTTGAAATTTTGGATAAAATAATGGTTGTTGTGTCATGTTTTTGTTACTATTCGGAAGTACTTGTTTTTGATGTTTGTAATTTTGATTCAAGTTAGCATTCGCACCTATTGAATACATGAAATTTTCTTCTTCTATGACATAAGCCATTGCTGTTTCTAAATTTTGTGGATTTCTAAATCTAACTTTATCACCTATTTTACCGTAATGCATTAAGCCTTTCAGGTATGTTTCTAAAGCTGTTTCCGAGTACATTTGTGTTTTTAACAGCATACGTGCCTCAGTTTCGGTTTGTTTGACTTTAGTTAATAATAAATTTAGGGTGTCTTTACATTTATTGCCAAAATTATGTGGAGATAGACCTTTTTCCGGTTTGATATTCATTAAATCAGATAAAAGACATTTTTCAGATCTTTGATCCGCGAAGTTAAGTTCTAATAGAGCTTTTAAATCTCTCCATGTTGTGTGAAGGAACCTCTGCTACCAATTAATTGTATTGCTTTGCCAGTTAGGCGGGATTGTACTATTCTCATTAAAAAGGAATTGATTGGGTCTACTGGGTTTAACAAATTTGCGTAATTGTGAATTAGGAATTCGCAACTTTCTATGTATACGGGTAAGGTTTGTGGATTGCCGTCGAATAAGGGGATTATGTTTATCATGGGCTGTGTGATGTCTTTGGGGGTATAGGGATGTTCTGGAATTTGAGCTGGATTTGCTTGGGCCATGGTGGGATTTTTTGGATTTGGATTTGGTTTTTGGTTTTTGTTTTTTGGTTTTGTTTTTGGTTTTGTTATCTCTAATTTCGTCAGAGATTTGAGTAAATCGTCCATTCAATTTCGCGTTTGCTTTGGAAAATGAAAAGAGTACTTACATTGCAAGCACTATCCACTTCCACATGGTTTCAGTCTGGTTCTGATGCAATGTTCAGTTTCTTCAAAATTTCTTCAAATTTCTTGTTCTTCGTGGGTTGTTCCCCGCTGTTGGGTGGAATCCCGTTTCTTGTTCTTAAGCCTACTTTGGAGCAATGTTAGCTTCCAGGTGGAACCAATTTGAGGATCCGGACAGCTCGTCGGTGAAGGTTGACAGATTTTGATGCGTCTTCCTCGGCGGACTGTAGGGTTGTTTTTCACTTAACACGCCACTCTCCTGAAGTGTTGAAACACGCCACAATGTTGTTCACAATTCTTTTGCGCACTGTGTGGAGTCCATCCTACTGACTGCGCCAGTTAGGATTTTTGGGTTCACTAACAACCTTTTTAAAAATTAACTTTATTACTTTATTACAAAGATTAACAAAGTTACACAATGTTCTTGAGAGTTTGAAGGTAAGATGGGCAGCAGCTTGCTAGGTGTTGAGCGGTCGAAGAGTTGTATTCAACTACTACTGTTGCTGTAGTGGATTTCCCTTATATATGTTTTTGTCTTGCTGACTTTACATTTTTACGTTATTATGGACTACGGGTATATAACTCGCAGTGATTACATATCTACCTATATAATATTTTTGATGCCAATCCCCAAGGAGCGAAAATGTAGCGCTCGGCAATGAATGTGGCTGCCTTGAACGAATATATTTTGTATGTAAATTATTCACCTAACTGAAAACTTTTGAATGCTGTTTGTTCCACAAAGTATTACCAATGAATGTGTTACAGTCTGCTACCGTCTGGGACCAGTTACAAACAAACGAACGCAGAGTATTATACAATGGACCATACAGTTTATTGGTTTGATGTTGATCTTTCGCAGTAGTCAATTTCAAGAAGCGGCCGTGGGTCAAATTGTAATTCTCGTCATTACGTATAATTTTCCAAAATCATGGGTCTTAAAATCGAAAACTTACTGGTAAGTTATTTTACTGTTTCGATACAAATACAAATCCTTTTACATATACATATAGGAAAAGAAAATTTCCGCCCAAATTGAAGCTGTTAACTAATGATGAATATTATGCACAAGGCGTTAAACACACAGCAACAGCGTTACATGAATTAAGAAATTATTGCTCCAGCCCAAATTGCAATCAGTGGGAGACTGTACTAAAATTAAAAGACGTAAAAAGGTAATTTATTCTGTTAAAAAGGGGTAAATTTCTATATTCCTAATAAAAAAAATATTTGTTATTATAGACACATGCGCTTAAACAAATACAAATATTTACAAGCAAAGACTAAAACTAGTACATTCGCATATAGTAAGCAAATTAAAATAATAGCAAAAATGAGCTGGTCATATAATTATTTGTTTTTTTTTATATTCATTTCCATTATTTAAAATACAGTACTATAAACAAAGTACCTATTTAAAGAAAATCAAGTAATTTAGTAATTTGTTATAGAAGGAAACCTTACGTTTTCCTTAAACACTATTGTGTTCTAGTATCTCTTTATTAACATTTGCATTTCCTTTGAAATAAACAACCATTTCAAAAAGTTTAGCTGATAAAAACAATTTTTTGCAGTATGTATACCCTGTAAATGAAAATAGTTTTTTTTTTGGAAATAGTATTTTTGTTCGTTTCTTCGCGCATCATACAGGTAGTAGTTATGATACCTCTGTACAATTTTGATATTTTGAAATATTTCCCATTTAAAATCATGGAAACATTGTCAATTTAGTTATTATTTGTTTCTATCATTTCCAACGATTTCACTAAAATAAGATTGTAATTATTATTAACGAAATGCGAAATAGAAATGCATCCACAACCAAACTATTCAAGTTTAAAGTGAGGTTACGGAGGCACAGAGCGTCAAATACATGATATATTATTAAATAAACATCGTTCGCACGAAGTAGTAATTGGGGTTGCCACGTTTTATGTGTTCGGTAAGGACAAACTTGGGGGAGACGATATCAGGCTGAAATTACTAAATTAGTGGCATAACCAAATGATAAACCATTCCACATTCATTCATTATTAGGACTTTTTTTTTATATATATCCTATTTGTATCCCTAATATAATAACTTTTTTTTTGTTCTACATAAATGAGCCCTTGTGAGGATTTCTCTTTGAAAGGAGGACATGAGGACACAGTCTCAAGACGTGGACAGGTGGCAACCCTATAGCAGCAATACCGTTAGCACTGTCCCAACTGTCCATATAAATACACTACCGCGATTTTAGCATGCGTTATTTTCAAGTTATGGTAACTACGTGCTATGATCACGTCATGACGCTCATATGATAGTAAAAAATCTAAATTTTTAAAATCTTAGCAGTGTCGTAACTTCTTGAAGACACGCATTGTTTTAAGCACCTTTTAAATAATGCGTTTGCGATGTTTACAAAATAACGTTTTCAGGTTTGCATCGTTTGTTGAAGGTAATTCCCACTTAACCGACTCTGAAATATTAGAGTATGAATCCGTAATCCATCCTACCGAGTTAACAGATGATGATGGGGAAGATATTACATCTGATGAAGATTGAATTCTTTTTTGTTTGCCAATAAATGAATGAAATAAATTATTTTAACAATTTCCAAACTTAAACACGATTTAGTTAATTAAAAATATCTACGAGTCTTCTCTAAAGTAATTAAGTAATGCTCTACACTACCGTAATTAAATATTATTTAATAGCCCTGAACAAAAGACTGCTATAATACAACGTATTACCTCTAGGTTAGGTAAACTTGTATATACATGTATATTCTTTTAAATAAAACGATAAATAAAAATGTTAGCTTTTATTTTTTATTCAAATAAAATATAAAAATATATGTATAATTTTAAACAGATCAGGTGGTATGCTCAAATTATTGTTGTACATTTATAACAGTTAGGAAAGTTACAACTAACATGTGCTTTTGCTGCTAAGACTTCATAAATATACAAAGGGAAAATGTATGCTAAAGTATAAATGAACATATTTCCTTTTAACTCTTTAATTATATATGTATATGTTAATCACAAATTTTTCCTTACGTGTTACATTTTCTAAGAGAGGATACAAGATAAAAAGGCAACATCAGGCAACATGTAGTGGATGGCCATTTTTTAGTAGTGACACTAGCGTTATCTCGGAGAATGTATTTCTTATTTTTTTTCTTGACAGAGCGCCTGGAGAGTCAAAATCAGAAATAAAATATCTCAGCTACAAACTATCATAATCTGATTTACAATACATTTCGTCTCTGTGAAACCATCATCAACATTATTTGTTTCAATACGGCCCTCTATATATTTTTTTACATGCTTGGCTACGTTTATCTACAATAAATGTGGTACCTAACAGGAATAATTTTATTATTGGAATTTTTATTATGATGTTTACACATTAACTAATATGATGAACATCTTTTATAAAAGAATTTTTAGTGTAATATACGCCTTGCTGCAACTGTTCAGATTCAGGTCTAATTATATTCCTTAAATTATACTACTTACTCAATTGAGCACGTGATTTGGGTAAAGTATCATGACAAAGTGAGAAAAATTAAATATTTTTGCAAAACTTAAAAAAGAACCTTCGGGTTTATTATTTTTTTTTAATGCGTTTTATTTGCCTCTAAAATACGCATTTTTTTTTCTTGAGATAACAATAGCGTTCCTATTAAAAAGACGCCGGTTTTTATACTACTATATTAGAAATTAAAATATTTTACTTGTGGAAAAACACATATGTTACATCCAAATATTCAGACGTATATTGCGATTAGGTAGTTACTTGTATATTCCATAAGTACATTTGATTTTTAAAATTAAAACAAATTAGTAGCCACTTTAAAACATTCGCTATATCACATGATTAATGGGGCTGTTTAAATTAGAGAATACAGTATTTACACTGTCAACATTGTCTGACCCACAGATTGTTCTGAACATAAAGTTTAATCATAAACACTTTATGTTTAAGTAAGGCACTTTTATTATAGTTATTAAACAAAATATTTCCACGTACAGCAAATAAATACAAACCAAATAGCATAATAATAAAATGTTAATATGTGAAAATTAATTTCAGGTTTTGCATTTATTACACCGATATTATGATCTACTACAACGTAACAGGCACTTTGTATACTGTAATCGTCAAAACTTAACTAGAGTATAGGAAAGCAGAGGGTAGGAAATAGCGTGTCGTTTTAAAATAGAAACAAACGTACGGCTGTGTCTCCTACCACTTGCCTAACGCCCAATATCGTTTCAACATTGACATCGACGCTTATTGCAAGGTCATTTTATACATAGTATAGGATCCCTATACTAAAATTAAATTTTGTTGAGTGTGGTATATAATTGGGCGATGCAATGTATTATACCCTAAAGGTAAAATTTTGCTCTTAGATTGGAAAATCACTATTATAGAGCGTTGTTGAAATTATTTATGATGCTGCTGCTACACTTGGATGCCTATATAAACATTGAAATTTCCGCATTTATTTATTTGTGGCCGATGGTTTCGTTTGTTTCTGAGGTGTTTGGGGCCACTAAAGCTTCTAATTGTAGTCTTGTATATTTACATTCTTAAAATAAGTTGATAGAAGGGCAAATATAGAAGAAGCAGCTAGTTCCGTGGCATGTGATCTAACGCATCTGTAACTTAGCCTACCATGTGAATTCCTATAATTTCATAAATACATAAAATAATTGGTAACCGTCTCTATAAAGTATCAATAATTGTACCTATTCATATTGGGTATATAATCATGTAGTAAGTAGTAAAAGTATGTAAATGCAATATATTTGCAACAATATTAAAAAAAAAACACTTCGCAAGTACTAATAAATATCAATACATATCATCAAAAATAAGTAGTAGTACAGAAAATACTTTAAGGGTGTGTCAAGAGTTATGTGGCGAGGAATTGAAAAGACTAATTTTTCGTGGTGATACGTAAAATAATAAATAAAATATTCATGAAAAATAATAGAGAACGATTGAAAACAAACCAGAAAAAGGTAATAAGAACTTAAAAAAAATGGTCCACTGTGTAACTATTTATCTTAATTAGGTCCTTAACCCATTTAAAGGCAGTGTTCCCAAATGGGAACAATTTGAACGATCTTGCTAAAAATAGAAAAAAAAATCGTCAGAAATGGATTAATATTAATCCACTTGCTTATTTCAATCAAGAAAATATTATAAATGTTAATAAGTAAACAAATGTGTTGAAGTTGATTTTAATTTTGTACTAATTTTCTTGTTATTTTTTTTCCATGTTTCTTTTCAATCGATATTTACTAGTGGTCACTAGGAATTCAAAAGACTAATTTTTCGTGGTGATACGTAAAATAATAAATAAAATGTACATGAAAAATAATAGAGAACGATTGAAAACAAACCAGAAAAAGGTAATATGTAATAAGAACTTAAAAAAAAAAAATTGTCCACTGTGTAACTATTTATCTTAATTAGGTCCTTAACCCATTTGAAGGCAGTGTTCCCAAATGGGACAATTTGAACGATCTTGCTAAAAATAGAGAAAAAAAAATCGTCAGAAATGGGTTAATATTAATCCACTTGCTTATTTCAATCAAGAAAATATTATAAATGTTGATAAGTAAACAAATGTATTAAAATTGATTTTAATTTTGTACTAATTTTCTTGTTATTTTTTTCCACGTTTCTTTTCAATCGATATTTACTAGTGGTGGGAATATAATCGAATGATTTATAATGATAATCAAATTAACATTCATCATATATTCAGTATACCGTAGTATCGTTTTTAGGCCCTCATACTTGGTTTTGCACGTTATTCCTTCGTGTTCCAATGATCGTCAATAATCGAATGATGCCTTTTCCGTCATTCGATTGTGCCCACCACTAATATTTACATTACTTTATGTAATATTCCTGATAGATTAGCCTCTATTTTCGCTGCTAACTGTTGTTCTTCGATTACTTTCACATTTTTTTTTATCGCAGAATTGCGGTCAATTTCCAACGGTTGTATGTTATGTAGCGGTAACATAGCGATATCTAATACATTATATGCGTTTGATAAATGCAACCTATGTTAATTTTCAACCTATTTTATTAGTCCTTATACTATGAGATTAGTTCTAATAAGCAGAACGCGCGTTATATTTTTAATTTGATTTCAACTTTTATATGATTAGTTGATAGGTTAGGAATACCATTTAGGTTCATAATTTAGCGGTTTCTGGATATCTTTTTGGCTTTATCTATGCACGGCGGTGGTATTTCTGGTTTTTGACTGGTTGTATAACGCTGATGCATTCTAAAACAGAAAATAATTCTTAAAGCGTTTGAAATTATCTAGAATATAATAAATAAGCTTACAAATAGATAGATACATATTTCTTTGTGGTGTACAAAATATGAAAAACATACAAGTACACATAACATTATATCAATATATTGAATATGCGATGCCAAAGCGCTGGTCGAAGAACTCCCGAATTGTGCAAAAATATTTGCTTCTCGAAAAATTTGTGAAGCGCGATGGATTCTGCTTCAACCCAGCCGGAAGCGAGTTCTATAGAAATGTGTAAATTTTAAAACTTCTTTATTTTTGCTAGCTCACATCAAACATACGCTGGATTCGGCATAGAATTATTGTGCACCGGCATGCCCACATAACCTAAACCTTAGCATCATATCGTACGTGCTTTGGTATATCTAAGTCATGACTATTCGACAAACAATCCAGCATTGATGAAATGTCATTGAGTTGTCAATTATAAACAATACCGGCACGGTTAAATTGTAGGAACGAAGATTATTTAAATTTGTTTATTATTTATGGAGAATGCAATAATGTGATAACTAGAACATGTGATACCTTTGCTGCGTAAAAGCAGAAGCCATCACCAAACACAGTTAAGCGAATAATACAGAACTTTAAAAACTTCGGATCGGTTAAGGCAAAAATTCAAAATCAATAGCGCAGGTCGGCTTTAGTATACTGCGAAATTTTCAGAATTTTCCAATGTATACTCTTTCATATATGGATCGATGCAGTTCGTCGTGAGGCACCTGTATATACGAAGCAGTTTCTAATATGGATAGGACCCCGGGTACTCGGGTTTAGGTATCTATGTGCTCAGATGATGCGTAATCAAATGACGGAAAGCAATGAATTTAGAAGACTTTTTCTCCGGTGCTGTTTGATTTGATTTCGAGTAATGTTTGAATTTACGCAATACTCCATTTCAGGTACCCAATTCTAGGAACGGATAACCCGAAACCAAGTAGTGCACTGGACGGTTTTCGGCAGCCCTAAATTACAGATTATTGGGATCTCTAACAATCAGCAAAGCATCGCTAAAACAATCAACTTAGCTGAAATTTTAAAGAAGGGGTATTAAGTCGTTCGTAACGTATTCACTTTCATTACTATGTATGTAGGATATTAGAATACGTGGGTGTCATGTTTTATTTTCTAAGTTTACGAAACCAATTAATATGTTTTTTAAAGAATTTACCAAATCACTCCACTTTTACATGCCTTTTACCACCATAACGCTCAACTTTCTTATTCTCCTGTTTTCTTTCCGTTTCCATAGATTTCACGGCCTCCGTTGGCCCTCAAATACTACCAAGGCTTCATGTAATCATCGACTATGGTTGTGGCACTAGAACTTTCTCCGCTACCAACTACAACAACCTTGAAGCGTTCGTGAGGATGCACTGCCGTGGTTGTACATGGTCCTGGATTTAAATGGTGTTAAATTATCGTACCTCATTTGCGCGATGCGAGTTCGAAGATGGACTAGTACTCGTCTTCTATCATCATTACATAAGTCCTAGATCTACATGTTTCACCCTTACACATATTTTTCGAAAGTACCTTCGTAATCACCAGTACCTCAAGTGAACTTTTGTTCTCAAGTTTATGTCTACCCACTGCAATAATATATTGCTTAAAACTTCTGATCATTAGGACTTCGTTACGGTAATATGACCGCTACACCATATTAGAAAATCATCTGTGTGCAAGTTTTGTTGCTACATTATCTTGAAAAATGTGTAGAACCAGTGGTACAACTAAAGCAGTCTTCAACATTTCAAATGCTACGCGTTACTGCTCAACAAATCGAAATGGAACATCTTTTTTCAGTAAGTTACTAAGCGGCCAACTCACGAACGAGTATTCAGGAATGAGCTTACAAAAATATCCTAATAAACCAGAGGAAACGCTGGAGTTGCTTCGTTGATTTAGGTTCTGGAAACTTCATGACCGCCCTAACCTTATTGGTAGATGACTTCATGGTACCATTTTCTATCTCATGGCTAAGATATTCAATACTTCTTTAAAAAAAAAACTAAAATTTCTTCCAGTTTATATCTAGACCCAACTCTTCTGTTCTTTGAAATACCCTTTTCAGTTTGGCTAGCCATTCTTCCTCATCTGTTGATGCTATTACCAAGTCGTCTAAGTAAGTCACAAAGTTACATTCTGACTCTTTGCAATTGAGTCCAATTGGTCCTCGATCAGAGGCAGAGGGTATTGATCTTTAACAACCTGTTTAATTAACCTTCTGTAATTTATGCAAATACACGTAGAACTATTCTTTTCTTTTTTGGTTACCACGACCGGACTACTAAATTCTGAGTTACTGGGCCATACGATTCAATTTCGCAACCATTCTTCAACACGTTTTTTCAATTTCTTCTTTGTCATATGTCGACATCCGTCTCGGAGTATGCCTTATAGACATTTCATCTTTAAGAATTATTTTTTGCATTTGACTGTGTGTTCTTGACTCCGACTTACAATTTTTTGGAAACATCCATATAGTCTCTGCGTAGCCCATGGTCATTAATATCCCCTTCTTCCTCTAAAGTAGTTAGCACAGCAAATTATTACTATTGGCCTCGGTATTATACCATTAACACAGCAAAGTTATCTTGTACCAACTTTGTCAATTTCATACCAGCAGTAGTAATTTTAACTTTAGCTTGCTTAAGTAAAGTATTATCTAGTAAACATTACATTGGCATTGATTCATCAGGTAATAAATTAATCACTGTTTGAAATTTAAATGTGTCAGTTTCCAAAGTCCTAAGTGTTTCAACATCACGAGCACCCAATCCCTTCAACTTGGTTCTGTTCCTAATGATTAGTGGAGCACGAATAGGAGAATGTTCATCTGTCCCGATTAAATCGACTGTGCTGCCAAGGTGCTACCGGTATCAATCAATGCAATGCTTCAGCTCCATGCCGACCCTGTAGTTTCTTCAATTCCATTTTGCCGCTCCATGGACGTGCCTTTCGGGGCGGTTGTCCCCTTTTGCTCCCTCTCTCCTCCCCTCAATCCGGTGTTGCTGTAAATCAACCACAGGCTGCGAGAGGAATACAAGGAGAGCCAAAAAAGTCACTAACAGCACTAAAAAGTCCAGAAGAGATGGATGGAAAGCTCTTTGTAAAACCATGGATGACGACATCTGGGGTGACGCATATAAAATAGCAATGAGAGAGATAAATGAACATGCACCCCGATCTACACTAACCTTGGGAGGTAGAAAGACATGTTTTCTCAGCTCAGGAACCGGGAACGTTTAGATGTGAGACGCGAACAAGCTTAATGAAGTATACAATGGATGAACTGCATGCTGTAAGTAGCAGGTTGAAGAACCACAAAGTATCAGGACCTGGGAATATTCCACCAAAAGTGATGAAGGCTGTGGCAGCTGAGCGATCAGACTATGTGCTGATAGTGTTAAATAACCTGGCAAACTTTCTGACAGAATGGAAACTGGCAAAAAACTCGTGCTATTGCCAAAGGGAGGCAAAGTAGTGGAGTGTCCTGGGCGTATAGGTCGATATGCCACTTGGCTGTTAAAGCAGTATATATATGATATACGAATATAGAGAGGGTCGACAAGCCGCAGACCCTATACAAGTCCTACAGTGTTAAGGAAGAGAGGAATCCAGGAAAACTTGGTAAGCATTATAACGTCCTATTGGTCGGATAGAAAGATCTTATTAGAGACAAGTGTAACAATTGAAAAAGTAACTGTTAACAGTAGTATTTCCCAGGACTTGGTACTGAGCCCGACTTTGTGGAATGGGCTGTATGATAGTCTGCCGGAAACTGAATTGCCTGATGGAACATCATTTATTGCTTAAACATTACTTACTGTAACAACTGGTATAGTGTGAATTAGACATTATTGCTCAATTAGCTTTTTTATTTCTTTCTACGATATAACTGTTTGGAGTGTTTTTATCAGTGGCATTATGCATTTATTAAACTCACAACAGGTACTTACATTCTGTATGTCTCTGATTTTAAATACTCCATGAGATGATTAATACCAAGTTGCAATTGGTCTGCAATAGGTGTAACCCATTCGTTGCCTTCAAATTTAAATACCGATTTGTTGCTAGACATATCCAATTTCCAATTTCGGGAGGTAATATTGTTAACCTATTACCTTGAATGTGCAGTTCCCTTAATCGAGATAGTTCTCCAATTTCTTTAGGTAAATCGATGAGATCATTTTCTCGTAGTACTAACTAAATGATAAGCAAAACATGATATTAACATGATATATAAGTAACAGTTATAATCACTTACAATTTGCAAATTCTTCAGGTTTCTAATTTCCGGTGAAATATGTTCAAAGTCATTATCTCCTAAATATAAGGCACGCAATGTTTCTGCAAAATTTAATGTAGTAGTAGTAACTTACAACAATGAATTTAATGTACTACAGACAAAACAATAGTCAAATCTTTTATTTATGCTGCTTTTGTTTATATAGGGTTATAATAGTCATTTTATTTTAAATGTATAGAGGTACTATCTTGGTACATAAATAACTGTTGGAGAGTCCTTGGTGTTAGTATGGCCAACAAGTAATTGAAATTTGTTTAAAGAGATACTACGAAATAATAGAAAGCTTATTTTTAAATGTTTCTAATCCCTTAAATTCCGAATGGAGGGACATCCTAGATCGCTGTTTTTTTATTTATTTAAGGCATTCGAAATGTAAAGGTTAACATAGGTACCAACATCTATTTTCGAAACTGTTTCCAATATCCATTCTTACATTTTTGCTTTAGATGTTGGAATCAATTTTAAAAACCATTTTCAAAACCAGTTTGTAAAATTGATTTTTCAAAATTGGTTTAGAAAAGATTTTAAAGCTGATTATGGTGTTTGTTTAGAAAACAATTGTAATATACAAAAGCTGTTTGTTTTGCAGTCCAGGTAAGTAGAGTTATATAATAACATCAAACTTACTTACCCATCATGAAGAAATTTCCAGGTAATGTTTTTTCACTGAGATTATTGTAGGTCAAATCTAACACTTCAAGAACAGGAAAAGCACCAAATCCTCTGGGTAACGAATCCAACCTATTTATTTGCAAATTAAGAATACGTAATTTCGGCATTGATGACAATGACAGTGGTAGTTCTTCAATATGATTATTAGCCATATTTAATATTTCTAAATTTGTTAAATTCGCCAATCCCGGCGGTATTACTAAAAGAAAATTAAGAGAATGAAATAAAGTTTGTGTTGGTAAATATATTTAAAATATTACCTTTGATCTTATTATGACTTAGTGTTAGACGGGTGATGTTTAACATGTTTACTGGTAAAAAAAAGAGAATGAAAAATAAGTATCTTATTTATCCTTGAAGCATATGGAATTTGAGGCAAAAGTTATTAGCTTTCAAAATATATACCAACACAAAAGGTTGATATTTTGCATTATTTTGAAGCTATAATTTATGAATACATAGGCATATTTATTTAAGTAATAAAAATTAGGTAATTCCTGCTAATATAAATATCAGTTTAAACTGGGCACGCCCACAACATTTATAGGCACCTAATCACATACTAAATTTGGTCACACATATCTACAGAGCTAGGTTGAATAAAGTAAACTTACGTAAACCAGGCATTTCTTCAAATGAAGAAATTCCTTTATCAAACAAATCAAGTTCGGGATTTTTTATTTCTTTAGCTTCCTCTAAAACCTTCTTTGCTTTTGACATTTTGTTTGAATTGGTTAGATAGTTGGTTCAGAATAGATGATTTAGGTTACTTGCTAAAAGATTATATACAATTTATACAAGAATCGCAAGTAAGCAAATAAATACATACCAGGTACACACAACAGAAGGATAATTAAAATTGATAGATTTTGCCTCTGCCTCTATACCTAAATTAAATAGCAGCTAAATCAAATCAAATAAAGTCAATTTATATTTATGTTGAGATTTGGGAGTGGAACTTTGCTTAAGGCCGCGCCAACGGTGGTGGGGAGAGGTTGTCAAATATGACTAATATGACAGATTATGACTTTCGAGCAATACCAATACCAGGATGTGCTGCTCTCTATAAGCTGATAGGGACAATATTGCTGCAAGTGTTATTATCACATTAAAGATGGCACCAGGAGCATATTTTCGTGCTCCTGATTAGTGTGTTGCCTATACCACCCCAAAGGCGAGAAACGCTTCAAATTTTGTAAACAAACATGCTTATGTAGATAAATAAATATAATAAATTTCCATATGCAACTCGATTCGTATTTGCTTCGAGAAATATCAACTTATGAATAGTTTGGGCCTAAAAAATATGTAGGATAACTATTTCTCATTTACTATAAACATACCAACGCATATTTTTCATTAATTATTAATAGAGGGAAGACACTGTATAATCACTGCTGTAATATTTCTGTATCGATAACTTATATGAGATATGACTAATAAAAAAAGCAATTAGGTGTGCTTACTTGGTATTATTATTTTGGTTTTAGTATTGGGTTTAGTGTTTTAAACACGTCTCTTAAAATAAACAATAGTAATAATAAAGATGGTTATGTATTTACTGGCGCGCAGTGAGCACGCGGCAGCCGGTGCGAAGCGGTTATCATCGGACGGGATGATTATATCGCGCTATTGTCCATTATTTTACTGGCAGTGGCTTCTACACTGTAAAATAGTAGACTAAATTTATATTACTACAAACGCCCAAAAAGATGGCAAGCAGTGGGACGGTACGCCGTAGTCGGTTTTATGTACACTTATCGCAGGAAAAATCGGGGCACCAGCAATCGTCAATTTTAAAATTTCTTGCGTGGTATACAAGCTTTAGAGGATATATTCACTTATCAAAGCACAAATCACATAAATGTAGTAGAGAGAAAAAGGTTTATATATAGAATAAACAAATCGGAATTTCGGTGGCGGCGTTTCCTTTAGAAATACCGAATACGGAAATATTCATGCAAAAAAAAGATTCATAACACCAAAAAGGCCTCTTGAATAGACACCTTCCTTTAGAAATATAGTATATGTATTTAACTTGTTTGATGTTATGCAGAGATTATTGTTTTTTAAGAAAACATTGATTATGGGATTTTAAAATTACATTACTTGTTGTGCTACTTTGATATTAGTTACTTACGTTAACAATAGACAATATGTCACTCAGCCTCCTGACTTTTGGGACAAGTTTGATTTATTGATTACACTATTATTGTTTAGTATTCTTAAATATTGTATTACTTTAATGTTTTCGTCTATCTATTAAAAAAATACCAAAAACAGTTTTAAGATGTGTAATCCAATCAATATGTTCTATTTATTGAAACACTTTGGTCTGTAGCACAGTTCCAGGCAGTAGAAATGAGAAAATATTAAAATTAAATGAATCAAATCCAAAAACAAATATTTTAGCACTAACTGAGATTGACGAACAACATGCTTTCTTACGATGTTTGTTGTGTATGTAAATATAATGATATTGTAAATAATTGTTAATAAACATGTGCTACATAGTCAGTTTGTAAACAGACAGTGTTGGCCATATTTAAAGAAAATAGAACGACATTGGATTACACAGACCATAGCTGCAATATGTTTCTTGAATATACAATAAACGCAGGGTTAATAAAATAAATAATTTCTTTGCGAACTTAATTGCTTCAAGAATTTTATAAATAACCTTAAAATTATTTTTGGCAATTTTTTAATACACAAAAACTTGATAGTAATGCAATATTTAAGAATATTAGCCAACAATAATAATTAATACATCAATAATTGTGTAATCAATAAATCTATGAAAATCACACTTTCCTGAAACTAAGGAGACTGATTGATTGTCTATTGCTAAAGTTATACTGTTATACTTGCGCGCATAAATCGAACTAAGTGACTATAATATCAAAGTAGCACTAACAAGTAATATAATTTTAAAATCCCATTACCATATGTTTTCTTAAAAAAGAATTATCTCTACATAACATCAAATATGTTAAATACATATATATTTCTAAATGAAGCCGTCTATTCAAGAGGCCTTTTTGTTGTTACGTATTTTTTTTTTGCATGAATATTTCCGTATTCGGTATCTCTAAAGGAAACGCCGCCGCCGAAACTCCAATGTGTTTCAGGGTATAAACCTTTTTTTCTCTATACATTTATATTTCTGTTTAAAGCTGCATTTACACCGAAGAAATTTTAAAATTCTCCATTGCTGGTGGTCCCGAAATCTGCCCGAGAAGTGTACACTTCTCACAGGAAAAATCGGGACACCAGCAATCGTGAATTTTAAAATTTCTTGGGTTTAAATGCAGCTTTCAGAGGATATATACACTTATCAAAGCCATAAATCACTTTTTTGAGTGTATTATTGTGATCAAAGGTAAAAGCTAAAAATTTAAAAAGAAATATAAATATATATGGAGAAAAAGGTTTATACATTAAATAAACACATTTGAATTTTGGTGGCGGTGTTTCCTTAGAAATACCGAATACGGAAAATTTAATGCAAAAAAATACATAACAAATAAAAGGCCTCTTGAGTAGACAGCACCATTTAGAAATACACATATATGTATTTAATTTGTTTAATGTTATGTAGAGATAATTCTTTTTTTAAGAAAACATATGGCGATGGGGTTTTAAAATTATATTACCTATTACTACGATATTAGTTACTTAGTTTGATTTATGCTCGCGAGTATTGCTTTAGCAATAGACAATATCTCAATCAGCCTCCTGAGTTTTTGAACAATGTGATTTTCACATTGATTAATTACACTATTATTAATGTATTCATTATGGTTGTTGTTTAGTATTCTTAAATATTGTATTACTACAAAATATTTTTCTATGTTTAAAAAAATTACCAAAAACAGTTTAAGATTATTTACAACATTTTTACAACAATTAATTTCACAAAGAAATTATTTATTTTATTAACCCTCCGTTTATTGTATTTTTAAGAAATATATCTTAACTATCGCCTGTGTAATCCAATGTCGTTCTATTTTATTGAAATATAGCTAATACTTTTAGTCTGTAACACAGCTTCAGGCAGTAGCAACAAAAAAGTATTAAATGTATCAAATTCAAAAATAAATATTTTAGCACTAACTGAGATTGACGAACAATATGCTTTCTTACAATGTTGTTATGTATTATAAATCCAATAATATTTTAAATAATTGTTAATAAACCTGTCCTTTTGTAAAGAGACCCAGTGTTGGCCATATCTCAAGAAAATAGATCAACGACGTCAGATTACACAGGCGATAGCTAAAATATATTTCCTGAAAATACAATAAACGGAGGGTTCATAAAATAAATAATTTCTTTGCGAACTTAATTGCTTTATTTAAGAATTTTATAGATAATCTTAAACCTGGTTTTGGTATTTTTTTATAGATAGAAGGAAACTTTATAGTAATACAATATTTAAGAATATTAAACAACAATAGTAATTAATAGATCAATAATAGTGTAGTCAATAAATCTGTGAAAATCACATTATCCCAAGACTGAGGAGGCTGACTGACATATTGTCTATTGCTAAACTAATACTCGCGAGCATAAATCGAAGTAAGTAACTAATATCAAAGCAGCACTAACAAGTAACATAATATTAAATAATAAAATTCCATCACCACATGTTTTCTTAAAAAAGAATTATCTCTACATAACATCAAACAAGTTAAATACATATATATTTCTAAATGAAGCCGTCTATTCAAGAGTTCTTTTTGTTGTTATGTATTTTTTTTTCATTGGTATTTCTAAAGGAAACGCCGCCACCGAAACTTCGATTTGTTTATTCTATACATAAACCTTTTTCTCTCTATATATTTATTTTTCTGTTTAAATTTCTAGTCGTTACCTTTGATCGCAGTAATATACATAATTAAGTGATTTATGGCTGTGATAAGTGAATACGTCCTCCGAAAGTTGCATTTACAATCAAGAAATTTTAAAATTCTGAATTTCTGGTGTCCCGATTTTTCCTGTGAGAAGTGTACATGCCTATGCTTTCTTGTAGGAACTCCGGCTGTGAACCTGGTGCAAGAAATCAGGTTCGCAGGTCTAGAGGTCCACTTCTAAACTCTACTCTTTTTTATTACACTAGTACGCACTAGTAGCACAAATGATATATTTGAATATTCCTAATTTATTTGTTTATTTTTTTTACAATTTTTCCATCACTTTTAAAAATATTTCACACCTTAACGTGTCAAATTTTCCTATTGTGTGAACTGAAGACTAATGCGGGTGCAGGTGCACAGGATACCTCCGGTTCCGACACTCTGGCTCCATCTAGCTCAAGCGAGTCGATCGAGTCCGAGGCTGCATTCAGTTCTCCGCACCCGCATTCGGCGGATTAGCAAACCCCCTCTTTTGCGAAAAGCGAACTTGGTGCACCTACTCCGATAAGCGAATTAGCTTCGAAAGAACAGGTCCGATCCGGAGCAGTCATCCTTACTTTACAGATAAGTGAGGCATGATACTTCTCGTTTCAATTTTTTAGTCACTGTACTTCCGGTTCAAATGAACGTAGAGTAGTAACAATTTAAGAAATACATATTACGTCATATCCGTTTTGAGCGCTGAAGTACATTGTATATTATGTACTTGCGTGTTTCAAAGAGGAAATTTTAAGAATTGAAATGGCAAATAGGCTGTATAAAATTACCCACCTATTGCAACCCTTTTATTTTTTGCTTGATCGGAGCCGTCTGACATAGAGTCTCCTTCGGAAACACTGCAGTCTTTTGGTTTTTTGTGTTTAATTTTTGTGTTAAAGTCTAGTTTAGGGATGATTAAAACTGCTCTTTTCTCGGAACTGATCTTTCTGCTCCTACTCCGCTAACAAACCAGTTCTTAAAAATAGCTCTTGTTCCGATTAGTTGCTTCGAGGAATAAATGTATAATACAAATAACACCTATAAGAACGAGTGAGCACGTGGAGCAAGTTGTTTTGCAAGCGCTCTATTCAATATCTGCGCTTATACTTTATATGGTGCGTTAGGTCGTTTTATAGGTATTTGAGTTTTTTATTTTTATATATATATATAATACAGGGTGTATCAAATAAAAAAGTAAATTTTGCTTGGGTGTTAACTACACGACATATAAAGCACAAACCCGCCGAAACCGGATTTCATCATTAAAAAAAAAAAAAAAAGTGAAATTTAGAGTCAAAAATTCTTTAGTCCGGGCCTGATGCAAGGAAACGTCATGTTAAGCACCCGCTAAACGTGGTATTATGTATAAATACATTGCACTCATTTTGTATTATTCTTAATCGTATGCCGTAAGTTCATTTAACGTCATTCTGAATAAATAAAGGCCAATCGGCCAGTGTGCCCTTGTAAAAATAGCATAACTGAGGCATTTTAAATTTCTTCTTTTTATAAAATAAAATTCCTTATTTGTTAAGAGCATTCTACGTAAGTCTACAAAGTATTATTTTTAATATCCTGATAAGACGTTCGAGTTTCACCGGATATGCGACTTCAGTACTTACAAAAAACGTAAATATTTTTCTTTTGCTTTGTCGAATCGAGAGTTAGTTGTTAATAAACGGTACCACATGAATCTGAGTTATTTCTTTTGGATTTATTTAATCAAATAACGCGCAAAATGAATTGAATCAAATTACACAGAGATAAATGTAGATATAGAAAATTTGCAAACACGCCTTTTTACTATGATGTCGCGCGAAAATGAATCTATAAATTCCCGCGGTTTTGCCGACGTATCAAGCTTCGATTTTCTTTATATGAAATCATGATGGTCCTGAAAAGGATCGTTTTTTCGAGACGGGAAGAATTTAAATAAAATGTTCGAAGTGGCTTGCACTCCAACCGGCGATCCACACAAAACTAACAGCGGTAATGGCTGAATTATAGTGGTATGTGGGGGTATACTTGGGACAGCATTTAGTTTGGGCACAGGTGCGGCTCTAGCCCACGGCATTCACAAAATATTTTTTTTCTCGTTAATGCTTACAGATAGACTCTCTGTGGATTAAGACTTTTTGATCGTATATGATTACAGCTGCTACATATTATTATATTTACCTCTATATCTGATACACCCTGTATAATAACTATTGGGGAGCGTTATCCAGCTGCGAAGTTTCGTTTGTTCGTTGTATACTGGGTGAGTTTTTTATCTTGAGACAACGGAATATCTCTAAAACACTGCATTAAATTAAAAAAAGATCTTAATAAGATTTGTTATAATGTAGGGGGCTCACTGAATGCCGAACTCGATCCCCTCCCCCCTTCCCTCCGAGTGGGAGGGGGGACAACTTTGAAATCCTAACCCCCATTTTGTATTACAGATTCGGATTCTACGCCATCAAGTATGTAGTTTTTGTTTGAAACTTTTTTTTTGATTCGTAACAGATTGCGCTGTAATCGCAAAAAACATGATTGTGGACGTCTAGAAAAAAATACACAAAAAAGAGAAGCAAACGAACATGATTTTGTGTTTTTTTTTTATTTTAACATTAAATAAAATTTCAAAAAGCCATTCAACAACGAAGAACTATACTTTATCATACCCATTTTCAAAAATGTGCTTTCCACTTTCGATACAACTTTATCTTATTCGCAATTGGAATGATTGCACACAACTGAGAAGTGTTTCCGGCGTAATCCTTGAACAAGCGTTAGTGATTCGCTCAATCATGTTTTCCCTCGTGGTTGGCACTTCTACGGATAAACAAGACAAGTGGAAACGCTATAACCTGATGTTTTTGAAAGTCAGAGAGGTTTTCGACACGGTTTCTCATCCGTCCATACTCTGCGATCTGAGGGGCCTGAGCATTAACGTTGATATGTAGCAGCTTCCCTGGCTGACTCTACTACCACCATAAGAATTGGACCGGGTATCCAATCCCAGCCGAGTATCAGACGAGGGGTTAAGCAAGACGACCTCTATTCAATGCAGTTTTAGACCAGCTGTTAAAATAGCTTCAGTCTATTCATCGCTAGAATTGGAGGCACCGTGGGGGAGGAGAAGATCCATGTACTGAATTCCGCCTACCATCAACTGCATTCAGACTTTCAGACTACGGTTGTGCCAGTATCGAGAAACCCGCTGTCTCCAATCTTGCGCGGTGGTTAAGACCAGTGGAGAGAGCTCCCTTAAAGCTCATTATGATCCAGGACCTCGTTGTGTTGCGGGTTTTGTATAGCTTGCAGAATGCGCGAGTGACCGCGCGTACTCTTGGGGAAGCGGATAAACTAGTCAAATCTTCTGTTAAGCGCTCCTCTATAAATGCCTCTACGCGTGCGCGCGACGGTGGTCTGGGTTTGCCGGATTTGAAACGGTCTTTTCCTATATATCAACAGCCACAAATCCGATGGCAGTTGCTCTCCATTCGATGACGTCGTTTGACCACCTGCGTGGACGTTGTTGTTGCTCTCGCAGATGTCTTGTTGCTTTCCCTGCCATTATTAGAGGGAATCCATCGTCAGCTATATCATCACTAAGAGTCTGGGGGCTTTATCAGAAGGCGCTGCCAGTCAGTAGTCGATATTTAGAAAACTCTTTTATGGTCCGGTAGAGATTACGTGAAGGGTATCCATCTACACTTCGGTAATCTCCCCTTAAAAGCCATTCCATCGAACTCGTCCGAAGATCGTCTCTGTAGGGGCGCATGTAATGCACCTGGACGGCTCCCTCTTCAAGTCGCACTTAGTTTTCCACACACCGGGCCAATCATCAATTCTCCTGGATGTCCTGAGTGTCCTGGATCGAATGGACCATCCGCTGGTAGTTACCTGAAGCAAAACACAGAATACTTACTTATCGGAGCACTGCCCTTAACATCACAACTAATAGAAGATGGCCCGACAGAACCTTGGTCCACCTGCTCGTCATTTTGAGAGCGAGAGGAATTTGGTCTCGCTGTAACCAAAAAAAAAACAGCTAATATATAGGTTGTGTGGTGTAAAGGCTAAAACCCAATTACTTTGCCCTGTATTCTGATTTCATCTTCAAGTTAATTTAATTCTGAATATCTGTAATCCTATCTGTTTAACCTACATACGTCTATTTTATAAATTTTATCTCTTTATCTACATTATTGATTCTTATTTTGTCTGTTTTATAAACTGAACTGCAACTGTATTGTCTGCTCCCGAAGCGAAAGCTCTCGGTCGCTATTTGCCTCTGCTCACGTGTGGAGTAGATCCGATTATCATACCATTCCTTTAACACCAGGTAGTGGAGACTTTCGAATTGCCGCCATTTACTGTTATTGCGCACCTTTTAGTTTGACCAGTTTGACCGATTACTAAATGCGAACAGTCGGTAAGTACGAGTAATTACCATAGCAACAGTTTTTCATTTACCTTTGTTTACGTTTTACGATTTTCGCTTCTGGCATTTCTGTGCGCGTTTCATATTTGAGGAGAATTTTTCTTTTAGTTTTAGTAATTTCTTGCTTTCTGTTATTTTTATATTTTCTCTATTGTTAGTTTAGCATATTATTTTTTCATTTTAAAGTTTAATAATTAGACGTGATACAAAAAATGTTTTGGTTAGTAGGCTGGTTTAAGTAGAAATAATATTTCCGTAACTTGTAATTTGTAATCTTTTGTAGGTAATAGTTAAATGTTTACCCAGAGTCTGCAGTGGGTGTCAGTATGCCATCGTACCATGAGAAGTGTTGTGTACGTAAATGCAATGAAGTTACAATGTGACACCAGCAAAGTAATAATGTCGTTGTAGTAGCTCTAATTTAAAATTATTTTAGGCATAGGCTACCTGTGAAAAATACCGAGGTTTTAAATATTTGAGTGGATGGAATAGGCAATGCTGAGTTGCGATCCTATGAACATTTAAAATATTTCGATTAGAAATGTAAGTCGTCTGTATATGTATTTACAACATGAAGTTATGATAATAAAGTTTGTAAAGACAATATTTAGAGTTATTTTTATTTTTAATTATTCACATGTGAGCCCAAATAAATTCAAAATATAAAGTGCAAAGCGCGCGCAAAAATTTAACGCTTTATGGAATGGTGCACTGCGTGATAGAAACTTCCGCGGAGCGCGCGGCATCGTGCAACGTACGATAGAAACTGTCACGGAGCACACGCGACTACAGAACGTTGGTAGTGTGGCAGTATACATCGACGGACGGCGGACGGCAAGTGATGGATCGTCGCCAGCGATTGAGGGACGGCCGACAGGCAGCGTTGGGTTCCCGGGAGCGAGTCAACCGGCAGCAGCGAAATGACCATCGTCAAGGCCAGGCGTAGAGGGCGCACCAAACGCACTCCCAGAAAGGACCGCTTATATAAGGGACTAGGCATACAGAGTTGGAATAGCGTCCGGTGGCTGTTGCGGGCTCTTCATAGCGTTGTTATCAACGGTCGCACCTAGCCGACGTAGATTACATAGATCCAACACTTTACAGCGCGTGTACGGTGTTATATAAAGACATTTAAGTTGCGAGAATTTTATTTTATTTTTCTATGTATATATTGCACATGTTATGAGAATTATATTTTATGTTTATTGGATAAAATAAACGATTTAAAGGTTTGACTATCCTCTTCAGTGTCTCTCACCCGGCGCATCAGTCTACAAACTATAGTAGTACCCTAACAATGTTAATGATTAATGTTAAAAATAAATAAATTTCTCACCAAATGCTGGGGTGCTATAAATATAACATTAACAAATTAACGTTATTCAAATCAATATTACCAAAAAATTGCGCTGTAAGTAACATTTAGTTCGAGTACATCTGAATTAAAAGTTACTGGCAACGCTATTGTGGGTGAAAACCCCTTTTTTGTTAATATTGATTTGAATTACTACTTTACTACAAATTTGAAAGTTTTGGCACTTTATTTTTAGTTCCGGTAAAATTACGAGAGGTACTGTAACATATATTCCCCCACCATTTTAGTAAGTTATTCTATGATTATTACTAGTTGTATTTCACATGCTTACTTGTTTAATATCATTCACAATAACAGCGTGCCACATGTTTTAGATCAGTGCACGGCATCTAGGGGAAGGGTGTCTCGGCTATTGAAAGTAGAAACATATGTAGATGACATGGACTTCGGTTTAGAAACTCTAAACCGAAGTTTAGACACACTCCGCAAATATTCTTGTGTGTAATAATAAACTGTAGTATTATTCTACGATGACATAGCATGCAAATTAATAGCTATTGTATATCAAAATAAACTACCATTCATATCTTTCTTACGGTAAAAATTATGAAAATGAAATAATAAATATAATAAAGGTTATTCCTGAAAAATAGATTCTTATAGTGTTTTAAGTAAAAAAACAAGCCATTTACTTAAGTACTTAAGTAAACAAAGAAAATAAAAATTGTTTCCCATTCTTCGTAAGAAATATGTCCTTATGCGTAGAATATCCATTATATTTTACTCGACGATCTACGCTTAAATAACTCAATCTGTTCTGCTCTTAGTGATCTATGGTGCTCTGTATCGTGTTATGTTTTTGTCGATATAAACTCACAAAAACACCTGTATAGTTTTGTGTTTCTTGGGCGGGGAAATGTTTACAAGTGGTTCGTAGGAGCCAGTCTGCCGAGCGCTGCTTTAGTGCTTTAGGTATATTATATTATTTTGGTTAATAAATTGCTGCTATCCTTAGCCACTATCTAGCGACTCCACTACTACCAAGGGAATGGACTTCGAAAAATGAACGCGAAAATAAGACCTTGTTGACCTTCATTGTAGGCTGGCAATGTAAGGAGATGTGAGAGGTATAGCATAAATAGGACACTTGTCGCGGGTAAAATACCCAGACTTTCATCGCTTTTTTACTTACTCAGCAAGGTGGAACGCGTGCGCCGTCCGCTTTGAGACGGCTGTGAGCTGGGTAGTAGTGGACGATTTGAATAAAAAAATTCGGTAGCGCTAAACGAATACGGAATCGATTTTTATGGATAAATCAAATTCTTTTGTTTTAATGAATTAAAATCGTTTTAACAATCGAATCGGAGAATACATAAGAATGTATATAAATAGGATTTTGGGGTCTAACTTGAAGTATACAAAGAACAAAACTCCGCTATTAATTATTGTAATACTTGCTGGCTATAGATTACACACAATGTTTATATTATTGAAGGCTTAAGTGGAATTTTTTAAAGGAATTTTTTAAATTGTATTTATTAGTATTTATGTGGTGTTGTGTTCAATATTTATTTGAATGTAATTAGACTAAAAATATTCCCACATAGCCAAATTTAAATTGCCTGCAATTATTCTTAGTAACTTCAACGTTCAAACATAAAATTACCTACTATTTTATATTACATTCATAGTTATTTTAAAGCCTTTACGTTGAAGTTACTAAATATAGTGGCGGGAGATTTAAATTTGGCTATTAGGGTTAGAAACATGTTGATCAAGATCTATTTATTTATTAAACGTAAACATTTTAACATAAAATGTTTTTAAATAACACAAATTCTTAAAAACATGGTTATTTTAAAAAAAAGGATATAAGTAACAATAATAAAGTATATTTCACATATATAACTAATCTACAAAGAAACTCTTATTTGAAAATGTACATTTAATTATTATTTAAAAAAAAATATTTCATAAAATCTTTTGAGGGAGAGTGGTTTCTTCGGCCATTCCAAGATTTGGCTAGTCTTCGAAGAAATTCTTTCTGTTTTGGAATGCTTAAACGTTTTTTTTTTTATTACTATATTTTCAATAAAACGCCCAGTACCAAACGTATATTAATGCGGTGAAGCCTAGAAAATATTATTTCCATGATAATATTAACGTGGAGGTCTCCGTATCATGGTTAAAATCCTTACCTCAATCTTCTCATATATAAATCATAGTTATATTTTAAACATGCGTCAATTAGTTTATCATCCGTTTAGTAATGACGCTAACTTGTGTGCATATAACAAAAAGAATCTAGGAAATTAGAAATTTGCAGTTTTCTTACAGCATGTGTTCCACTGATATCTTCTCTCGTTATGTTTGATGATGATATAATAAAAGCACAAAAGAACCTAAGGAAATTATTTTTAACTTAGGTGAAATTTATAGCTAATTATGTACCTTTATTCATTCTTCATTATTTATTTCACTCAAATAATCTCAATATTTCTTTTTTAATTTATGACATTTTCAGGAGGTACAGAACGTAGGATTAATTTCACAATATTTAAAAATGCAACAGTCAAACGCCAAAATTTTCACGTTTCACTGTCATTTAATAATGCAACCAGGCTTCATGTCAGTGACCATATCATATGCCATACCACGTGGTTGACGCTTTACCCGGTACATGTCACTTACCAATTTACATGGGTGTCGTATCATACAAATTTTTAGTATTTAAGCTATTATTACGGGCCATGCACTCAAATTCGTTTACAATTCTTTTGATATTAACCATCGCTTTCGAATGATATATGATTTATTTAATATTGTACTTCCCAAACTTGGAAATTTTGCAAATTTTAAAGATTAGAGCGCCGTCCGATTGGGCAGGGAATAGATTTTTGCGCCTCCGTCCAGAAACACTCATTTCGCATTACTTCAAAGCGGCCAAAAAAACTACCGTTTTTCTGCTTAGACAGGCAAAAATGTTCCTTAAGGTTGGCACACTACATTAGACATGACAGATGCATAATAAATTGTCATTAAGCTACTGTGCAGCCCCTAACCTAAGATGAACTGGTGTCCCCATTGCACTTATTATTAACAAATAGATATTAAACTAAAAAGAAAATTGCAGAAAAGACTTATTCTCGGAAATGTCAAAATACTAATGTAATATGTGTACCAACCTGTACGTCAACTCCCCAACGTCCAAATTTCTTTTGCATTTTCACAATTCAAACTAAGATTTGTAGGCCCAAAAAATAGTGTGTATCACACGGCCAGAAACCCTTTTGCGAGTATTCGTACTTGTACAAACCGTACTCATACTCGCAAAACTGTATAGTTTCTGGCCTTGTGATACAAATAACAATTCCTGATTAGCGGTACCGTAGATGTTATGCCAGTGTTAGGTTCTAGTGACTGAAATCGTTCTGTAGCACTCTTTTTGCGATGGTTGTTTGCTTTTTGATTCTCTGAACGAGACACTATTCAGGTACCGGGATTAGAGGTAGATTATTTGTCGTTCTAATATGCGTGGAGTGTTTTTACAGCTGTACATGCATCCCAATGGCATAGATATTAGCTTGAAAAATCGTTGTGTGTTGCCCAAGGTTGCAATATTTTCTAACTCTTGGAGAGCCGAAAATATTCTTGTACCCATACCCTGCTCTGTTTTCGAACCGTCCTCTTCTAAAAAGCAGCAGGTGTCTGTTTGCTTCAGAGTTTCTTTCACTCTTTTTTTTTCATGAAAGTAAGAAATCACATGTTTTTGGAATCAGAAAATGACGTAGGATTAAAATGTGCAGGGTGCTCTATTTTAAACAAATTTAAAATTGATTCTATTTCCAAAAATCCAAAAGTTACAAAAATGATAAAAAGCATAAATTACTGCAAATACAAATTTGAAATTAAACACTGCATTCCGAGCTTGCCCACTATAATAACTTTTCATAACTTTAGCAGAATTTGCATAGACAGCCACGAAAGGAAAAGTTGGTATATTAATAAAGTAGGATTGAATTTTGTGTTACTAGCTAATTATTTATTGGAACAGGAAAATACACATTAAGGATAAAATGATTTGTTTTTCTAACATATTCAGAAGCCAAATCAATGACACACACTAACAACAAAAGATGAAATTATTAGAACATACTCGTATGTATGTACAGGTATTCTGACTTACTTTTGTTCATTACTAGTGTATGAACCAACTGCATCGAAAGAGTTTCTACAAATTACAGTTGTGTGTGTATGTAGACTAGGGTCATATCGTCCTGAGTCTGCAGAGTCTGGTCCGCGCTGGGCTGATTGCGATAGTACAGAGTATGACCTTTGCGAATTTTTATTCCTCGGCACGCAGCAGCATACCGAGAAAGTTTCCTGAAAAGAAAGAAAATATGATTTTATTTTAATCTTTAATCACTGTATACACCCATATACTTGTCAGCTTTGTTACGAAAAAATAACTTGAAACCAATTAATTAATATATTTTGTGGCAAAAGATTATAGTCTTAGTCTACTTTAGTCAAACATTAGTCAGATAAATGTTAATGCATAGCGAAATTCTGTTAATTCAAAAGCAGCATCTGATTCAGTATTCACCCTCAGGGGTTTTATTTATCAACGGTATCAACCACTTATGATCCTAGGAATCTTAATGACCTGGAAATCGACGTAATATTATCGATATGGCCAAGTTGTTCAACAATTTATTCCTTTGATGTTCTTTTCTTTTCAAATAGAATATCCTGTATATTTTTATATTCTTGGATGTAGAATTAAATTCTACACTGATTTGTATTTGGTATTGAACACCTAGGATGTGTTTCGAAATGCTCTAAAATATGAATTCCATTTTCTTTATTCTCGGAAAGAGGTTTATTACAGTGTTTTCTTGATACCACTACCAGTTGTTACAAAAAGTGTTTCAATGTTACTGATTTTTATAATATCTATTGGCGGCAAGTGGGGAGTATCTTTCATTTAATTCTGTACAAGCTCTTCTGCCATTCTTTGATATTCTCTGATGATATGATCCAGCAAAAGCTTTTCCACTTTTCGATCTAATAATTTACATATTTTATTATATGATCAGAGCTGCGACGTTCGGTGCAGTTTTCTAGCGGGTGTAAAATCGCGGTGCGTTTTGTCATACTACAGATTGTACGGCAGGTTGCGCAAATAATTGAAACGATCATTATAAAAGTTTTTGTCCACACATGCATCGACTTGGGTATCAATCAGTTGTACAATATATAATAAAATAGACACAAGGGGGTTTACACAAGGGGTGTAAATTTACTTTACTTTCAGTTTTCCGGATGTCCATCACTATGCTATGCGACGGGATACTGGGATACCCTCTGGTCTCTAGCTTCAAACACGGGGGGCGTAAGG
This sequence comes from Protaetia brevitarsis, assembly GCA_004143645.1. Taxonomy (NCBI): domain Eukaryota; kingdom Metazoa; phylum Arthropoda; class Insecta; order Coleoptera; family Scarabaeidae; genus Protaetia; species Protaetia brevitarsis. Next base: position 2,752,647 of record RXPK01000186.1, read on the forward strand.
ACCACCTCATGGGGGACCGATAATGATGTCAGAGTACGTGAGATCTGTTTAAGCTGTTCTTAAAACAGCTTAAACAGCTTGGAGAACTCCTAAAACAGCTTAAACAACTCATGCAACATCTTAAACAGCCCCTGTAACAATTCAACAGTTCCTGGAACGGCTCAAATAGCTTCTGGAGGAGCTTAAACAGATCCTGCAATAGCTTAAACAACTCTTGAAAAACCTTAAACAGCTCCTAGAGCAATATTAAGTACCTTTTGTAACAGGCGGAGCTATTGACTCTCTTTAAGCTATTCCAGAAACTATTTAACGGTTACTGGAGCTGTTTAAGCTGTTCTAGGAGTTGTCCAAGCTGTTCAGGAGCTGCTTAAGCTGCTCGGAGGGTCGTTCAAGCCGTCCAGAAGCTGCTCTAGGAGTTAAAATTATATAGATGTCACGTACTCTGACATTATCATTGGTCCCCCATGAGGGTGGTCCTTACAGCCCGCGTGTTTGGAGTTGAGGACCCGAGGGTGCGCCATTGTATAGCATAGGGCCACTTGTTGAGCAGTCCTAGCCACACTAATTATCTAGCACAGCGAGACAGTGATAGACATCCGAAAAAACCGGAAGTAAAGTAAATTTTTCGCCAGAACCGGCCTGGCATATACTGGCATATAATGAGGTAATAAATGTAAGGGTTTTTAGTAAAAAAAAAAGCAAGCCATTTGCTTAGGTAAACAAACAAAGAAAATAAAAATTGTGTTTCCCTTTCTTTGTAAGAAATACGTGGGGTTGTGCATAAAATATCCATTATATTTTACTAGACGATCTAACTCATGTGCTCTGTGTTGTGTTCTGTTTTCGTCGATATAAAAGCACAAAAACACCTGAATAATGTTGCGTTATTTAGGGGAGGAAATGTAAACAAGTGACTCATGTATGTGCGTGCAGTTTAAAGACTAAATATATGCAAGTTCGCAGGAAATACGTTAGTATTTATATTTAAGTAGATAAGTTTTCCCGCTAAGAACTTAATGTATTTTTCATTTAAAAATGTTTTCTAAATTTATCTACATTAATTTTTTTGTGTGAGCATTATTTTAGTTAGCAATAAACGGGGTAATCAATTACTGCCAGCTGAACTAATTCAAAAAAAACGGGGGGAACGGAGGGGGAGTTGGCCAGAGGTTAGCCCTACCACCCAATATTGTCACGGGCCGCCACTGATATTGTCTAATGCTTATTGCTAAAGTAATACTCGCGAGTATAAATCGAAAGTAACTAATATCAAAGCAGCACTAACAAGTAACACAATTTTAAAATCCCATCACCACATGTTTTCTTAAAAAAGAATAATATCTCTGCATAACATCAAACAAGTTAAATACATATAGGATATTTCTAAATGAACCCGTCTATTCAAAATGCCTTCTTGATGTGTATTTTCTTTTGCATGAGTATTTCCGTATTCGTATTCGGTATTTCTAAAGGAAAAACCGGCATTGAAACTCCAATGTGCTTATTCTATGTATAAATATAAATACACTTATATTTCTGTTTAAATTTTTAGTCTTTATCTTTGATCGCAATAATACACATAAATAAGTGATTTATGGCTTTGATAAGTGAATATGTCCTCCGAAAGCTGCATTTAGACCCAAGAAATTTAAAATTCTCGATTGTTGGTGTCCCTATTTTTTCTGAGAGAAGTATAGGTACACATACTTGCTGCTCAAGTCTCGCAGTGTTTTCCAATTACTAGAACGCCGTCAATATGTTTGTTCTTTTTAGCTGAACTAGGGCTGCACTAGATCAGCACTAGAACTGTACTAGACCCAAAAAGAGTAGAACTAGAACTGAGCCAGGACAGCAGTGTTGCACTTTGCACTGTTAAAAAGAACGCATTAAGTAATAAACATGGCAATCCGTAATATTCAAGAATTTTTTTAATATTTATGCCTTCGATTTCGATTCATTCGATGAACATATTGTACTACGGCCACCAATTCATCAATTACTATACCATTTAGATCATAGGTTCCCAACCTTTTCCAAGAAAAAAGAAATTCGAACGCCGCTCTTTACATAATAGTTAATTATACCAATTTTATATGTCTGCCTATTATCTATTAATAATCACAAATTAAAAATTAATTCTCTCTCTCTCTCTGTAATCGTGCCACTCGTGGTTGTGGCTGAAGGTCGTGATTATTAATTATTTAAAAATACAAAAACATGTTATATAATAAAACATTTAGTTTTCGACAAAGACCATAAAAGTGTTATTAACAAAATTATAACTTAACATACAATCCAGAGAACAATACACAAAGCTGGAAGCGTATCCGGCACTGGGGCACTGCACAAAGGCCACAGACAAGACGATAATCCAAAATTAGTAAAAAAATTTTATAACAAAAACAAAATTTCAATAAGAATACAATTCAATGAGATGGTTGATGCTGTGTTGGAGTTTTACAATTTGTTTTATTTTCGGGTTTCAATTTTAGTTTAACATCAGTCGCCATTCACCCACGCTCATTGATCTGCAGTCTATTACTTTTCTTAGACAGTAAATTAGCTACTGTTCCTAAACTCACGCTCAGCCAATATGATGAAGGAAACGCAATTTAAAATTTCCGTACTGTTTCCCACAATCCCAGGTGGAGAGCTCTATTGATTTTTGGAAGCCAGAATCTATCTTGGTATCCATTTCTGGGATTTTAGTTTAATTCTTCATTATTTGTGAGTTCTACGATTCTTCTTTTAATTTATGATTCTGCTGTATTGCATTTGCGAAAGTCTAAAACCCAGCTTGGTATATTCGTATTTAAAATATCTGGAATCGTCTGTAAAATCAGTATGAAGAGCGTCCAGGTGTTGGCAAGTAAGTAATTCCGTTTTACCGATAATGCTGGTAATGTCGGAAAGTGGCTGTATACCTTTCCAGATTTCTTTTGAATAGAAGAAGTTCCTCACAAAAGGACTTGTGACGTTTTTTTTTTTTTTATTAAATTCACTTCATCACCTCGCATGTAAATTAACGTCATTAATATTTTAAAAAGGTTGTCAAATAAGGGGTTCATTTTTGGACGCATCAGTTCGCGCAGTCAAGTCTCTGTTTCAAGGAGTCCGTACTGAGCAATAGATTTTAAAAGCGCTCAGAGAGACACCTTCGAGAGGCACGTTTCTGTGAGCAGCGCAAGCGATTATAGTCTTCATCATTTTCACTACACTAATGCCAAAATAATCGTTTTAATGAATTGCTTCTTTATCTTGTGTGCTCTAATAACGTAATGGGGGCGACGCGTAGCTTCATTAAGATTTTTTGCAACCAGGTGCTGACGCTGAATAACACATGTACAGCGAGTACATTTGGACTGCTTTTTTAAATGCGAATGAAACCTATGACGCCTTATGAATTTTTCGAATATGATGTTTCCTTGTGAAAAAACAAACGTGCTGGTTATAATATGGTGATTCTCTATTCGAGTGTAGCCAAGAGCGGTTACTTCGTTATTTGTAAGTTGATATGGTTGAATGATGGAAATTTAGAAGTCTTGAGTAATTAATGTAATGATAGTTAACGTCTTTGCGCCATTAATTCTCAAGGAATTTTTTTGTTGATATTATGCGTTTACGAATTGAAGAACAGTTCGATACTCTTTGACTGCCGGCATACTTAATTCCTCACCAATGTTGTATTTTCGCGTTTTGCGATTATAATGAAAATATATGAAGGTTCCGTCGTCTTCTTTTTTAGAACACGATGTAAAAGGTTTGATATGTTTTGACGTGTCTTTTGAAAATAGGTTATCTTTGTTCGTTTTTTCGCATGTATTTTATAATCTTTGGAGTTAGAAGTCTAGAGTGGTTCATTTGAAATACTTTTTGGCAATTAAACATAGTAAATTTGTTGAGATTGCGTGAATCCATTTCAAATACGATGTTTGTCCGCGACATTCTTGTTAGTGCAGACATTTTGGATTCAATTCATGCATTAGCTTCAACCCGATTTATAGAAAGTTATAAAACTCATGGCTTAACGACTTTTTATTCGTCCGTTGCGATGGATCACTGGCGAAGCACAAAACAATAAGACATTAGAAGAGCTATCCCTGCTGTTAAAATTTGATTTCGAAGACGCCGACAACTTTGTATGCCTTGGTGTTTGCGTGCCCGATGCGTGCTCTGTTAACAGGTTGTTACAAGTTCCGTTTTTTGGATCAATCTTGATTGCGTAAATCACGTCTTTCTACCAATTGCATATGATTGTTACCGACAGTCCTAAACCGAATAATTATTTAGTTTATACTTAATGTTTATTTAGAATTTTAATGTTTATTCTCCCATAATATAAGTTAACATCTAGGCGGCTAGCTTAAAGGTTTTTTTCATGAAAATAGATGTATTTTTCAAAGTATTTTTTTTACTTATTTGAAATTTCTAATTAAGTAGGTACGCCGCGTACGCTCCCTTGACTGTCATAACGGCCTCCATTTGTCTTTGGACCCGCTCTGCCCACGAAAAGCTCCCAGCGCCCATTAGGGGGCGGTACCGCCCCGTGAACCCATCCTTATTGGTGGAGAATGACGGTACATTTTATTGTTCTTTGACACCAGCCAGGCAGCAATATAAAAATATTTTAAATATGCTAAAGAATATTTTAACCTTTAAATACTGTAAACACAAACAATCAAATACAGTATTTAAGATCAATGTTTCTCTTTATCCAATTTTTGGCTTGTTCAAGGGCTTAGAACACGCAAAGATATTAACACTATGTAGAAAATATTTCTGATTATAATAATTGATTTGTTTGAATATTTAATAAATTTAGAATGTCGGGAATTTATAACAAATAATAACGGTCAACTGACATACGCTGTACTAAAACTGCTGCCGCTGCACTACCTTTGGAGCTAGGGCAGGTGGTGTAATGAACTGTTGAACTGAATACCAATATGTACTGCAAAAAAGAACGACGTATCTGACGTCACTTACACTAAAAAGAACACTTTAGTGTACACTACTTGAACTAGTGTAGCCAATTCAGCTAAAAAGAATAAACCTAATGATAAGCTGCGCCGAACATCGCCGCACTAAATATGACATAATGTGAGCATATATTTTTTTCCCCGGCTGATGATGAAATTGTTGTTCTTTGGTGCTTGGCTTGCACTGTGAACACGAGGTGTTCGTTGCACCGTTAAAATTAAACCCGTCCCAATTACTTTCGTTTTATTGCATTACAATTAGATTCATGCCCGCCGTCTGATATGTACGACCTTTAAGGAAGACAATTCATACAATCTCGCGTATTGTTTTTGTAACCTGTTGCATCCCGATGGATGTTGTGTGGTATGCTCGAACCTCGCCGCTTAAGACTATGAGCGTAGATTAATGAAAACTCTATTGCTATTGCAATTCATCACAATATCGTACCTATCGCCACTCCTTACTTTAATTCAACAATTTCGAATAAAAACATGTTTGCTGCATGAATATAAAATGTGAAAAATAAAAAAAAACACAATGTAATGACAAAATGCAAATTTATATACATACCTTAAAAGCTTCACGAAATTTATTCGACATTATATTATATAATAGTGGATTAATCGTTGTTGAAAAATAATACAAGACACCACTAATATAAGTTGTTATTTCGTATATTTTCAGAAACGTATTAAGTTCTTCAGACCCATCTATTGGCAGCGTCATGTAGATTGCGACTAAACGCTGAGCATGGAATGGTGCCCAACATAAGAAGAACGCAACGACTACAGCAACTGTAACAAATACAAATATCACTAATGTTGGAATATTCATGAGGTTAACATGATTAAACAACAACACACACAATAGGCATAACAAACCGGTAAAATAATTGCAAATTAGTGTAACAATTAACTTTTTTTATTTCACAATGAGGACTTTGTGTAACTGTTTGGCCGGAAAACAGTGCGGCAAAGTTCTACTTTGTAACACTATTTTTCTACTTTGTGACATTGTTTGTGGTGACACTTTATGCGCACTTGGTAGTGCAACTCGTGGTTTCACATTTGACCTTTTTATAAAGGCTTTTGTATGGAATTGCGCATAATACAAGAATTGTGTTTTAAACATGGAAACATTCTCTGCATGGGTAAAAAATCCCATTTTAAATAATAAATGTAAATTATTGCGAAATAGATTGTTGACTTGAAACTTATTATAGTTATCAATATATATTTTTTTAATGGAATACAGTACAGGAATGTAGTGTTACGTTGCATTTTGTCTTTCTTAACGCGAGTTATCGATTTATTTTAGTTTTTAGATCTGATAGTAACATCTGGAGGCGCAGCTCGGTTGACAAAGAAATCTTCTTTTTTAATGAAGGCCTTCGAAATGAATTATAGTTTATCGGCAAAGAAACCTTTGTGAATTTAATCTTTCTTTTTGGGGAAAACACGTTTTTTTTTTAAATACAACGAAAAAAGGACTCTTTGGTCAAATTGCCAATAATGTTTTAAGCACTTATTCTGTATAAATAAAATTTAAAAGGCGACCTAAATCTGTACTATTGAAAATACAAAAAAAAAGAAAGATTTCCTCTTGAAGTGCTGCTTCTAGTAGTAACATTCGGCATTACCATGGAATCTCGACAGGTTATTCAATTGGCAATGTAGTAAAAACAATTACATAGTAGCACAAACAGTGCAGAAATAGCGCACAACATTACACAAAACATGTGTAATGTTGTGCGCGTGTGTGATAAATGTGCTTAGTGCAGCATTTGGGTGTACTTATATTGGTAGTGAAATGAACCGAGTTGGTTTTTTAAGGATACCTATTGCGGTATGTGTCAAAGAATTCAAGCGAAAGTTAAATAGGCATTTTAGAAATGTATAGTAAATGGATATGCACATATGTCGTTACACAAGTGTGCTGTAATGTATTGCCTTCTTCGATTTTGTCGTATACCTGTTCCGAATAGTATACACCCAAAGTTAAAGTTTCCATTCAGCAATCATCCAGCATTCATTAGGTAAGCTCATTTATTGTGTGGAACATATTGAGTACAAAATGTAGGGGTTGGTTTACAAAAGTTTAAGAAAAGTACAATTTCTACTGTGTTCGTTGATTTATGGAAGGGTAAGAACCGAACCCAACCTACGACCTAAAGGAGATGTAACTTAGGGCAACTGTGATTAGCTGTGTCGTGTGTATGCAACGACAACGGAATGGGAATAGCATTACACAATCAATGATCATTATTCTTTTATTTACACTGAGCTAAAATGTGTAGTCCAATTCAGTTCAAAGTTGTTGCGATGAAATGAATGGATGATTTAGAGCGATATAAATCAATCCACCCATTATATTCGTAAATGGATATATAGTTCATTTACCATAACAGACGGGGTACGTAATTACTTGCAAATTCGGGCCATGCAATACCATAATATTAAAATAACCAACTAACATATAACTTATTCATGTTCAATTAAAGATACTATGTTGGTGTCTACTGTTTTTTAAATTGCATGCTTGTCACATCTTCCCAATATATTCCCACCAATTTAGTTATTGCTGTCAACTGTCAAAGGGTTATATTCTGCATTTGCAGTAAAGTGTGGGAATTTGCGTTTATACTTGGTATATATTTATTTAAAATAAGTAGTTATTACAACTAAATCATACCGAAACCATTCTGTAAACAATCGAAGGAGTTAAGAGTTTCGTTAATCGTGTATTTCGACTAGTGTTGGGCAAGATAGGAGAAGTGAATAAATTTCTACAGCGACTAGATACACTCGTGTTTATTCGCGCCTTGAGTGGGGGAGCAGTGTTAACTAGTGATTTATTGAGAGCCGACAAAACACGAGTATGTATAATCGCTGTAGAAATTTATTCACTTCCCTTAGCTTGCCCAACACTGATTTCGACGCAGAACGCGAGAACGGGCCATTACTCCCGTTAACTTTCGTGCGAGAAGTATGTATAAAATCCATATATTTTTAATGTCACATTCTCTACAATATTTCGTTTTTAGAGAGTAACGAGTGCTCTAAACATTCATGTTGCAAACATAAGCAAAATTTCATCCATGAGTAAACAAAGAATTACATCCACTAACCCAAAACGAAAATGCATACGAAATAAATGTTGTAAAAATTGATTATTCTACTCATTGTCAATGTGCTATTGGAAACACAATTTATGACATGCAAGAAAACAGTGAGTATATACAAATATTGTTTACAGAAGTAGTTCTTTCACATACATTTTTCAGACTAACATAACACATTAAAGATTTTGAACAGTGCTAAAGAAAAAGACATTTTCTATGGTTGAAACACATTGTTGTGATAGTTATTATTTGTTCTCAAAGAAAAGGAAGTTTGTTACGAAACGATGGATGAAATATGGCAGATCGGGGGCTGCATACAATAGTATAAAGCGGATTGAATTAAATTAGTCTGTAAATTTGACCTACTTGGTGTACAACATATTGGAAACGAAATTCAGAAATAGTAAATCTGAGAGATTGGTTTGGATAGGAAGAAACTTGCATACTAATCGTTACTGTGAATACTTTAAGCGATAATGGTCCCGATTAAATTTATTGTACTCACTTGTGCTTTTTTGTTATTCTTTCCACTGCTATCATGATTAACATACGTTAAATCCTGTTTTTCAAAAAGAATTATCACTAATAATAATAATAATAATAATCTCAGCACTACAGGCCTTGAAGGCCCTTGGCTAGAGTGCCGGAGCACACCGAGCCACTGAGAAGTGTTGTCCGAATGGTGTGACCCAACCAACAACCAGTACCGCATATTGCTGCTTGACTTTCAAGATTGGCAATGATGCACCCTTCCTTCTCAGCCGTACTGCCGGCTATTATCACTAATATTAACGGTAAATATTATTTTTAAGAGTTTGTTTATTCACCTGTCAAAAGTGTTTGACAGTTAAATAACCTAACGGTTTCTTTACGTTTTGACAGAAAATTTGCAACACGGTCGTGACGTCATAGCAAACTGACAGGGTTATTATTGTATAGCACTTTTTAAAAAAAGGGGTAAAAGATATACATGAGCAATGCCTATATACAAAAAATTACGGTTCTAAGTACACGGAGTACCGAGAAAATGATTTTTCTTTATTGGAGTCCGGCCCTGACTCATTTAGCATACCGGTGAACTATCGGTCGTCGCTACACTTTGAACGTTGGGATTACATTTAGTGTGCACTTGCTATTCGCAGTGGATGCATGCGTTTGCAATGGCAGCGTATAGATTTGAAACACGCTATACAAAGTTAACAATCATACATTAGTTTTATTGCAAACATAATAAGTTTATTTTAAAACAAATTTAACCTTTAAATAGTACTACTATTTTACGTGATACACGAGTTCATGGAAAAAGCACATCATAAAAAAAAACATCTGACTGCTTTGTTTGCATTCAGGTGCTTCCGTCTTATCTCAGTTTAAGTCTTGTGTAAATAACATCTGCTTTGAATGAATTCACTATGCCTAGCATTTAATATTTTCGATGTTTACTTTAAGATGGTTGAAATTCATTTCCTATCAGATTTATGTGTATACAAATGGTAAACACAGATGTGGGCCGTCTTTAACTACATTTTGGGCCCTAAAATTTGGAAAATTGCAACATGCACATAGAACCGTAATTTTTTGTATATAGGCATTGCTCATGTATATCTTTTACCCCGTTTTTAAACAGTGCTATACAATAATAACCCTGTATATAGTGCTATAATGTTTTTTTTTGGTGCGATTTTAGGCTGTCAAAAAACTTTATATATATTCACGATACCTTCCATAGGTATGACTAAAATATTGATTTAACATAGGTAATGTTAATAAATACTAAAGTAAAATACTCTTGTAGTATTTTTTCCTATAATTTTACTTTTAGTAAATTAGTAAAATTGTGGTACTTTAATAACATAATAAGTAAAATTTCATATTAATATCTTTTTGCGCCTTTTACAACAATTTCTTGATCGGCGCAGTGGCGTTAGGTTAAAATCAAATACGTATTTATTTCTCCGTGAAAAATAACTTCTTGAAATTTTACACAGCCCGCGGATTTATGTGGATGCGCATGTATTGCTGAATATAGCTACTATACCGAATAATACCGATCGCATACGTTTTTTAGTTAACAAATATACTGTTTATATACTTAATGTACACTTCTCACAGGAAAAATCGGGACACCAGCAATTCAGAATTTTAAAATTTCTTGATTGTAAATGCAACTTTCGGAGGACGTATTGACTTAATCATAGCCATAAATCACTTAATTATGTATATTACTGCGATCAAAGGTAACGACTAGAAATTTAAACAGAAAAATAAATATATAGAGAGAAAAAGGTTTATGTATAGAATAAACAAATCCGAGTTTCGGTGGCGGCGTTTCCTTTAGAAATACCAATGAAAAAAAAAATACATAACAACAAAAAGAACTCTTGAATAGACGGCTTTATTTAGAAATATATATGTATTTAACTTGTTTGATGTTACGTAGAGATAATTCTTTTTTAAGAAAACATGTGGTGATGGGATTTTATTATTTAAAATTATGTTACTCGTTAGTGCTGCTTGATATTAGTTACTTACTTGGATTTATGCTCGCGAGTATTAGTTTAGCAATAGATAATATGTCAGTCAGCCTCCTCAGTTTTGGGATAATGTGATTTTCACAGATTTATTGACCACTATTGACACTATTATTGATGTTTTAATTACTATTGTTGTTTAATATTCTTAAATATTGCATTACTATAAAGTTTTCTTCTATCTATAAAAAAATTACCAAAACCAGGTTTAAATTATTTATAAAATTCTTAAATAAAGCAATTAAGTTCGCAAAGAAATTATTTATTTCATGAACCCTCCGTTTATTGTATTTTTAGGAAATATATCTTAGCTATCGCCTGTGTAATCTGAAGTCGTTGATGTATTTTCTTGAAATATGGCCAACAATGGGTCTCTTTACAAACTGTCTTTATGTAGCACAGGTTTATTAACAATTATTTAAATATTATTGGATTTATAATACATAACAAACACTGTAAGAAAGCATATTGTTCGTCAATCTCAGTTAGTGCTAAAATACTTATTGTTGAATTTGATACATTTAATACGTCTTCGTTGCTACTGCCCGAAGCTGTGTTATAGACCAAAAGTGTTAGCTATATTTCAATAAAATAAAACGACATTGGTTTACACAAGCGATAGTTAAGATATATTTCTTGAAAATACAATAAACGGAGGATTAATAAACTAAATAATTTCTTTGTGAAATTCATTGCTTTCAAAATTTTGTAAATAATCTTAAACTGTTTTTGGTAATGTTTTAATACATAGAAAAATATTTTGTAGTAATACAATATTTAAGAATACTAAACAACAACAATAATGAATACATCAATAATAGTATAATTAATCAATGTGAAAATCACATTGTTTAAAAATTCAGGAGGCTGATTGACATATTGTCTATTGCTAAAGTATTACATGCGGGTATAAATCAAACTAAGCAACTAATATCGTAGTAATAGGTAATATAATTTTAAAATCCCATCGCCATATGTTTTCTTAAAAAAAGAATTATCTCTACATAACATCAAACGAGTTAAATACATACATGTGTATTTCTAAATGGTGCCGTCTACTCAAGAGGCCTTTTAGTTGTTATGTATTTTTTTGCATTAATATTTCCGTATTCGGTATTTCTAAGGAAACACCGCCACCGAAATTCCAATGTGTTTATTTAATGTATAAATCTTTTTCTCTATATATATTTATATTTCTGTTTGAATTTTACCTTTGATCGTAATAATACGCACAAAGAAGTGATTTATGGCTTTGATAAGTGCATATATCCTCTGAAAGCTGCATTTACACTCAAAAAATCTTAAAATTCACGATTGCTGGTGTCCCGATTTTTTCTGTGAGAAGTGTACGTATGTCGGCACTAGACAAAGTCAGTTTTATAGGTCTATGTCTATATATTCATACGAAGCTGGGGAGTGTGTGGCTAAAGCCGCGTCCAGACCGACGGCCGAATCCTAGCCAAGGCACATGTGCTCAGGTTTGGAAAAGATTTGCTTTGGTGTGGACGGAGCGACCGAACGGAACCAAACGGCATCGAACGCTACCCTTGGCGTTGGAAAGCCTTCGCTCTCGTGTCGGTACGTCAAAGGATGTTCGATTCGGTCTGGACGGGATTTGTGTTTATTCAGTTGCGGTCGGGCGAACGAAAAATAAGATACACTAGTAGCGTAATATTTTTAGTTAAACTAAGAATTATGTTTATAATTAAAAGAGCGGTATCGGGAGAATGCCGTATTGTGCAGGGTCTCACAATAAAAGCTGTAAATTAATCAAAAAAAAAATGTTTAAAAAAAGATTTGCCATTGAATTCGGCTGTGATGAAGGTGGAATAAAATGGAAAGTAGAGAATCTGCTGATCTCTTGCCAACGTGATGATTACGAAAAGGGTTCAGATGATTTATATCGTTCAAATTTATTATCAACTCGGAAACCAATAGTATTTTAATAATTAAAAAAAAAAAAATTGGTAGCTTTGGTTGTTGTTAGCAATTTTTTTTTTCTTTATTTATTTGTTATATTTTAATCAGTTATATAACTTCTGTTCACTTGAATGGATTCATCAAATATTTCAATTATGGCAGCACAAACTTCGGGAACAATGTAAAATATAGGCTGTTTCGATATTTTGAATATGTGTGAGAAACTTGCGTTTGAGTTCAAAAAATGCAGTGTTGCTGCAAATCTTTCTTGAGTTTCTATGCTTCATAATTTGTATTATGTTTCGAAACCTTTGGTTTTAGTAAATTAAGCAGAACATCAAATCAAGCAAACAAGCAATCATCAAAAGTTCTGCTGTCATTCTGCAGAAATTTCGAAAATGCCCACCGTCTTCATTTCAAATTCCGTGATTAGATGACTTCCGCTATACCTGCTTCTCTCTTCAAAACATGTTGTCATCCACTAATGTCTTGCCCAACGTTTTCTCTTTTTTCTTAATAGCGAATTAACGATTATTCCCGCACTCGCAATTATCAAATCATTATCTTCCCTGCTCGACATTTTTGTCACCGAACCGCATCCAACGCTGTCGAACCCGCATTTGAATCTCGGTGTGGACGGTAACACCAAATCCTCTCAAATCCTTTGCAATGGCACACGCCCCGCCCCATTTGCCGTTGGCGTTGCCGTTGGAATTTGGCCGTTGGTCTGGACGCGGCTTAACAATTGTGGATCTGTTGGTGGTGATTCAGGCTATTTGTTTAGTGCGATAGGCGATTACTATAAGTAGTTATAAATTGCTTGTGTTATATTTTGACTTTCACATAAGTAGTTGCTCGACTTTCCCAAAACAATGATTACAACACTAGGGGTAATCGTCATACATGAGTTCCGGAAAAGTGTGCTACTGAATTATATCAAAAGGTAGTGCGGTATAATTTTTGCAAGTTCTATAACAGTTTGCCACTGGAGTTTAAGGCGAGTACTTCGCCACGGACATTTTAAAGGAAAAGAAAAGATTTTTTATTACAACGGGTAATATACAGTAAAGAGGAATACTTTGATCTCTGTCGCTCATTGTGATTACGAGCCCGGCTATGATATGTGTTTTTTACTTTCTTTGACCAGTTTATTATATTGGTTTCTTTTATACACTTATTACTAAAGTTGGGCAAATTTTCCGGCGCGGCACGTACGTATTCAGAGCGTGCGCTTCTACTCATGTACTCTAATAAACCAGATGAACTGTAGAGTGGCAAGTCGGTAACAACAGTGTCTGTTTTTCTTATAAAATGTATTTTTTTTATTTTATTTAAATATGTAGTGATATGAAATGCGAATACATCGCAAAGTGGCCCGTTTGTCCCATTTTGTCCCCAAGGAAAATTTGCACAACTCTATTAATATGACTTATGTTTTATAAATACATACTAAATTACAATAATGCGATTGATCTGTTTTTCTTATTGATTACATTATTTGAGGCTCGCGTCGCAATACGTATCTGCTCCGCGGGACAATTGCCTAACTCTACTTATTACTTGTCTATTTCTGCTTTTGTCATTCTTCCATTAGGATCATGTATGTGAGCTTTTGGAATAAATTTTTGTTATTATTATTATTAATTGCTAAAGGGATATCTGAATAGCGGCGATTAAATTGTTGATAGTGTTATGGTTCCGCTCGTCCACAACCGATTTGTCCGGGTTTAAATAAAAAACTCACTTGTTCTAAACTACGTTTATTACACAGAAATACAATACGCGGTTTCGAAAAGAGCAATTTTACTTAGAACAATTTGCAAATCACTTGTCTAACACATGTAACAACGGAGATACACGGAGTGTTTGGACAACAGGATGATTCTCTCTTGTTTCCTTGAAAGGGCATCCTTATATAACCTTTAGGTCGGCAATATTTCCCAGAATCGAACGCAACGGGTGGTCCTTCGCTGTTGCATGTTTTGGTAAACAAACAGACTAAGAGTCGGAATTATGCGATTGGAGGGTGCTAAAGTTATAAAACAATAAATATGTATTGGAGTATAGAATTGGCGGTGAATGTCAAAGTAAGGTGGTTACAATTGTATACGACCTAACTAATATAAACAGCAAAAGGTTTTAGGTAATACAATGAATTTGGAACTGAACACGTAATGGTAAAAAGACAGAGTAACGTTAAAATTGGACAAAGAGTCGTAAAATGAAATGAAGGGACAGTTCAATAAACGTTGAAGGTAAACATAGAAATAAAACTAAACTAAAATATAATAAACAATGCGTGTGGTCCGCGCACAACAAATCCTTAATATAAAACTAACAATTAGAACTACTACTAATAATTACACTACACAAATCGAGTTTAGGTAATGTTATAACAATAGCTATATTTTGCTTATCTATCAGTAATACTTAATTCGTATGGAAAATATCTATTTTTCAATAGTGTAATGTATCATAACACATTTTTAGTCGGTAATATAGGTAACTATACATTGTACATTTTTATTTCTGTAAATATATATCTTAAAATAGTATTTTATTATTGATAATTATTGTTATATTTCAATAATAAAATCAACGTCTATATACATTATATATGTTACTGTAAAAGCTCGACTTACCGTAAATCTTAGATTTTCCAGTAAAACCTAAGATTTACCAACTCTTAATAGTAAAAGTTTGAACAGTTCTGTGATCACCGTTCATTTCGAATTTTTATCTTAAAGGCACGGTAAATATTGGAAAAGACATGTTATAACGTGGTCGGTGCATCGTCTCGTACTCGTGAGCAGTCTGCAGACCGTGTGAAAGTTGACCAAAATGTAAGACTGAAAGTACCTGACATTGACAGAGCTAAAACTGACCCAAAAAGCATTATTGCAGTTGTGGTAGATGTAAAGGACAATGAGTTTTACCAATTGGGTACCAAAATTGGAATACTAAAGTAGCTTTATACACAGAATCAGTTCCTCTCATGCCCTGAAGGTTTTATAAAGATAGAAGATGTTGTTAAAGGTAAAGAAGCGAGTCTTCGAGAAGTTGTCGAAAAATGCCCAAATAGCCACCATCTGACCAACAGTGAGCAATGAATTATATATACTTTTTTTTACATAAATAAAGACAATTTGAACGTACAGCTCAATAAGTCATTTTAAACTTTACTACTGCCAATAAATGTATATTAACTGCGTTGCAAGGTCGTTATACATATACATAATACGTAGTTTATTGTCCTTTTACGATATACCTATTAATAATTGGTACATCTTAGCACAGAGGTTTTAAATGTAATAATGCTTGACAAAGAAAAGAATTTATTTCTTGAAGTTTTTTTTTTTAATAAAAAACACGGTTTAAAAAGAAGTGATTTTAATGGAGCAGTACCTACATTATGCACTGTTTGGCTTCCGGGATGGAACTGTGTCGTGGATCTTCTTCTGGCCGACGTTTCGTTCTCAATCGCAAGAAACATCTTCAGGGCTACTGCTGCTGCTGTTGACCTGAAACTAAGTCAGCAGCTACATTACTGGTTGAACTCAGTGCCGACATTACTTGAATAAAGTGCTTGATATGTATCTTTTCCACATCGAAACATTAACAGAACGCATCAATTTTCCATTTGGAAAGATATCTGATATTTATTCAGATGTAACCTGGGTACTGCTTCATTATAATTAGTTCTTCTTTATCGCAATTTTCTAATTTAAAACGGAATAAAATAAATTTGTTTCACTAAAGCATTATTACAAACAAAACACAACATACATATAAAACCTCTGTGGCAAGATATATTGATTTTAATTGATATATCTTAAAAGGATTATAAATTACGTATTACATATATATACATTTATAACAACCTTCACGTGAACGTAATTATTATGCATTTATTGCTAGTATAGTTTACAATATCTTATGTTGAAACTTCTTAGGCGTGTTACGTATTGTTTATGCATACGTATTGTAATGTTTAAAATAATCACACCGGCGATATATTTAATAAAAAGTATTTATTGCAACACTTAAAAGTCTACGAAAATAAATTAACACTAATAAGAACTAATTAATCAATATACAACTAAAAACACTTATTAAACCAATTCATTTAATTTACTAATTTATATTCAACTTATTTTCACTATTCTTTATTTGCACCGGTCACACGTAATTTTCGCTCGGCCTTCGCCCTGCAACCGTCCAATACAAACTGACTCGTCCCGCTCGTACACTTCTCACAGGAAAAATCGGGACACCAACAATTCAGAATTTTAAAATTTCTTGATTGTAAATGCAACTTTCGGAGGACGTATTCACTTATCTTAGCCATAAATCACTTAATTGTATGTATTACTGCGATCAAAGGTAACGACTAGAAATTTAAAAGGAAAATAAATATATAGAGAAAAAAAGGTTTATGTATAGAATAAACAAATCGAAGTTTCGGTGGCAGCGTTTCCTTTAGAAATACTGATGAAAAAAAAAATACATAACAACAAAAAGAACTCTTGAATAGACGGCTTCATTTAGAAATATATATGTATTTAATTTGTTTGATGTTATGTAGACATAATTCTTTTTTAAGAAAACAGGTGGTGATGGGATTTTATTATTTAAAATTATGTTACTCGTTAGTGCTGCTTTGATATTAGTTACTTACTTGGATTTATGCTCGCGAGTATTAGTTTAGCAATAGATAATATGTCAGTCAGCCTCCTCAGTCCTGGGATAATGTGATTTTCACAGATCTATTGACTACTATTGACACCATTATTGATGTATTAATTACTATTGTTGTTTAATATTCTTAAATATTGTATTACTATAAAGTTTTCTTCTATATCTATAAAAAAATTACCAAAACCAGGTTTAAGATTATTTATAAAATTCTTAAATAAAGCAATTAAGTTCGCAAAGAAATTATTTATTTTATGAACCCTTGGTTTATTGTATTTTCAGGAAATATATCTTAGCTATCGCCTGTGTAATCTGACGTCGTTGATCTATTTCATTACAAACTGTCTTTATGTAGCATAGGTTTATTAACAATTATTTAAATATTATTGGATTTATAATACATAACAAACATTGTAAGAAAGCATATTGTTCGTCAATCTCAGTTAGTGCTAAAATATTTATTGTTGAATTTGATACATTTAATACTTTTTTGTTGCTACTGCCCGAAGCTGTGTTACAGACCAAAAGTGTTAGCTATATTTCAATAAAATAGAACGACATTGGATTACACAGGCGATAGTTAAGATGTATTTCTTGAAAATACAATAAACGGAGGGTTAATAAAATAAATAATTTCTTTGCGAAATTAATTGCTTTAAAATTTTGTAAATAATTGTTAATAACTGTTTTTGGTATTTTTTTAATACATAGAAAAATATTTTACAGTAATACAATATTTAAGAATACTAAACAACAACAATAACGAATACATCAATAATAGTGTAATTAATCAATGTGAAAATCACATTGTTCAAAAACTCAGGAGGCTGATTGACATATTGTCTATTGCTAAAGTATTACTTGCGGGCATAAATCAAACTAAGCATATAATTATATAATTTTAAAATTTCATCGCCATATGTTTTCTTAAAAAAAGAATTATCTCTACATAACATCAAACAAGTTAAATACATAAATGTGTATTTCTAAATGGTGCCGTCTACTCAAGAGGCCTTTTAGTTATGTATTTTTTTTTGCATTAATATTTCCGTATTCGGTATTTCTAAGGAAACACCGCCACCGAAATTCCAATGTGTTTATTTAATGTATAAACCTTTTTCTCTATATACATTTATATTTGTGTTTAAATTTTTTGTCTTTACTTTTGAGCGCAATAATACACACAAAAAAGTGATTTATGGCTTTGATAAGTGCATATATCCTCTGAAAGCTGCATTTACACCCAAGAAATTTTAAAATTCACGATTGCTGGTGTCCCGATTTTTCCTGTGAGAAGTGTACCTGTGTTTATACTTGCCGCGCTGAACTCTGGAGAAATCTACATGTTTATTGAATGTTCTAATTGATTGATTCATACCCAGAAATTTAAATTGTGAATTAGCTAGTGCTGTGCAACCTGACAGATTTCATAACCCGTTAACCATATGTATGTACACCAGCGACACTTTCTAATTGTACGACCTACAGCATAAAATAGAGCCTAAATGTGTAGCATGGGTAGTAGACGATTTATGTATTCACTGCCGTCTTCGAGATATATAAACACAGATGTGCGGTCTCTGTTTTTTTTTTTTTTTGTAGTAAATCTACTTTAAATGTAAGGAAGAATACGGTAAACAAACATAGAAAAAACATTGATCTTATAAAATAGAGAGAATTAAATATATCAAAGGCGCATACTTATGCCTGCCGACTTACCTCGGTTAGCCGAATTTTTTCAATTACTTACCTTGTATACAAACAGATGTTTTGTTTCCTTTACACATCCCTACAGCTGTACTAAATATGTTTGTGTTTTTTAATCCAATTGATTCATAATGATTGTTTTCATATCTATTTGTAATTCGCCCCGGCTCCTTTTTTCGATATTAATATAATGAAGAATTAATATTTATATAAAGTTATCATTAATTATTAATTTAAACCTGCATTTTGTATTTATAGCTATCACTACTGTTCGATTTAGCACTAATTCAAATTTTGTGTTTCTTTTGAAAAAATATTGTGGGACTTTTGGGGTAAAATCTTTGAAACTAGGGAATTTATAATCGAAATATTATTTTATCTTGTTATTATAAAACCATTACTATAACTAATAAAAAATATTTCTGACGAGTGTAGAACTTTTCGTTCTAATATCTGATATAAAAATCATGGTTTTGAATGCATCCTCGCCATATCTCCTTTATTATTTAATGTTAAGAAGAAAGCCGGAGCGAATTAAAAAAAAAATGATATGAAATCATCAGACATTAATTAGATTAAAAATATAAGCATATTTGGGTAACGCTGCAGGGAAAACAAAACATCCATTTCTGTCAATAACGACATTACTTCAAATTTCTCTGCATTTAATCAATTAATTGGCGTAACACCCACTTCACGAAAATGGAAATAGTAATAATCCTTATTACAATATTGTTTAATATCTTGCATAGGGGCTGTCGCAATTTATATAATGTGTTCAGTAATAAAGTGTTTCATTCATAACGGAGATATGCTTTACTGATTTCAGTATAGCTGAATACTTTAAATGTCTTCATGCGATCCATTTTGATACTTTAATTATTATTTGCATACGTATAAAATGAATAAAAGTAATAAACCCATTGATATTGCTATTTATTGTATAATTAACATACCTTTGGTTTAGTTTGTAGTCGTAGTTCAACTGTAAAATGAAAATAGGTACCTTTTAAAACCATTTAATAACACTACAGGTATTCCAAATACTTCAAACATCAAATAAATTTATTCCTACGCAAAGATAACAAATACATAAGAAATGCATTCAATTTCGCACATTAATAAATCCAGCCTGAGCTTTTTTAAATTAACCGACCGAGAGACCGCACATCTGTGTTTACATATTTCGAAGCGGCCAGTTACTGCATAAATCCGTCTACTATCCACGCTAAACATATAGGCTCTATTTTACCCTGTAGGTCGTACAATTAGAAGGTGTCGCTAGTGTACCTATTTGCTATTCTTAAGGTTAAGGTTTAGAACCAATGAGGGTGCGGGTGCACTTATGCAATAGCTCCGGCTCCGGTACTCTGGCTCCATCTAGTTTAATCGAATCCGAAGCTGCATTCAGGTCGCTGCACCCGCGCCCAGCGGATTAACAAACCCGTTCTTTTACGAAAAGGGAACTTGGTGCATCTACTTTGGTAAACGAACCAGGTCCGATCCGGAGCAGCCATCCCTAGTTTATGCTTAAGGCTAAAATGAATGAATATTATAACAAAAGGAAAAACCTCTTCAATCAAAATGCTTACGGTTTTCTGCCAATCTGCATAGTTTTCAAGTTCAAAATAAAGAGGACTTGAATCAACTAGCAATATCTTTCACTTAAAAGAATAAGCTGTTTCAACGAAAAATATATTATTTCCGAAGAAATGCGTGAATTTAAAAATATATTCCTTTTCAAGGACACACCAAATCATGTTGGCCATATAGAAAACGTAAAAACGTTTGGTTTAATGCAATTCCTTTTAAATGCAAAAGATATTTCTCTGAGTGTAAGATTTAATTTATAGCTATGTTCTGCTGGCTCATGGGGAGGGTAATTATGTATGATTTATATTTTTATAGATACTTTGAGGATCAAAATCAACATTATAGGTCGCATCGACAGTAAAATTAACTAGGAAGTGATTAATTTTATCAGGGTTACTCAGAGATGCGAGGATATCAAGCTTTCTGTTCTAGTCTAAAAGTATGTGTGGTAAGATTTCTTAAGGTTTTATAATAATTTCAGTCTTGTTGTTTTTTTAGTTCTACGAAGCTTACTTTTACTTTCATCCCTTATAGCTATTAAAAGTTTTAAGTTATCTTAGCAAAACAATTGGCGCGTGTCGGTGAGCAAGCTAGAGGCAAGAAAATGCACTTTCATCATTTATATTATCCATGAAAAATATACGTTGAAAGGGAACTAATTATAAATCCAACTGGAAATTTTTAAAATCAAGCTCTGGTTTTGAAAACCGGTTTTTGGAAAAATCGTTTTTGATATCTGGCGATTTCCGCAGCACTAGTATAGAGCACATCCCCGAAGTACGCGGCTCTTAATGTCTGAAAAGTTACAATTTTATTGTTATAAAAAAAATCAGTAAATTGACATGTAGCAACGCTGTGATTATAAATTGATACTTGATATTTTTCAGTAATGACATTTCTTACATTTCATTGTTCTTTAAAGTAAATCGTTTCATTTATTAGTTACACTTGAAACTGTAGATATAAATCTAGCAATTGATTTTAACCTAGGGCAAATTTTTGAATTTATTGCTGCCAATTTCCTGTTAGTTTTCAAAATGAGGGGTAGAGTGTAATAAATGTTGTTTAGGAGAAGTTTTGTAGAGGCTATTTTGCTAGGAGTAGTTTTAAGAAACTATCGTTTGCAATTACATAAGCCGTATTACCGATGAGACACTACTCGATTTCATTTCGTTTATTTTTTTAAGAAATTATTATTATAATTAATAAATTTCTTCTAGTATAATATGGGCATATCATTTTCTGTTTTTAAAGTGTTTTGTTTTGTATTTTAATGTCTTTTATTGTAATTTTTAAATTAATTGAACCAACTACTTTCTTCCACGTTGTTCTTCCTATTCACAAACAATATATGTAATACTTCCAATTTTGTTCTTTACTGAGGAAGACTATAACATTTAGTCGAAACTTTTATTGATTAACACATTAGTTATGTATTTTACTAATTAACTAAATGAATCAATGATAAGCCATATATTCCACTAAAGAAATTTATTATATATATTAAATATTAGCTACAAGAAATACCTACTGACACTTTCAAAGAAGACATTATTTTCACTGTAAAGGTATAGGCATAAGGTGAAAGATGACGAAGAAGAAAGAGCTAATTTGCATCCCGTTGCAAATTTTATTATTTTATGTTTTGTAGAATATAAGATTAACTATTTATAGTGACACTGGTCGACAATCAAATTTCGTTAATAAAGTGTAATGTGCCTGCAAACAAATAGTAAGAGTGCGGTAACATTAGACTATGTTTTGGGAAATTGAACGTGACCTACATTTGTCAAGTGTCAGTGTGCGAAAGAAATAAGAAGGAAGAGCAACGCAAACTGGTTCTTTAATATTTGCTGTGATGTCGATTAATTGTAAAACCCGACGGTTTATCTATCGGCAGTTCTTTTCCGTTTACCCACATATCATATATTCAGTACAGGTACAACATAGAATTCACTGTAGAAAGGCAATATGCTAGTGACGTATGGTGCTAGATATGTAGTTCTTATTCATGTATTTGTAATGGTAAGTAATCCACACTTATTATAAATAAAAGAAAGAATGTATTACAAACGGCAAATTAGTTTCTTATTGCATCATTAAAATAGTAATGTCCGTTATTTTTATATGGTTTAAAATACAAGCGATTAATAAAATGAAACCACTTAAGTTCTACAACGAACAAATTATTTTATACGACTCGCATTTTTTCATTTGTAAAGTATTATAGAACGTATTCAAAAAATTGTCTGATTGCAGCATACACCTGTCCAGATGTAAGAGCGTAGATATGCTTGAGAGTAAAGCTTCCAGACCTATTTTTGAAAAATGATATTTACTATAGTACTCGGAGAATATTATTCAAGATTTGATTTAGCTGTACACTAGTAAATATGACTCTTTAGAGGTAATGTTGCACAGTTTACTCTCGAGTGTATGTGCACCATAAGATAACAATATTTCTAAATTATTATTAAGACTTGTATTTGATGAAGAATATTTCCAGCAATTAATAAGACTCTCTGAGATGCACTTGGCTTTGTATAATATAATAAAGCAAATATCCTTTTAGATACCAATTCTTCAAACTCGACCGCCGGCGAAATCCCACTTGAGCAAATTAGCCAAACGTAGTAAGTAGTAGCTTTAACAGAAAATTAAAAGTAATAAAATTCATTTTCGGATTTTTCCGTGTAAGAAAAGTTCGTTTTCCTGATTATATTACTAGCACCTTCAAGGTAACTGAATTTATTTTGGGCTCCTCTAGCTAAGACGCCGATGGGTACAAAAACACGTAGAAATGAATTTTATTAAAAACTAAGGATAATACAAAATCTTCATTTTTTTTGCTGGTAGTACTTGTTCGCCAGGTTCCACGGAACATGGATTAGTTTTCAGATATTAAGACCAATAATCAAATCTTAATTGTCGCTTTTGGTCGGCACGTTTGATCTTTTAATGCTATATTTTGTGAACGGACGTCATGTTGGTAGAAAAAAAATTGTTAGGTGCGAAATAAGCCAAGGTAGTATTCGCACCAGTTTCGTATTCAGGGAGAAAAGAATAAATTGTAATTTTTTGTGCATCTTTAATAAAAGTAGCTATTATTAGAAAGTACCACGGAGAGTTCCGCAGATTATATAATTTCTAGAACACCAAACAGCATTTACAATATAATATTTGAAGAAGTTCTATATAAATATTTATATCTAACCGATAACATGAAAATATTTGGTATAAGCGTTAGTAAATTGATTATATGATATATCCCGTACTACTAGTTTGGACCATCCAGTACTAAGATTGAGTCTAGGCCCAAGTCTGAGTATTCGAATACTACACTGGAATTTACCTATTCGAATGCAGATTGCATTCTTTTACCAACCAAGATCGAAGTTTACCGTGGAATCGTAAATACCATATGGCCAAATATTTCTACCCTCTCGAAGGTCATGGAAACTTAAGTTTAAAGAAGAGTTAATGAAGAAGTTCATCATTCGGTGTGGTTACATAAATTACAATTCATTGATATTCGTGGGATTGCTTATAATTTATTTCACTCGTATTTGTCGGAAAGGAAGGCTAGAGTATCAATGAAATTTGAGAAGGACAATATAGTGCAAGAGTCGTCTAATGTCAGTATAACATGCGGCGTACCTACTACAAGGCTCCGTTCTAAGGGCCACTTTGTTTTTGATTTACGTAAACGATTTGTTTGCACATTTATCATCATGTATATTGTCACAATACGCCGATGATACAAACTGTATCATATCCCACTATACCCACGACCGCGGCGTATCTGTCTTATGCCCGGTAAAATAAAGCTTGTGTAACCAAGTGATTAGTTAATCATTTGTTAGCACTAACAAATTGTTAAAAAAAAGTCGAGTAACATAAACTTATCCATTTGTAAAATCTCGAGTAATTAGTTGACAACTGATTAATGGCTGTTGTAAACCAGTTAACTGAAAGTTTACTAAAATTGCTAGTCCATTTTGGTGTGTTTTGGTTCCGATAGAGAGCCAACTTGAAACTTTGACGTTTTCACCTAGAAATTCAGCAATTGAGGTTTTGCTTCTGGCTTATGTAAAATTTATTATAACGATTATAAACAAAACGGATATATGGAATGGTGAATCATCGTCCTCTAATGAAGAACTATTCGATATACTAGACAAAATATATGCTAGACGACATAGAACACGACTGTTCAGAGCAGAATCATGTAAATATAAGAAAAAAAGGCAAATAAAACAATTATTTGGTCATGTTGATTGTTCTTTCTTCATAAAGTTGTATAATGTAAATAACTGCTCTTTCATCCTTAACCCGGTAGTACTATGACAATTAAATTCAGATGTAATTTTTGCCCATACTTCGTTTTTTTTTGTTTACTTTCAACTACTCCTTTATAATTTTCAACGATCGTTAACAATGTGTGTTTCTCTTGTACCATAAAATTTCTAGCTCTTCTCACGGCATCCTGCATTTTCCTACTGATTACGATGCATAGTCTCAAATTTAGTGATAATATTGTCAGAAATCAAACGTTGAAATTACACCTACCTAGTCTCCATAATTATAAAAATGTAATGTAATAATTACTAAACGTATATATTCTAAACTTACTGCTACTATCTTATTTCAAATTAATTGAATCAAAAATAAAAATTCTGTCAAAATGTCAAATAGATTTCCCGCCTAAGCATTACATGTTCCGTCATCTATTGATGCAATCATGCACGGCAACTTTCGTTGGACATTCGGCACATTTCGTGCTTTGGTAAATCTTAATAAATGTGTAACTACCGGAAAAGCGGTGGTTAAGTTAACAACTGATTTAACAAATGATTATCTCCTAACAAACCTTTATGTTACTAAATTTTTGTTGTTATCCATTGATTAACTTTGACAAATTGGTAACTATTGTTTATGTTACCGGGCATTAGTTGATTTAGTTGCCTCTGAATTGTTTAACTGGTGTAGGGATAACGGTCTTGTCTTGAATGGTGGAAAAACTAGCTTTGTAAGATTCAAAACTGTACTTGATAAAACTGAATCAATGGCTTTGCACATCGATGGGGAAGTGAAACCGGAATGTAGTGAAGTAGGATTTTTAGGAATAACGGTGGTTTTTACTTTACGCTTTGAATAGTCCCACTGTTAAGAATTGGAAGGTAGGATATCGTCAGCAATACATGCTATACGTTCTTTAAAAAGTCAGGCAGGATACATTGCTTAAAATTATTTTATTTTGCATATGTGGAGACGCGCCTAAGATATGGAATTGTTTTCTGGGGCAACTCACCTAATGCCAGGCGATTGTTTCTTTAGCAAAAGAAAATTATTAGATCTATGGTTGGGACATCATTTTCTGAATCATGTCGTCCTTTATTTAAAGAATTAAATATTTTAACATACATTTACAAAAATATATATATTTTTACAAAACAAACGAATTAACCTTTACAAAAATAGTGATATCTACAATAAAATGGAAACACGTCAGGCGCATAATCTTAATACATCCCAAAATAAGACAAAGTTTGAGGCTAGTCCGAAATACAAGGTAGTATTGTACAATAAGTTACCAGTAAATTTAAAAACTCCGTCAACTTTATCTCAATCCAAAGTGAAACTGAAGTCATTTTTAAATAATCATACATTTTACACTTTGGGTGAGTATATCTTTATATTATGCACTGTTTTAATTCCAAGTTTTTTGTTATTATTAACAATTGTGTAACTAGGAACCACGGCAATAAACTCTTATTATTATTAATGTTATTAAGTTTGCAGTATAAGTTTAAGTTAACTTATTCTATGGCGTGTGTGTGGTACAGGTTATTTTATACGATCGACAGATTAGGTTTTGTGGTTTTGACAAATAACTGTATACAAAAGAAAAAATAACAAGTTTAATATTTAAAAACAGCTGCAATGAATGTTCAAAGTGAGAGGAAGGAAGTGAAAGGAGTTCCTTTATTTTATATACATAACGCCACTTCGTTTCGTGTTATTGAAGGCATTTCTTAAATTATGTAATGTAATATAGACATTTCGGATAGCTTCTTCAATTGTATGAGGACGATTTGTGAATTATTGTTTAGGTGTGGATAAATGAAATAATCCATAATTGTCAAATCTGGAGATCGTAATGAAAACTACTATCCGATTATCAAAGAATTCATGCAATGATTCCATCGTTTCAATTGTCTTATAAGGTGTTGTATTATCTTGCTGGAAATATCCCGCTAGAAGAAACATGTAATTGATTTCAAAATAGTTGTAATAAACTATTACGATATCGTTCCGCATTTATGGTATTATTAAAGAATATTGGACCAATAATTCGTCCCTGAAAAACAGCAAGCAAAACGCCTATGTTTGGAGAATGCAAGGGTGTTTCAAGAATTTCATGTGGATTTTCACTAAACCAGATGCGCATTGTTCGTTTATTTAAATATCCAGATCCAAGAACGTCGTCGTCATTCTTCGTGCCCAAAAACCAATGAGAGTAATTAACTCGGGTTACGTGATCAATGGGTAAAAGCTCTTGCACACAATGAAACTTGTATGGAAATTTTTGTAGATCTTTTTTAAGGATTGTATGACCATATGAAAATATGAAAGTTCCATGTTCCATATGAAGTTCTGTTTGCTGTAAAACCTTGCGAATCGATTTCTTAAGTGATTGAGTTATTCGCTCCTCAACATCTGCTATATTTTCAACTGTCCGTTTCATTGGTCTGCCACTAATTGGTTTTCGGGACATAGACCCTCTTTCACGAAATTTTGCCACTGATTCTTGTATCAATTACCGCAAACTGTCGTATGTTATTTGAAATTTTGAAAATTCTGCCCGAAATTTTCTGTACATGGCTGCAAAGAGTACAATCATTCTCTAGTTTCTAATTTTACACCATTTCTACAGTATGATTCGATAATAAAAGCTTTATGATTTATATGTAGATGTCCCATGACGTGATTGCCAGAGTTTATGTTGCTGAAGCAATTTCGAGAAAAAATGTCAAATTAACATATGCCCAAAACTCTTTCGTAACTGAGGTACAAGTACTTGAAGTTTTAGATAACCCTATAGACACTAATGCAAGTATTAGGTACCTGCCGCTCTTGATTTCGTTGTTATTCAAACGTCAGGGTGGCTGCGATTCATTATTTATTATTCATTGTGACAGCAAACGTCAATTAAGTTAATTGAGCGTGCGTTGGTGTTACACTTGTTAAAGAAAACTATAACCATGTTAATTTTTTCGAGTGAAGAATACGCAGACATTCATTTTGTTTATGGACTGTGTAATTGAAACGGAGGGATGGCTGTTGATGAATATCTTTGGCGATTTCCCACTCGTAGAGTGCCTTGTAGAACCGTCTTTGGCAATGTTCATCGCTGTTTAAGAAAAACAGATAAGTTTCCTGCCGCTACTTTGGAACGTCTCTTGCAACAACAAATTGCTCAAGAAGAAGCAATACTTAATATGATTGACGGTGAACCTTCTACTAGTGTCCGAATCATAGCCAACATACTTAATGTAGGCCGCATGAGAGTATGGAGAACTTTACACAATTTCGGTTTGTACCCGTACCATATCTTACCTATACAAGCTTTAAAACCTGCCGACTACGTAGAATGCTTTGTCGGAAAATATTGCTCAGTGATGAAGCCCTCTTTACTTGAAACGGCATCAATAACAGCAGAAATTCACATTGTTGGGCACTTGAAAATCCACGGAAAACTAAAGAATCCCATTTCACAGGATAGATTTTCGGTGAATGTTTGGTGTGAAATTATTGATGACTGTCTCATTGGTCCATTTATAATCGAAACACGTTTTTTTGTAAAATGATCTTCCAAACATTACTGGATGGCGTTCTTCTAAATGTAAGACGACAAATGTGGACACAACACGACGGCGCACCTCCTCATTTTGGTAGACAAGTAACAGACTTTCTTAATCATAATTATGCTGGATTGGAAGAGGTGCAGCAATTGCTTGGTCTGCCAGATCACCAGATTTAAATCCTCTGGATTATTTTTTATGGGGCAGGCTGAAAAGTATTGGAGAATTATTATGCAGAAATACCTGAAAGTAGGTAACAACTTGTTGCGAAGATTATGAATGCCGCAGAAATTATTCGTGCTGAACCTGAGACTATTAGCAGAGCTACGTCATCAATTCTAAGAGAAGCTCGAATATGTATACGGCAATTGGGCGTTCATTTGGACAATTCATTCAATAAAGCAACTTCTTTTTAATTTAATTTAATTTTTTTTTTTTTGCCTATAGGGTTATCTAAAACTCACTCTAAAATCAAGTGCTTGTACCTCAGTTACGAAAGAGTTTTGGGCATATATTAATTTGAAATTTTTGTCTTGAAATTGCTTCACGAACACTTAAACTCTGGCAGCCACATCATGGGACACCTGCATATACGACAGATATATTTCATTTGTCACTACCAACATGATATTTTGAATAAATAGTATCATGGCTTGCTAGGGGGTAAATTAAATTGATCATATTTTATTATTCCATTTTAAAAAATATTGACCGAGTACACGATAAGTAGCAGGTGATTGATTCTGTGATGTAGATGTAGACAAAAATTTTACTTATGGCATTAGATGTATCTTATGTCTATCTCGGTTCCATAATTGTATGTTACTTTAGTATAAATTTATCAATGGTATAAATATGCATTTTTGCGTTGGAGCTTCCCGACTTTGAAACTGCTTTACCTGACTTTCGAAATTACGGATTCGTTGGATCAGTTCTTGAATAATAATAATATATATAAGAAGAAAAGTTATCAATGAGTTTTATATCAAATCTGAGCGAACTTACAAATTACGCGATTAAAAAAAAATAACACTAATGCGCTTCCATTTAATCCTTCGTAAAAAGTGTCTTTATTAATAAAAGGCAAATATACATTTGTCATTTATTAGTTTTATTTTTCAACTTTAATCAGTCACGGTTTTGAATCTTCAGTGTTATAGTAGCTTAGCTGGTTTTACATCTGACAACATAAGGAATTGTCTTCGATTTCCTTTCCTGTGTTGAGAAGGAATAGCTATGTGAAAATAGCTAGCGAAAGGCGCTACGGAAAGTTGAAGATTTCTTCATAAATTTTAGTTACCATTTATACGTCTATTTGTCATTATCTACCTTAATTTATTTTACAGATACCACAACAGCCATTGGAAAAACGGATTGTGATAATATACTTAATTTGATTGACAACCAGCACAGCTTATTAAAATGTGAGTAATGTTGCTAATAATCGCAAAAAAAAAAAAAATAAATGCGCCTGTACAATAGGTCTCTTGGAGGCATATAAATTGGATGTGCCTGGGATCGTATTTCACGAAACTGAAGATCATAAAGCAGTAGAAGAAGAGATAATTCCATCTATACGAGGTGTACCATCTTGTGTTCGCAACGGGGATACTTTTTGTGAGAACGTACGCAACTATCCTCATAGCAGGGTTGAAACGCTCTTAAAGATGAATAAGACCTTATTAATAGCTTGTTTGGGGTAGACGTTTCATCAGAACATTCAGTGAATAGAGTAGGTGCGGATGAAGATAAGTTCCTCTGTGAAGCGGATCATCGATTAATCTTTCCCAAGATTGGAAAGACAAAAGCTAATACTTGGCAATATATTATAAATCAAGAGAATTCATCAGAAGGCTTTGTACAAGGAGTACGAATAGAAACTTGCAAATAGTAAGTGCATCAGGATAGTCCTGATTAAAAATTTGTAGTTAGTCACTTTCATTGCATTCATAGTTTATGCACTCGCCTCGCGCTATGCAGAATGTTTAGCCATAGTACATCTTCGAGGCAATAAAATCACTTCCTCTGATTCGTGTATATAGTGTCAGTGTTGGTCGAGTCTTGATGCGAGATAGTACAATTCTCCGTTAACGTTTTACATATTGTTAATGTAATACAATGTCGGGCGTAGAAAATCCCAGAAAACGACTATTGTTTCATAATGTAGAAAAGTATATCGGTGAATTTCAGGATTTATGGTAGTACCAAAACAGTTTGTACAGTGTGCGATAAACAGTTATTGTGCTGGCACAAATCGGACTACATATTGATGGTGGTGCATCTGATTCGTTATCTATTTATAAATATGATTTTAAGTATGCGTGTGTTCATCCGTTGAACGGTTTCTTTCTAAATATAAGCAGGCTTTATAATCGCGATGAAAGTGGTTTAGTGAGAAAAATCTTGAAACACTTAAT
Source organism: Protaetia brevitarsis (assembly GCA_004143645.1). Taxonomy (NCBI): domain Eukaryota; kingdom Metazoa; phylum Arthropoda; class Insecta; order Coleoptera; family Scarabaeidae; genus Protaetia; species Protaetia brevitarsis. The sequence continues at coordinate 2,783,476 of RXPK01000186.1, forward strand.
AATACAAATTTTTCAGCAATCCTATACCATTTTTGCTACTTAAGTAAGGTAAGGGGCTTATATATAATATTTATAGTTAAATAAATAAATAATTTTGCTCTTTCCCGACACTGTATTTTATACTTGTGTTAAACGTTAATGTCACATATATGAATCTTGGTACTCACCTGGCGCCCCGACGAAAGTTGACCACTTAAGTAATAATTCACGTTGACAGAATCGGTTCTGAAGACCTTATATCGACTTTTCTATTTCACTAGTTACATTATTTACTCTAAAAGATGTTTGTGTTGTCGGAGAACAATTAAGTAAATTGGTATAGTTAAAATGGAACTCATAACTTTTAGAGCATGTGAAGCTATCTTTTCTTTTTGTTAATGATGGTTGGTGTTTCCATAATAATAAAAATTATAGCATTATAACATATTCCCTATTTATATTTATTAAAAAAAAAAACTTGAAAGATGGTAGAGAGGCCAAGAGATGTAGTATGAATTGTGAAACGATAGGTGAAAAGCATATGTCTATAGTAGACGCCAGAACTGAAATACGTAATTCCCCTTGGGAATACGCAAGTTAGGTGTGTATAATACTCTTTTTGCGACAATGCGAACAAAGTCTTTATGTGATTTAATTAGTGCTTACACTTATTAACAGTGCGCATTTTAGCGAGGTAGTAGCAAGAAGGTACCAGCTAATTATAATCGCCTATAATGGTTGCCCAAATATTTATAAAAAGCGTTGCTGATGCATGTGGACAAAATATGCTGCGATGATAGTCTTCGATATAAATATGGTTACTGTATCTATTGAAGATGTCCTTTCTTGTAAATGAAGGCTCACAGGAAAAAAAAACCAACAAATTGTACCTTCTTTCACACTATACAATTTTTTAAGACGTGGAGGGTCCAGACCACAGTAAATCCGTACGAACATACATATATCTTTTGTTGCATCTTTTCAGTTGTTGTGTAACCGAACACCTTTACTAATTGTTTGCGCCATCGAGAGTGTAGAAAAAAAGTGCATTGATAAGTACATATTTTAGCTCATCAGAGAAAAAAGATTCTTCAAAAGACACGTGAATTAAAAATGTTTGCGATTTTATATCATGAACTAAGAAAATATGTCAAAGAAATTTTTTAATGAGCTTGATGACATTCTTAGAATTTCACTCTACTTTCAGCATCAGAACAAGAAACTAATATTTAATATTTAGCTTATAGATATGCTAGTTATCGCACTCAGGTAAGGTAGTTTGACATAAAACAGTAGAATACAACGATCTTTTTTTATTATTATTTAATGAAATGGTAATTACAGAAAATCTAACACGATTGCAGAATAAAGCAGCAGAGTTTGTTGCTTTTGACGTATTTTAGAATCACAGCGGACAGAGAAAAGAGCATAGGGAAGGGTGGAAGAGAATAGTTAAGAGAATGTTGGAAAGAGAGTAAATCTAACATGCGGCTTTATAATTAAATATAAAAAAATAATATATATATATTTTGTAGTGGTGAGCACTATCGATAGTGACTATCGATAACAATCGATTGTTTTGACTATTGATAGCTATTGATAGTTACCGATAGTCAACTATCGATAGTTGTAACTATGTTGTGTTAATGCAGCAAAAAAACAGCCAAATTTCTTGTAGCTACCTCTGAAAGTACCGGGCAACAAGAACTTGCTCATGAAGAAGCAATACTTAATTACTTATAACACTGCGTAGGCTTTCACGGCCGGTGTAACTATAACTAACAGCTTCTTGCGGGCTTCGCCGTGTGTCAAAACTTTCGGTCGAACTGAAGTTCAGTTATCCTGAAGAAGCTGTCAGTATGAACAGCGAAACGTCGAGCGAAAGTTTTGACACACGGCGAAACCCGCAAGAAGCTGTTAGTTATACTTAATTACTTATGATTGACGTTCACCAGTGTCCAAATAATATTCAACACACTCTTACATCTAAACTTGTAAAAAACATTCAACCTTTTTTTTTTGGTCAGAAATTACCAATCTGCCCTTGCGGGCAACATGACCACTTATTAACAAATTTGCATTACCACTTATTGTTAGTTTGTTATGTTACTTACATCGTTTTATCATAAAATGTAATTCATATACATACCTGGAATAACAAATATTATATAACTCGTCTATTTTACTTTATTGTGAAGTCATATATTCTTAAACACTAATTGCTACAACGTGTTCTCGATATTTGCAGTTGTACATAAAAAATGTAATTCTTTAAGGGGGTCGGTGCTGATTGTTGTTTACTAGGGAAAATTGTATTCTTTATGTTCCTTTTTTTTTGGAAACCGCTCGATCAAATCGATTCAAATTTTCCGTACTTGTTATTTGATATCAGAAGATGATTTATACCTGAGGATTTAAAAAAAATCTCTTGACAAAGAGAAGTTTCAAAGCTTCAAAAATAGATTTTTTCTCTTTCAAACTCGAATTTTTCTTCTGGCCCTGCTGAATAAAATTTTGAAAAGTTGTCAGTCTTAATTAAATCTGATGTGTTTATGTACATATTGAAAAAAGAAAAATGACAATAATTTAACTGCTGTGAAAAAAGAACATAAAGAATGCAGTTTTTCTTAGTAAATAACAATGAGCATCGAACCCTCAAATTAAAACAGTTTTTTTTTTTCAAAGAATAACATACTTTCAGAAGGAAAATCCATGACGCTGACGGGCTAAAGGATCAACGGGTTTACGAGAGGGGTGGACTGGATTGAAAAATGGCACAAGCCGGGCCCAGCTAACAAGCGAGAAAAATAAAAAATAAAACCTCATCATTAGATGAATGCATTTTATTAACAATGTAATGATAGATTTTCGCATTTATATATTTTTTGCGCCTCCGTCCTGACATACTCATTTTACAGTACTTCAAAGCGGCAGGAAAACTACCGTTTTGCTGCCTAGGCAGGCAAAAATGTCACTAAAGGTTGGCCACACTAGATTCCACATGACAAACGTGTAATAAATTGTCATTAAGCTACTGTTCTACCATGCTAAGATGAACTGGTGTCTTCATTGCACGTATTATTGATAAATAGATATTAAACTAGAAAGAAAATTACAGAAAAAGATTTGTTTTCGGAAATGTCAAAACACCAAGGTATATAACATGTGTGCCAACTTGTTTGTCAAAATTTCTTTTCTATTTTCAATTCAAAATTAAGATTTTTCGGCCCAGAAAACATTGTGTATCACACGGCCAGAAACTCTTTTGCGAGTTTTCGTACTTGTAGGCCTATGTATTTTGAGGACTCACTCTTGTTAATTAATTCACTAGGGTTAATGCGGTCGGCAATATTATTTTGTTTGTTGTTGTTTATTATTGTCAAGGAAATGCGACTTGCCATGAATAATTTGATGCTGACGTAAGCGTGAAGTAAAGTAAATCTCATTTAAAATGTACCTATTATTACTTCACGCGCACTTTCGAACTTTTACGGACTGCTGTCAATAATGATGTCGATCGAAAATGTATATCAAAAGAGAGATTTGCAAACGGGAATAGATACACGTTTTGTTTTTTCTACAATCATTATACAAAATAGACATTTGTGTTCATAGTTGACAAGCAAGGTAGATATTTCCGCCGCTTTAAAGCGACAAAAGTCATTTTTTTTTAAATCAGATGTTCTGATGACAACGAATAAACCGACACAATTGTGTCAGTTTGTGTCATTGTTTTGGCGTTGTTTGGTGTAAAACATTAAATTTGAAGAAAATATTCAAGAAGATAACATACGTTGTGATTATAGAAAAAAATTGTAAGCGCAAGTGCTCATTGTCGATTTCGGCAACAATCTTCCCACACAGTACAATGTCTACCATACATCCATTAGATACATGCATATAGTTTATGGATATCCATAACCTCCATTAGACGTCATATTAGATATTCTATGGATGTTTCATACATCTCCAAATGTCCGCCTATTGTGTATTCAAATAGTACATCTAATAGGTATCCCACATTGATGGATATCCACAACAGATATAATAGTACAATAAATAGTTCATAAGTGAACGTATTATTATGCTTGTTAATCTACTTAACTCCTGTTCCTTCTCTTGACTTCTTGTAAAGAAAAAGAAACCCTGACAGCTAGATATACCTACTAACGTGGTAATCTTTTGGCAATATAAAAATAATCAATTATGTTCAAATACAAACTACAATTAAATATTTTTTAATTTTTCTGAATTACCTGACAACTTATCACCTTCATAAGTAATGTAATACTGTGGATAATCAAGATTAGGAAATGTCATCTTAGATTTTAATAATCGATATTAGAGGTTCAGAAACGCTTTTAAAATTTACACAACTAAACAGGACTAAAAGCAAAGTAATACATTTATTCAGGTATGCCTAATATCCAACCTGCTAAGGTTAGATATTCAATTGCTATAAATTATGACTAATGTTTTAAATAAAGAAAAACAATACTATACGAGTGATACTTACCTATACAGTAATATAAACAAAGCCGTGGTGAAGCCTATCTGTTCGGTACACCAACGTAACTGCAAATGCATACAGCGCAACGGCTCTTTTTAACTTGTTTCCCGACTCTCGACGTCACATGTACGATTGAGTATAAACATGGTAAATAAACACAGCGCACGTGGACAAGCAAATTCAGGATTGGTTGATCTCATTCGGCTCGGCGATTTGCTTCGACCTAAAGTTGATTATAAGTGCAATTACTTTCAGCACATGCTTAGTACAGCTATTCAATTTTACTTAATAATCATACAGTTAATAAATCCAACCGCTTTTTTAGAAATAACGTAAATTCCATAACGAATTTTCTCTGAAATTTTACATTATTGTAAAATCTATAACATCTGAGAGATCTTCATAAGATATCTGATACAAAGGTCATGTACTTATCAATAACTTCCAAATAGACAAATTGTGCTTATTTTGGTATTAATTTTTACGTTAAAATTGCGATAAATATATTTCTATCAATTTTATAAACACTTGCAATAACTCCAAAACCAATATCCCATGGATATATACCAACATTTGTAATATATATGGACGTATTTTGGTGATTGGGACATCCAGTGGATATCTATCGGGCGAAGTGTGCTGTGTGGGTTGCAATCAATAATTGAGCTCTAAATTTATAAATAGTTATAAAATAATAAAATATTTTTTATTTTATTTTCAATTTGAATAAAATATTTAACATTAGTATTTATTGTTTCTTTTAAAGAAACTACGTAACAAAGGTTATACCACTAACATTTTACTTTCAAATTAAACGAATTAAATTTCGGCAGTGTGATAGAGATGACTGCAGTACCAGTGGTACCTCCCACACTCTTAAGTTGCATGAACTACAAGTAAGACAAAGGAATCATTTTCTTTAAAAAAAATATCTAATCTAATCCAACTTTTAAATTAATAAATAGTCGGTAAATGCGTTACTTCAAAGAGATTAAAAGAACTTTTATTTCCAGCAGAGAAATTGCGTACTTTTGACCTATCGTTCTTCAGCTAAGTATGTTTATCTTGGTTATCTCTACGATTTCTTAAGTTTTCTAAAAGTTGTTTTTCTGCTTCCTGGTACATACACATGTCAACATAGTTTAGTTCCATTTTATTTTCATGATTTTATAATGAAAAATGAATTATTTACAGTTTGGATGGGCCTTGTAAGCTGATGAATAGTATACCATATGGTTACGTTACCAACTGTAAACAAAAGTATATATATAGACGCCTTTTGTCCGTAACCAAGCAAGGCATTCTAATGAATGAGTTTTTTGAACTTCCTTCAGCATGCTGTTGTTCATATAAGCAAGATTATAGTATTTTCTCCAGACACAACCCGTGAAGTGACACCAGCAAGGAAGAAATAATGGAATGGTTTTTCATTTATTCCATCATTATGGACAGCAATCGGATTATTTTTTTTTGCATGAGATAAGGTTATTTATTGTAATGTGTAATGTCTAAATTATAAGACTTAGGTAAATAATTTTGTTTTCACTTATGTATATTAAACATATTGGTTTACGAATAAATGTTTTTTTTTCTTAGAGTTTAAGAGCTACGGTGTTTTTTATAATGAATATAAATATATATTCATCATTTTTCTTTGAAAAGGACCAAAGAACAAATAAAAATAAACTTAAAAGTAATTGTAATTGTTCTGTTTGTAGCACGAGCACGCAACACCGGGTACCAGATCTTGTTTAAAATACGTGTTTCTTCTTTTCGGTTGAAGTTATTTCCATGTTTGTGAATTTCTGTGGATTCTCGGAATAGCCTTGTGTGGTAGTGCGAGGTGGTGGATAGTACTTTTGTGTCATCAAATTGAATGTTACTCAGCCTGTCCCAGCCGACAATTACGCTCGTGCTCCTTAATCCTGGTGTTGATGCTTCGTTTTGTCATGCCTATGCAATATATAATAGTCACCTAAGCTCTGACCAGCGGTGGCTGTTGCTTGCATGTTACGAGGGCTCTTACAATAATCGACTTTCTTCGTATAAATTCGTAATATTTTCGTATTTCGGACGATAGTATGCAAACTCCGATCGTTGTAATAGCCCTACTGGTGATTTATGCACAAGTTACCACTGTTTCTGACCTGGTTCAGTTTTATAATTTGCAATCTCTTTCAGTAATTTAGAAAAAGAAATACACGTACGGAATTGTAGCACCATACCATTGCCTGATTTCGTTCAACGACGCGTCGTATTTTCTTGTCTTCTTTCTTTCATGTTGTACGTACCACTGCCTTTTGACGCGCAGCCTACTTAAGGACACACTGTACTGGACACTCTTTACCCAATCTTCAACTAATAAATCGTCTCTTTTAAAATCGAAACTAGAAATAAGTAAAATATCTTCTATATAATGTGTAATTGATCGCGCGGGTCTGTGTGATTTTAATTGTCGTTTCAGCCGTTTTAATTTTCGTTTAGTATTTATTCTTTAATTATTAGATGAACTAAACGTACTTGTAGATTCACTTCTAAGAGAAGGTCGCCGTTTTGTTTTTTGATTTTTAACACTTGTTTTTCGTGAATGCGGCTGTATAGTTGAGACAAGAGTTTTGTACGCTGTATAACACTTAATTTAGGGTGTAAATCCTTCTGATTTTGTAAGTCAAACAAGCTCCTAAGATACTATAGCTAGCCTATATTTAAATTTGATTTCCCGCTGTGCCGGCAGACGACCACCTCTTAGATCACCAGGCTGCTCATACAGGGCACTAGTGTATGATGCGTCAATTCGCAATAGAAATTTCTAGCGTGAATCCACTGGAACATTTGAGAAACATGTCGATTTCTCCGGAGTCCAGCGCGGCAAATATAAACACGCCCGCGAGCGGAGTTTGTATCGGGCAGTTGCAACGCGAAAAGGCGAAATGGCCGAAGCGAACGGTGAACATAAATCAGTTTAAATAAATCGGTAAATATTAGTAATTAACAGAATCAGTTTAAATAGTGTTTAGTAGTGTTTAGTTGTTTATTAATTAGTATTTTTAGTAGCGTTATTTTATTTTTTCATAAACTTTACGTGTTGAAGTAAATACTTTTTTATTAAATATATCGTCGGTGTGATTATTTGAACCCTGAAAACGTAACAATACTTTAACATCTTTAAATAATTTTTATTTAATACTCTTAGTACAATAACGGAAATGTGTGTATATTAGTGCTGTTAGCATCCGATAAAATTAAGATCCGCATACCCGGATCCGAAATTATCCGGATGTATTATGGGAAAATTTCTAACATTTCGATATTTTCCTTAAGTTTCAGTACATTTACCCCCTATTCAGTGCGAAAAATTATCAAAAAAAGTAATTTTTACCAAGAAAAAATACCTAAATTTTCTAGTGTGTAGGTTTTCAACAAACCTCAGTGATTGGATAATAGATTGGAGGTTTCGGATAGCAGATCCGGATATGAGGTTTTGGATAGTGGATCCAGATCCGAGGTGTCAGATAGTGGACCCGGATAACATTTAGATCCGGATATCCGAATAGTAAATTAGCCAGATCCAAAGTTGCTCGGATTCGGATAACAGCACTAATATATATTAGTCCCGTATTCCTGGACGATAGCCGCACGCACACTGGTGTTGCTTCTCCGATTTCTAATCTCTCACGTACCATATATCGGTTTCTTACATAAACTATAACACAATAACTATAATTTGAAGAAATATAGTTAGGTAATTAATATGGTAGATTTCTATTCGTCAGCTGTACTAATTATAAGTCAACTGCTCTTTGGAAGTACGTCCGTGGTTCTTAATTTCTTCGACCATGTCGAGATGATGTCGTTGTTTAATTTTCAATGTTCTTCGATCACGACACATACTGTAAGTTAAAGTTGTGGCCCTTAACTATACGTGAAGTTTCGAGTCGTACACGAAACTTCACGTATTTTTTATACGAAAATAAGAAAAATAAAAACATAATGAAAACTGCAAAACTTCTAGGTATCTTTGCTAATAAGAAATAAAAAACTGATTAAAGTGTTATTAGGTATTTAATGAGCGCATTTTAGGAATTGATGTTGTTTTTTATATGGGTGTAAACAAGGAAACCACAGAGGTAAAAGCCTTGAACTTGTTTACTTGCCCGACGGAATATAGACTATAATTTTCATTTAATTTGTAAATAAATAAATATATTGTAGTGTTATTAAAAATGATAAAAATAAATTAAGAAAGATTTCCGCTATTCAAAACATAAAAATGATAAATTTATATTTTTCATCGGATTAGGTTTGGTATTTGGGTACCTAATATCTATATAATTTATTGAGATCAAATATCGTCCAAGGTTGCAAAATAATACATATCAATTTAAATTAACTAGGCTTATTTTACATTTTGTGGGAAGTTTGAAAACTATAAAAAGTGTGCCACAGTGGTCCATAAGCGATCGTTGTTGATGATTTGAGTCCAGGTAATCCGACTGCAGATGAACTTGTTGGGCTGGTCTCATATTCTCCTTATATGGGATCGGAGGCTGTTTTTCCTGTTTCATCGGCTACACTCGAAGCCCTAATACTACTTTACACGAAACTAGATGGAAATCTATAATTACGTGCTGTCAAACATGTAAAGCCATCCCCAGGACGAAGGAACATTTCATTGTCTTGGGGATGTAAACGAAATATATCCTACAACTGATATCTTGCGTTAATCTATATATGTTAAGTAGTGGGACTATTGACTGGTTATTGTAAGCAATTTATTAAAGAAATTAATGATTTGTGTTGCGAAGCACCCAATTACAATGTTGCCCACGGACGCTGGCCACGCTAAAAATGGCCGTGAACACGTTCGTGAAACGGGTTTACGAATAAACAAAAAAAAAGACAAAACATATCAAATGGATGCAAGACGTATATTAGGATCAATGTTATTTGAAAATAATAACACACCAGGGAAAGACTAGGTTTCAGGAAGTGGATGATTTACCTATTTGCATTTTTACTTTATATAAAAATACTTACCTACCTATTTAAAGATAGACAAAATCTAACTAAAGTGAAATTACTGATTCTGTGCAATAAATATTATTACTAAAATACTACCTAATTATTCAATAATAATTTATTTCAATAACACCTCTCATACAATAACATCACGTCAGAAATAAAACCAGTAGACATGACTGCGTATGTAGTGATTCCATGAACGGTTTTCCATCACTTGTTACTTAATATAAAAATATGAAAGCGAAAATGTTTATCCGAGCTATCTAGTGGGTTTGATAACACTGTGCTCGAATCGGAAGCTTATTTTTTTCAACATTGATGGGTCACAATTCGAGTACGCTGAATCCGGCACCATCGCCCGTTTTCTAAAGTTGGCTCTAGTTTTCAAAAAATTCGCGTGTAAAGATTGTACATAAAAAGACTCGAAAAATTGTTTTTGTCTATTTTCCATTTATGTAACAAATGTCTATTGAGTTCGATAAAATTTCTCCGTTGGAATACGTTATCGGCCTGATATTCGACACACCGTTTGAAAATACCCTCAGTGGCTCCGAACTCGTGGCATGGGATTTTGTTGACACGCTGATTGAGAATATTTTCGGGATTCATTGATCCGATAACCGTATCAATGTTAAAATGTCATTAAAAATTAATTTTTTTACATCTACGTCTGGAAAAAATTCGGTGAAAAATCACCAGCCGAAACAGATGTGCATGACGAGCGTTTTCACCAAGTGACGACAAAACTCGAATATTGATATGGAGAAAAAAATAGATACTCTGTTAGTGGATTTTGCAAGGAGAATCAGAAATAGAAGATGCCTGGAAAAAAAAAATTATGGGGAAAATACGCAATTTTTGGGAAAAATAAACTTTTTCTATATAGGGTAATTCAAGCGCTTTAATGGAGGGGTTTCGACCCCTCCATTAAAGCTCTTGCATTTGCCATGCGAATACTATTTTATGTGAAATGCAGATATCTCGATTTTGAAACTTCTGTATTCAGCATAGTAACATAGAAAAAAATAATTTAATCTATGTCGCACTTCCGTTTACATAGAAAGTCGTGGCCACCTTTGATATTATAAATAGAAACACATATCTTTTTATGCATTTTTAGGTTCTACTAGGCATTTTAAAACCTCTTCACACCTTTCGGTTACCGTTATATAGTTATTTTGGCGTTTGTGAAAAAAAAGGACAAAAAAATATGATGCATTGAAGGCGTATAACGGCTATACAGTAAAAGGTAGAGAGATTTTATGTAAACTGTGCAGGGCACAGGTCCTCTACTATTTAACTAAGAAGTAAAAAGTAAATAAAATTGTGCAGGCTGTCCCACAATCTAGAGTAAATATAGCGTAACTTCTTAGCACTAAAAGTACTTTTTTTTCAAATGGAATGGAGTTTATATTAGAATTCTAAACTTTTTTTAAGCGAATAGAGGCCATATGCAACGCTTATAATTTTATTACATTTACATAATACACACAGCATCTCGTTTTTAATTATCTTGTATTCAGTAAATTTTATTATTTCATACTATATTTTGTTTTATTATATACTCTTAAAACTAAAATTATTTTTCACCGCCTAATATTAATTAAATACTAATTCAATTATATTTTCTGAAAATCACTACTCTTAAAAGAAGCGATGGAGATAGATATATATATAGCTTTTCGATAGAGAATACAATTCTACATCACATGGAGTAAAATATACAGGGCATTTCATTTGAAAAAACAATACTTTTACTTAGGGCTGTTGCTCGAAACCGAGTAAGGATTGTATATATTGTATAAATTGACCAAAAAACGTTCGGTAAATTTACCGGTAAATTACAAAAATTTACCGGTAATTCGGTAAATGAAAAATCCATACCAGAAATTTTTATGTACGAAATATGGTGTTTATAGATATGTATTAAAAGTCTAAAGGGACATTGAAAATAAAAAAGAAACAGGTAAGTGTAAGTAACAATATACTCACTTACTAATTTTATGGGAGATGTTTTTTGTTTAATTTTATTTTAAACTTTCTTGAGATTGTGAACGCTGTAATGCCCTAGAATAGAGAATATAGAAAAGAAACTGACAAAAACTTTTGATTAGAAACGTATAACCTCTATTCCACTGAGTTAGTCAGAAAGAGAAGGAATCAAAAAATTTTCAACAAAAAAAGCAAAAAATTGAAAAAGTCGTGTAGAAATTAAAAGAAAATAAGAATGGAAACAAGATGGATAACGAAAAGCAACGCAAAGAAAAGCGAGATTAATGTTCATTTGTTGCTAGGAAGATTGCTAGGACGCTAGGAAGCAAAACACCCTACTTTTCCTACCTGCCTTTGTCAACAAGTGCAATTTCAATTCTCTCATTTCATGGTTTCTTGTGTGGATTTTATTTATCTCTCGAAAAAAGTTGATTTAGCATGTGCGATTTGTGCTCTAGAGGTTTTTAAGATTTTTAAAAGTTTAAAATCGTTTTTCTTGAAGAGTAAGTAAATGTCTCATTTTTTAATATTTAAAAATAATAATATATAAGAACAACATTTCACGTATTTAAATTAATAGCAATTTTGAATACACCACATTATGAGAGAACATTAATGCAACATTAAAATTTGAACCTTAAATATTTTGTTTTACTTCCTACAGCTGTTTAAAACAATGAAATACAAATATTTATTACAAAATTCTAATATTATGCCTTAAGATTATGTAAAATATGTATTATTCTAGCTTCTCTAACTTCTAATCCCATTTTCTTGGGGAATCTCCATTAATGTCATACATAAAAAAAAATTACCGGTAATTTACCGGTAAACCGGTATTTTCATTTCACCGAATTACCGGTAAATGAAAAAATCGGTAAATTTACAATCACTAAAACCGAGTACTCGGTTTCGGGTACCCGGACACACGGCTATCTGAAATTTTTGGCTACGGACTACTCAGTTTCGGGTATCCGGGTGAAGCTCGATTTCGGGTAATACCCGGTTTCGGGCAAAGGTTAACATCAGGTAAAGCTCAATTTCGGGTAATACCCGGTTTGGGTAAAGCTCGATCTCGGGTAATACCCAATTTCGAGTAAAGCTCGATACCCGGGTAACCCGGAACCGGGTAGTGCATTAAACGGGTCTCGACTCCTGAAAAAGACGAGTTTCGACAGCCCTACTTTTAGTACTGAGAAGCTACGCTAAATCAACACTAGATTGTGAGACTCCCTATATAATTTTTCTTACATTTTATTTTTTGGTTAAATATTGGAGGACCCACACCCTCCACAGTCAACATAAAAATAAAACAAATCACCAGTGGCACTGATGATCCTTGGTAAGGTGGAACATATGTATGCTAATATCTACCTAGTGTTACACACGTTTTTAACGTCACCTAATAAAAAGAAAACTTCTCTACCTTTTACTGTATAGCTGTTATACGCATTTGATGCATGATATTTTTTGTTTTTGTTTTTCCACAATAACCAAAATAACTCTGTAAGGGTGACCGATAGGTAAGTAGATGTTTTATGAAATTGGCTTTAAATTACCTAGTTGAACCTAAAAATGCACAAAAAATGTAGCTTTCTATTTATAATGTCAAACTTAGTCGTGGCTTTCGATGTAACGGGAAGTGTGTTATAGATGAAGTGGTTTTTTTTTTTGTAAATAGATCGTAGTTAACTATGCTTAACCTCAAAGTTAAAAAATCGGGATATTATTGCAAAATTAAGAACTTTTAATGGACGGGTTCCGTGAATTACTCTGTATTTCTCTGCACCTTGAGTACTCAATAAGTTAAAAACCGTGAAAAATATTTTATGAAATGAACAAACTTTATAGAATTGAATAGATATCTGTTTAATAAATGATTTAAATATACAAAAAAGATTTTATTTTAGTCTTTTTGGCTACAAATCTCTTCACGAAATATCCCTAAAACGAGAGCCAACATTGCGAAGCGGCCGATGGCGTTGCATTCAGCGTACTCGTATTGTGTTTTATACCCAGGTCCCATCAATATTGACATTTTCGACTAGCACAGTGTAATTCATGAATTTTTCAAGCTAGATCAGTAACTGCATGACCGACTTGCGTCACGGTTGCTTTCTGAGTGAGAATTTGGTGCACGGTCTTTAAGAAGTGCACCACTAAACTCTTGACTCCTTAGGTTTTTGGAGAGGTCGGGGATAAAGTATGAGATACGATCGCGATGAAAGTGGGCTTACAGTAAGAGAAAGATTGATGATGTCTGGTAGCCAGAAACTCGATTTCGACTGTAGAGCTATTTTCCTTTAATTGCTTTTGCTGTATCATACCAGCAAAAGCATGGTAGGTCGGTGGTTCCTATAATAGATTGTGAGATATTTTTTTTGTTTAATTACTGCCAGTGTGGTTTATATCATCCGGTTGTAGGAATTCTAGTGAAGTTTATTCGTTGTAAATTTTAGTAAGAAACTCTTGTTATCCTAATGGTTAATTAAAATAAATTGATAAAACTGTTCTCTCTTCTCGTAGTCTAAACCTTCAAAATTTAACCAAGTAGATTGAATACGCTTTAAATTTAAGGGTACTTAAAGTTTTCTAGATTATATGGATTTCTGTAGATAGATTGGTGCTGATGGAAATAACTGAACTAACTTGTTTTTTTATTTTTGTGCATTGCTCGAAACTAATTTTTGTCATTTTTTATGTACGCCCGGTATAAGGAAGTTATTCTAATAATTTTTATGCCGAAGACCTTTCTTTATCTTGTTGCATTTACCTTCAATTTTTAAATATCACAAATGGGTTAAAGCAAATGGAAAACGCACACCAGATACATTTATCACTAGTCAATGTAGGTAATAATAATAATAATAATAATAATAATAATAATAATAATAATAATAATAATAATAATAATAATCTTTATTAATTTTAGGACACAGTTGTGTGTTATATAGGTCAAGAAAAAACTTAATTGATGGAACCATCACCAAGCTTAAGAACAAAACAAAATAAACGAAAGAAAGAAAAGGACAGTAAAACAATAATCCTAATAATAAGATATAATGAAAACATAACTGGCAATAAAGAAAGTTGTGAACAAGAAAAAACAAGAGATTGTATTAAAATGCTTTTAGTGACTTTCGAAAACTTTTATAACTATTATGACATCTAATTTCCTTGGGTAAATGATTAAATATTTTTATTACCAAGTTATATATACCTTGACTTATGATATTTATTGAGCTAGAAGGTAAGTGCAGTTGATCTTTTATTCTAGTGTCATAATCATGAAATTTCGCGTTGGTTGGAATATTTGCTTTTGACTGATACATGTAACATGCTGATTCAAAAATGTATAAACACGAAAGACGAAGGGTTTTATATTTTTTAAAGATTGGTCGACATGAATCATGAATGAAAGTGAGATCAGCAATACTTCTAATCATAGGCTTTTGCGCTAAAAGTACTTGATGCGCACTTGCCGAACCCTATAGGTTTATGTAGGTACTACCAAATTTGCAGAATAGTCCGATAAACAGTTTTACATACTTATCTGCATTTCGTCGTGAAACACCCTGCGTATGGAAAAGTAAGTAGTAAAAAACAATTTCTATGAAGCATCCTGGAGGGAGTCAAGATATATGTACATTGTTTGGTTTATAAAGGGTAGGTTAAAATGTATAATTTTTCTGCTAGAAATAAAAGTTGTTTTGAGCTAAATTCCTTGGGGTTAGCCAACACATTACTCAACTAGCCGTGGACTGCGCTACTATAACAACAGTGCATTTACAGTGGTTGGAGTTTACATAGTTGAACTGTTGAACAGGAGACAAATTATATTTTCTATTGTCTTTGTCTAGATCTCCTTTCGTTTCATTCTCCTCTTCATAAATATTTTATTTGTTATTTCACGTTTAAGTCAAGTTTTTAAAAATTCTATCATACAACAAAATATGAGTATTCTGAATTTTCGCCATAGAACTGTTAACGCAGCTATAAGCAAATGACAGCAAGTTTTATGTGCAACGAGTACTTTGACTGTCAAATTATTTGAAAAAAAACAATAATCTTTGTTTTAATTTGATAGTTAAACGATTTATGAATTTTACGCATAGAATGGCTGTCATATGCTTATAAGAAAGTACTCCATGAAAACGCGCTCAATAAGTTGCCTCACCACGAGGGTTTAACTTTAAAAGAGCTTTTATTTGTAGCACAGAACATTTCAGAAATTATTTATTTTTGACCTACCGTTTATAAGCTAAAAATGTATATCTTGGTTCCGTTCACCATTTTTTGCTTTTTTCGCACCTCTTATAAAATATTTTATTTATAACAAATATTTGTAAATTAAAAACAGCAGTGCAATTAGGTTACATATCCATTTTTATCCGTCTTTTTTTATTTCTCAACATTATTTACAATGAAATATAACTTAAAAAGAAGTGCTTCACAATTCCAAAATTGCTACTTGCTAAGTGACTTTGTGTCCAGCTACTGTATGTTTTGATGTATTCGTTTGCACCTCAACGGCCATACATCATTTTCATGAAAGCTAACATCGTCATTGATGCTTTAACAACCTGAAGGACACGCAAATAAATGTTTATCTCAACAAAAACTAACAATAACTAATACTGCAAAAGAAATTCTTACTGAACAGAATGTTGCAGGACAGAGATCCCATAAGTTCCCCACAGTAATCCGTAACAATCTCTGGCTTCGAAGAATAACCAAGCAAAGGGATTTTCTTAATTTGGGTTGACACTTAATCGACCAATTTGATTCAAACGCTGCATCAGCAATACTCTGAGACTTGAGAATAGAAGAAAAAATGAATCGTCTGGAGTTTTCACTCATATATGTACAATGTATGCCAAATACCTGGGTTGTAATTATTCCGCCGGCCATGCAATACCCAAATATTTGATAATAACCCAATATAATATATGGCGAATCCATCCATGCTAAAACTAATGTCGGAGGAAATCTGAAATCAGTAATTTTCATATTATGGTACAAAATAGGCAGGGTCAAAATAGTAACAAAAATTTAATTACCCACCCGTCCACTGTAATGCAATATTGTGCCATTCCCATAGTGATTAAGGTCACAATAAATTGATAAATTAGAATTCCAGCATACACACTGTTAATTTTTTTTAAATACCTAGCAAAATATGTGAAAGCTTCGATAGGAGAACATAAAAACAGTATGAAATACTCACGTGAAAGTTTTGTCATGATGTTCTATCAACAGGGCGATTTCCTGTATAACTAATGGATCATCCCCATTGCGTTTCTCATTAATACTTAAGCGTGATAAGCAAATTTTAATATATTCCATTTCAGCGTATCCATAATACAAAAGAGTCCAAAATATGCAATCCACAGAAACCAAAGTGATAATTGTATAAACCCCACCGAGGCAGTGGGCAGTATAAGCGATGATATAGCAAGTCCATGTTGCACTTATCTCGCAAGGAACATAGCCTTCACTTGGTAATATTCGCTGCCTCAGCAGAGCGGGTTTCGTCA
The DNA here is from genome assembly GCA_004143645.1 of Protaetia brevitarsis. Taxonomy (NCBI): domain Eukaryota; kingdom Metazoa; phylum Arthropoda; class Insecta; order Coleoptera; family Scarabaeidae; genus Protaetia; species Protaetia brevitarsis. The sequence continues at coordinate 2,800,516 of RXPK01000186.1, forward strand.
TGTAATTGACAACGCCTACACCTAGTGCGAATGCATAAATTGCTTGATACCATTTCACCAATTTCTTTAATGGACGTTTTGCTTGGGAGCAACCATTTTTGCGACGTAATTGAAAATAATTTAGCATCTTTGCTATTTCGTGAAAACCTTTCTTGTTTACTGATATACCCAATACTTTAACTGCTCCCTAAAATATATTTAAGTGATTATTATTACGTATAATTTCAAAATTGTACAACCATAAAAAAGTTGTTTTTTTCAAATAATTTTCTTATCAACAGCAAAAAAAAAACTAGTTTAGACATTGAAAAATGCTCCTGAAGGTGTAAAATTAAAAACTTTTCCAAAGGTAATGTACTAAAAGTTTCCGAAAAGTTTTACCTAATACTATGATATTGAAATTACTATAGACTATTATTGTTATAACTACTGCTTTTCAAATATTTAATCCTCAGAAAGTTGGTTTAAAGTTTCTGAAAATAGATCTTACTATGTTTGGAAATCGTAAAAACAGATGTTTTCAAACTGCTGAAATTAGCTGCTTTAGAAATAGCAGACACTGTTTCAAAATGCATTAGAATATTAATCCCATTTTTCTTAATCTCGGAAACAGGTTTATCACAGTGTTTCTTCGACAACACTATCAGTTGCTCCAAAAATTGTTTCAAGTTTCTTAGAATTTTTTTAAATCTATTGGCGACAACTCAGCGGCATCTTTTATTGAATTTGCTAAAAGCTCTTCCTGCTATTCTTTGACATTCCCATGAATATGCAATAAATAAGACAGCCAGATGAAAATAAACTTCGTCAATATTTTCCGCTATTTGATTTATAAATCGCACAATAGTATGCGCTTTTCTGGAAAATAAACATGCAAAAACAATGGTTATAACAATAATATTTACTGGAAATAATAATTTTTTGTAATGGGATAGTTGTAGTTAAGTACTTAATAAATAAAACGAGTAACTTAAAAGAAAACTATTGAAGATGGGTATAAGGAATGTTACATGAAACCTGTTAGAATTAAATTCTGCAGCAAACAATATAAAAATACACCGAATGTTTTATTTGAAAAAAAATTAAGTTTTGCACCTTTCAAAATTCTCTTATATGTCACTAATTTTTAGGCACACTGTGTAACACGACGGGAACTCTTTACTACATTTTGGGGAACAATGTTAGTGCTTGGTAGTTTTAAAATGGAAGATCTTGACGCAAAATCAATTACGTGCATGCGTATGTTCCCAAATTTTCACCGAAACCGTAATATCTTAGAAACAGTTGAACACCGGTATAGCAAACTGCAATCGTAATCGTCATAAAAATTTGAATGCTGAATTCAAAAATATAATAATATATAGGGTCTCCCATTCAAAATAGCAAAGTTTATGGCGACTACCGGTTAACCGGAAGTGTAAGAAACTTTAAAATATTTTAAAAAGAAAGCAAGTGTCTAACTATTGCCAATCTCAAATTTTCAAAACTGAAATTTTCGCTAACCCCAAAAACTTCTAACTAACCACTTTCGTGAAAAAAAAACCCTGTATAATTATAGTTGATGTTTACAACAATAATGGCAACACCGGCGTACTTTACAATATACTACGACGAACTTGTTTTATCTGGCTGTAAATTATTAAAATGGCTAGAGGCATAATAAGAGATTCAGTTGTAAGTACCAACCTGTGAAGCTGAGAAGCAGGTAAGCCATAAATCTTCATTAACTGAGCGATAATCTTTGAGCGTCATCAAACCCGATAAGACTAGAGCAAATTCAAACACTAGCATAACTTTGCATTTGATTGTTACTTTTCTGGGATCAAAGGGATTTGCGTCAACCAGTGACAGCATGAAACATGAATAAGAGAGCAAACGTCGACCGAGAAGCAACATGCTTGCTACGATACTGAATCCAAATTTACGTTACCACCAATGGTGGCAGGTAAGTATCTTAGCAATACTACATGACAACATGGTACCTTCTTTTTCCTGAAAACATGTGTACATGTACACGTAGATGGTTTGTTTTTAAAAGCAAAACTACTGGCTCTCTCCCTTTCGGAATAAAACTAATTAATAACCTTCAGAACACACATGCAACATATACCTTGTAATTACAGCAAGATTCCATTAAATATTTAGTGTGAAAGTACGAACATCTGGGTATATAGGTATTCTTTCAAAAATAATAATGAATTGTATAAAGCCTCGAAAATGGAGAAACGGAATATATGGAAAATGGCTCTCCATGGCGACGTAATAACACGAATGCGATTTTTCTTCTGCAGTTTGACGCAATCCAGCATCTTTTCACAAAAATATTTTATCCATAGAGTCTATATTGGGCATGAATTTTTGCCAGAGCCATTAGTAATAGTGGTATTTGATAGAATTTGCCAAATCTAAATTAGTTTTTTAAGACGTCCATCTGAACATCGCAATGATTTATGTCTGGCGGAATCATGGAACGTTTTTAGGTGGATAGACAATTTGGGAGCAGAAGGTTGGGCTCATGTTATCGCATTATATAGCGAATTTATTGCTTTGTGAATTCCCATTTTCATTCGGCATGATGGAGATCTACGAATTCTAGACACAAATGTCATGTATTAATAAACTAGTGTAGCGCTGAGTGATCGGATATTTATACAAAGATACTTGTGGATCTACTCGTATGAAGCGTGAAGATCTCACAGTTTAATATTCTTGTTAGTATTATTCTGAAATTGTTGTCATGTCATGTATATTATTTAATGATGTTTCAAATATTTTGGTGCCGAAAGAAAAACAAAAAATATTTCTTCCAATTAGCGTAATAAATGTACAATAATCTGCACTTTCGTTAGATTTTTCCACCTGAATGTATTCCTCTTATATGTTCAGAAAATTACACATGTGATTGGGTACTACTATGGGAGGATTTAGGTTTCTTCAGATCATTTAATTTGAACGTTAGCTTACTGAAATTGTCTAGGTCGGTATATATTGGATACTTTTTCTTTTAATGTGATTATAGTATTATGTCAAACATTCATCTAAGCATTTAAAATAGAATTGTCTAACATCTTCAAGTGCGGGAAACTCAATGCACGAATTAAATGCAACTTTGCAACGTGAGCAGTGATAATTGTCTTTTTGTATTCAAAATCTTAAAAAAAAGCTTGGCTACATTATTATTAACCCTAAAGTAATTTTTCGTCCGTATTGCATTAATTTAAAAATTACTGTTTCTGTTTTATTAAAATTACAGTTCGACTGCATTTTCTGCTAAAACATTTATTTCTGCCCCTGAGCCTAACTTAAATAAGAGATGTTGTCCATATATGATCAGCAAACTTATTTGTCGGTAATATGTATAAAAAGATTCAAACCATTGCTTGAAGTAATAACTTTAGACTAGTTACCTTTTATCAGCGAGTTGATGAGCGGAATTTAATTTGCTAACTAAAATCTAACATTTTGATTACATTTATTTAAGAGAGGGCACTCGTCACGATAACTGTATCGTGTGGAAAAATAATATGTTTAGATATAAGAGAACAGGAAAGCAAAAATACTAAACGCTCAGGTAAAAATGATTACTCCAAATACACAAATTTGTTTAAATACTCGCTATGTCTAATGGTAAGTTGTAGATAATGGAATATGTAGTAGAGTACTGTAATTTAAATACTATATTAAAAATAAAATTGTAGGTTTTTTGAAAATGGAATAAATCGATTCCGAAACGTAAAAAAAGTTTAAACATTAAACTACCATTATTCCCAAATAAAATGAAATAGAGAATTGCCAAAGTTTAAAACAGTAAACGATTAAAACAAATTGGATATTTAAATCTGTTTACAAACTGCTTAACATTTAAGGACCATTAAAGTTACGAATGGTACTAGCGGACAAATTACAATAAATAAGAAGTAATGAAAAGACATTAGTTCACCGTGTGCGCTCATCTATAACTTAAAAGAGGCTATTTTTACATATGGGAAAAAACATGGACCAAATTATTTTTTATTTAATTCTAATATACAGAATCACTATTTTTTTTTGTCTCCACGTCTAATTCGATTTCTGGGTACGCTTGAGATAATTAATTTTATTAAATGGTTTACCGTTTTGTAAATTAGAAAAAGATATATATTCGCGGTAGAGGATACTTTTGATAAGTAATAAATTGGGATTAATCGTCACTTAAAATCGCGGTAATAAAACATTTTCTTTAAGTAATTTTCTAATCTTTTATATACACTAATTAATGACGAATATTTTCATTTAAGAAAGTACTAAAATTGCAAGCCATGTTTTAAGCGTATAGCGTATTCGGATATGTTCTTCGTTTCTTCTTGTTTCTTCCTACAAAATTTATCCCGGTTATAAGTTATAATAGACGGTTTCGACTGCAGATTCTTTTAATTACATCTTCATATTTTTGGTTTTTGAATTATAATTACGGCATCTTTAAAAATCAAAATATATTTTTCACTAAATTTAATGTGATGGAATTGTTAAAGTTAACGACTGGACCCAAATGAAAGCAATCAAAAATCAAATTGATTGAGAAAGGTGCATCCATCAATTTAGTAGAAATTCCATTATTACTTACAGCTTCGATGTGTATATATACACTTTGACTATTTTGGAAAACACAATTCATAAAATGCTAATAAGGGGATTATTCCGACACGGTAACGTTCTAATATTGATATATTAGAGCCACATCCAAGGGAATTTTAACTAAAGCGATAAGATCTCTGCGTAAATATAAACTGTGTTTTGTATCGAAAATAAAAATGTGAAAACTTTAAATTCAGACAAGAGAATAAAATATAAACTTAATAAAAAAGTTTCTTTTACTCAAAGTCATGTTATAGAGTGGTCAACTTTCGTCTGCGCGCCAGGTCAGTACTAAGTTTCATATATGTGACATTAACGTTTAACACAAGTGTACAGTACAATGTCGGGAAAGGGTAAAATTATTTATTTGTTTAACTGTAAATATTATATATAAGCCTCTTACCTTATTGAAGTAACATAAATGGTATAGCATTGCTGAAAAGTTTGTAGCATTAAGTATTTCAAGATTTTTCTGACTAAATCGCTTTCGTCGCGAAGATAAAACATGCTTATATTTTTAAATAGAGAGATAAGACCATTCAACATCTACGGATGTAACACACACATAATTAAAATAATCTTTATAGGTAGGTAACGAATCAGATGCACCGTCACCAATGTGTAGTCCGATTTGTGTCAGCATTATAATTGTTTATCGCACATTGTACAAACTATTTTGTCACCACCATAATGTAAATCCTAGAATTCACCGATATACTTTTCTACATTATAAAACAATGGTCGTTTTCGGGGATTTTCTACGCCCGGAGAATTTTACTATCTCGTCTCAAGACTCGTCTAACACTGATACTACATACACGAATCAGAGAAAATGATTTTACTACCTTGAAGATATCCTATGGCTAGACGTTCTGCATAGTGCGAGGCGAGTGCGGCTCCTGTAAGCAGACACGTTTGACCACTATGGCCATGTATTTTACATGCAGTGAATAGTCTCTGCAGTGTTAGCATTTTATATAAAAATAATTCTTTGAAAAATACATTTATAATACATACACCTCATTGTTTGTGTTTTTTTTATTGGAGACTAATAATGGCATTAAGTATTTCGTTATACTATGTTTTATCATTCAATCTGTTTAAAAAATATTAATTATATTTAATGAATAATTAATAGCATGATAACTTATACAGGCGGTGGCAATAGATACGTCTGATGTTATTTTCGTTTGAGGTTTTAAGATGATCATAGAATAATGTAGAACGGCCCTGCTACTTCCTTCAAGTATTTGTAGATTATTAAATAATTGCACTAATTTGAAACCAGCATTTTGTTTAAATATTTACAACCAAAAATTGTAAAACTAATACCTCCCTGTCATTATCTATTGGTAAAAAAACAACTTCAAAAAGTCTCATATGAAAATATCATAATGATAATCCGACGACTTATAAAAATAACACAAACTTTCTGTAGTAAAAGATAATACAAAGTAAAGTTATATTTTATTCTAACCCAAAAAGAAACTTAAAATTAAAAATTCAAAAAATTAATTAGAGGGCAACCAAATTTTATAACTATATGACTATATTGTAGACCTTCAAGGATTGGGAACTTCATCCTAAGTAAAATGCAATCTTAAAATAGCAAATGTTGAGCTAGTTAGGGAAAGTGATTTAATTTCTACAGCGATTATACATACTCGTGTTTTGTTGGCTCTCAGAAAATCGCTAGCCAACATTACTCCCCATTCAAATGCGAATAAACACGAGTAGGTATATCTAGTTGCTGTAGAAAAATCGCTCCTCCTATCTTGCCCAACACTGAAAACAACCAACATTTAGATTTCTCTATTAAAAAGCAAAAATATTTATGTCACTATATTCCTTGGAAGTAAAGTATGTATTTGCTTTCAATGAAAGAACCCTTCCTGTCGGTATGTCTGCGTATTTAATTAATTTACCTCTGGGGTCTGAATATTAAAGGTTTTTTCCGGGTTATGTTTTTCCATCCAGAAACATTAAATATTGACTTTGAAATTCCTCTGTTCCGACAATATTAGAACGTTACCGAACCGGAATAATACTCTATTTTGCATTTGATGAGCTGCGCATTCTAAAATAATCAGAGTGTACCTATGTATGTTTAATGTATCTTGACACACCATACATCGCACAAGCAAAGCTTACTACAAAGATATTCTTTAAACCTATTTTGATGTTATGTTTTTATGTATTTACCCAATTTTTACTTTATGCAATATCAAAACATTCCTACAAGAGTAAAAATAATATAATCATTAACAGTACCATTGAAACAACTGAATAATATTTCAAAATAATAAATATTAATTTATTTATATTTAATTCCTATTCCTTTGATTTATAATGTGATTACTTTAAAACAATGTTTTTTTTACACCATCTCTGTTTTTATTGGTACTAAAAAAAAGGTGAATGTGCATAAGGTTGAATATCGCTTGTAATATGTCTGTAGATACTACGTCATCACTTATTAATGGTCAAAACTTACTTTTGGTTTCATAGTACTTAATTAAATTATTAATATTCGGTAGTTCCAATAAAAAGGAATCAGTTTCGATATTTATTAGCTATAAAATTAATTAACAATAACACACATATACATATGTATGTATTTGAATGACTAATGTTCAATTTTTTTTATGGAATAGAGAAAAAACAATTTATGTATATATTTAATCATATAGACTACTGTTAATGTAGCATTTAAACTTTGAAATAAGATTAAAAAAATCTTGGTTAAATCAAATAAATATCCAATAAACATTTAAATAGTCTACAAACAAGGTCACTATTACAGAGAGATACCTGCATAAGTTGTGCTTGAAAAAATTTCATGTCATCTGCTTGATAAATAACATGCCTTGTTGTTCTAATAACCTAAAAAGAGTAGGGAAATACCCAGAAAAACATAACTAAAAAAATGTAGGTATAACAACTGGCAATCATTGAAAAAATATCTCCTATTCAAACATATTTTCGTAATTAACTACGGGTAATTACAAAGTAATTACTTGTCTAGGTTCGACCTACGATTGTTTAATTTATTACAGTTAAGATAACTACATAAATGATATTTTATGGAAGTTATAAATGAGAGAAGATGGACCTATGAAATAACTAGAATAGAATAGACACATAAGATATTTGATCATGCCACGCTATAGCAGTTTATTTATTGGCGGAATTGTATCTAAAGTTTCTAGATTTTCCATTTTCAACCGAAGAACGAATGAATTAAGAAAAAATATAATACATTAGCACGCATCACGCAGTGTTATCCCTATTCTGAAAAGACGTTTACAAATGATTTTGTTTCCTAAAGCTTACTTTGACTTGACCAAAATGGGTGGATGTGAAAGGTGAATGTAAAAAAGATATCCTTTTGCACCAATGAATGAATTAACACATAATGCCGAAGAAGAGCATGTTAGTGGTTTTATAAGTTATTAGAGTCTTTTTCCCGTTCATATGGTTTCGTAAGGTATTCAATCACAATGCAGTGTTCGGTGGCGCAATTATGGCGTGGGACATTTGTTGATTCAAGCCGGTCATTGCGATAATAAGCTACTTGTGCCTTGAATTTGATTCCAATCGCATGATTCGTCTCTCTAGTGGCGAGATACGACGCGACATCTGCAAACCCCGCAAGACGAGACGATACTCGTGTTACACTATTACGCACTATTAACAAAAATTAAGGATATTATACAAAATCTTATATTTATGCAGCATGTTCCAATGAATACTGAATGTTTGTTTATAGCTCTATTCTTCATGTTAAGAAAAATATTAATGAAATATAAAACGCTAATACAAAACGCCTTGGCGTCTGTCCAATTAGTCCAATATAAACCGTTATTGTAATTCCCGCATAATTTTGTAATTTTGTAAATGTCCGAGTTTGATAGCTAACTCTACTAACCTTAAAATTCGATTTTTATTCCGGGTTATCTAAAATATTTCTCAAGATGTTTCGCGAGGTAGACACCTGTGCACGTTTTGCTATTTAAAATTACAGTCTATATCTTTCGAAAATTATAGAAACGGTACATATGTAATTCAATACTCAATATCTCACATACCTACATATGTCTATAGAATACAGACAAACTCCCAGGTCACAGCAAAATTAGAGTGGTGCACTAAACCGACTAACTTAACTGACATTACAGATTCTTCGCATGGTATACGTTTTTCACAGACTTCCATTCATTTATTGCAATTATTTTATCACGAATAGTTATATATTTATTTCCACTTTCATCACTGAAATCGATTTCCGAAAATAACAAGTGCGTTAAAGAAGTATTTTTAATTATCGAAACACACCGTTTGAAGTGATTACCTCACATTAATTTTCCTAGATGCAAAGCAGAATTTCACGTTGTCATGTTTTTATTTCAATTTCCATATTTCATGTTTATAATACCTCACAGTTTTAAGTTTATTTACCTTTCCTTTAAACACAGGCAATAGAATTACAAAACAGCGATATAGGACAATATACAAGTTCAACGTAAAGGCTCTACTCCGATAAGCAATTAAAAAATGCCCCTAAAGCTATCGGACTGAAAGTAAAGCAAATGAGTTATACACTGTAAATACCAAAGTTGATTCAATCGGTACCACCCTGTTCGAGATGTGGAATTTTTTTTCTCTCAGGAGTTACTTAAGCTATCGCTTTCAAAAAAATTATGTAGGTAAATATTGATTGTTGGGGTTGTTTTTTTGAATTTGGTTTAAGGTGCCAACTTGGCTTTCTGTTATATTAGACTACTTACTATGTATTTTTTCAGTTTTTTTTCTGTGTGGTAGAACATGTAAATAAAAAATGAAATCTCTTTCAATGATTTTAGTAGGAGCAATCTGTTACTGTTCATTTTGAAGTTCAAATAATTATTCATTGATCAATTTCAGGATGACTTGTATGAGTGTTTCAGCCCTAGTAGTTATAAAAGCACCGAAATATAAAAAATAATATTGTAACAACCAAAATCATATTTAATTCCGTACACACAGTTCTAAGTTATGAGTATTTTCTCCCTTTGAGGGATGTTTTTCAAATTGGGTTTAAGAATTCAACTTGATTTTTTGTTACCTATACGTGTGTGCGTTTTGGTACAATATATATATTTTTATATGATATAAGATATTAATTTAACCATATTAACCAAATCTCTGTTAGATATTTATTTAAATAAAAAAAACAGGACGAAAAAAGTCTAATCCACAATTACCAATATTTTTATTAGACTATCGGTTTCGCTTTAATTCATTATCAGGTCTTAGTGGTAATTTATACAAGGAGTTATCTAGTGGAGAATGAACATAGTGAAAATTAAATATTTTTAAAATTATTTTCTAAGTTGCAACGTGTTAAAATATGTGTAAATTTAAATTTAAAATGTAGTTAAAATAATAGCTATTTGTATCACTAGGCCAGAAACTACAGTTTTGCGAGTATGACTACGGTTTGTATAAGTACGAGAGTTTCTGGCCGCGTGATACACAATGTTTTTTGGGCCGACAAATCTTAATTTTGAATTGAAAATAAAAAAGAAATTTTGACACTAGAGAGTTGACAGTACAAGTTGGTACACATGTTACATACCTTAGTATTTTGACGTTTCCGAGCATAAATCTTTTTCTGTAATTTTCTTTCTAGTTTAATATTGATTTATCAATAATAAGTGCAATGAACACACCAGTTCATCTTAACATGGTTGAACAGTAGCTTAATGACAACAGCTTACACGTCTGTCATGTGGAATCTAGTGTGGCCAACCTTTAGCGACATTTTTGGCTGCCTAGTTGGCAGCCAAGCAAAACTACCGTTTTCCTGCCGCTTTGAAGTACTGCAAAATGAGTGTTTCTGGATGGAGGCGCAAAAAATGATGTTATTGTAAAAGTCTATAAGTAGCAACATAATTCTACGCATATTTTTTACTGCAACAAACTATTCGTATTTGACTTTGTTCTTACTGCCAAATAGATATATACATTTGTCATATTTCTTTAATCAATGCCCTGAGATGTGTATAATTTGTTTTAACATGACAGTTTTTTAATTGTGAGAGTTTCCAGACTTTGTTTAATGTAATTTCCTTATGTATAACAAACAGTACTACTGTAGAAAGTAAGTGTAAAATATGTCTTCACATAAGTATATTAATCGCGGTGGTTTGTTAGTAAAAATATCTGGGATAAGAAAATAAATAAATGAGCAAACGATTAAGATGATAGATATACTTATTTAGAGCTATTCATTCCTCCAAGAAGAATCAGCGAAGTTTGCAAAATAAGAGCAGTTGTCTCAGTTCAGTCATATATCACATGTAAAGAATTTAGTTGGAGAAAAAAAAGTGAAAAGAAAGTATGTATACAGTAAATCCAAATGTAGGCATTTCTCTACAGCAAAAAATCAAGTGGATACTTTGAACTCAAAAATCCACCCACAAAAGGGAATTTTGAACTGCGTGTTTCTATTTTCTATTATAATGTTAATAATAAATGCAATAACAGATAATATATTATTATATATATAATATACTTCTTATTATTTATTCTTACAAAACTATCTTTATACGTCGCGTCGGTGCTTTTATAACTATTAGGGCTGAAATGTACGACATATATACCGATCGCTGATTTCCTTTGGAGATTTTATTTTTTATTTATGTTCTACCACACAAAAAGAGCTTAAAGAAATATATAATAAATCCAAATACAAATATTACTATATAACAAAGAGTCAGGTTGCCACCTTAAACTCAACTCTAAAAAAAAATCACCCCTCAAAAAGAAAAATAATAATATCTTTCAACTGCGTGTACGGAATAAATAAATATTATTTTGTTGTTACAAAATTCTTTTTTATATTTCGGTGCTTTTATAACTAGTGAGGCTGAAACAAATACTTATAGGTAGGTACTAATAATCCTGAAATTGATGAATGAATAATTATTTTACCCTTAAAATAAGTAATAAGAAATTGTTCCTACTAAGATAATTCAAAGAGATTTTATTTTTTATTTACATGTTTTTCTCAACCGAAGATTCGATTTCGCAAATCTAATTTTGAAAATTATGCAAAAAATTGACAATCACATTGATATTAGTATAATAATTGGCACTAAACTATTGCAATATATGTTGGTTATATTTCATTCTAGTAGTAAACTTTGGTGGAAACTTGTATTTGAAAGGCTTTTGGGAATTTGTGTACACGGGTCTCCACTGTCTACTGGGATTAGCCTCTGATTCGGCTCTAAATCCCCTCGTCCCCCTTTGGGAGCCTCCATTTGCGCTTCCCGTAAATAATTGTAGCTGGTGAAATTTCCACCATCAGTCACGTTACCGCCTGTCTATCTTAGGCGTGGGAATTCCCTATGAGGGGAGGTACGAATCAGCTTTCTTTCAGTTTTTCAGTCTTCACTCTTCGTTCTTCTTGTCTTCTTTCTTTTCGTTCTTGTGTGTCTTTCTGTTGTATTTCTTGACCAGCTCACGCTGTATTTTACAGTCAATGATTTTTATAATCATACTGTCAATTTTTTTTTTTTTATAATTATTATTTTTTTTTTTCCAATTCATTTTTACAGAAGAAATTTTTGGCATGCATGAACAATTAGTAGAACAACTAGTAGACAGAAGGATGATCAAATATGGACACAAACTTACACATTAAAATGACATTAAACATTACAATACTTAGCGTACGCGTAAAAAAAAAAAAACTAGAAACAACGAATATACGAATATCACATCCGCTTAAGTAAATAAGGGAATACAAAATAAACAGAATTCTCTAACAACTACTTACATAGAAATATTGTTTTTGTCAAGCTCAGCTGGATACAATTTTATTCCAAGTAATACTAGTTAATTTGTGTAACAACCCCACACAATGTAAGTTTCGCTGATTAATTTTCCTAGTTTTTATATCGATTTTGGTTAAGAAATACCTATGCAAAAACATAATACATATCATTGCAGAAACTCGATCATTAAGAAACATAACCCCTCAGAACCTATTACTAGTTATTATTGTTACTTGTTACAATCACTGTTTTATGATTGATAGAAAATGCCAATTTATACTTTTCCGTTCAAGAAACTATACTTTTCACTTATTAATCAATTATTTATATTAGTAGGTCATTATTAATTACGAAAATATATACAATACCTAGCTGTATAAAGTTATTCACATACGTATGTAAATATATGTATCTCCACTCGTTCTGAATCAAATAGAGTCGTCCGCAATATAAATACATCTAAATATTGAGTGAATAGCGGTAACAAAAGATACTTTGGGGCGGTGTGCGAAGTAGTAGAAACAGTTTATCTGTTTAACGTATACTGCTATTTAAGAGAAACTGCTACAAAAATAGCAGTTTTTTTAAACTGCTAACCAAAAGTAGCAGAAACAGGTTGTAGCCGCTAACGTAAAGACGCAGTTTCATACATCACTATGACCTATTACTCCGTGAAAAATAAATTCTTGGAATTTTACACGGTCCGCGTTGGCCACCGGGACCTTTAACTATCTGTAAGTGTATATTATGTATTGTTGGATATAGATAGTTACTATACCAAATAATACCGATCACATACGTTTTTCTTAGTTCATCAAATATACCGTTCATATAAAAAAAACATATGTACATATGTCGGCACTAGTAGAAGTCAGTTTTATAGGTCTATATATTCAAACGAAAAGGGGAGGACTCTTGTTAGCAACTGAACGTCAGCTGATATCGTTCATTCTTAAATCCAGCATTGACGGCTGATATTTGATACTTACAACAGAGATTTTGTTGCAAACAACATTTCTTAGTAGATTATTGGCACATTTTCTTTAACTTCAATTTACAAATTTTGTTTTTGCTATATAGTTTTTCGTACTTCTATTTCCACTAAAGTTCTGAAAAAAACCATTGTTTAATAGAAAACATTGAAGACAAAATCAACAAATAAAGAGTCGATAAATGATGTCACAATTAGGAAATTATCTAGATTGGAGCAATACATGTTTGAAGGCCTTGAACATCTAATCAATCTCGGAGATTCGCTATTGTAATCACTGGAAGAAATAGAAAATATACAGTTAATTAAAAATTTGCTATACATACACAGATAACCTCTTCTTTATGGCTACTTTTTTCTTGTTGTTTTAAACTTCATTATGTTCATTAATGACCTGACGAATAGCCATTATAAACTTAATACAGCCGTGCTACTACATAAGGTATTTTTTTTAGTCTATAATATTCATTAAATTACCAAAAACAAGTTTTACTAATTGCGCAGGCGAATTAAATACTGAAGAGATAGAAAAAATAAATTTTGTAATAATATCGGTACCTATATAATGATATAATTATAAAACTAAAACTAAAGGAATTATAATTTAATGTTCAAGGCGAACTAGGCAAGTGCGCTAACAGCGATGTAGACCAGAAACACGGAAGTTTCTAACTAGATACTAATTTCTACAAAAAAATAATAAACTGGACAAGTGTTTATACAATTAAATACGCATTGCCTTGGTCGTTCGTACAACTCTACATATTTTTCTAATCTGATTTCATTATTTACATCATTTTAGAAAATGTTGCACCATGTGCAAACCTACATCGTTCTGTGACAATTTATTAATTCATATATACATATATGTTCTTGATTGGAAAAATATTCAGTTTTATATATTGTTGAATTTGTTTAAAGGTGTTAAGGTATGTGGTAGGTGCAAGTTCAAAATACCCGTGTTCTTTTTCATGTAAAAATATTACATAAGAATGAAGGATATTATTGTTTAAATTTGAGTATCGTATACATATTGTATCTTGTACTTTTTATATTAAAGTAAGTAATTAACTCTAAATGTCAGTCATACATCATCGTGTCTCCTTCACATTTGCGGATGCCATCTAAATTAGAGAGAAGTATACTAGAATGTTACATCGTTATGTTGAATTACAGAATCAAATTTAGCAGAAAAACCGAGGTAGCGAAATTAAAGACTAAGAACTAGTTTTTAAGGAACTGCAATATAAGTAATTTGAGTTAACTATCTAAATTATCTAACAAAAATAATATTACATTATTCAAATCGAGCTGGTCTGATAATAGAACCAAGCTGAAACACAAAAGATATACAGAAAAACACAAGGAAATGCAAATAAACGGTAACACAATTGGTTTATAGCGATGAAAGGAGAAGGTAGAAGACCGCAGTTGCAGGTTAAAGCAATGTCATGGTCACCCTTGGTTTTTTGGTTGTAATCTGATAGATATGGACGTTAGTGGACGGATATTCACGTTTTCAAGGAGATATATTGCATGTTTCTGCTACAAACCTTTTGATATTTCAACAATCCTGTGGAACCTATACTATGATGGTGTGCTTAGGATTCCGACAAGGGATAGAATGCGCCTGGTAGCATATGCAGACGATCTGTCAGTAGTACTGTGCGCTAAGACTATTCAGAAGATCGAGGCCGTCGCGAATGCCACCATAAAGGTTGCATTGGTTACGTAGCAGGCAGTTTGGAAATGGCTCCGGAAAAGACAGAAGATGTTCTCCTAGTACAAGGTCGAATGCCGAAATCCATCACGGTGACAATAGGTGGCAAGGAAATAATAAGCCAAAAACACATCAAGTATCTTGGGGTTCACTTAGATGTGAATATGAAAATGAGCGTGCATGTAAGTAAGACTGCAGAGAAGGCCACGAAAGCTCTGGCAACGATCGCAAAACCCATGCCGAACATGGCTGGGCCTCGAGAAGGGAAATGGGAGAAAACACTGCAGAAGAAAGGCAGCAAAAGTACCTTACTAGGTGTGCAGATGAAGGTGACACTAAAAATAACCGGGGCATACAGAACCGCATCCACGAAAGCGCTTCTAGTGCTAGCAAGAACCCCGCCGGTAGACCTTCAAGCTAGATAAAGGAAGAATTTAGCTAGTGGAAAGGGGAAGGTAATGGCAGATGAGCTGCAATCAATAGATGACAGGAGGTCTGGAACCAAGGTGATGGTAAGGCTGAGTGGACGAAACGCCTGATTATCAAGGACGGTGGGTAAATAGAAAGCACGGCGAAATAAATTATTGCCTGGTGCAAATGCTAACGGGGCATGGGTGCTTCAAAACATACCTTCATAGATTCAAATGTAGTAACGGGGAAGAATGCCGATATTATGGAATGCGGGATACTGCCGAGTATACTTTTTTCGAGTGTGGAAAATGGGAGAAGTTAAGAGCTGAGGATGAAAAAGGCGCTGGTACTTCGACCTCGAAGACGTTGATTGAGCGAATGTTAACTTGCGAGGACTCCCGGAAAGCGGTGAATTACCTGGCGATGTCCATACTAAGCGTAAAGGAGGCAATCGAGAGAACAATGAAAGGATGACCTGAAAGAGAGAACCCGAAGAACTACAAGTAGTCCTGAAGTAATGCCACAGCAGTTTCGAGGGAAGAAAGTATGTATACTGCTAGAGAGAGGTTTTTTAGTCGGTAGAAACCTGACACACCCCGACGACACGGGCCGCTGGAGGTCTTGTCGAATGGGAAAGCTTAATTCAAAATCAAGTTAGATAAAATCTAATATTTTTCATCATTTATAAGCAAATATATTGACCAAGACATTCCTTCGGAATGGGACCGTTCTCAGAGCGCTTCAATTCGTTTTCACGTGGTAAATTACTCCGCTGTTTCTATCTCTATTTCATCGTTATAGTTCTGTGTCTTCTAATTTTTTTAACTACAGTGTTTCATTTCTTTTTGTCTTTTATTATATTTCTTGCATCTTTCACTCCGTATATCATCCCATACTTGGTCCTCCCATTTTAGTCGTGGTCGTCCTCTTATATCTATCCTCCCCCGATCTCCAATTCTTTATCTTCTTGATTAATGTGTTTTCTTCTCGTCTTTCGATGTTTTAATTGAAAATACCTTAAAATCACCAATAACATTTGATACATTACTTTTCAAATTTTATTTGAATATGTTCGTAAATCCTTGCTTTGTCGTACGTGGCAATTGTAGTAATTTATATAAATATTACAAGATTATTTGTTATCGTCACTTCTAATTTTTTACAAAATCTGGTGGTCCTGTGATATACCTATATGTCTAATCAAAAGCTTTTCTACTGTACAAAGTGTAAAGGTCCTGCGCTGTATGTACATAAATAATGTCTGTATACTGTCATTCTATTTTTTTTTTTGTAATTTATTTCTTATAGTACCTAGCCTTCATTATGTTATTTGCTATTCCTTGTAAAATACTTTGAATCTATATTATTTGATCAAGTTCCATTTGAAACAAAAAAAAAAGATTTTGCAGGTGGACATATAACTGCAATATACATATCAGTAAGCTACAACAGCAGTAACACTCTCGCCAAGTTTAAATTTTGGATTATATTGTAATTTGCCTCTCACTAAGTAACGCGTCGAGCAACCGTCGACCATTCACCGAGAAGTCTTGTTGAGAGTGTACTGTTAGCATGAAATAATATCACTTAGAATTCTCAGAGTAAAATGCAATTTATGAAGCATTAAAATATGTAATAACTAAACGAATATGAATTCACAAAATTGTTTGTTTTGTTTAAACAAAAGAGTTTCTGCCTACTATAATTTCATTTTGTTAACGAAAATATACGTAATGCCTAACGGATGAGAAATAAACGTGATGAAATGTGAACAATTCGATATCGTTAATTCGATACCGTTAAGTAAACACTTTGTTTGCTTGTATTAAGGAAGCTGTTTTATACAAGTCGAACCAAAAAAACACAGCAAAGCTACAAGTATCTATAAGTACCTTAGGAGCAAATCGGCCTATTACATTAAGTTGATTTAACATGTGTAATAACAGTTACATCAAGCCAATCGTTGTGAACACAAGTCGTTCAATTAATGTTAACACGTTTTGGCTGATGCAAGTCTCAAATCCTCTCAGGCACCAATAGGTGATTAGAGGCTAAGGATTAACGAAGCAGTTAATTCACGGCGAGATTGAATAATGGTATACAAATTACAACATACACTCTGAAAAAAAAACAATTCCAATTAAAAAATGACTATTCGACTTGTTAATCCGTTTTAAGCTGTAATTATTTGTAATTATTCGAAACCAAATTAATTTACCAAAATTCTCAGATCCATGTAAAAGCATAGTATTCAGGAAGTTATATCTTAGACCTTGAAATAATATCTGATTTAATTAGTTATATTACAACCGTAGGGAAATAAATGGCCGTAAATTTTTAGATGAATATAGACGCATATATATCACTTATGAAGAAACTATATCTTAAACCTTGGAATAATTTTATTTTAATTAGTTGTATTAGAACTGTTGCGAAACGACCCGTGGCGGACAGTCCTCGACGGCAAATCATTCCATCCCCATAAAACACAACGAACTTAAAAAATCCTCATACAATTCGGAGAGAAAAAATAATGTATGTTACACCGTTCCTTCTTGTTTACATCAACAAAGATGTATATTAATTTCTTCTGGATGCAAACGTTGAGATTTATAAAAACCTGTTAAATAAAAAAAAGTGCCTACTTCAGCAAAGTATTACAGTTTACCAAACTGGTAGATTTAAATGACAAATCTGCTAATTATAAGCAATACTATCTAATTGCAAACTATGACCGTAAGTATATGCATATGTTAGATGTTTCATAAAAAAGCAAGTAGGTACAGTACAATAAATAATATAAGCTTCGACATGCAAAAAACTCAAGTGTTTGTTGAATTAAATTCGAGTGCTATGATGTGTACCTACATTATGGTTTTGCAAGGAATCTAGTAAGTACTATTGATGTTATAACGGTTAAAACGGGTATTTTTTCATATTTGCTCCTAACACCGCACCGTCCCGTTATTTCTAAAATTGCTGTGACCCATTATTCACAAACTGTTTATTACTGTGGGAATTAAAATCGAAAACTGAATTGGCAATAATAATAACATATTTGATAAGTATACTGACGTGTAAGATATGTCGAAGAGATGCTACGGTCTAGCTAAGGTGAATATAAAATTACATGCACGTTAAGAACACGGTATAATTTCTATTATTATATAAAAATGTAATTAATTTAGAAACGGATTCCCTAGTAGGGGCATATAATGAGGTAATGATACAGCATTGAGGTATCTATCTAGGATTTTATTTATGAAATGAACCTCTAGCTATTCAAGACGAGTACTTTTAGCTGATAAGGTACCATTACAATTGGAACTGCACTAACCCTAGTATTTAAGTTAAGTTTAATGTAAAACATTTATTAACTTAAACATAATAATGCGTATCAATATATTTTAAAATCTAACATCAATGTTTTTATAATAGACGTTTAGTATAATAATATTTGTGAATACATCCCTGTAAACCACCCGTGCTTGAAGGATTGGATAAACATTTCTTTTCTGAAGTTGGAGTGCTAATGAGTAAGCCAAATCGCTTTATCTATGAACAGACTAATACAGTGCTGTAAGCATACTCCGTTTGACGTGGTTAATAAAGACGAAGGAGTGGGTGGAAAATATATATTTTATTGTGGAAATCCTATTTCATGGTTTTCAAAGGAGTATTTGTGTTTCACTATCCAGTGCAAAGGCGAAATACGTCGCTGTTGCTTCAATCGCTCAACATTTAGTGTATTTAAAGGAAATTCTAAGTGACTTTGATTTGAAGAACATTAAAACTAGATGGAAAATCAGTATCAGTGGGACGATTTGGAATGCAATATGTATGATAGAAACTCTAACTAAAAGATTTACTCAAAAAATATATTTTGATAGGTTTTAAGTTGTTTTATGATGTATTATATGTAGAGACATGCTCGCAAACATCCATTTTCGTTGAGTGGTCCGTTTTTGAATGACCTTCAGCGCAGCCTGCCATTTTGTAAATGTGTTGCGTGAATTTTCAAACGTGTGGATTAATTTATATTTTAAAGGAAGTAAAAGATAGATTAAAAAGTACACATATTTATGCTGTTTTTTTATTCTGATTTTGTTGCAACATATTATGAAACAGTTTATAGTAATAAAAAATACGATTCCAGTAAAATAATGTTCGATTAAGTGATACATATATTTGCAAGTGCTTTACGATAATTATGTTCATATTTTTATAGTGTAAAATATTCTTCCAGGAATAAATATGTTGTGGTTCTTTCTCAAATAAATTAATAAATGCACAGCTTCGTGGAAGGGACTTTCAAATTCTGACACGAATAACAATAGCTTTTTATAGGGTTCAGAGGTTAACTATATCGTTCTGTGCGATACAAAGATTGTTCCTTTTATTCGACTACTTCATTTCTAACACACACCCTGCACTGGTTGTCAACAATAATGTCCGGGGTGCACAAGTGGATACAGTTCAAACGTAGACTATATAATATCGAATTGTCTATAATGTGAATAAATGCAATTAAAAATTTATACTAGTATAATGCAGTTCAAACCAAATCACATTATTTTAAAAAGTGAAATAAAATGAATTAGGTTAGTTATTGCGGATAATAGCAATCTAGCTTACAATGTGTATCTAAATAAATTTGATTTAATGTGACCTAGGAATCTCTGCACAACGATAATAGTTCTTTATTCATGTATTTCTAATTCTTGTCATGTCATATATATTAGATTCATTCGGAAATCTCAAGAAACTGCGACCATCGTTAGCACTCACAATGTATCTTGCGCAGAGTGAGTGGCATACAACATGATACCATTGGTGTCTTCTTCACGGTTATTTGAGTTATTTCACTTAAACCTAACATATATATAATAGATAGTATTTAAATGTTATGGCCACTGGCCACGATTCTTACCTTTTACACAAAGAATATCATGGTCATTAAATGATTTTAAAACTGCAGGGGTAATTCAAACTAATAAAATACGTAAAATAAATAAATGAAACAAATAAATCATGTAGATTAAACGGATGAGTAAACTAATTTGTGCAGATACGAACGTAAACAATAACAAACTGCCATTTTGGGAAGATGTTGTTTGTGTGAAGTTAGGTTTAGAAATTTGGATCCCTAAAACTCATCTCTTGCCCTTACTCGGTGTACTCTGTTATATGTATACTTGTATATGTTTTTAAATTTTAATGTAGTTCTATTGGTATTTGTATTCCTCATTATTTACATTAGTTTTAAACCGATCTTAAACAGTTTCCGTTATTTCCGGCACGACAATTGTACACTGAGATCGAGAATGATTGTCCTGCCTACACTACTTTCCGCGATGCGCAAATCAATATTGTCATCCAACCATTGTAATGAAATTAGTAATACAACGTTTCCTCGAATTCTGCTGTCAAAATTGACATATGTTCTACATAGCCGTGCGTTTCGTGTTTTTTGCTTGTTTAGTCATTCCGTATTTTTGTTTGTTAATTTTTACATACAGTCTTTCTCAAGACTACGCCTTCATTGCGCAATGAGAGGCTAACGTGTTTTTTTTGACAAAATGCCATTTACACCGAACGACCGAACCAGGAGAAATTTATTTTGGAGGCATACTTTCGAAATGGTGAGCAGTGGAGATATTCATCTACACTTTGTTCTGAAGAATTTATAATTCAATTTGCCAAAGTGCAAATTGATAATGAAACTCTTCTTCTATGCATCCATCGGGTTGTCCATCGCTTCAGAGGAACTGGAAGTGTTTTGAAGAGAAAGTCACCAGGTCGCCCATCAGTTCTAACCGAAAATGTAGTGGAAGACGTACGTGCCCGTTTGGATCACAGCCTTGGAAAGCCATTACGGCAACTTGCCCAACAAACTAGTAGAAATACACATACTAAATAGTGTTATAAAAAGTAATGTGAATTTGTTTGTAGGTTTATCTTATAGATCAGCTCAGAAAGCTGTAAAACAGAAGCTTCATTATTATCTATATAAAATTTCTATCGTGCAGCAATTACTGCTACTAGATTTCGAACAACCTCTATTACATGATTTTTTGGAACAATTATTTAATTATTATTATTAATTTATTAATAAATTATCGCGCATGACTGTGAAGCATAACCATATATTTTTTTCGCGCGTAAATTCTATGTAAGTGTCGTCACCGCGTCATCGGTGTATCGCGAGTTTAAAACCAGTTTAGAACTTTAAGTACTTTATATATTATATATAGAACGATACAACAATCATTTCATTCAATTAAAAGAAGTGAAAATTCCAACCACAAAATTCTACAGATGTTGAACATGTAAAGTTAGAAGATAATATGATATCCATTTGATATGCTAAACAAGTCGTTGTGTAAAATTGGATATTTAGAAGCATATTTTTGTGTAGCGATTTACAACTTCTCTGAAGTACAAATCAAGGAAGGGTGAAAAGAATGCATTTTGTATGAATATATTATATTATTATTTAAAATGAAAAAGTGCCTAAGTGCTGCTGTCATAGTAGAGAGATCATGTTATTCAAATGTTAACTGTCATACTATTATATGTTAAGTCAAGAGTTACGTATTTTGCAAAATTAAAGAAGAATTGAAGAATATACCTTTGTTCATACTCTTACAAATAAATAGATACACTTGAACACTTTACATTGCGCCTAATTAAATATAATACATCACAGCGTAAGGAAGCCTCTTTAAAATTTACCGATAACACGGTATGAAATGATAAAGCATGTGCATGTTTTCAAAAGAATTTTTAAAAAACGGAATTATCGATTTTAGTCAATGGAATGTTTGCCGTTAAAAATGCTTCACATAGTTGCCGTGTAAAATCATCATTGCTATGTTTCATGAAATGGGTGTATGTAGAAGTTTATTATAAATTTTCTATCCCGGCAGACATATATTCTGTCTGCTGAGTAATAATCCATGCGATCTGCAATTAGCCATTCTATTGAACATAAACTTCTCCACTACTAGGGTAATATGTGTTGTAAAGAGGTATTATACACAACTCTATTAGAAAACTGTAAGCGAAACTGTCGCTTACATTCAACGTAGGTACATCATTCGCCATTAAGAAGTTGTGCACTTTGGAAATATGCTTCAACAATAAAAATATTTTCTTGCAATGTGTACATTATTTAGTAGTATTAAGTTAAAAACTGCCAGGAAAAATTATATTGCTACTCACAAAATGACCTTAGAAATATAATCATTAAAGGTAAGCGGCTTATTACGCAAGTACTAGTTATTCAGTACCTACTGAGATGTAATTCATTTTGAAGCACTGTATATTTCACAATGTTACATAAAGGCTTAGGCAAATGTATGGATCCATTCGAATACCTTTAATATGGCTACTTTGATTTTAATAAGATTTTCCACATTTAATTAAATGCAAAAGGGGATTCAGTGAGCATATCAATATCCTAATCAGACTTCCGGTTTAGCCGGAACCTTATTTTGTAGGCCCCGGCTGACGGTCTAGTGGCTTGCACGCTTGGCTATCAATCGCGGGAGCCTTGATTCGAACTCGACGGACCGCTCTCTGCCCTCAGAGTGAGGTTTTCGTGATTTCCTTACTCCTTGGCAAATGCTGAGAGACGAACATCTTAAGTCGCCCCACGGGCACAGACGTAATAATCATTTCCGAGCCGATGCCCATAGTAATTGATGAAACCTGTTGGGAGATGTGAAGGCATGAATTATTATTACTATTATTATTATATTAAATGGAACACGCTCTTTATTTTTACGAATTTTAATTGAACCCTGCTTCAGGAGTACCGTATTAAGGTTTAGCACTCCTATGTTTAATAACGACAAAGATATTTAATTTTTTTAATCGATGTTTATATTTAGTTATCAATTTTTGTAAATGTCCAGATATTAATATAAGGTTTGTTCGCTGTGCGAATCAGAACTTAATTGGAAACTATTTCGGTTTTTCCAGTACGCATGATTCAAAAAGAATTGTAGTTTGAAATACGCGTGAATTCTCTGACGTTAAATTTGAGGCAGGTCAAGGTCCGCGATCCAAACAACCGCCATATTGGATTTTGTCCTGTGTATTTTAAATGGGTGTTTTATTAGCGAATGTTTGGAGGTGATTTGTATTGATATTGAGAATAAATAAAGACTATTTTTGTGTTAGATATATTCCTTGTGATGGACAGTATAACCGTACATAAAAATAATTAAATCTTTCTTTGTATTTTTAGAACGATAAGCGATTTTAGTGTAACGAGTACGTGTTTAGTAGGAAATTGTTTTGTTTTTTTCACCTTTAAAATGTGTAAGTTGATTATTCTGATACTTAATAACAAAGAAGGTAGTTTAAAAAGTTTAATCTCCAGGGAACTTTTCAATATGGGTATGTATTGGGTCCCTGGGTGTACACATTACAGCAATAAGGAAACATGTACCTTCTTTACTTTTCCGAAACCTGGAAATAAAGAGTATGCGCAGTGGGTTAAGCTTATAAGGTATGTGAATGGAATTTATGACATTCTTATGGATATAGAATCAAATAAATTTTAGACTTGATTCTACTCCTGAGCCAGGCGCACGTGTGTGCAAATGCCACTTCGAAGGAGGGCTACGGTCAAATTTGTCTACAAAGTTTCCTTGGAATACTACTACCTTTTTCAAACAGCATCATCTCTCTCCTGAGAAGAAAAAAATAAGAATACATGTACCGGAGACAGAATATGCAAAATTAAACCTGATAACAAGCTTGTACTATTGTATACTGGTTTGCCCGAGGTGAAGATATTTGAATAATTATATAACCTCTTTGAAGGTTTATTGTTAGCATTCAACCTCAATGTGTATTGAATTCTTCTAAATTTGAAGATGTAAGACAACATTAAATAAAAACTTTCTACTTAACTATATACTTTACTAAGTCAAAGACTATTGATAATTAAAACAGATATAAATATATAAGGTTTTGATTTTGTAAAAAAAAATTAGTCACATTATTAATAAAGGAAAATAAAAACATCAGAAGTGGAATAATGAAGTTTTATTGTTTTAATAAATGCTCAATAAATTGAGTAACATAAAAGTTCTCTGAACTCTTCAACCCTCTTCAGATACCTCGGTTTCACGTGCAACATAATGAGCTCTTCTTGGAGGGAACAAATCCTCCAATGTTTCAACACCACCTTCTACAGTTGATGTTGAAATATTCCAAGAACATTGTGTATCTGTAACGTTCACATTGTCATGTGCATAAATACATAGCGCAGCCATGTGATGGCAAGAAACAAGTCCTCTTGGACAGGTACGGATGCCTTTTACTATACCAGCTTCTTTATAATGTGCATCTGTAATTAACATAATGTGGAATTGCATTGGGTTTAGTTGTACACTAATAAAATTACCTTTTACTTCTATATCATACGTTTTATTTCTCATACTAGCACTCACTTTTCCGGTAAGTACAGCTGGCGATTTATTTAAATTAGTAGCCATCTCAATAATATGTCCGCTTCCAACGGCATTTTCACACCTTTGCAGTTGCTTGTTATCAAAAAAATTAACTAGCATTGATAGTTTTAAAAAAAGCTGTAAATATGGCCATTACAAACAAGAAATGAAGAGAAACCTGCAAATAAATTTATAACTTTAATGATTTTTCATTAAAAATTATACATCTAATTATGAAGAGATACTATATAAACTGTTACACTAAATATATATACTTACAAAATTACAACTTCAACTTAGAAAAATATGAAAAACAGTAATGCCTATAATACAGGTACTGTGACTCCTTACGATTAAATCGTTTATAATTCTGAATATTAAAAGAAAACTTCCGTTATTTTTATATACCGCTATATAAAACACCACAAGGAATATACCTAACACAAAAATAGTCCTTATTTAATCTCAATATCAATACAAATCAATTTTAAGCATTCGCTAATAAAACAGCCATATAAAATGCATAGGAAAAAATCCAATATGGCGGTTGTTTGGATCGCGGACCTTGACCTGCATCAAATTTGACGTCACCAGAATTCACGCGTATTAGTTTGATAATTTGCTCTGTGAACACATCCAAAACCGACACTACTGCCATCTGTGTCCAGCAATTGGAATTTATATGTCAGCCGGCGGAGCACACGGCGCAGTGTATCTCTCTCGTTTAGTGCGCATGAGCGAATTTAAAATCCACAAGAGATCCGTGAACTTTCTGGATTAATCACAAACTGTCACTGACTACATTTCGACACTGTGCGAACACCAAATTTTAAATTATCAACGGTCGAAACACGAAATTGTTGCACTGCGAACGCACAGCTGTTATTACGCATGCGTCGTTCAGTTGTGGATAGTTTCTGACTGCACAGCGAACAAACCTATAATTGTTCAATTATTTGAAAAAGAATGCATGAAGAAGTATGCGATTTATTTATTAATTTTCTTCACAATCGGCGTCCAATAATACGATCTGTCATTGGTAAAACTCTGAGAAGGTTTAACTTAACCGCAAATATTTTACCGAAAATGGACGACCAAAAGTCACAACTAATGAAGTTATTGCTCAAATATTGCTGTGGCATTATAGGCATTTCGACAAATTTCTACTACATCCCCCGCACTGAATTATGATATAAATTACCGATCAGTAGCCAGAATATTGAAGCGCGAAAAATATCATCCATATTGTGATTTATATGCAACAATTATTGGACGAGAACGGCTCATCTAATTTTTTTATTGATTATGTGATGCTGAATAGGTTAAATAGAGAAAAGTGATCTCAGATTTACGATACATTAAGGTAAACTATCTATGGTAATAAAAATAAACATAATTGTGATATTGTTTATTGAAATCACAATACAATCTATCAAATGCAGTTCATTTTATTTGCCCTTCTTTTCATACTTTTTAACACATTTTGTAGCAGTATATTATTTATTTCTTCAGAAATCACTGCTTGCAATTTATTCAAATTATGAAATCTGTTACAGAATATTTCGTTTTCCAAATACGCAAAAAGAAAAAAATTAACTGTGTCAAATAGGATGAACTTGCTGGCCTTTGATTTACACCAATTAATCTGTCATCATAAAATTGTTGTAGGTAATCTATTGTATTCTGTGCAATATGTGACGGAGCACCGTCCTGTTAAAAATATCCACAACCAATTTCATCATCATGCAAGCTATTTAGAACTTGTTCTCTATAACGCTCTGCATTTGTTGCATCATGGAAGAAAATTGCTCTATTACCCGTCTTTTTAAGATCGCAATCCAAACACCAACCTTGATAGGATGAAGATCATTTTCAATAAAAATGTGTGGAATAATATAACCAGATAAATAGTATCAAGCGTCGTCAGAATAGAAAGCTGGATCTAAGTCATAATGTAAATTTTCCATTGATAGTAATTCTTTCTTGCCTCAAAAATTTCCAAATGCAATTTCTTTTTTAGTGCTGTATAAGCATTTCATAGGACATACCTACGAATAAACAATAATGAAAACAGTAAAAAATATACCTGCTTGAGCAGACAATTTTCGTATAGATTTGTTTGGATTAGAATCCATTCCTTGCCTAATGTCCTTTCGTGCTACTTGTTCCTTCAAAACATTTATCACTCGTTTACGATTTCTTTGATATGTTTTTACTGTTGGTCGGAATTATTTGACAAGTCATTAGCGCCATCATTAATATTAAATTTCAGACCAGAGTCAATTCGCTTTTGTCGCTCACGTAGAGTCAAGTTAGATGGTAGTATACTCAGAAGAGTTGCTGTGTTGAATTAACAAAATGCTCTTTGTTGAATTTTTTTTTTTGGTTATTGTGACCAAAATTTGATCTAAATAAAAGCAATGTCTCGCGTTCTATAATGAAAGAATTTAGCTTGAATCGTTTAGTTAAATTACAGTCTGAACTTGTTCCAATTAACAATGAAAATGGTTCCTTTAATATTATTAAAAAGTTAACATGTTTTTTTTTTATTTAATTGAAAATGCGGTTAGATAGACAAATCTGAAGCATTAAATCAAATTACGTTTTGAGTTGTAGAAATTGAAGAATATCAGTACGATAGTAGCACATCTATTTTGTAGCAGTTTTCTCCTTATATAGCACAGCGTTATTAAATACGTTACATGTATTACAGAAATTGTCCCGTAGATGGCGTGTCTCCTATTTCACTCCAGTGACAGAACATTTAGCACAACTAGGGTGATAAACAAGGTCCGTATACATAAGGTTACCTCGTAAGTTGTAGGTGAGGCCCGGGGAAAGGAAAGGGTGGATACACGATGACGCTGTGATGACGCGCCCTCGCGATCATTCTCGTGTTTGTTTACATTAAAAGGTTAGTATTGGGGTATTCTGTTATAATAAAAAGAACTTGAAGGTATATTACAAGACACGTTCTTGTTGACAAAATATTAATTGAAACATTTTCTAATTTAAGATTTTTTTTAAAAAAATAAATATTTAAACTTAAAACAAAACAAAAAAAATTACTGAAAAGAGAAAAGTTAAATCTGAAGGACACAAATTTGCCAAGAAAAAAAGAAAAAAAAAACATTACATAAATCTGTATTTCTAAATTTTGAGTTTTCTTGGTTTTTAAATTAATGTTATTTTATTAGCTTAATTTACTTATGTTTATGATTATATAATAATAAGAAAATGTTTTTTTTTTATTAGGAATAAATATTTAGTTTGATAACATATAATCGTTATCTTTTTACCATTTTACTTTACTTTTTCTTAGTTTCTAATTTAATGTTATGCTCTATATGTGTAGTTCTAAGTTTTGTGTTATATTTATATAATATTTTTTACTTGATTTACTTGTGTTTACTATTACATAATAATAGAAATTTGATTTTTATTATAAAAATATGTAGTTTGGGAGTACAAATCGCCATTTATTTTTACATATATGCACCACTTTACTTATATAAAAACAGCATAGGTACATGATGACGCGTTCGCACTCTTTCTCTTGATTGGCTGAAAAGTTACGAGGGAACCTTGTATATACGGACCTTGGGTGATAAATACGTTTTTAACAAAGTAAGCTGGTATATTTACCAAGTAAACTTTTAATAGGAGTTGAGAGCGTTGAAAGGGCGACTTCCTTATCCGCATACTACAGCGGCGGAGTGATCCATAGATAACCAAATAGAATGCAATGTCCCTAACAATAAAGTGAAACCGCGATTATAACGCCCTCTAATGTCAGTGGAGAACTATTGGCGGTAGAATTCAAAAATAGGTATATTTAATAATAGTTAATAATTTTAAGTTTTGCTGGTGAACGCGAAAAACGAGAGAAGTCGTTATCGATTAGCATTATAATCTTGTGGAAATCGAAAATAACTTATTCCCCGTTTTCACGTGCACCAGCGAAGTAATTACTACTGAAAAGGACAAAGAAAAAATAATAAATGCTTATTAATTACTTATATTTATTAAAAATTTAGGTAAAAGCATATACGAAACTAAAAATTCACGGATCCTAAAACCTAATAGCAAACCTGCAATAATTTTTCATTTTAATAGCATATTCTATGCATATTACTTACAAAAAAAATTAAGAAACAACACGATAGTAACAGAGGAAAAGTCCAAAACGCAAATAAACATAAAAACAGCACCTAGCATAACACACGTTCAAAGGTTCAAACCGTTTAACACAAACAGCCAGAAGCCATAAACCAGACAGTATGAGAGTACTATGGCAAATTACAAGTATGAAAAAATAACTGCAGACATGCTCCAGACTGTGCAAACTGATGACATTTGCCTCGACATGAAGATAGCATCTAGGCAACGTCACGGACATACGGCTAGAGACATCTATTGGTATGGGAGAATTGAGCCGCCATGACAGGTTTCCCTTTCTCTTATTAAGATTACATACCGTGGAGTAGGGATGGCTGCTCCGGATCGGACCTGTTCTTTTGGAACTGGTTCGCTGATCGGAGTTGGTGCACCAAGTTGGTGCACCTGTAAAAAAGCAGGTTTCGCACCAAGTTGGTGCACCGTAAAAGAGCGGGTTTCGCACCAAGTTGGGCACCCGTAAAAAGCAGGTTTCGCACCAAGTTGGTGCACCCGTAAAAAAGCAGTTTTTGCACCAGTGCACTCGCTCCGCAACCGCAGTCGTTCTAAACCTTAATTAACAAACCTGTTCATATAGAAATCGTTTTTTTTTTAACTTCTTTCTCCAATGATGTGCCTAATGACAAAAGCTAATGACTTTTTTTTTTTTTTTAGACTTTTTTTTACAGAACCGACGACCTTTTTTTTTTAGATATCACATACTACAATTTAAAGAAGACCTGTAGACCTGAACCTGATTTCTTGCACCAGGTTCAAAGCCGGAGTCGGAGCAGGTGCACCAGCTCCGGCATAAGGAGCAGGTCGTACCATCCCTACCGTGGAGTGATCTTCGCGATCAACCTCCAATCAGTGGAACAAATATTTAGCGTGGTTACAATATCGACCGCATGTCTCGCTCAAATAATTACGTTGTTAAAACAAGATTAAAGATTATAGTATGTGCAATTAATTAAAGTGCACTGAGAGAACAAAATGTGTTAAGTTAACAAAAAAATTGTCTATCCAACAAAAACATTTGGTTAAATATAGTCAAACAAAATTTTTTGTCAAGGTAACAAAATGTGATTGTTACTATAATTGTGTAGATTAGACAATATTTTTAGCATTGTCTTAACAATCAAGGTAATTTTGATCTGAATCTTTGAAATTGTTCGGGCAACAAGTGCCTTGGTTAAACAACATTATTTTATGTTAAGTTTACCAAATCATGCTATGCATTTACATTAACAAAGTGAATTTGTTAAAGTAAATATTTATGTTTGTCAATATATGCTAGTCTAAAGTTTTCCTTCAACAATTATGACTTGGTCAATATAACCAAATATTTTTAATTCAATGAAACGAAATATTTTGTTGCTCTTCGTGTTAACAAATGGTATGTTGTTGGGCTAACAAAATATTATCAATCATTTTTTGCAGTTGTTGTAACCTTTTATTTTGCTCGATTTGATTAAAAAAGTTGTTGATATAACAATATTTTTTCAACAAAATGGTTTTTGTTAATTTAATGCATTTTGTTCTCTCAGTGTGCTATACATATTTGAACTAACTAGGAGGATTTGGTTAATTTGAGGTGATATGTTTCAAAGGGTTGGATTGAAGGCTAGGATTACTATAACAATATAAATTTGTTGTACTACCAACAAATACCTAACAATTTTTTTTTCGTTCCTGTAACAAAAAAACATGGTTCGCCATATACAGCCAAACAGCATTGTTAAATTAACTAAATTTTGGTTAGCTCAATGCAGGTACTTTTCTGTGTGTAGCGTAGCACTAATGTAATACTATGAAACCACTTGTACTGCTGTACCTTTAGGCATCAATAAGATCCAATTTACTTCAAAAGTCGCCCCTTAACGAGAAAAGAAAAAAAAACACAGTTTCTATAATTTCACATATATTTTTATTAATATAGAGTATTTACAAAATGTGTGGATAATACTAACACGTATTTTCTTTATTTAGGTGCATGTAGAAGCAATATTAGGCCTTTTTAAGGAAATTACAAATTGAATCACATTGTTTTACATAATAATTATGTGTGGTTACAAAATAAGTACAAAAAAATTAAAATATCAGGATATATGCTATGAACAATGTATGCATACGGATATGGGAGATTGAAATGTTTTCTGGAGTGCTGACGCTTCATTTACTAAGGAGTATATTTAATTGACATATTTGTAAGAATATAATAATTTTAATTTTTATTGATACTTCAAGTATTTTTGTTATATGTCTCATTAAAACAAATCTTTGTAAAACACTATTACGTATTTGTACATGAGTCCTGTCGGATTTTTCCAATCTATTTTCGTACTTCTTTTAAAATATAAATTACTCTACACGTTTGAAAATTCCCGGCAAAAGCTTTAAAAGATGGCAGCTTGGCTTGAAGGTCATTGAAAACGGACAACAAAAGGACAAAGGGTTTTGCGAACTCGTCCTTATTCCTATAGTGTGTTTCAGCATTTGACATAAAGTAGTATTCACACAATTACGAGGCTACTGTATTATAAGTATTTGTGTTATTAATAATCATAGGGAAAATATTTATTTAGAGTAGAACATATCAATAGTTATGGAATCCATATAGTACTTAGAATAGGTAGCTTCGTGTAGTACCTTTCAGCTGGAGCACAGGGCTGGGATGATTTGTAACTATTTTCATAAATAAAATATCTGATTCTATGTATTTTAAAGCGGCGCGCTTTTTCCTACTCTCTGTTTTTCTATATTCTAGTTAAATTTTGGTGATTACAATATAAATATGGTAGTTGTCCACTGTTTTATAATTTAATTCAGTTGAACATGATTGCGAGTAAAATCGTATACTATTCTCGGTAGAAATTTCATTCCGGTGTCAGGATCTAACTCAACGTGATCCCTGTAATAAAACATTTTTCACCTTGCATGTAATATACTTTTTCGTTTCTATCAAGAGATATAGCCCCTAGGTTATTATAAATATTGTTCTAATGCTAAAAAGTAAATACGGAAGAAACAAGAATCTACTACCGAACAATGATAGGAGGCGTTTGTTGCGTACTGGTTTACATTTCCAATGTGATAGTGTTTTCGATAAATGCGTAGTATGTACTATATAGGTACAGTTCCTACAAAAAAAAGAATGCGTAAACGACACGCGAAAAATCTGAAATTTAAAAGTTACATAGCACTCTGTAGCTTTTATCGACTACAAAATTCATTGATATTAATGTATTTATTTAACATAGGACACAATTCACATATGTACTTAAAATAGTAGTTCTTTCCTGAGTATAGTACGTGATGTTCGTTTATTAGCTTTCGGTTTTATATATGCTACCAAAATGAAGTGGAGGGAATAGAAGTATAATAAAAATCTAGTTCTGGGCATAATAAACGTTTTAAAGCCCGAATTTTAGTTTAAAAAGCCAGTAACATACCAATGAGTTTTTCAATGAATGAGTGCTTAATGGCATTTGAAACGTGTGCTATCTTTATTATATAGTGGTTGATAATGTTTATAAATCTGAATGTTTTATTACTTAATTAAGTGACAAATTAACTTTTTTTTTATTTATTATTCTCAATCAAATTATTTCACTTAAAATGAGTTTTATATATATATAAACAAATACCACAAATTACTTCTAGATAAGTTTCTTGCAGTTGTTGCAGCACCAAACTTTCATGTATATTACTTATGAATAACATTCTTTAATTAAAATAACAGTACTCCATTAACGATTTTATTTTAAAAACGCGAGTTACAAAATAGCATTAACAAAAATACTCCAACTGTAGTACTGGTAATGCTGTAAACTTTTCCTAGACCCCTCACCACAAACTGTACTAAACTGGACGTACGTTTCGATAGCAAAGCTATCATCAGCAGCAGATACACTGAACTGAATAACTACACTAAAACTACCCTAATTTATACCTAAAAAAGGTCACGGTACAATGATCACGGTCATGGCTGACTGCCGTCATGCTTAACTAGTCACTAATCCTAACTCCGTCTAATCTACTACCTATACTTAATAAACTGTAAAAACAAGAATTTAAGGGTCCTAAATCTGAATTCATTAAAGTATGTTTGTTTTTATATATTTCCATACCCTCATAACAATTTAATTGCACATAGTTGTTTACGTTTTTAACTAATTTTATATTGTCAACTTTATGGTTTTCTTCAAGCATATGTAGGGCTACACATAGATTTGTCAAACCTTTTAAATTTAAGATGACCCAAATGCTCCTTTTACGCGTTTTAATTGAACTTTTAGTTTGCCCAATATATACATGATTACAATCTTTACAAGATATTTTATAAATACCTGATTTGTCCAAATTATCTACTTGATCTTTAAGGTTACCTAAACTATTTTTAAGACTATTACTTGAATTAGTATCTATGTCAAGGTGAATTTAGAGAAAATTTTTTGTAGACCTTTCGTGTAACTTGGATAAAATGGTAATTTAACATATTTCTTATTTTTCCTGTCACTAATTTCTAAAGTACTCACATTTTTAATTCTTATTTTGTTTTTATATTTTCTAATGGTATTATATATAACGTCTTCTGGTAATCCATTAAATGCAGCGATTTTAATTTATTTAAGTTCGTTATTATATCGTTCTGTAGATAGAGGAAAATTAAGTAAGCGATGTACCAAAAAGTTAATAGCTGCTAGTTTGTTTTTCCATGAATGGTTTGAATCTTTTGAATCTGTTATTAGTAGTGGGCTTTCTATATATGTCTATTTCTAATTTATTTTTATTTCTTATTACTAACATATCGAGAAAAGCAATCCTATTGTTTGTTTCCTTTTCAAAATAAGAATTAAAAATGTGAGTACTTTAGAAATTAGTGACAGGAAAAATAAGAAATATGATAAAATTACCATTTTATCCAAGTTACACGAAAGGTCTACAAACAATTTTCTAAAAGATCAATTATAACGCGTTACAAGGAGCATTTGGCTCATCTTAAATTTAGAAGGTTTGACAAATCTAGTGTAGCCCTACATATGCTTGAAGAAAACCATTAAAGTTGACAATATAAAGTAAGTTAAAAACGTAAGCAACTATGTGCAATTAAATTGTTATGAGGGTATGGAAATATATAAACACAAACATATTTTAATGAATTCAGATTTAGGACCCTTAAATTCTTGTCTTTACGGTTTATTAAGTATAAGTAGTATGGAAATATATAAAAACAAACATACTTTAATGAATTCAGATTTAGGACCCTTAAATTCTTGTCTTTACAGTTTATTAAGTATAGGTAGTTGATTAGACGGAGTTAGGATTAGTGACTAGTTAAGCATGACGGCAGTCAGCCATGATCGTGATCATTGTACCATGACCTTTTTTAGGTATAAATTAGGGTAGTTTTAGTGTAGTTATTTAGTTCAGTGTATCTGCTGACGATGATGGCTTTGCTATCGAAACGTACGTCCAGTTTAGTGCAGTTTGTGGTGAGGGGTCTAGGAGAAGTTTACAACAAAATAGCATATTAAAATCTAATATTGCAATGACGTCTGTTGTAAAATGAGGGATTGAATATATATACAACATTGTAACATGTGTTTTTCATATTGTTTTCTTCTATTCCGCATTAATTTACTTTTATTTTTTAAAATGGGTGTTTGAGAGTTAGCAAAATGCTACAATAGGTCAAGATATAGAAATTAAGAATAGCACAATGTTTTATTGACATCTATCAAAAGACATATATTATAACTACTTTTGTTGTTTTTTTACAAAGATGATTATTTTGATTATTTTAGTAGTCAGCGTCAACAATGAGATTTCTTATCCAAACAGAGAATTTCAATATTCTCATGTCACACGCAATTGTTCTTCGCAAAAATTTACACAAAACTGACAAACGTCAAGTGTCAAGCACGAGCTGCATTACCAACTTCACATAAAATATATCATAAAAATATGTATCGGAGAAGTACAATCTCGGTTCAATGCATCCATCAATGCTATAATTCACACATAAGATTCGATAAGTGTTCACTGATATATAGCCCAATGATAGTAAATACGTTGTACTATATAGCTCGCCCTGAAAACAAATAACTAAAATCGTGGTTCGGATTATTCACTTTTTTCTAGGTAGAATGTATATGCACACATATCTATTGCTATTTATCTTATTAAATTTAAATTGCAGCAAAAACTTTACCAACACGCTTAATAATTAATCATTTTCAACTGAAACTAAATAAGTAGTAATCACCAACATGGCACAATACCTCTTATACACGTATTGTACCGACGTGTTTAGAAATTATCTTGTCCTTCTGATGGACTTCGAAAGTATTTGCAATTAACAAAAAAAAATGTGAATGACGTATGAAGTTTAAATTCACAATTTTTTAATATAGTAATTTTTAGTCAACCGTTTTGTATCATTAAAACCAGCTGTTTTTCTTCGTGTCTCGTAATAAAAGAATATGACTCTCGTTAGTATTATTAACCGTCAAAAGATCTTGGAAGTTGTTCGAAAAAAACCAAGTGTATGAAATTTGTGTGAAACAAACAGTTTTAATTTTTAGTTAATTAATTAATTTTTATGTATGTATTAGCGTTGTACCTAATAAAGTCTCAAAGTTTGCATAAGCCACGTTATGTTTTTACACAATCAAAAATAAATTCTAAAATTCACTGGACAAGTACAGTTATGAAATGACAGAAGATTAATGTGGTGGTGCATACCTCGATTATCCGTCATTGAGGGGAATACGTTCATACGAATAGTCAAAAGCACGGATAACTGAAAATCATATTTTGTTACGGGAATGCACATTGGAATTGTTCTAAAATTGCTCTAATAATTTGAACTGCAATAATGAGTATATTTAATATTTAATAGCCACGATTTTGGTTAAACGTTCCTAACAATAATTCACGGATGTGTAACCGAAACCAAAGGACTGAATTTTTCATTGATTTAAGTATAATAATAAACTTTAACTACATTAAAAAAATACAAAAGCGCTGTATAAGTCTTTTTATACTATGCATGGTATGCAAACAAATCTGGTGCCCGTAGTATTCAACTCTAAAGAAATGTTAACAGTTTTAATCGAAGTATAATATAATTAAATTAAACAAAAGGTAATGCGCTTATCTTGTAAATTTATTTTCAGCAACCACCCCACTCATTTGAGGTCACGTACGTACACGCATATTAACAATCTTAATTCTTGATAAAATAATCTGCAATTAAGGAACAAAAGGACGTCCAACTGTCCTTTTGTTCCTTAATCTGCCTTTATTGTTTGTTGTGCGGCTATGCGCGGATAACTGAGGTCCGAATAACTGAAATTGCCTATATGCACGAAAAGTCGAGGTAATTGTCTATAGTTTTCCATCCTACTGAAGAACATTTCTTTAACTTTCACGAAAACATAGCTTTTTAGAGCGCTTCCTGTCCATTTTTTATATATGTAGAGTTTTAAGACTAATTTCATATTTTTATATAA
Organism: Protaetia brevitarsis; assembly: GCA_004143645.1. Classification (NCBI taxonomy): domain Eukaryota; kingdom Metazoa; phylum Arthropoda; class Insecta; order Coleoptera; family Scarabaeidae; genus Protaetia; species Protaetia brevitarsis. Next base: position 2,837,214 of record RXPK01000186.1, read on the forward strand.
ATTTAATAAGTTTACTGTTAATTAAGACAGTGTATCACAAACATATTTCCCTTCCAATATTTATATATCTACTTGTTAGCGATAAGTATTTATTGAAACTTATTGACTGAAACAAAATCCATACGTTATAAATGTACTCGACACCTCGCAAGCAAATAAAAATGTATTCTCTTAACAATCGGCGAGTACCTTACCCACGAACAATGCGAGTAGGTAAAATACTTACTCGTAAGTAATCATTTATGTAGGGAGCAATAATTGTCTGCGGTACTACTTGTTGGTTATCACCATAGAGCGGACCGATGCGGGCCGGGTAGCGTAGTGGGGTGCGTCTGGACATTCATACATTGATTTCTATGTACGCTAAGAATGTATTACTATCTCGACGCATCCCCACTACGCTAGCGATCACCATCGATCCGCTATGTAGTTATCACTTAGTGGCATGATTTTCCTATAACGTCATTTATATCCCTATGTTATCGTATTTATTTCCATTGTCTAAAAAGTTTATTCAAATTCATTTATGCCTAAATTATTTACTTTGTACTTCCATGTCATTGTCAGTTAAACAGTTATTGACGGATAATATTTATAGAAGATATATCCCATAAATTGCAAAAATATCACCCAACACAGTCATAAAATTGGTAAAAAAAAATAACTGTAAAAAATAGTTATGCAGTTTCTTCATTTAAGTAAAAAATTGAGCAGGTATTTTTTAAACAGTTTAAAGACTTTACTAATATTTGGTTTTTGGTGTACACAACGCGAAAAAAAATATATCTCTCTTTTTAAATGGTCCGTATATTAATAGACAATTCATATATTTTGACACGTCAAATATAAAGTTAAATGTTGTTAACTATGCGTAAATAAGAAAAGGGTAGAATAAAAAAGAAGTTTAGTACATAAGTTTTCCAACTGTACTTGACGATGCCAATTACTTGATATTTTGTTCCGACTAAATCCTCTGTAAACACGTTATATGAAATTACATATGCTTTTAATATCTGGAACGTCTTTTTCTATCATTTATCAGTTAAAAGTTATACTGAAATTTGGGAAATTGAGGTGCCTTTGAGGGGTACTTATCAAAATCGAGGGGTTACTAAATTACTAACATATATACCTAGTTTAGAATTCATTTCATTTTGACCAAAATGTGTAAATATCTAGATATTTTTTTTTCTTTGGTCTTTAATAATAATAATTAAACGAAAGATGATAAAACGTTTCGATTTCTTTACTAAACTTTCTTTCGTTACATTTATACAATAAAATTGTAAAAAATGCGAAAAAATTGTAAAAGATATTTGTTTTTTCGTTAAATGAAAAATGTTATTAAGTTTTTGATAAACAGATTTAAAAAAATATCGTTTTTTATTTAACTATAGAATTAAATTATAAAGTTTAGTGAAGTATTGTGTGTCTGTTTTATCATTGACTGAATACTTATGTTTATAATTTTGAATTATTTCAAGTATATCGCCTGCTTTCAAATGTTTATTTCAAACTTTTAAAGTCAATCTGGTTTTGTAGTTTGTTACAGTTTCGATCTGCTTTTTGTTCATCTCTTATATTTCTTGTTGATTTATTAGAAAAGCGAGATTTTCTTCGTATGGATATTTTATTGATAGGACTAATTATTTTGTTTTAGAATATCTTTTGCTTTATTAATAACATCAGATAGGCAAATCAAACTTAAAATTATTGCTCTGTTATCTCAGTTAATAATAACACTATTTTTTTTTTGTAAAAACATCTCTGATGATTTTAAATTTATGTAATGTTCGGACCATGCTGTAATATACCTTTCAGTTAAAATTTTATTATTTTTAATGATTACTTTAAAAGTTTAAAGTGTTAAATGATGGGTTTCCTTAAATTCAATTATAAACTTCAATAGCTGCTTACATATTCATTGTAGAAAACTATTTTAAGATCCGTTTTATTTAAAATTTCTTCTTCTATGTATTCCAGGATAATTTTTATGCTGCTAGAAATTGGTGAACTCATTGCACATGCAAAAATCTTTAGATGTAATGTCCTTACACGCAAATACACCAATAGAACTAGCAAAAATTATACATAAAAAATAGCAATTACCACTAACACAAACATCTGTCCAATACAGAAATAAACTTTATAAACAAACTTCTTTCACTTTTGGTCAACATTATTCCTATGATTATTCCTAGATTTAATTCACATATGTGATTCAATAATACTTCGTTTTCGTATGTCTACGAGATTGAGTGATTGTATAGTAGTATTTCTTATGCAAACGTAGAAATCCACAAATTCATCTTATGAGACATCGTTTAAAGTCAACTACTCAGAGTCCAGATATTTTATAAAAATTTGTAACCATTTGCCTAACAGTTGGAAAATACTTAGTTTATTCAAAAAACTGTTAAAACGTGTAGTGTTGTAAATATTCGGATGATATCAATAATCGGAGTACTCGAATCGGAAGGCCATAATATTCGGAATAATATCCGATTCCATATTGCATGAAACATACTCGATTATATTCGAAAGATTTCAATAATCGGAATAATTCACACGAAGCACGGTGGAACACGGGATCGCATTTCGCGTTTATTTTATACGTAACTAAATCTCTATTAAACTTATTTACAACAAAATTTCTAAAAAAAACTAAAATTCTGCAGATTACTAATATTGAGTGAATGTGACTGTGTGATTTAAGTGTGCACACGTTAGTTTGGAAAACGAATTTAGAATGATCGAGTCAAAACCGGAAAGTTCAGAATTTCCAAAATCACACAATTTATACGAATATCTATCAAAAGTTTCGGTAGATTCATTCGGTATAAAATCGTAGTACTAATTTTACGGATTCAGAGTTATCCGATTCAGAATCATTGGAATCTAATAATCGGAATCAAGGAATATTTTAATTCGGAAACTCACAACACTAAAATCGTGGCCTACAGTCACATTGTTTCTATAGTATTAATGAGTTTTTCGCGCTTGCTTGCGAGCAATAGTATGTTTGTGTTTTTGTTTACCTTTATACATACGTATTCATCGTATTTCATTGTATTTCTTATTATGACGCTCTTTATACTTTGGTCCTTGAATAAAGTCTCTATTATTAAACTAAGACGCTTTAAGCCTGTTTCAGACGAGGCGATTAGTTGCTTCCACTAGTTAAACGAGCGGTTGTCAAGGTACATATTGATATGAACCCTTTCACACGGAGTCAACTTGTCCGCATCGGCGGCTTCAATAGGTCTTCAATCACAATTAACTAGTTAAGAGTAAACCAGGCAACTTAGTTGAATCAACTAAACCACCTCGTCTGAAACAGGCCTTAAGGAGTTGAGATCGTTAATTTCTATTCAGGTTAGATTTTCCATTTTGTGTGATGTTAATAAGTGAAGACCTAATTGAAAATTAATATACTTTACACAATAGGAAATATTTTGCCAATTTGAACAAACTTGTTATCTACGTATATCCACAACTGAATTTTGTAAATTTAGCACCTGTCTTTTGTTACAATTACAAAATTTCGCTTGTGGATGCATATAGGCAATTTTTTGGCTGTGTATGTTTCTTATTGCATAGGTTTACATTTCCTTTATTACATTTTAAAATGTAGCGCCTATAAGGTGGTATAATATTCAAAAATACACAACACACTGTCATAATTGATGATAGATAACTTACCCAGCATCTTTAGAACTTTCCTAGACGATTGAGTGTTTTGATGTCTCCCACTTGTATTGCCTGTAGAATGGGTGTTTATTGTCCTGTGATGTCGACTGGATTCTCCGCCTTCTTTTTGCATCATATTGGTCGAATTTCTTAATCTTAATCCTATTAATATGTATAGAACAGTTATAAGTGTCATTGGCGCCACAAAGAAGAGAAACGTAGAAATTTCGAATGAGTGAGACATCATAGGATTTACCACTTGACACATTTCACTTTCTGGCATATCAGGTAAAGAAGGCGTCACATCAAATTGGAGGGCCTGGGGAATTGCGAAGCACACAGCAATTATCCAAATAGCTATGATTAATTTAACTATCCGTGACAGTTTCGCCAAAGTGTGTGATAGAAAGGGGTGACATATTGCTACATATCTTTCTACGGTAAAAGCGGTAATTGTAAGAACAGTGGCATTAGCTGATGTCTCCGAGAAGAGGCCTCTTAACACGCAGAAAGTATAACCAAAAACGTAAGGATATCGGGACCATATTGAGTACATTTCTTGCGGTAATCCAGACACTAGCAGAAGTAGATCCGAAATTGCTAAACTGAACAAGTAGTAATTCGTTGCTGTGTGCATGGATTTATTCTTAGCAATCACAACACATGTACTCACATTTCCTACCAATCCACTTAGGAATATTATAACATAAATTATTGTTATCGGTATAACGATGCATAAAGTGTCCCTTGTAGGGCCTAACAAATTCTCTATGGGAATATCATTTGCACTTTGCGTACTATTAATGCTAAAATTCCACGTCCCTTCCATTATTATTATTATTATTTTTCTTGGCGAGTACACTTACTACTTTAAAAATTAATTTAAACTTGAAGTAACTAAAACTTTTAAACAACACTTTGGAGGTCCGCGGCCTCGCGACGAATGTTATTAGCAGTTCCGCGTGTTGATCAACACCGTGTTTTGGGGAAAATGTATAACCGCTATGTTTAACAGACCCGGCAAGGAGTTTGGTCTCTATTATGTGTTCAAGCAATCGCATGCGCTTTATAAGGAATATTTTGTCGACGTGCGCTTGAATGATATACATATAATAGCAAATGCTACATAATTAATCAGGTTTTAATATGCTTTTTGGTTATGTATGCTCGATTTTAATAATGTTTATTTTATCATGACGTAGTGACTGACTTGGCCTTGGAATTTACAATTTTCGGGATTTTTACTTACAACTTGTTAATGTTTTGGATTGCCACTTACTCGTCTAGACATTAGACTAAGGCTGCAAAATTTTGCTTCTTTTTATCGGCATTTCTAACAATTATAGCTAATTGAAACAGATAGATATAGTACCTTTGTCCCTTTATAAAGAATACTGAATTCATGAAATCGCTTTACAACGTAGTGTTGTGTAAAACAGAGTACAAATCTCGATTCAAACGCATACTTTTATATACTCGAGAACGCTACCTGGATGCCAAAACTTCACCCAAAACTCAGTATGAGGCGAAGAGCTGGTAATAGCTACTCTATCATTTTTCCTCCAACTGGAACAATAGTAGAACCATTGACGGAATCAAAGAGTTTGTCAACAAATAACAAGAATTCTGTAGTATCGGCAGTACCATCTTCAAGGTCCATTATTTCTTTAATATCTATATATTTGGGGTACTCTGGCATAGTTATCGAAAAATAACCAACACAAACCACAAAATGTCTACCCTACATCGATTAGATATACTTTATGGATGTCCACAACCTCTACTGGACGTCATAGATATTCTATGGATGTCTCATACATCTCCAAATGTTGTTATTAGATATTCAAATAGTACATCTAATGGATATGCTATGTAACACATCTAATTAATATTGTATGCGATACATCCAGCGGATATGTTACGTATATATTCATTAGATATGCTATATAATACTCCTAGTAGTATGCTATCTACGATACTGGCCCCTTTGAATTTCTGACAAACATGTTCATCAGTGGATACAGTATTGTTAATACTATTTGTTATTTCCAGCACTGTGCACACTGCTCAGCATACCAGTCACGACCTCAAACTTTGAACTGGCGAATGGTATCTACGTTACTGGTTCCTTTGAAGTTCAAAGAGACCAGTAACGTAGATAATCTGAGTCCTATCCCAAATTCTATCGACATTGGCCTATCTTCTACATTCTATAAGGTATACCAATACTTACGACATCCGGCAAATTTCCGCTGGACAGATGACAGCCTTTGATTGAATACCTGCCCTGCATGAGCAACTTTCATTTTGTTCATTTTGGATATTAACAAGTGTCGCTCAGTTATTTGGGCGCTATACTAATCTCATACTCCCCTCTATCGTTTTGATAAAACGCAATGATATCCTTCCATTTAGCTGTTCTTTTATCTTTCAATTGAAAGGAGATATAATTGTCCAAAAACACATTTCTCAAACACTTAGATTGAGCGAATCATACAAATGGACATTTTCTCCTGATCAACCAAATAATCCATGTACTTGATATCTATATTATTTCGAACGGATATTTTTGCTGCATCTCTCTTGAGCCACCCTATTGTTGCTCTATTCGTGCTACCTTGCTCGCATATTATTGCTACAATATGTAGATTTACTCGCCTGCACATACGTACAATTTCTTTTATCATGACCGGTAGTTGTGCGCTTGATATTGTGCTGTGGACAAAATAGTATGCCACAGATGGCTTCAATTATTTCTTTAAGCCACGAAGCATAAACACAAGAGCATGATCAGCGATTCTAGTATAACTTTTATCTTCAAATCTGATTAAAATATCTTCTTTAAGTGATTTTACCCCGGGCACGGTAACGATCTTCTTTAGGCATCTTAGATTCAAAAATAATAAAATAAAGTGAAGGACATTATTACTTAACACTTTCTTAATGTATTAACTTCTTTTTAATTAGGTTTAGTGGAATATTGGCTGGATGATTATAAAACAGTTTCTTAAATCTTGTAAAACGTTTCGACTACTTTAACGTCTTTTTCAATTACTTGGTTATTAATTCTTTTAAAGTTTTTCACAACATTGCGTTGTTATGTCAAATTACTGATAAAAGCGTCACAACATATTACATTTTTTAGTATAAATAAAATACTTGTAGACTTTTATATAATATGTTGTTGTCCCATATACAACTTTTATTTTATTAAACCTTACTTATACCCTGATACAGGTATCGTACCTATTCTTGATATGGATCCTTTTCCTGTAACATGATTGGTTTGTCACTGCGAGGAAATTCAAATCTGAAATATTTTGGTGTGTGAATTACCTGATAATGGAGATATTTCTTATTATTGGTAATTTAAGTTTCTGTGTATTTTGTAATATAATTGTTAGTGAAATTCATTATATGGGATAGCAGGAGATTTGAGTATTGTTTAAATTTTAAATTGAAATTCAATAATCCAAAATATACTGAATAGTTGTTTGATTTAAATATTGAAAATAAGTGTAGCCACCTTGAGTAAGAGTCTTTATGCTCCCTTAAATATTTTTGATATATTATTATACGATAAATTGTGCATGTTATCCATATTTGCACTTTATTAATAAAAGCTGGCAATACATTAAATGATTAAAATTAATCTATAAATTCAATATTAAACGAAATAAAAGTCTTATATTATACAAGTGATTGATTTAGAAAACACATCACGTGCAGTCTCCTCGGCTACCTCTAGTTACTATTGGTAAAATAATATGACTATAACTACTCATTTCACGATAAGAGGAAAGGTTGCTAATGCGCATGACCTGCCGTGGTAAATTCGAGACATATATATAAGCTGCTATCACATTTTATAAAATTTAGTACATTACAAGTACTTACGTTAATGAGAAAAAACCAGTATTTTTAAATTAAACTTGCGCTGGTGATCTTCAGACTACGTAGATTACGATAGTCAACATGTTAAAGGGGCTCAAACACTTCTCGGTTTTGTTTATTGAAGTTGCCCGTCATGAAAAAACTTCGAATTTCAGCAATACTTCTTCGTTATTCGACGGTTCTGAACGATATCTACGACGGTTCGGTAAAACCGATGAACAAAGTCGTAGTATAATATGGGGGTCCCTTTAAAGGTCATAAGTATTTAAAATCCTTCCAATTATTATTATTTTTTCCTGTATTATAAATAAAAATTGCGTTCGATTTTTTGGATTGGGAGATTTATTACATTCATCCTTTATATATCTTCTTGATGTTTATTCATTGTTTTCATCCTTTTTCTAAAATCAGATAGCATCGCCGATATACACATACATACGAAATACAATTCTAAATGCAATTCTTGCTTGGATATTACTTGAAAAAATTGACAGAAGAAATTATTATATATATTATCATTAGAAATAAAATACAACAAATCGGTAAACTGCGTAGCATTTGCAGATTCAGTTGTTTTCGTAGCTATACTTTTAAACGTTTTAACTCGATGCCCAGCAGTTGACGTAGATGCCTGAGATACATCTGATGGCACGTTATCTTCAAATTTAAATAAAACGGATTAAAATAACAGTTGCACATTTATTTTACATAATGTGCGGCACGATTAATTAAGATTAATTTATGGCTACTCCTCTGTCTGATTGCACTGGACACCTGATGAACCTATTTCGAATTATTTGGCAACATCCAATCAGAAAAAATTTAACAATACATTTTCGACGCATAAACACTGTTTAATTTAGGATTTAGGACTATTTTTACATAATTCACGTAAATAATACATCTTTGCGTTAAATACCTGGGTTCTCGCTGAGGCGGTTAATCAGAAGTTTACTGCATGTATAAAACAAGGATGCTTTTTCTTTACCTGTTCTTTGCTCAACTATTATATCTGGGACAGGTTTTCGTTCAAAAAAGTATGGATTTAGCATTTTTCCAATTACATTCTCCTTTATAATATCTTAGAATAAGAGCGTGCATCATATTAGTCAAATAAAGAAAATAACAATTAAACTTATTGTTAGTCCTCACAAATCATGCTGTAAAAATTGATCTTGATACATTCTCATAATAGAAAAAATAGCAATGAAATTAGAACACAGACTTGGAAGATTTAAAGTTGGTAAGGTCTGGCATCTTAAAGCTGCGAAAAAATTAGCATTACATATAAATTTCTTGGTGTGTAGTTTTCAGGACGAATGGAATACAATTCCGGATTTCCAATCCTTTCACACACCTGAAATATCGGTACATTACATTCTTTCTAATAAACTAACACTAGGTACTAACTTTTTCCTCATAAATTGGTATTTTTCTACGCATGCTGCTCCTGTCCTTGCAACAACGCACACAATACATGAATGTATACCAAGAGCGCACTTTCGACCTGTCGATTGCCGTAATATGATAAAAGAAGGATAAAAAATATGATTTCTATTAGTTAACAAAGTCGAGAAATACGCCTACTATTCTGCTGTGTGTCAGATACACGCTTCGATTTACCATCTCTAATCCGTATGCTATCGTTGTCTAATGGCAAGCACTCACCGCTATTCCCTACCCTTGTCTAACTACTACAAAATGCTATACCCACATCGATCTTTTCTATTTAAATCAATTCAACATAGCTCTCATTCCGACTACTACGGGACGAGGGGAACGATTAGCTAAGGCATGCGTAAACACAGGCATAAATTCACTTTCAGTTTAGCCGGCGTTGCATTCATTTCGCTCATTTCTTAACAAGCAGTTGGTGGATATCAAGGCACGGATACGGTCATCAAATTTTATAACGTTTAATAAGTTTTGATCGCGGTCAATAATTTTAGAAAAAAAAAATGAATATATTATACGCCCGAGGAATAATATATTTCAAACTAACGTGCTCTATTGTAGGCCGCGGGCAAATATTAGAAACCGAGCCGAAGACGAGGTTTGTAATTGCCCAAGGCCTGCAATAACATTTTCCTCACATGGTTTGAATACTATTTTTTCCCAGCCAGTCCAATTTTAACTAAATGTCTAAAACTAATTAAGACATACCTGTAAGTGACATGATAGATAGTAGGCTTAATATGTCAAATATTTTTTGAGAACTGTCAAAGTAGGGTCGTTATAAGCATTTAATAATAGTTAATTGAAATTTAATACCTAATAACTTAGCAATTATCTTATAAATGGACTCAGACTGGGTCGAATGTACTAATGTCACATATTAGAAGATGTACAGTTTCATCATGTCAATGTCACCCTGGGGAGGAAAAGTACAGCAAGTAGACATTTTCCTCCTTGCTGAGAAAAAACAACTTTTTAATGTGAAACAATTTTACAGTGGCAATTCAGCAGAAGTTTAGTTTTTTAGAATCTGTGTTTGTTATTTTATTTGATTATTGACTTTTACAACTGCTTTCAATTTTTCTTTTGATATAGTTTATGAGCTCTGTCACTGAAATTTATACTTTACATTATCTGATACTTCGATATCAAAATAGTTATGAACAGAAAAGAAGCATGAATAGATTTTAGTTATCGAATAAGTATTGCCTTGTGTTGGATCTATTATTACTTTTACAAGCTTCATAAATATAGCAAGAAAACGAATATCAGGCTCAATTTAATTCGGCTGAACAACAAATCTTTGCTGCGATTTCGTGCGTAGCTACGCCTACGGTCCTCGCCCAGAATGCAACCAACAGCTCGCAACCTTTCACCCGATATAACATATATGTGTATACTGGATCGGAGAGTTTTAAATAATGAATTAAGTAATCTATAAAAACTCGCCGCAGTTAATAAACTCCGCCTTCCACAAGCGACAATATTCACATTGCGGCCCTATTTAAAGGCGTAGAAGACCGAATTCATATGTATAACAAGAATACCACAACACGGTACAACAACAAAAAAAAAGCGATGTAAGCAGCAGGATTACTTCTTAATGAGGATGTTTACCTTCAATACTAGACAGTAGAGGGGTATTGAACAAGAAAATTTCAGTTTCTAGAGTAGAAACAAGGAGCATCTCAACAAGAACGGACAAACAGCGTCAGCACCTTTAATCTTGGGGAGTGAAAATTCGTGACCTTCAGTCCGCTTGTTGACTACTATTGGCTAGAACGAACTCAAAAAAAAAATTATGCGCGTACATTCAAAATTTGCTAGCCGTAAGGTTGACATGTTCCCTTATCGCTGCGTCGCAGCTGCCTAAATACATCTTAAATGTGCATTTATAGGTTATAGAAACCTCTAAAACTAGAACAAACTCAGAAAAGTTGACGAGCGTGCAGTTAAAATTTGCTAGTCGTCCATTATTGTTCACATGTTCCTTACATTACTACTTAGGTTTTAAATAGTTTAAAATTTACAAAAGGCATCTTTTCCGCACTTACATCTCGGTTTGTACTCTTTATTAAGTAAAATAATAATAATAAGAAGAATTTATGCTTTGGCATCCTCCAACAGCTGGAGGATGCCAAATTACAAGGGGCATCGGCCGCGCCATGACTTATTATTAAGCCTGCGCCCGTGGAGCGACTTAAGATGTTCGCCTCTCAGCATTCGTCAAGGAGTGAGGAAAACCACGAAAACCTCACTCTGAGAGTAGCGCGTCGGACTCGAACCGAGGACCCGCGACTGATAACCAAGCGTGCAAGCCACTGGACCATCAGCCGGACTGATTAAGAGCTCAAAACTCTTTGTTGTCTAGAACAACATGTCTACAATCGTTTGTATAGATTTAGAAATATTCCAATAACTTACAAATGAGTTATGTTATTGGTAAATGTAACCGGCAGGCCCCTCTTAAGTTGAATTCGTATCTATGCTGTATAATATTAATAGGCCTGCAACACAGTGATACATACTGATACAATTGTTTCTGTATACTTATACCTTATCTCTACTACATTTGATTTTAACAAAAAAACTGGGGAGGGATTTTACGCACCGCAGTCAATAATGAAGTTGTTTACGAATAGTAAATGTTATATAATGACAGATCTACAAACGACAGTTGATAAAGGTTATTAAAAGAAATGCGTTTGTATAGGGGATACTCTTATTATTGGTCCGTATAAAAAAAAGACACTCGACCAATTTTTACAATATTCATCTAGTCATTCAATTCACCATAGAAACTAATGCTTATGTCTCGTTTTTTAGACGTTTCACTCAATGGATACGATAATGATACGCTTGACCACAAAGCGTACCGGAAACTTACACATACGGACCGTTACTTATATATTTCCAAGGTGGGAATATAAGATCCTTGACCCTTCCATTTCTCATAAAAAATGACACGATCAAGGCGTGGGTGGTGGAAGTGAGAAAGCGTGATTCAATTACTCTTTGAAATTTACACTATCTTCCGTTCTTCGGGTGCAGAAACAGTTAATTTAAAGTTGGTTATTTCAAAAAGAAGATGGCAGCTGCCTTGGCATCAGGCCTAAGCTGTCACATAAGAAAGACTAGCAAGACATCTGGGTCGGTACCTAAAAAGTAAGCGATCGTGTGGATCGATTACACTAGTGTTGTTGTTCGAGCCAAACAGCAGTGAACACCCGCTTAATGAAGTATCCAAGAGATCGAATTTGAATATGAATGAATCCACGCCTTCGAGAAGCCTTCAGGATCATTTTTTTTCTTTTCCGCATTGTCGTAAAAGACTTCAGTTTAGAGTCATCAACGCCCACATAAAAGTGCGCAAACAAAGATTTGCTGTTGAAGATATGTTCGTTATGTACACAATAGTGTCCTTGACGTAAACAGTAAAGTCCGTGTCAAACACGCAAGATAGATCAGAAATAGCGAAAGAAGCGTAGTAGCCCCTTCTACTTCTCTAGTACAGTGATGAATTGCGGGCATCTCAGCCTGAAACACCGTTGTGTCCCTGTAGAAGTTGGCCAATAAGTCCTTTCTGGGCTCCCTTGAATATACACTGTTGAAAATAATTGACGAGCACACCCTGTATAATCTGAACGCGTGAAGATACATCCTTAAAATTTGCGGAGCATGAAGGTTTCCTATAGACGAGTCTATGCAGCGAGTTTCGACTTGTTCTATCGTCGCATTTTTTACGGAGAGGCTCTGATAGGTGGAACATATCGTCGCCATAGAGAACGAAGGGAGTGGGAGAAACCGGTCGTTCTTAGTGTGGTGTGAAGGTCCAGTATGTACACAGTAAGAAATAGCGCCAGTGTTAATGTTCTTAGTGTTAGGGTTGATCAAATAGAGTTAAAATTGTAGTGTATTTATACACTTTGATTTAACACTAAAAAAAAAGTAGTGTAGATAATTACACTAAAAAAATTTTAGTGTGAAATAATTACACTAACAGGCTACTTATGTTAATGCAATTCAACACTGGCAGAGTAAAGTATATACTCTATCAGTGTAACAATAGTCAATTCTTTGGAGTGCATATTGTATTTCGCGCCCTGTAATAACACATGGTCAGTTATGATATGCGTTCTGATTGGCCAGAATAGTTGTAACGGTTTAGTGTTCAGTGCTTCAATACGCTATTCTAGTTAGGTTATGTATTACATACGTGCTGCAGTAAAATAAAAGGTAAGGATGTCTATATATTATAAACAATACACTTATTTAGAATTGTATTATAGGAGGATACTATTAGAAAGGGAGAATCATCAATTTTCTGATTACTACAGCGCCGCAGTGTTGAGTTACTGCATCGTCGGTAGAAGAATAGCAAGGATGATAAGATGTTCAACATGTTCAAAAAACCACTTTCGTGTTTTGTCGATTCGTTTAATTTCAATATTTGAGTACGTTTTATCTCAACAAACACGGTCGTTGCTTTATTTATTAGTGAATAAGGAACTTAATTTACTTTCCTTCCGTTACAGTAGTATTGATAAAACATTTAATAGAGAAAATTACCTCTTTCTAGAGTTAACAATCACTATTGATGTTGTTTAATGTAGTACAGGTCTTCGTGGAAGAGCACCATATACAAATGCTTCCAAGGCCAGCTCGTTCTCCGGATCTGAATCCGATCGAACATGTCTGGGATATGTTCGGTCGGAGACTTCAACGTTATCCGGCTCCCCCGGCTAACGTTGAGCAGCTATGGAGGCGAGTTGAGGCGACATGGTTGGCCATCCCTCTCGCTGCCATACGATGACTTATTGGCACCATGCCTCGTCGTGTAGCGATGGTACACGCCGCTCGCGGGGATACTCCCGCTATTGATGCATTCCCTCCCAGCAGGGTTACGACGCTCTCCGCATGAAGGTTTGTTATACTAGTTTAGTACTACTTCTATACCAAATTTAATTGCGGTAGAACCATGCATTCAGATTATACAGAGTGTGTTCGTCAATTATTTCCAGCAGTATATTCCGGATTCCTAGTGCATTTTCAGTTTGAGAGCCATCGGTATATCAATTATTAATTATTTAGAGCAGGAATATTTCAATTGTTATGGAATCCACATAGTACTTAGAATAGGTAGTCTCACCTTTTGGTAAATCACGGCGGTTAAGATGAATTGTTATTATTTAGCTTTTTATAATTCTTTAACTATTACATGTTGTACCAGTTCTAGTCCGTTCTTACCTGAGGATCTTTCTGCCAGTCTTTTTTATCTGGTATTATTATAACTTGATATTCGCTATCTACATATTATTATATTTTCGAATCATGACATCACGTGCCAGGTGTTTTTTTTTGCGGTACGCGTACACCAAAACCGACATCTTCCGACAATACCTGAATTTGACGATCAACCGTCCGAACTTGTTTGGATTTCTCACCAGTTTGCCGGTTACTGGTGATAATGAAGTGGTATGTTTTAAAAATGGACATTGAAAAATTAATAAGTTTTGTGTATAATACGCCATCACTTTGCGACAAACATTGCAAAAGTTATATTAATATAGACAATGGAAAACGACTACGGCCGGATGTTTCATTAAAGATCAGACTTTCTGTTGAAGACATGAAAAAAAAACTTAAGAGAATTTCGCAAAGAGTATAATAGATTAAATCAAGTGAAATTTAGTGCTGCGGCTAATAACATAACTTCTTGGTCGTATTACGAATCATTATTTCCAGAAAAGTGTCTAGTGTGACACCGGTGTTTAAAAAAGGTTCAAGATTAGATTGGTTAATTATCGCCCATTGACAATTTCACCTAGTTTGTCAAAAAATTTTGAATATGCGATGTTAGACAGATTACATCTAAATAAACATTTTAGTGAGCCAGCAACATGGTTATCGATATAATCATTCAACATTTACTGGGATTCATGCCTTATATTAACATGTAATAAAACCATTGGAATTTGAAGTTTTGTGTGGGAATTTTTAGTGACCTAAGTCGTGTTTTCGATTGTGTTGATCATGATATTTTGTTAACCAAACTAGAATGGTATGGAATTAGGGGTGTAGTAGCACAATGGTTTAAGTTGTATTTGCGTGGTAGGCTCCAACTGGTAAAAAATCGGCATAAAACAGATGGCTGCGTAAATAATTTTAAATCTTTTGTTTTACCTATTGAAAGAGGAGTGCTCAAGGTAGTGTTTTTTTTCTTAATTACTATAAACGACATCGTTGACTTTCTGGTTAATTTAAAAATAATTATATGTGCTGATTGTACTAGTGCTATTGTATCAAGTACCTTATTACGAGGTAAAACTTCAAAACACAATTTCAAAGTTAGGTTCGGCCTAGAATTACAAATGACGATCACCAACCTCCCCTGCAGAGTAACTTTTTAAGTTACTTCCGAACACCCACCCCCAGCGGCTTGATCGTGCCGCTCTTATCAGAGATGAAAGGGTACAGAACCTCAGGTTCACACCCTAGTTGAGATGTAGGTTCCAAGTCCAAGTATTGTATCAAGTAAAAATATCTTAGAAATAGAAAATCAGTCAAATATAGCTTTGAAGATATGACAACATAATTTACTAACAACAAACTATATTTAAATGGTAATAAAACAAAATATGTAATTTTCCATACTATTCAAAATACAACGCAACTTGATTTCAATATATCTTCACAAAATAATGAAATAGAACTAGTTAATGAAATATTTTTTTAGGTATAACTATGGACGAGAGATCATCTTGGAGTACTCATTGCTAAAAAAATTACAAGTAAATTAAATTTTAGCTGTTATCAAATACGCAATCTCAGGGCCATAATTGATCTTAAATCTTTATTATCGTTTTATTATGCTAATATTTACAGTAGACTATCATATGGTATTACTGTTTGGGGTGCAAAATATGTTTTTGGCCCAGAAGCGTATTATTCATTGCATGAGTGCAATTAACTCTAGAGAATCATGTAAACCTTACTTTAGAAATATGATTCCTTTTAATGACTGCATCCACAAAAATAAACGGGTATTTCTGTCCAATAATGACAGCATATTATTACGATACTAGGTTTAAACAACATTTTTATATTCCTAAATTTTCATTAAATTTGACTAAAAACTATCCTAATATTTTGGGTTTAAAAATATTCAACGAATTGCCTCAAAGATTTAAAGAGGTTATAAATTGCAATCAATTTAAATACAGTGTTAAAGCATTCCTATTAGAAAGATGCATATATTCTCTTGACGAGTATTTTAATTCATTTAATTCATTTCACCCTGTAGTTTCTGTTTTAATTGTTATTTTGTAGACCGCTACGTCTCAACCGTGTACCTGAAAAGCAAGGTAATCTTTTAAAAGTCGAAATCTCGACATCGAACAAGAGTATTATTATTTGAGTGTAAGTCCACCAATAAATCCGCAGAAGACCCTGATCGGATTTTTTGATGATTTTGCGTTCTTACTTAGAAGAAGTTCCGCGAAAAAGAAAAACAAGTGTTCAACGAAAGTTATTAGACATGTTCTTGGAAGAAGAAAGTAGTCGATCACAGTATTCTCCCAGAAGCTATTCCACCAAGAGCGCATTTTCAACATGTCGATTGTCGTAATATGATAAAAGAAGGATGAAAAATATGAGTTCTATTAGTTAATAAAGTCGAGAAATACACATGCTATTCTGTGGGCAGATATGTGTCAGATATACGCTTCTATATCTCGAATCCGTATGCTATCGCTGTCTAACGGCAAGCAGTCGCCGCTTTCTCTACCCTTGTCTAACTACTATAAAATGCCATCCCTGCATAGATCTTTTCTTTATTTAAATCAATTTAACATAGCCATGGTTAGTAAGTTTTGATTGCGGTCAGTAATTTTATATATAAAATGGAATATTAACGCCCGAGTAAAAACTATCTATTTTAAAACAATTTTACGGTGGCAATTCAGCAGAAGTAAACGCAATTATTTGCAATAAATTTTCCCAAAGATCAATTCCTAGCGCGACTATTATTTGCAACACCGTCCGACGTTTGGAAACAACGTTTATATTAATAATTAAAAATAAAAATGTGCAAATGAAATAAAATTCTAATATGATATCTAGACAAACTGCTCGCGGATTTAATATTAGGGCAACTGTTTTAAACCTTTTACGTAAGAATAAATATCGGTCCTATAAAATCAGCACATCCCAAGAACTTTTCCCCGACCGTTATTACTGTTGCGTGGAATTCTTTGAATTAATGATTAATATGTAGGTACGCCTACAGCTAAGTGTTTCTCATTTCCAGTCGCCCCGAATGCAATCGATAACTTGCAACTTTTCACCGGTATCGCGGAAACGGGTGGATTATAAAAGGATTGAGGTGGCCACGAAACGAATTAGTAATTAGGGACAATGAAATGGTAGAATGGTGGGAATATTTTAATATAATTGTGAAGGAATTAAGGCGATTAGATCGTGATTAGAGTAACGGATATAGATTTAGTAGATTTATTAGATAAATGGATGTAAGTTAAATGTTGTTAGAATTGGCTGCTGCTGCTTTTCTTTGCTTTCAGATATCAGCAGTGAATGAAGGCTTTTGAGCTTCCTATGCCACAGTGGTGAGAAATTATTGACCCAGAAGGATGAGAGAAACGGTTTCTGACCCGAGTGAGGACCGAGCAGGGCCGTAGCCGGAATCAACTTCCAGAAGGGGCAAACAATTTCCTAGGGTGGGCAAATCCTCCCCAATAAAAAATTATGTAGCAACAATGCTAATGAGTTAGGTATTGGTTTTTTTACATTTTAGATATTAGAACACCTTATATAATTTGCTGAGGAAAATAACTTACGAAATTGTCCAGAAACACAAATAAACAGTCTATTTAATATTATTGTAGCCACTAAATTACAGTAAGCCGGGTTACATCGATGTATACACAGGCGCATCCAAAATCAAAGAACCGGAAGGCGTGGAGTAGGAGTATTTATTCCACTTTTATAGATCTCTATAAAGAAAAAATGGACTGTAGAATTAATATCTGTTGTGCTGAGATGGTGGGGGTGTTTGAAGCGCTCAACATCATAGAAGATCCAGGACTCAGAAAGGCCTACTTATAAGACAAATTTAAATCTTTTAAACCAAGGCTTCATTATCAAGTTCATTTAGATGCCTGGTCACAGGGGAATTAAAGGAATTAAAAAATGAAAAGTGGCTAGCGATGCAATCGTACAAACGCAAATTAGTACAAACTAATACATGTACCTTTACACAAATCTACGGAAAAAGCCTTATGAGGAGTGGCAGAGAAAGTGGGACAGCTTTTGCTGGAAAAAAGCTAAATTTCTATACAATTATACCAGTGATCCAAAAAAAAACATGATTTCTCAAAATTAAAACTCCGAGAAGATTTATTACCTCTTTATGTAAAATAAGATTGAATCATAACTTGGATCCAGCACACCTATATAAAAATTAACATTAAGGATTCTCCAAATTGTGAATGTAATGAAGTGGATGATGTACAGCATATCGTTTTTGATTGTGTGAACACTATAGAGAAAACTATACTAAGCACTAATCAAAATTAATTCGATTGTAGCAACTGCTTTATAAGCCATATAAGTCCCTGTTCATCACTAGTTAGTAGCACCAGTAGTGTCCGAATCAAAAGGTGCGTCCCCAATGGAATGGCTTTTGCCGAAAGCCAATATAATTAAAGAAAAATTAGGTAATAATAAATATGTGTCGCGATCGCTAACATCAGACCACTTATACACGGTTTTAAATTTGTTGAGAAGAATGCCCGAGCCTTCCATTATACCAGGAAAGGTCGGATTGGGTTCGCTTAACCATTGCAGAAGAGATCATATCTCTTTATTTTTTATCGATTTGCAACCTAAATATTGAAAATTCTCGTAAAAACACCATTCGCGCGTATTCGCAAATAAAAAAACAAGTTAAGTATCTTAGTTAATACCTACTTTATAAAAGTATTAGAAAAATGTAAACGCAAAGTAGTTCAAAGTATTCAAAAAAAGTATGCCAACAGACAATACTTTCCCTGACAAATTTTTTAAAAGTAATGGTTTGATTGTCACTGAGTTCATTCAGAAACTTTATTTATACATACGTGTATTCATTTCCACAAACAATGTGAACTTATACTGATGAAAATCACAACTTAGCAAATAAAACTGCACGAAGCGGAGTGATTGGTTTGTTTACTAAACAATTACAGACTTTGGACCTATAATTCTTTAACCTTCCAGATGTTGGATCATGAAAGGAGCTGATTTTGCTGAGAACGGGCAATTAAATTAATTGAATTTTGATCAGTCAGATTGCATTAATTTAACTCACTGTACAGCGCTGTTACTTCAGCACAATGAACTAATGTCACGTGATTAGAACAATCAATGAGAGGTTGTAAAGATAGAAACCTTGATTGTGCGCGCCACCTGTAGCTCTCGGATAACAATATTCTGTAATTTTCAAAGTAGATGTCTACATTTTCAATTAATGTTGAATAGAAGCGTGTGATCTCGTGTGATTTCCACATTTCAAAATTTTACATATGCTGTCATTTCATTATTTCTGTAAAAACGATGTTAGTTCATCGCTAGGCGACACCAGTTGACGTTTAGAGGTGGTGCTTAATTACTGCTGTTATCTGGATATCCGGATCTTAATGTTATCCGGATCCGCTATCCGAAACCGGATCCGAGAACCGAATAGTGGTTCAAGATCTCAGGACCGGATAATGGATCCCGATCCGAAAACCGGATAGTAGATTGAGATAGGATCTGGATATCCGGATCTCAATTGCACTAGTCATAATACTCATAATGGTCATAAGAAAGTGATGTGCGGTATACGTAATGTAGTACGGGTTAATAAATAGACATGTAAAACGAAATAGAACCTCAGCAAAAATAAGAGGTACGTAGTTTGTATAATACTTGGATATTATTTTTTCCGTTTCTTTTATAATTCTTTAATATATCTTGGTTTGGCAGAAATTGTAATAATAAAATTCTGAGTGTAGAAAATTATAAACTTTTATTGACGTTTCGCCAATGTTAACATTGGCTTTTTCAAAATTGTCCAATTATTATAAATAAATCTGTAAACCATAGCTATTTTAAAGTTTTAATTTTAACATGAAAACAAGACAAATTGGGGAGGTATTTATCTTACCTTAATTAATTAAATTTGTAAAAAGAAAACTGAAATGTATTCATATTTCTAATCACTTGAATTTATTCCCAATATATTTTATTCTTATAGATTAATGTACTTAGTAATTTAAATTTAAATTTTTATAAATATTGTTTGGTTTTTCTTTAAATTTATGTGTCATTTCTAAGCAGTTACATTTGAAAGTGTGATTGATGTAAAACATATGTGTATTTTTTTACTGTCATATGTACTTTGTTTTGGTAAAATATAAAATTTAAAGTTATATGTACATGGTTGGTTTAGTAAGTTTATTTTATTCAAGAAATTTTAATTTACAATGTACAAAATATATGTTTGATAGATTTGCAATATCCTGCCTGTCACTAACAAAATTGTTATGTTCTTTAATTTGTATCATTTCTAGTATTGTCCTCTTTATAATGGTTTTCTCTATCTCTATCATTAAAATTTAAATAAAACTAAGTTACTGAATAGAGAAAATCATTATATAGCTAGAACAATACAGAATAGAAACTAGAAATACAAATGTAAAACAAAGAAAAAATGGTACGGCTTATATGTTCGAAGTTTTGAAGCGCAAATGGTAAAGTTTATTAGTTTTAGAAAAAAATGAAATTCTTAGTAGTCACAGAAATGAAACATTTACATTATTAATACTACTACAAAAGGTAATTCTAAAGGTAAAATAAAACAATCTATGTACATCCCATTTTATTGAAATAAAAATAATGTTTTATACATACACTTTATTCATCATCATTTGCTATTCGAAAACAACTATTATATTAAATAAATTATAAACTTTATTAAATTTAAAAAGGTAGATAAAGCTCAGTTTTTGCTTGTCCTTTGGGCGAATCCAGTGTTGAAAATTCCAATTATCGCAATTAAGAGGAAGTAAACTCGAATTTTAGCCTGGCCGGCATTGGGGTTTTTTTTTAATGTGTTTACATTAAAAAAAATCCCCAAAATAAGATATTTATTTCAGATATAATTAAAATGATATGTTATATACTTACACGTAAACATAATTTGTTTGGGGAATGGGTAACGAAAATTGCAAACAGCAGATCAAAACAATAATGTACTTACCAACGATATAGGAAATACATATTTTTAATTTAGTTTTCTCTAAACGATTTTCAAAATACGGAATATAAGCAATTAAAACCCAATATTTTGGCACGGTGTATTTTTATAGCAATTGAAATACTTTGACACAAAATATCTTACACATGTTGGCTTTGGTCATACATATATATATGTGTGACGTCGGATTCACAAAGTACCTATGGGGTTTGCATATCGATTTTTGCCTTTTACATAATTCTTGGAGTTTGAAGCTGCCAATTACAAAGGTTTTTTACACCATAGGTTCTTTTTTCACGCCCAAGATCACGCATACAAAATAAATACATAATCCTACATATGCACTCTAATAATAGCACAAAAGTTCAATGTCAAAAATAAAAACTGTGTTTATTTTTGGAATACAATATCAAGGAATGAATTAATATTATAACACATATAATAATTTAACGTCTGTTTTGTGTGTTTCTTTCTTATTAACAGTAATATAAAATCACAGATTAATTTTCTTAGATATCGTGTTCGGATATCGTTTTCTTATTTTTTAAAATATAACTATAGACATACGATAAGAAACACAAGACTAACACACGTTACATACAGTTTTGTTTGTTTTTCGATATTGCTTTTGAAATAAATATTATAGTAATTTACTTTCGCTCTCTCTAATGTAAGATATATAAGGCAGCTTTATTGAAATTAAGATTTGAGAAATAGCTATCAAAAATCATTGTTATATATATTGCCTATTAATAAGTAACTACTCTGTTAACACAAACAGAAATGTTACCGCTTTATATAATATTGTAGGAATCTCAGCAGCGCAGATAAAGCGCCCAAAATTTACAATATTTCCCACTATCCCTAAAAGTTTTGCCGAGGCGTCCAATTTTTTCATTTACCCCACTGGTGATATTCCATTAATAATGAGAGTAAATAAAATATTTATATTTTCAAATCTATTAATGACATTTTGTTCATTATCAACAGTCACAGTAGGCATTAATAGATTTAAATAATTAAGTGCCTATTAAATAAAACGTTCTGAAGTTGAGATACCACCTCAGAATAAGTTCATAAAGCATAAAACAAACGAAAATCGTTACAAAAATATTATAACAAATAAATGCTAATAAGCTTTTATTAAAAAGAGTATTATGCTTACTTAACCTCTAGTTGACAATATGAATCCGCACATCCATATACTGGATCGGATCTGACCTATCATAAATGGAAGGAATAAGAGCATATTTTCTAGCGCAAGAGAGCCTTTTTTAAGCTCTGTTCATGAATATTTAAAGCGTGTTAAAAGATATATGTTTGTGTATGCTAAAGATAGTAACAAATTACATTTGTAATGCAACCAGTAAGTAGATGTGCTGGTAAATTTCCCTTTGGGTACCGAGAAAACCGTGAAGCACGACCTGGTTGATGACTTTGACGGTTTGCTTTATACGGCCTATCGTATCATCAAATTTACATTGAATTGAATGCTACACCAGATTCCGATAAGCAGCGACATCTACATAACATTTCAGAATTACTTTTTTAGCACATCAAATTATTATACTGTGATAATGTCAACCATGGCAACGGCAAGCATAGTTGAGACACAGAGCTGAGGATACCTCGAATTATATCAAAACTAAGTAGTACAAAACCGTATAATAAATAACTTAAATTGCAATAAGAAGTGAAATACAAGCTTAATAAGCCTTATAGTTGCGTATTTGATGAAACAAACAGGTTAATTAGACTTTTTGAAAGTATGTAATCGTCAATATTATATTTATTCAAATTCATTGGCATTTTGTTGCCAACCGAAGGGTAAGAATTTTTCCCAAAAAGGTCTGCTAAGTGGCGCCAGTACGCCTATTCCAACACGCAGTTTACGTGCGGTTCTTGATCAAGTGAACCAATCATACAAACGATTGGATTATCCTGATTGGTTCACGTGATCACGAACGGTTCGAAAACTGCAAGTTGAAACAGACCTAGTGGTGAACAGGTGCAACTGATGATTGGACAGGTCGTATAAGACAAACTCTGAAAGTTATCAAGCACGTCGCGTTCTGCCGAAAAATATTGATTTCGGTATAGAGCTGGCATAAACATACATGCAAATATGCACAATTTAGCATGCATAGTTGAATGCATGAAACCCGACCTTAGACTACGTTTATCAGCACGCTATATGCCATCTTGTGTCGCATGTAATTGCTCTAGGATTATAATTATAATCACAAAGAAAAATTGTTGGCAAATTTTTTGTTATAAAAATAATGCATGAATTTTTATGTTATATGATACAAACTAAATCAAAAATATCTTCATTTTCTTTTAAAAAATATGTGATTATCGATTTAAAAAAAAATGTCAAAATTATACACCCCACATTATGAGTCGTTAAATTTGGCAGCAAAATTAAAGATTGCTAAAAGGCAATTGAAGACAAAAAAAATGATCAGTATTATTTTTTTTTTTTTGATAAAGAACAGTCAGGAAATTAAAAAAACTATTAATCAAAGAGAAATCAGTGCATAAAAAAGGACAAGAACAAGCAAAAGAAGCAATAATTTTTCAATATTAAGAGGACTGCTTAAAATAAATTAGAAAAGAGCAGCGAAGGAGACAGAAGAGTAGGAAGGGGATAAATATTACAATTCATTTAATTAAATTTGTAAAAAAAAATAACCATTTCAGTATGGTGTATATTTCTAAAAACAGTTTTCTTTGTTCTAACATAATAATATATTTACCTACTTTGAAAATATGGATTCATAAGTTTGGTCAAACTTTGACCAAAACCATTGTTGATACTTGTCGTACATATTACCTTCTCGCAGTGTTTCAAGAGTTTTTTGTTGATGAATTTGAAACGGCATTGTTGTTGAGCCGATGCCTTAGTATACTTCATTTGAACGCTTTATCTGTACATACGTAATGCACAATTTCTTTCTTTATTCTAAATGCGCCGTAACTGTATGAAATGATACTACATATATCAGTGTAATCCCTGCAATGCTAACGACTATAATACGCATGTGCGCTCCAGTCCATTCTTTTTTCTGCAGCGTTTCCCATTAGCTGCCCAGATACATATATGAATCGAATTATATCAGTTGGCCTAATCTACTGTGGAGCTACGTGATAAGATATCTTACAAAACCTTAAACTGAAAACAACTCATTTGAGGGGTATATTAACACCATCTATAGCCTAACAAGAATAGTTGCATTCTTGGAGGCTATAGGGGGCCGAAACTACGCTACCGCTATAGGCACAACGACCGCTAGATGCGTCGCTACTTGAAATGTTAAGTAATCGAATAACAACAATCAACAATAAAAAAGCGCAGTAGAGAGAAAAAGAAAACGGCAAGATTAAGCAGACAAATGCTTAAGAAAAGAAAATATTATAATGGCCACATGAAAGAAAAGGGGAGTGCTAAAGAAACAACAAAACAAATAAAAAAGATGGACGAATTGAAACATTTGATCAAGCAGATGATGAAAAGCATAACCCAAAATAGTGCCAATTCAAAGCTAAAATCAGGACAGAAATAAAGGTAGAATTACAGAAGGTTAAACTTAAATTAGGAAAGAAGGGAGAAAAGTAGGAGAAAGACAAAAATCAGTGGAGGTAAGATGCATCCAAAAAGAATTAAGAAGCATTGTGGGAAAAAGAACAGAGAGAAAGAGAACAAAAAAATACACTACCAATAATTGTAGTTAATGGAGAAAACTATTAGGAATAGAATAAGAAGGCAAGGTAATACAAGCAAAAACTTAAGAAGCAGAAGTAATACACAGGAAATTGTGATTACGACATCGGCAAACAATTTAACGAAAAAGACACGTCCTAGCTATGGAAAATGAAACGATGTCAAATGATTAGAGAAGAATCAACCAAACATTGCACAATCGAATGAGAAAAGGGGTGATCTAAAGTAGTGACAAATTAAAGACCTCATTAAATAATGGGAAGGTACAAAATAGTTTTATTTGCACTGCAATAAACAAAACAAAACGTAGTGGGAATAAGCAGAACAGAAACATATATGACTCCTTTAATAACTGTGAAAAAAAGAAAAAAGTATAAAATTAAGCTGCATAGAAAGAATGAGAAAACGACTAAGATGAAGAATGATCTAAGCGACGGAATAATGCATTTTATGAAAAGATAAGAACTATGTGGTAAAGACTGCAGATTACGATGGGAAAATTATAATTGTAAATGTGAACACAACGATCGACAAGAAAAAAGTATATACAAAGTATATACAAAAGGTGGATTTCCTCGGATGGAACACAGAATAGATCTTAATGGAGGAAAAGTATGACGAAATGTGATGAAATTATTTTTCTTCGAATCTATGTACACCGATGCATGTGCACAGACTTTACACGTCTCTTCTCGCGCCTGTCTGGCATGCGCGCTCAGTTGTTGTGGGAATTTAGGTGAAGGGAAGTAGCGTCCTTCTCTCAGTTGATGGCGTTTTAACGCTGTGTAGATCTTCATATCGTTTATAGGGGCTTTGATACAATGAGAGTTAAATTCAGCTACCTTTCTGTGCCAATTTTGTGGTAGCTGTACGTTTGGTATATTATTTCCGCCTTGGTTTTGGACTCAATCTACCTTTACAATAAATTTGGCTTTATACTTCGCATAAATAAATTACGAAGTAATTTGAAAGTCATGCAAAAAGTGTGTAATATACTGCGAAATAATTCAGCACAAGTATCTAGAATAAAAGCAATATGCATAAACATATGCTGCTAGTTCAATTTGGGAATGAAAATCTCATTCCTATGCACGTATTACGGATTTTTCTGGACAGACATATTGTTTCGTTCACAAAGAATGGGAATGTCTTATAAAGCACACGTATTCAATAATTATATAGTGTCTCTCCGGATCGACGCATGAATAGGTAAAAAAAGTTTCATCTTCGGAATTTAACTCTGCTTGGATAGAAAGTAATTTGTGCCATTTTGAACAAACAAGTATGCCTTGGAAAAATACAAAAAGATGGTTTTTCTCACTAATAAAGTGGCTTAAGAAAAGTTATTCACATTAATAAATTATGCAAGTGCGCAAAATTTAAACACGATTGGTTAAATTAAATATGAATATGAAAAAATAATGAAACTCCGTTAAAATTAAAATAACAATTTACATGATCTAAAATACTTATTTGTTCGAGATATCTGCCGTTCTTTTTTAACCAGTCTGGATGTTGTAGATGGGACCAATACCGTGTTTGGGAACTTCACATTAAATAATCTAATAGCCGCTAGAATAGATAATTGTCCTATGTCCTACACCATCGATATGTTCTGGCACAGGAAGTATACTTTTGTTATGTTCCGCAGTGGTATTTGCAAATTTTAGAGCACCGAAAACATTACGTCAATTTAAATTTAATATTTTTGACACGTGTCAAAACGTTATTTTATTTTCGTTGTGTGAACCTATTGCATTTTAAAAAATAAGATACATGCATTTCCAAGGTATGCTCGATCCTGTTTAAATTTTCCATACTTACATCATCAATCAATCTGAACAACTTTATTAATTAATTGTCGCATGTCCTACAAAAAGGTGCTTCATTAGTGGGAAGAGTAATTTTCAAAACTAAAAATATGACACAAATTACTTTCTATCCAAGTAGGGTTAAACCCTAGAAGATGAAATTTCTACTTAAAAATTTTCAAACTTTTTGTTTATTCATGCGCCGATCCGGGGACAACTGTAGATAGTAAATACTGTTCCAAAGATTCACTTTTATTTCTAGAAAAGCGATTAGCTTTAAATGAAATGAAATAATTCTGGCAAGAATTCTACATATCAAAAATGGCAGTTTTCCTACTTGCAACTCGTATACAGGATATTAAGCTTGCCCATATATTTTCTTTTTGTTTCATTTCGTATAACAGCAAATTAAAATAGAATTAGGGTAAACTTAAAAAAAAAACGTAAATTATATCAAACAGCAAGTGTAATGTAAGAATAATAGCATAATTTTTTTTGTATTATTTACTACTGTTATTGAAATAAAACATACACATACCGTAGTTTTTTACTAAAAGGTAGATTAGAGATAAAATTGTAAAATGGAATGTATATATATGTAAAGACTTAAATATCAACAACAGAAACATATTTAACTATCGCCAACATCTGTATTAACAAAATTTATTTATTAAATATAGGCTTCATTTCTAACCATATTAGTCTCGCAATGTATCCTATTTTTTATTTTTTTAATTAATATCTTAGTGGTTAGCAAGTTGAAAAATAATTCTGTTTGACGTACTAATAGTAATGTTGGGATTTTACAGATGCTCCTAGAATCTTATCATTAATGTGGCGAAATGATAATTTAAAATGCTCTAAGGATAGGTAATTAACAAAAATCTAGGAAATAAAGATCGGAATTGGCGTACGGTACTAGTTAAGTTGAGGTATTTTCCACTTATGTAATTATATGCAGATGACGTGTACAAAAATAGTAACACTTAAGCTATATGTATGTATAAATTATATATAAAGATTAGTCTCTTATGTTTAGTTAATCTGTTGCTTGTTTGCAAGAACACTTCCTCAAAATTAAATAGGTGTTTTCCATTTATTCAGCTACCTAATAGGGATTTAGCGTTAATGAAGAAAGTCCGCAGCTGCCCGTATGCAATTAGTTTTCTTTTAAATTTTTCGAACTCCTAGTAAGAATACAATTTGAAAAATTGACGAGCAGTCATGGTGAAATATGACCTATTTTATGCATTTTCGACCATATAGCCCTTGTACAAGGGGTTATTATCAATGTTCTTATTTTAAATGAAATGCTATATTTTTTTTATGAAGCTAGTTTTCCCAACCCCTGAAATCAATTGTTTTTAAAATTTGCAATTTTGTTATTTTTTTTTAATGTTTCGAAGTTTGTTATTTCTAGTTGAAGACATAAACTAATGCTATATATTGGTTTCTTTATGTCAAACTAATACCTCAAAATCGCTTCTTATAACATAAAGAACGGACCTAAAAGTTAATAATAAAACGCTTTTTTTGATTACTCCAAATTTCTTCTAGGTGACTTAGACACACTTTGGAATAATCCTCCTCAAATGTTTTACAAATGTTGGTGAAAATACGAGAACGAATATATTCAGTGTTATAGCAATAATCATTCAGTCACATACAGAGTGTTCACAGGAGCCTAAGCAATTTATTGCTTATCGAGCGCCCCCAGAGCCAAGCCTCCCTCTTGATCATCATTACGGTACCGAAAAAAACCGGTTACCGCAATTGACCAGAGCGAGAATCGAACCCGCGGCGCCTCGCACTAGTTGAAACTCTTTAAGGCATTCAGCTAATGCAGCGCAAATGGAATTGGTAGTTTTTATAGATTTTTATAGAATCGTAAAATCATATTTCATCGGTGGACATCCATTCCTCGTAATTTTTGAAATATTAGCACTTTTTGTGTAAAATTATCTAAAATATGTCACAATTTCTCGTTTCAAGCAATTAATAAAACTATTTTCTTCCTACGAAACACTCTCTCATTATTTCTAAAGAATCTATTTTTGCTGTATTAGATCTTTATACTTGAGACACTGATTATTAGTTTTCTATTCTATAGTAAAATTTTACTTTATTATTAGGAATTCACATTAATTATAAGTTATTAACAAGCCATAATTAGGTTTTATACGATGTCGAATGTATCCCCCTAATATTTTAAACTGCTTTACAAATTGTTTGGGAATAATGAAGAATAATAGAAAAAAAGTGAATAAAACTACCAAAGTGTTGCCCTGAAACAAGTTATAGTCATATTGGATATTTTTAATAAATTTTAGTAGTAATCAGCTTCTGTTTTATGTCTTCTTTCGGTATGTTGCTTTATAACCAGTTGTTAGAGTACGTGTTTGTTTATCCCAACAAATTGACATTTTTTTTCTGGCCCCTAGGAGATTCTAAGGTGAGGGTATTCAAGGAACACCTCAACAAGAACATATGAGCAGCGTCGGTACCTTTGACCTTGGAGAGCAAAAACTTGTCCGCTTATTGACTGCTATTGGCTAAAACGAACTCAAAAATGATGACGATTGCGCGCGCACATTCAAAATTTGCTAGCTGACAGGTTGACATGTTCCTTTATCACAGCTGTTACCCCCTTGGATGTCCAGTTTAGAACTGTCAAGTGATTAACAAGAATTGTTTTGCAAGAGCCGAGCTTCGCTTCATATTAGCTAGACCAATTCAGAAAATGTTATGATTCCGCGCAGTTAAAAAGTGCTAGTTGTCCATTCTCGTTTACATGTACAGTCATTTCGCAAAAAAGAATCTTGGGACATAGAAAATTTCCCTAATGTAAATTTCATCGATAAAATGGAAATATGTATATGCAATGTCAAAAGTGACCGCGGCTGAATTAGTCGCATTTGAGTGCCCCACTTTGATGCCCACCAAAAAAGCGATTGGCCGATGGTGTCCGAATAAGGGCTATAGCTGCGGAATTACAAATTAGTAAAAACACGGTACTGTCAGCGAAGAGAAAATTTATTGAGTTTGGATCAATTGTCAGGAGGCAAGGTTCTGGGAGGAGCAATGTTTCGACTCAGCAGGAAGACGCAAATTTACTAACTTTTCTGCATAAAAATCCAATTCGAAACAGCAATTAGTGCACGGGAACAAATGTTTTTTTTGTTCAATTTATACTGTACGTCGCAAGATTAAAAATAGTGAATTAAAGAATTAATGTACAGCTAATTAAATATACCTGACGGAAATTAAGAAGCAGCAAAGATTGGAATTCGCACAACAGTTTGAAGATAACGTAAATGGATGAGATAATGTGGTATTTTCAGTCATTTCAATCATATCACGATTGGTGCCTTCGTGTTTATAGACCTAGTGGCACAAGATATGATGAACTATATGTGCGTACAGTAAACAGAGTAGGGCATTTTTCTGTGAATGTTTGAGGGTGAATAAGTGGTCGAGGCCCAGGTGTGCGCGCAATTATAGAAGAAAGACTGACTGCTCAAGTGCACTGCCGAATTTTGAAGGAAATTTTAATATAATTTTCCAGTTCACCGTGCTAGAATGGTTCAGAACTATTGCGAAGAACATACACTTCTACGCTGACCCTCAAAAAGTCCCTACCTTAATCCCTTCGCAAACCTATGGGGAAAACTTGTCACGATTTTCGACCACAAAATCTGAATCAGTTTAGGTAACGAATTACTGATGCATGGCAGCAAATTTACGCCAGAGTATACGCAAATTTGACGGTTAGCAAGATGCTCTTATTTTATTTATTATTCCAAACAGGCTACTATAATTTTATTACAATAGCTTTTGAGGCACCCAAATAAAATTGTAGTATGAATTAATGAGGGATACAATACATAGATGTTTAGTCAAAGCATTATTATGAAAGATATTAAAATGATCTTAAAAAAATTGAATTTGCATACGAATGTGCTTTTTTTTAGAATACTTATTACAACTGTTATTGTTGTAGTAAATAGCACATTATTCAAAATTACTTAAAAAGTATTAGCTTTAACTATAGGAAATGTAATATGTGATCGAAAGAGAATTTAATTCTATATCCTGTGACATAAAAATATACAGGATGTTCTATTTGAAAAAAAAATGAGTTTCACACGTTTAAAGATACCTAGCTTTATTTTCACTGCAGAAACACCCTGTATAATGTAACAAAGAAATTATTTGTTGGCTATAAACTTTCACACATTTGCACAACTATACTATAACATTATGGAGAAATTGTTATAAGACGGTATTTATTTTTGAAATGAACCTTGTAAATGTAATTTTTTTCTAGAAAGTCGAATACCTCCGAAACCGTTCGGTAAAATTAAAATTAGTAGTTTTTATACAACAGTATCTCTACTACATTCTTATATGAATCGATGTAGAATTTTTCAGTGCATTTAACACAGTAATAATAAAAAACAAAAATTCTTAAATAGGTCATAGTCGATCATGACTACTCTGCGAGTTTCAAAATCAATTCCCACTAAGAGTTCGAAAAATGAGCTAGTTTGGTGGAACACGCTGTATAGGTATTTTTAGAAAGAATTAAATTTAATTACATAGTTAAGTCCCTTTGTTTATTCAAATGGAAACCACCTAATAATAATCACAGGAAACAAATCAAACAGCTACAAATGCGGAATGCTTTCCACAGCCATAAAAAATATTCTGAGTATGTATATTTCGATGAGAGAAATCGTCAGTCACCGGAGAAAAGAAATTCGCTTTCCGATAGCAATACTTCTAAATCTGATTGGACGGTATGTATGTTAGAATCAATATCATCGGCGGATTGCCTTGTTGTAGATTTATTTTCTTTTATGGGACTAGTAGCAATGCCGGTTGCAACTACCGGTTCTTCACTCGGTTTAACAGTGTTCTTTTTAAATTTAGGCTCGCGGTCTTTAATTGTTTTAACTAGCACAGCGGCTCTAGTTTTTGGTTTTACCACTGCCGTTTTATCAGGTTTTTTCAATTTAACACTAAATTTAAAGGGTGGTTTATAAACTACTTGCAGACGGACTTTATCTTTATCATTGGGTAAATTGCCGATACTATGTGATTTACTTTTTTCAGCTTTGGGCCGTATTGTTGGTTTTTTGTGTGGGCTTCGACTTGCTTTGTCAGTGAGTCCTACTGGGGTTGACTTGGATTTAGGTAGCGCGGGATTATGGGATTTTGAGCAACCAATTCTGTACTTTTCCAACTGGATCAGTTACTTCAGGTGTAACGGGGTTGTGTACGACTTCTGCAGATATTAAGCCCTTCTTCCCATCCTGATCATTCTGAGCTCCGCTGTAATCTATTACTTCCTTTTTCTTCTTCTTCTTCTTCGTTATGTTGGATTGCAATGATTTCTTCACTTTGCTTGGAGGTATTTCAATGACAGCTGCAGTATCGCCCACCTTTTTCCTGGTTTCTTCTGCACTAACAGCCGCAGATACTCGTTTTTTCTTCTTGGGAGATGCCTTATGCTTGTTTGGACTGAGTGCCTTGCCACTGCCAGTTTCCTTGTTTTTATATTGACGTTTTATCTTCTTACCATTCCGTACTTTCTTTTTCAGCGGCAATTTCGAGCGCAACTGTGGATGAACAGTAACTTGCCCGTCAGGATCTGGAAGTTTAACGGTTTCTGTTGGTTGATTATGCATTATAGTGACAGGCTTCAGTTTTATTTCTGGACGTTTTCCTAGAAGTTTCGTGCTGAGTACCTGCAAAAATTATATTTCAGAAACGCATAATATAACATATTTGAAATTAACTGGATATGGATATTAATACGCCAGAGGTTAGACTACTTTCTATTATAATTACAACTTAATTTTATTTTAGGTATGGTTTGGGATCTATCTACTCTTACTATCCGATCAAACAGACCTATAGTCAGGGCATAGCAGGTCGGAACTATTCGGGAAAGGAGATAGCATGAATTACTCTATTTCGCCAACAAAATGCAACTGCGTGCTGTCGAGTGAAGGGCTGTATCACGAGGTATCACCAAAGCATCCCTATAGATATTCCCTAGCGACATACGGTACCCTGACTATAGGTGGACTGTTTGATCTGAATATGCACAATGGTAATATTATTTTATGTTTGATTCAGGCTCTAGCGTGATCTCAGAATAGTCAATATTAAAAGCACAAAAACACACTAATATTATTTATAATAAATATGTATTTGCTGACCGGAGATTGTGGAAGCAAGAAAAGTGTTTTAATGGCTGGCCGCACTCGACGGTCAAGCGATTACTGCCTGATGAAGATGTTTGTCGAAACTGGTAGCTACTCATCTCATAGTAAATTAATCAACAACAATTAGGAAGTACTAATTTTATTCTTAATACCTATATAATTACTTATTGGATAATTTACATATACAGGATCCTACTTATAAATTTCGGTTTTGAATTACTCATTTCCTATTGAAGTGAGACGTTTTGCCTAGTGAAACTACACATTAGAGAGCACGCCCGAAAAATTATTTTGGATTACCCCTGATATTTTAAAAAGCGTGGCCATAATTACCTGATAGTTTTAACATAATACACTCCATACTTTTTTTTTAGTTTGTTACCAGTCGCATTGTTGTTTTTTTTATGTTTGTTGAGTTAAAATAAATATGTATATGTATGAATTTCTACAGTTTTTTAAATTGTTTATGGGAAAATTTGGAGCTTTCCGAATATTCAGTTCAGGAAGCTTTGATATAAATTTATTAAATATACATTACATTCTCGCAACCCACAAAAAAAAGTTAACTATAGTTCCTTAAAATCACTGTTTGTGCGAATACCAATGAAAGTATTTATTATGGGAGATGATTTTTTTAATGATACCTAATCCTTTTTAGAATGCAAGAGTGGAAAGCTTTTAAATGATGAATTTAATTATTTTTTCTTGAGCGCTATGAGCTAACATGTTCTGCCATGGTCAATTGTTGGTCAATTGATCAGTTACTTTTTGATTGGTCAAAAGGCCATGCGCATTACAA
This sequence comes from Protaetia brevitarsis, assembly GCA_004143645.1. NCBI lineage: Eukaryota > Metazoa > Arthropoda > Insecta > Coleoptera > Scarabaeidae > Protaetia > Protaetia brevitarsis. Next base: position 2,871,115 of record RXPK01000186.1, read on the forward strand.
CAACATAACCTAATTTTTTCGGATAACTATGTTATATAAACAAGGGCAGAGGATTTTTAGAAGGCGTATTATTATTCGAAATAATGTTTAGATATGCTCAATGAATTGTTTAATTAAAATGTATTAAATCAATAAAATGTAAATGTCCTTTTCATTCACGTTTAATTTGAAATAATTACAACATGTTTCAGTGTGACGCCATCATCAGGCAAGTTTATCAGTAGTAAATAGTAAAATAAAAGTGAAAATAAGTAAAATGAATTAGGTCAATAGTAAATGAGCAATCACGATAGGAGTTCATATGCAAGGAACAATTCCTCGTATTTAAGTACTATATTAATAATTGAAGTACTTGAATAAACATTTTGTATTGAAATCCAAATATATTCAATTACCAAGTTTTAATGTTGTTATTACTTCAACACTGTATATATTTTAATGCAAGCTGATGCAGTGAACAAAGGTTTCTAATAAATATACCAATTATGAATATTTTTCCTAAGCCTTAATTTAACTTGTGATGTTGTGATTCTAAGAATCTATTACGAAGTTTCTCTTACTACTTGGCACTATCATTCGATAATAAAGATCTGGTGTAATGTTTCTGAATCGAAGTGCTTATTATATTTACATTTTAGAATTTAAAAAAGAGAAATAGATAAATATTTGCTGCTACTGAGAAGAAGCTATTGTTAACTAGTCTTTTCAGTAGGTTTTTGAAATCACAAATTTGGTTTTTGGTGACTTTCTAAATTATTAAGGGTTTAGACATAGATTGTTCATTTATTGTATTAGCAGTAAATTAGCAAATATAAAAGAGAAACTAGCACTAGCTTAAACATTTCTAATAACTTACGACTTCGCAAAGATATAATCGTCGATAACGTTTTCAGCCATAAATTAAAGTACATATAAAATAAGACGTCTTAAAGTGTTTATCTTAGGCAATTAGAGCTATATCGCAAAACTTTTAGAGTTCTCATAGCAGGAACTTTATTTCTTAATATGATCAGTGAAGGATTGTGTTGAATATGTAAACCAATCGGATCTTGTTTTATTCGCAGTGCTTTTTACTTCATCAAGGCACAAGAAACTAAGCAGGTACTTTTCACCGCGAATAGAAAAAAAGATCTGCTACTTTTAGATGACTGTTTCGCCCATTTTTATTTGTAAATTTAGTAACATTATCCCTTAAAGGAACACGAATTTCTTGCAATATTTTTTACAAAGTTAAAAGTGCACACAGTTAGCACGTCATAAAGTATTTATTTATCCTTATTATATACATTAGTGGAAACATTTTGACTATGACACAAATATAACCTTTCCACTAACAAAGGTACAGCAATTTTCGTTCTTGTTTGCGAGTAATACTCCTTCCTTCAAATATTAAGATTACTAAATGATAAAATTCACTCGTTCTAAAACAGTTTTCGCTGAAATTAATTCTAGCTATCTTCAAAATATGGTACTTCCAGAACCCCTTTGCAGACATAAAGATAGTATAGTAATAATAAGTAGGTTCTTGGTAACAGAAGGTTGATATTCATCAGAAAGTTTGTAATCTTGAATACGTGGTTAATTAGTTAGTTTATACTGCTAATGTTTACTTTTTGACCTTCAAGAGAAAAAAAAAATACAAAAAAATGCTATCCCTTTTTCACAATTTATAACTCAACTTTTAATTTTTTCGAAAACTGAATAAACTCATATTTTTATCTTTAATTTCAGACGAATAGGAATCCATGTAAAAAAATTATGCGCATCTTTCGAATCTTTAGGCATGGTTAGTTAGTGAGCTAGAATACTGCCGTTTATATAGGAAGACATACAAAATTAGATTTCAATTCGCTATGTTGATATTCAACATCATATATTATATACACATAGATCTTAAATATTATTATGTTAAAGCCCATGGTTATTTTATGGTTAATAACTAATGTTAAAAGTCTATTACATAAATAACATGTTTTACTTACCAGTAAAGCAATTACTGTCAATATAATTAATAGCACTCCATACCAGTAATCCATCATCCATTTCTTAAAGCTAGCTATGCTCTCCTCTGACAGTAACATTTTTCTTAGTGTAGCAAGTGGTCCAGAAGGATCAACCTCGCGACACATCTGGAACACGTCGCAATAACCGTTATAATCGTTGCATGGCGATCCTGGCTTTGAATACATCCCGGGAACGTAAGGGTGTTTCCATTCAAAGGAAGATATGCATGGTTGGTTATCACCCGGTAATTTGCAACAAAGCTCACATGCTTTGGTTTTGGGATCAGTTTTACTAGGTATACACTGACAAGATTCCAAACCATGCGCCAAACATATAGAGCCAGTGCATTCCTAAAGAGTAATGAATTTAGTGAGTTTATCGTGTAGCATGAATAAATTATAGAAAACTTACGCCCATGAAACAAACAAATTCATTATTGCAGATTGTTTTGTTTGGTTTATTGATTGACGGTGGGCACTTTGCATCTCTTCCATTACAGTAGCTTGCATCTCTACAACCATTGTCATCCCTACATTTACCGCCAAATTTAAGATGACATTGAGCTGTGCAACAGGGTCCCTACGAAATGAGATAATTTTAAATTTAATTAAATAACGGCTTTAATGGAAGTTACAAACAATTTAAGAAAGTTCTAATGCATAACGCGCATAACTAGCTATGAGCTTTGATTAGTTTAAAATTGTGCAAATGGACCCTAAAATTATTTTGATGACTTCTAAATTCCATGACATAACAAAGTATGAAGAAAATATCGAATTTATAATATTTTTTTTTCTTGCGCATGTTGCTAAATAGATTTACTTTTATTTAGTTCGAGAAACGAGAAAAGAAGATTTATAAGTGGTTTATAATGAGAAGACGCTAATGTAATAGTCATGTTACCTGTGATGGACTACATATTGCATTTCCTCTAAGTCTACATGGCGGTTCATCAATCGGTGAGTATCTTCTTTGTGGAAAGCAACATTCGTCTTTACAGTCTTCTTCCCAGCCGCAGTCACATTCTTCTCCTGATTCAACAACTCCGTTGCCACACAAGGAAATTTGTGGTTCTAAAAATATGCAGTAAGATATGTTATAGCATATATAAAATAATATAAAAGTAGTCGTCAGGAATAAAGAAACTGTGAGGTAACGAGATTTTCATCTAAAATAAATACAGTAGAACTTATGTATACAGAGTATTCCACGTAAGTGGTTCATTAAAAGTTTATGATGTTCTATTATTTACTTATATTTGAGGTTTTGGCACCATTATCTCTTCGATTGGAACTATAAATGTGAAATATTTTAACCAAAATATCACTTCCGGTTGAATAGAAATGGACATCAACTTTGTTATTTTAAATAGAATGATCTAATTTTTTATTCACTTTTGGATTCTACAACCATAAATACGTTAGTCTTCATTAGCTATGCCTATAGCTACATGTTGCCGTTTTTGAGTTATTTGAGTTTTTCTTTTTTTTTAGTAATAACCATTGTATCATTTAGAAATTAATATCTCGGTTAATATTGCAAGTAGAGGCTCCAGATTGGCTATGTTATGAACATAGATATAATTCTAAGCAACGGTATGCACTCTTCACATTCTAACATACAGGATGTTCGAAACTGAGAAACAAAGTCACATATTTTTAAATGCAGAAAACTTATTTTTTTTTTCAAATAGAACACCCTGTATTTTAATTCGAAATTAGGAAGTAAATATCACCCCCTATCATTTTACATCAGCATTCCCTATACCTATCTTTAATAGATTTTGAGATATGAGCGACTTTTTGTTAAACAGATTATTTAAAAATGCAAATTTTTGTGGGATACATTGGAAAAAAAAAACAAATTCACAATTTTCAAATTAAATATTCTACTCACGAAGTGACAAATTTGTTTTATTCCTAGTACTTCTCCTCTAGAAATAATCTCAAACGATTTTTAATTCTTAGAGAAACACTACAATTTACAATTATTTCGGAATACCCGAAGCCACCTGCATAAGATCTCTACTATACATAAATTTTATTGGGTAAAATAAGATTATAGGTACAAAAGAGACGATACCAATCAAATGTACATTTGTCAAATAAGCTCTATGGTGCAATAAACATTACATATGCTGCTGCATACATGTGTGTACGAAATAGTAAATTTCAATGTGTTATACATGTAAAGATCGACCGAAGAAATAGGCGAATTGAGCTTCAGAATTAAAAATCATTTAGTTTCAAACAGTTTTAAAAACACAAATTTATGTACTTATAAATCATTAAATTATTTTACATTTATCGCATTAAAGAGAATTTCCTCAAGATAACGCTTACCTGTAAAGCATCCTTTGGGTGATCGCGCCTTGAAGTTCAACACTGGATTGATACTTTTCAAGCTGCACGGGGAAAATTTATTATTGTTCTTTTTATCACCAGAAGTTGCCCTAGCGAACATAATAAAATTACCGTCTTCTCCCCCTGGGGTACATATTTCTGGATCGTGCTAAAAGAAGTAAAACTTGCTTGCAACTTTGTACACCTTTATTTCTAGTGGAATATGGATTATTTATTCGAAATGATACCAAGTACAACTGACCATAACTATCGCTTGTAGAGATTTCAGAAATATCTTATAATTTATCTTACTTATAATTTACTAGAAAAACCACAGGCTCGACATAATAAACCTGTTTCTTGTTAACGCTGGAGATAACATGCGCAATTATTAATTGATGTGACGTAATTTACGGGCGATTTTGTCAGTCTAGTGTCGTTTGAATTCATTTCAAACTCATTGTCCAACACTACAGCTTACTGCATATGCTTTCTAGGTAATAAATTAACCGATGTTGATGAAATATCTATAAATTTGAAATATTTTATGAATCAGCAAAAAGTAAGGCTAATGATATATGACATAACACACAAAAGAGTTTCCTACTTTCTAATTTAAAAATCAAACCCAAATTTACATTTTACCAATACTTTTATTCTGTAGAATAAGTATCATGAGACTATGCAACGGTTTTATATAAATAGAAGGAAGTTTGTTTTAATTTGCAAGTGGGTTTATAGTTGATATACAACCAAACTAATATTATTGAATATGTATTAGAAGAAGGAATCTTATACATTCTCTTATATCTACAATAAAAAATACACAACTACCCATAAATCAAGCTACAATTCCAAAACTTAAAATTGTTTCAAACACATGCTAGCTCTTCAAATACATAAAACTCTTAATTAGTTTCGGGTTACCGTAATATCCAGAATAACTGAAACTGGCTTATTATCTACTGCCTTCAGTGATTGATCTATTATTAAACCTTGCCAAGTGTTTAGGAATAATGGGAGCAATGAGGACCACTCTTACAGCAGCAATGGAAGGCCTCCTGGCAGTGGCGGCTGGTGCATACGTCACAGGCGGGGCCAATACAATGATTGAAGTTCGTGTGCTATCGTCCGAAATACGAACATGTTACGAACTTATACGAAGAATTGAGATCATTATAATGGCCTACTAAAACCTTAGCACCAGCCGCCGCTGCCTCCTAGACCTCCTTCCGCTCCATTTGGTGAAAATGGGCAAGGCAAGAATGGGGCGTCTCAGATTGCAGAACTACCAAGCGGCAGATATGCAGGATTTAGACACAATAATATTGTCCGTCATGTGGAAAGCAACCTTTTGGGAATAAGATCAGACATATGACTTTGATACACGTTTTTAACAGAAATTTCGAGATGGAAATCACGGATCGGGTAAGCTGGAATCAATCCATCTACAGAGGCAGAGAGTCCGACAATTCACTCGGTTTACAAACGGATCAAAAACCGAAAACGGGACTGGAGCTAGAATCTACAGCGGGATAAGAAATACAATGATCACTTTTCCAGTAGAAAAATATGCCACGGTATTTCAAGCAAAGGCATACGTAATATTCGATTGCGCAATTGAATCCATCAGAGGGTTCATGAAAATAAGGGGATATATATTACGACAAACAACCAGGCGATATTGGGGGCACTATTAAATCCCAAAATACAATCCTAACAAACCGTAATAAAGTCACTTTGCTTTGCTGTTGAGTGCCCGGAGATTCATCCAGCGAAAAGAAAAAGCCGATGAATTAGAAAACCCTATATTAAAGTTAAAAATGCTTATCATCGGGCAAGTTGTACACGGTTACATCGATGAATATGGCATTGTTGCATTAGACCAAGTGTGCAGTTACAGTTTTTAATACATAGGGTACATATGAGCTTCTGGTCATTTATATAGTTATTTGTAAAATTGAAGGATATAGAGTTGGAAATGCGTTGGATAATTTCCGATTCTAAAAGTACCTTATGGGCTCTTTAACATAAGAAGCTTTTTGATCACTACTTAGTCTGGGATATTGTTGAGAAACTTTACCAGTTGGAATTAGAAAATATTTATATTCATTTTATTTGGCTTCATTGCCATATTGGATGAAATTGCAGATAAATTAGCAAGAATAGGTGGAAATCAGATTGTTGCTAATTTTAAATTATACCATGGTGATTTTAATTAATTTATTCACAAGATAATTATTATAGATTGGAAAAGATGGTGAAATGACTACTAGATTTAAGGGACAAAATTATTTCCGAATACAAAATTTTCTTTGGATATCAAGAAGGTTTATAGTTTTGATAAAATACATGAAATTTCTACGTTCTGAAACCCCAGCAACAATACCAAATCAAACTTTAAGGCACCTATACAAAATTGCATTTATTTGTTACTATCGTGTGTTTAATAACTTCTTTAACAAACAGATTTAACGTATCTTAAAGAACGATATTCACTACACATGCAGGATATGTATATATGTCATTACTAAATTACTCACCGGTGATCCAAAATTATGGCCGATTTCATGGCTAGTGTGACGTGCGATACTGCTGGCGGTACATGTTTCCCGTAATTTAGTAGCGTTACGATGCCCGTATTTAACGACTTCAAGCTGCCTCTATAATGCTGTAAATTAAATACCCTTTAGGGAGTGGTTGTAAACTTGGTAGAGAATGTTTGATAACATTAATGTTGCGGGTATACTACTTAAATTAATAGAAAAAGTGTTACGTGTACAAAGCTTTATACATTCGTATTTTACTGAAAGTAAGTATGTATATCGTCGTCCAAACTGCAAGACCTCGTATACGCATATTTTACGAAAAATTGGATTTACGTACTATACTCAACAAGTGTTTTCTTTATGTGTACATACAAAAACTCAGAAGACGTATGATACTTATGTTAGAAAAGCCGTTATATCAATGTACATTACCACGTATATAAAACGCGCCATCAGGGATGTATGTTGCGCACTTGTTCTCTAAATTCATTTTTTGCGCCTACCTACTGTAAAATTTCTTAAAAGATGCATACGAGGTTTTGCAGTTTGGACGACGATATGATGTCTGCCTATAATTGAGTTGTTTCAATCATGTAGCAGGAGGAAGCGGATTTAATATCATCTTAGCTTTCAAAATACGAATGAATTGCAAATCTGATGGTCTGATTGTATTGAATTAAAAGTGCTCAATCTATAGCCAAAAAAATAATGAACTTGTTAGGAGTATTGTTGTTGGTTAGCATCATTTTATAGCGAGTTTATTCAACTTATTCTTCTTAGTGTCGCTCAAGAAGAAATATTCATCAAATTGCATCTGTTTTTGTACTAATTGTAAATAATATACAATTTTATCACAGATCACAGCAATCATTAAAAATAATTAATTATTATAATTAATTATTAAAATAACATAATTTAATTCTTCGAGGTTGACTCTGTGTGAGCACATGTTGATTACGTTAAAGGAAATGAAAGTAGGTCTAGAATCTTACAAACCCTTTTTTTATTAGTAAAATACTAATGGCTACATATTTCGAGTATTTTAATACTCATCTTCAGGCCAAAGTTGAAAGCACACGTGGAAACATTACAAATATGAATCAAATTAATAACAATATATTAACTAAATTAAATTAAACTAAACAGCTAGAATGCAAAGAACTTGAATACTTACAGTAAAAAAAAAAAAACAGAAGGATTATGTCAAATATTAAAAGTGGCCCCAAATTGTTCAAAATACTAATTAGATGTAATAAAGTTGTAAAGATAAAAAACAATTGTAAATAAGACAGACCACAAACATATTAAAATTAACACCACGAAATCAGACGCAGTACTGAAATTGTAGCAAATAATATAAGTAAGTAAATATAAGTAAAAAGGTTTTTATAATTTTAAATTTTAAGTTAGAATAAATTGAGACATCTGGTGGATAGTAGCCATAAACAATGTTGAAAATTAAGAAAGTGATCTTAAAATTAAGTATAGTACTAGAATAATTGGTTAACAAATTGAAATACGGATGACTGCATATGATAGAATCACACTGAAATAAAATATTGAAGGTGGAAGTGTGTAGCTTTAAAATTTAATTGGGCATTAAGGGATAGTCTTTGATTAACGGTTTGTTCTCATACAATTTCAAGAGCTTCAAGATTCTTAAGTAAATTAGCTTTATTAGCAGTATGTAAGAACATTTTTATTGATATGATGGTAGCAAAATGTGAGAGTCAGTGAAGTTGGGCCGTAAGCATCGCAGGTGTTCTTTGGTGCGTGTGTCAAAATCACGATATGTTCTGCCTACATATGTGTTCTCGCAAGTGTCACAAGTTAGTTCATAGACTCCTCTTTTTTTACATTATTTACAATATCTTTATTATTCAACAACGCATTCCGTAAAGGGTGAAGAGTTTTGAAGGATACAATCAGATGGGGTTCTAATACGTTGGCTAATCTGCCAAAAATCATCTTCATTGTGAACAAACCTGTTCTGCAAATAAAATTTATAAACAAAAGAAGTAATTTCCCGTGGTGATGGACTAGTGCATGTGTTTCTTATGGATGTGCCTATCAGCAGGGTAACCGCAACTCAAGTCTTTCTGGGCACAGCCTGTTCCTACTGTCGATCGCAATCCCCATCCTACTGGCGGTACCACTGAGCAAGCAAAATACTGCGGTCTAGACCAGAGAAGGTCAATAAAGATTTCCTGACCAAGCTGTCGTGTCGTAGATAATGGTTTACACCAGCAAAACAGCGTCGGTCGTAGAGTGAATCTTTTTTCACGTACGACTTATACCACTCCCCGAAAGGGTAAGAGTCCGGACTTAACGAAACGGGCTGAGAGGAGTCAACTTAAGAAAACCTACATTCTAACGTGGTGAACTAGACCGATGGAATGCGTGGGTGGATGAAAGACGAAAGAAGAAGAACGCGTTGATAGATGATTGGCTAAGCACGGTTGCGAAGATGGCGTCTATGGACCTATGCTTGCTGAATATTGGTGCCTATTTTGCATACATGACTCACCATGCATACATTCATCCCATGGCGAATACCAGATCATGGTATATAGGTTGCAGTCTACCATGTCATTACCGTATAGCAATCGCTAGACTAAAGTTTAGTCATGGAAGGTACCCATCTCATCTTCATAAAATAAGTATAGTTGAGTCATTGCAATATTCATGTGGTGCTGCTGAACACTGCTGAAGGTACCTTAAACCACATTTTCTTGAATGTTGCCGGTTGAAGGACAAGATCGATCAACTATATATGTTTCTTATTGCATAATCAGTTCCATTGCCGATAAATGTGAGATTCCTGTTAAGTCCAAATAAACATATATGCGATAAACTTATCATTTTTCTAAAACAAGTACAGATTTATATTTAAGCATAACAATAACGTCAGTTTTGCTTTGTATGTAAGTACAGAATAAACCTAATACTTCGGAGTTTGAAAGAAAGGAGTACAAACCCAGGAGATAAAGAAAGACAGGAAGAAACACAAATGATGGGAGAATTGAAGGGAATGATCAAACAAATAATTCAAGACTTGACTAGAAGTAGTGCGGAATTAAAGAACTTGAATGGAAAAAAATCGATTAAAGAAAAGAATCGAGAAATTCGGAGATGAACAAGGAAACTATGAGAAACACAAAAGAAGGAACAATATCGTAATCAGGGGGTAGGTGTACGTGGAAAGCTAAAAAAAGAAAGGCTGGAGCAGTTCTTACGAGACGAGCTATAGCTTACATAATAAAGCAAGTTCAAGGATTCAAATAATAAAAGCGGAACTGGAAAAGTCGAAGAAAACAAGAAATAATGAAGGCGAAAAGTAAATTGAAAGGGACAAAGAAATACTTTGATTTAACAGTAGAGGAAAAATTCGAGTAAAAAAAGAAACGTTGAGGGAAAATGATATGAGGACATTGGCAGAAAATCGGACCACGAGAAAGGACAAGAGCGAATAACAAGAAATACCAAGAGAGATGAAGTAGAGACATGGAATGAACGAGTTGCATATGAAGAGACAGTAACAAGAAAACTAGTAAAAACAAGAAGAATATTACGAAACCACACAGAGCAGAACTCAATGGAGGAAAATGGTGAAGAAAATTGAGGAACGAGCCTAGTGATAAATATTACCGCCATCCCCTTTGCAGAAATAAAATAGGCAAACCATTTTTAAAATTTGCGTGGGATCGGGCTTTGATTTCCCAGGCCAAAAAAAAAGATGTAAGAGAACATCAGAGTAAATGCCTAAACAAGCATATAATATTGCGAAATATGGGGTTGCATAACATTAATTTAATACCTCCTCTCTCCGCAGTGGTGGTTACAAAAGTCAATTTAATGAAATCAAACCTTCCCCCATTTCGGTGTTTTAATTAATCGTTTACCCAGTTCTAATCCACTCTCTCCCTTTTCTCCCCAGTATATAACAATTTGAAAGGTATCCTAATATTCTATAATGCATTGACTGATCTTATTTTGAACTGAAAATTTTAATAATTTATGCTTAGAGTTGCCATAAACGATAAATATAACTACAAATTGCTTTATTTATTATATGACAAGAAATCCATAGATGATACTGCCACTAATTATCGTAATTTTGGTTTTCGTAAACCGAGAATAACCATCCTTGTTTATGAGCAGTATGGTCTTATGTTAGCGAAAATCGATAGCAAATTGGTAAAGGATATTACCACAACGTATGTCCGCAATTGACTGTACTTTGAGCACGTAGTCACGTAGAACGCTTGGAAAATCTTCGGATATTCAAGACGCGTACGAACTTTCGTCAAACGAGGAAGCTATTTCCTAAATTCCATACTACGAAAATAACATAAAAGTAGAATTACAGTTGATGCGTAGTAACTACGATACAAAATAAGTAAATAAAATATGTGTAAATCCAAATGTTTTTCTAACGGTTGACCAGTATTTTTATTTACTATCAGCTTGAAGGAGCTAGCTACAAATTTGCATTAAGATGATCACCGCTTAATTGCTTTTATTAGTGGCTTATTAGGTATTTCGGTGTGTCATTTGATGTTTATATTATGTGTATTCAATAGGCTTTAGTAATATTAAGGGTGCATCGCCTTTTTTGGAGTTTAGACTGAAACTATTCAATGGTAACTACATTGTACAAAACGAAAGTCAAGTTTTGAATGTACATAAGTAATAGAAACATATAGTATTAGGGCCGTTAGGGCTACTCTCTAGAAATGTGCCATCTAGTGTAAAAATAGGAATCTGAAAGTTTCAGCTCGATCGAGGCCTTATCTTCCCGTGCCGCTAGAGCCGTGAAGTTTGAAAACATGGACTTTTTTTCGCGAAAAAACGGCATTCTTTTTCGCTTTAACGTGCGACTGGTAATATCTATTGCAATAAATTTACTATCAAATGAAAGTTAATTTGGTTGCCCTTAAATTTAGTTTTTGTTTGTAGTTTTTCATTTGTAGTTAACAAAGCAATAAATTATTGTAATTAATGTATTCTAAAGTCAGTAATAATACATTTTCTTTAAAATTGTACGGCATACAAGGGAATCCGATGAAACTTTGTCAGTTCAGTTCATGGAGTGTTATTCAGAACACTTTCTGTTGCAACGGAACTTCAAGTTTGGGGGTGCAAAAAGCCCTTGAAATTCGATCAAAATCGTTTATCTATAATAACTTTTAAACGGTGAGAAATAGTCAAAAAGTTTTAATGGCGGACTTGCATCATTTAAAGAGCTCTTTCGAGACCCACTCGACGAAGTGCGTTTATGAGTGAGAAATCCACTAGTGCTAATTAGTGCTAAAGGACGATTAATATGCAAATTAGAAAACCACACCAAGTACTTGTTTTATACGATATTTCTAGACGGCTTCTTTGAAAAATTAGGCGCAAGCGCCTCGTTCCAAACTTACACTCGTCTGATTAAACTGACCTTACTGTTTCCTTAAGATACTATTATACTAGAAGTACAATAAAATACATGCTTAGCACCACAAAAGTTCTTTTTTACTAAATTTAAACGTTATTGAGATTCATGTATTCAATTTTTAATTTCAATGTTTTTGCATTAAGACCATTCTAGCGGAAGATAGCTGTAGGTAAGTCGAAACTAGTCTGAAATTTATACCATAGGAATTTGAAATTTTATCATCTTTCCTTAAAACATAGACCTTTACCAATTAATTGTTGTTCTTTATTTTAACTACCAATTTTCCCAAACAAGTTTGATACTTCTTCAGGGCTTTAAATTTAAGGTAAATTTCATGAATCTTGCTGTAAATTTTAATTAAATTTTGATAAATAAAATTTTAATTTTAACATGTTGAAAATATAAAATTCTTGTTTTTTTTTTGAACAACACAACACACATCTAAGCAGAAAAAACACTAAATATAAAAATTTAATATAGGTAGGAAAAATATATGTATATATTTGAATAACCTATTTTCTAAGGAAACTTTTATCTCTGTCACCGTATCATACAAAAATAGACTGTTACTGACGTGTTTAGACTTCAAAATATTATAGTGCGTTCGATAATAAAGAGATTATTTAAATTGGCATTCATTCTAATAATTAGGTAGCATAAGCAAATCATTATACTACAGTAGTTTTTCTAGTCTATTTTGTTCTGTTTAAGAAATTGTTATAATGATTCATAATAACATGAATCTGTTTATTCTCAAGAAGCAGAAAGATGTATGTGAACCAGTCTATTAGGAACCCTACTTATGTCACGGTACACAACCGCCTTTTAACTTAGTAACAGAATTGTTTAGTTTTGGTATTTTGGTGTAGTTCAGCGTGTAAATCAGACATCAGATTAACAAAACAAATATGTATATACTGCTAACATTTTCTAACTAGGAGTTTATATTGATAAATATAAGTATGTGCTATTATTTGCTGTTTTGATTACTAAAAAAATAATAAAAATGCATACTCCATTCTTTTCACAAACTCCTCCGGCGTTTTTGAGGTCTCCTGTCCACGCCAATCCTAGAGTACCCATTTCGAAATCCCTGTATGTGAACATGTAGGCCAAACAGAAGGCGTCGTAATCTTCCTCTGCAAGAAAATAATTCAATTAGTATTAAATGACAGTGGACAAAGCCATGTGAAGAAATTGCAAGCCTTACTTAGTCCTGCTTTCTCAGAAATGTTTGATGTTCTCGAGTTGATCTTTTACAGCTTGTTACAGCGTCGGCAGTACTTCAACTTTTAAAATTGTTCTTTTTACTTTGCGTTTTTTAGTTTAGTTTTAGTAGTTTAACTCAATATTAGACATGAAAATAGATCAAAATAACTGAGAAATAATGCTCAATATTAAGTGAAAATCGCGTTCCGGTAGCTTAGTGGTTGGTTATTGAGAAAAGGAAACAGGGCAAGATCAGACAAGGCGCTTTCAGCGGAAGAAATACATATTACACAAAAATAGATTTTTTTAAAAACCAATCTACCAACAAAGTATAATTTTGTTATAATATACATATTTAATTATCCACACATTTTCTTACAGAAGTTTGTATGTATGTTTTTATTGAAAATAAATCTGTTTAAATTCGATATTATTCATTTTAAGACTTGACTTTTATGCGGTTTCATAGAAAAGCGCAAACAAAATGCCATAATCATTTTTGATTAAAATAAAAATGAATTATCTGCAAAAAAAATCCATACACTCCATATTTATCATAAATGGAGGACGGTTAGGATATGTTGTAAAACCACCAAGCCCTTGCCCCTGGTAGTATTGGGAGTTGAACGCATCCCAGTGCCAAAGTGCCATTCAAGAAATCGTCGTTCCAGTTGCAACGACTCCTATCAGATGTTGATTTGGTAAATATACCAGATTAGTATGCTGTAATCGTATATTCCACCTTATTTGTGCGAAATATGTTCTGTTACTGGAATGAAACAGGAGCTGTGCCATCTATGTGCTAATTTCTGCACTACACATAAGTATATTTGCTGTACGAAAATAATCTGCCCTATTTATTTTTACTTCCATGTAAATGCTTACTTATTAATAAATACTGCCCTTGTTTCAAATAAACCTTCTAACCGAATTATTCGTTTGATTGAATACAGGAGTATTTTTTAATATTACTTAAATCAAGTAATAATTTAGTAACCAAATGCGCTAACAAAAAACTTTCTTTTGCGTGGGTAACAATTTTAATCGTTCAAACACTATATATACTTCTGTAAAGTGCGTTGGCTTATAAGTAATGCAACATTGAGTGAAAAGATTCCAATTGTCCCTGAAATTCCTTTAATCTCGCACTAAAATATTTATCCTTGTTTACTACAGTTTTGTGTATCTGAGATTTATGCACGTGGGCACTTGAATCAAACTAAAATATTTTCACCTAAAAAAGCACTCAGCTTAAATACAGACGCTTGCATTTTCCACTAAAAGCCAAAAGTTTTAAATCAATGTATTCATGCGTGTCCACGCGAATAAACTAAAACGCCGGTCTTTTTTTATTTAAAGTAATTCAAAAACACGATAACGTGCTTAAAAGAAACTAGAATATGTTGTTAAACATATATATATAATAATAATAATAAAATATGTGACTGTGTATTGTTTTAACTTACACAAAGGTTATACAGATATAAAATATTAATCAAAACTAAGGTGCATTCCATATAATTACGGTTACTTTTCGTCCAAAAGCATGTACTTAAGAAGAAAATGGTTTTCCGGCAAAACAGCACGCTACTTTCAAATAAAATAAACACTTTCTGCGAAAAGGTATCCTTTTCGTTAAACATGATAAAAACCAGAAATTATAAAACTTTTCATTTAATGCAATCTCTTTTCTCAGTGCAATAATAAACACTTCAAAAGAAACTCGGGGTGTCGTGTAAAAGATCATCAAATTAGCAAATAAGTGTCAACAGTATAAATAGGTATGTGACAAGAATTACTTTGAGGTTTTACTATTTCCAGAATATCATTCATGAAAATTGTGAAAAGCACACGCCCAGTTATGGTACGTTGACGTATTCCTACATTATTTATTGTTATGTCAGCTTCGATAGCAAAAAAGTTTCACCCTCTGTTCATGCTGAGATAAATATGATATAAAGCATTCTTAGGCATTCCTTCGAATATAATATTTTTCCAATTTGATAAGTAGGTAATTATGATCCATTATAAATTCATTGCATTACTTGAACTAAATACTATATTAGTCAATAATAGTAAACATTATAAAAATATATTGACAATTGTATTACTATAATGTATT
This sequence comes from Protaetia brevitarsis, assembly GCA_004143645.1. Classification (NCBI taxonomy): domain Eukaryota; kingdom Metazoa; phylum Arthropoda; class Insecta; order Coleoptera; family Scarabaeidae; genus Protaetia; species Protaetia brevitarsis. The sequence goes on from RXPK01000186.1 coordinate 2,886,781, forward strand.
TGGAAAATCCACATACTGTAAATCGTTTTGCTCGTGTAAATCGCCGTCTCTATTTTTTTAACTAACCCTGTACGTAAAAAAGTGGAAAGATGACGATGCCATTATTGAAAAATAATAAACGTGTCAAGATAATATTAAGTCCAGGTGTTTAATTTAAGGAAAAAAAATCAGATCGATTTTTTTAAGTTTTTAAGTTTACGACAATCAAGAATAACGACTAATTATAAAGTTAACTTTGTTGCCTTTTATTGTAGTAATGAAGCCAAAGGGCGGAATGGTATATAAAAATAAAATAAATGTTTATCCTCCGAGAAGGGTAGGTAGTATTTACTCAGGATAAAGACTTTTTTTTCATTTTATTCTGAGTAAAGGCTACGTATTATATACTTTCTTTCGGAAGACAAGCATTTACTTTATTTTTATTGATATCACCCAAAGTCTGTTTGATTGCTACTATTTCCGTTAAAATCAAAGTGTAATTCCTACGTATTTTTTTCGGAAGTATTGCTTTCCGTCCGTAATAATTTATATTATTTCCTATTCCAGAGAACAGACAACTCATCCCGAATTCAATATTTTCTACAGCTTCTAAGTTTCGCGATAATTTAGCAAGCTTCCGTTAGAGGCGGTAGTTCAAGACGATGCATAATGAACAAGAAGAGTTTCTCGGCTTAGAACATGTTCCGTAAATTTAAAGTGGTGGACTGCAAGCGAATAAGTGACATAGAGCACGCCGGTAAGCTAATTAGAAGTTCTAGCTGGTAATCTATTGTTGCCCTGCATGAAGTTTAATCAAAATAGAATGAATTTGACGTGATAAATGTTGATTTCATTTAAAAAAATCTGACACGGAAAATAAAAAAATAAAATGATTCTATTTTTTAAGTTGTGTTTACTGTAAGTTTTTATTTTTATAAAAAAAGCACTTATTACAAAAAAATGCACTTACACCCTCCTTATTCTAACCCCTTCAATTGTTATGGAATCCATATACCAAGAGCTCACTTTCGACCTGTCGATCACCGTTATAGGTATAAAAGAAGGATGAAAATGATTTCTATTAGCTAACAAAGTCGAGAAACGTACATGATATTCTGCTGGGAGGTTGTGTGGCAGATTATCAGGGTATTCCGCGTAAGTGGTTCATTAAAAGTTTATGATGTTCTATTATTTACTTATATTTGAGATTTTGGCACAATTATGTGTTCGATTGGAAGTATAAATGTGAAATACTTTAACCAAAATATCACTTCCGGTTGACCGGAAATGGATGTCAACTTTGTTATTTTAAATAGAATGATATAATTTTTTTATTCATTTTTGGATTCTACAGCCATAAATACATCAGTTTTCATTAGTTATGCCTATAGTTACATGTTGGCGTTTTTGAATTATTTAAGTTTTCTTTTTTTTTTAGTCATAATCATTGCATCATTCAAAAATTAATATCTCGGTTAATACTGCAAGTAGAGACTCCAAATTTGCTATGTTATGAATGTAGATATAACTCTAAGAAACGGTGCGCACACTTTACATTCTAACATACAGGCTGTTCAAAACAGGGGAACAAAGTGACATATTTTCAAATGCAGAAAACTCAATTTTTTTAAATAGAAGAGCCTGTATTTTAATTCGAAATTGGAAAGTAAATATCATTCCCTATCATTTTATTTCAGCATTCCCTATAGCTATCTTTAATAGATTTTGAGATATGAGCGACTATTTGTTAAACAGACCAAGCAGCCCTATCCTTAATGTTTGTAGCTGGCTCTGAATGGGATTAATGTCAAATTCATTGCCTAACTAACCGAAAGTGATATTTTGGTTAAAGTATTTTACATTTATAGTTCCAATCGAAGAGATAATGGCGCCAAAATCTCAAATATAAGTAAATAATAGAACATGATAAACATTTAATGAACCACTTACGTGGAATAGCCTATATAACTACTACTTACCAGAATATCATCTTGGCCTGGCGGGAAGGGTTCGCGCATTCTCAACGCGCAGCTTGATCCGCCATTAAATCGGGCGAGAACTTGTGGTTCGCTCTTTGCACTGATTTCAAGTTTATATTCGTCTGTTAATTTAAATAGTGTTATGAAGTGCAAGAGGATAAAATATGAAAATAATGGAAAAGAAAGTAAAATAATTGTAAAAATAAGCGATATACTTTCATTTTAACGTAGTTATGTATCATATTCTCGAAATTCACTTCAGTTAGGTCCTCTCAGGCACCGAATTCTATCAAAGCCCATCCTGACTTCTCGCTCCTTACAGTAACATCAAGGTCACGAAATTTTGCGCACTGAGATCAAAAGAGCCGACAAAGAGGTTGTAACCTGGTTGTTAGATATTCTGTGCTATCACCACATCGATCTTTTCAATTTAAATCAATTCAACATAGTCATCATTCCGTCTACTAGAGGGAGAGGCATACGATTCGCTAGGCATGCGCAAATACAGGTATAAATTCACTTTTTCAGTTCAGCCGGCGTTCGATTCATTTCGCTTATTTCTTAACAAGGCGTTGCTAGATATTAAGGTACGGGTACGGTCCTCAAATTTTATAGCAGTTAGGAAGTTTTGATTGCGGTCATTAATTTTATAAAAAAAATGGCAATATTATAGACCTGAGGATTGTGAAACAATTTTACGGTGGCAATTCAGCAGAAGTTACACACGATTTATTTGCAGTAAATTATTCTGAAAGATAAATTCCTAGCGTGACTATAATTTGTAATGCAGTCCGATGTCTTGAAAGAACGTTTACATTAATAAATAACAAAAATAAAAATGTCCTAGCGAAAAAGTCAGTGATATCGCAATAAGTTTGTGGGGGGGGAATCCGAGTATGACATATAAACAAGTAGCATGCGGATGATGATGCAAAAGTTTAGAAAAAAAAAATTACATAAGAGTAAGTATCGGTCGTGCAAAATTAGCACATTCCAACAAAAACTTTTACTCGGCGGTTATTACTGTCGCCTGGAATTTTATGAATGAATGATTAATAAATATCCAGAACATCAATACTTTTTCAATAATATACTATTTACCGACGAATAGGTACTTTATTTACTATTGTTAGCTTTTGTCTGTTATTTTATTTGATTATTCACTTTTAAAACTGCTTTTCATTCATTTTTTCCTTTGATGTTGTTTATGAGGTCTGACACTGAAATTTGTAGTTTACATTATCTGATGCTTCGATATAAAAATAAGTATGAATATAAAAGAAGCATGAATAGATTTTAGTTATCGAATAAGTATTATCCTATTATTTCCCTTTTCATTAATACAGATGTAATGTTGGATTTAATATTACTTTAGGTAATTTTTTTTCAGTATACGACCCTAGTTATTTGAATGTATGCCACATGTCCAGCAAAATCATAATCTGCTTAGGATTTTTTTTTCTTTTCTGATTCGTTCATATTCGATTCATGTCGAAATAAGTCGGTTTCGTTTTTAGAATTCTTGGAAATCTACCTCATATTATTTTTGTATTTAACAATGAATATAGTATGAATTGAAATTGTAATAATAAAGAAATTAAGAAAAAATGTTTCCGGCATTAAATGCGTCAGTTATCATTTTAACTGAAATGTGTAAACCTATAAAAAAATTATAGCCTCATTCCTGCTCATTAGAAACTATCAAGAAAAAAAAAATAAATTTGCTTTTAATTCGTAGGTAGATCTTGATTCAGGTACAGACACAATCGGACTTCAAGTTGACAAGCGTGCGAAACGCACGGTCTGTGTTTGTATTGACTTTCGTTGGTGGTAATTGCGTGGCTTTTTCACAACACTTCGACTTATGGAGTACGGAAAGCTTCTTGTTCTCGGCTTAGTATGGTGTCTGGGGGAGGTAACTCCAGCATTTATTTTACATTTCACGACATTTAGGTGGTGCGAATTTCAGTTAAAGGGTATCCGGGGACTCCGCGAAGACATTTGCATAGAGAAAGGTTCAAATGCCAAGACGGCATGTGAAAATATTTACATATGGGAGAGGGAGAGGAAAAATTTCGTACCGGCGGCTAGCGGAAAGACGCTTTTACCCTTGAGAAATGACTTTGACGCTCTCAGAGGGAAAACAGTTCGAGTAATCGCAGACAACGTAAGACTTACTGCACATAAAAGTATTCGAATGTTTTCTATAAATGCTTCGAACCCGCTCTTTGCTTTTTTAGATGTTACCGTACATAACTTCCAGTAATTATTCGCATGAATTAGGAGGATATTTAGGGAATATTTGGCATATAATAGAGAGAACTTTGGGATTTAAGTATGTATTCTTTTTTTAATATCTGAAAAGTTTTAAGTTAACTTACAATTAGTAAGGTATCCCTAGTTTAAATATGCATTTATTGTATATATGAAGAAGTATTATTTTCAACACTACTAATTTCCGTTTCTAATCCAGATACGTCGATGTGATTTTGATTGCGTCGATATACGAAAAACGGTAAAATTGTTTCGAAATATACAAAGTGCTCCAAAAGAGAATTACACATATATGTAAAAATTTAAATGGAACAGCCTACATTTTATGGCATATTTTAAAAGCACGACTTAAATAAATGCAAGTTACTCTGTTTCCTATAATTAACTCAATTCACTCCTGAGATAATTAAATATTCTTCAAAATGTAAACCAAATTTTAAGAGGTATTGCATATTTAAGCTAGATATTTTAAGATGTATTTATTTTTTAATCATTAGATTTCATATAACACAATGAAAATGATGGCAAAAAATTGCACAGAATGAATAAAAAAATTGAATGTTCACTATCATTAAACACAAATAACTTTCTTATTTTAAATGAAACACTATATTTATTACGTCATTCAGATTCTGATTTTAACCCCTTAGAATTATATTAGAGTTTCCTACTTATCTTATATTTAGTATCTTACAGTTTCTGACTAATTCATTTTTCTGTTTCAAATGTAGGTATATATCATATGTATACCTTCTTTTTACTTTAATCCTATTACTATTAACTAAATGTGTTTAAAACGTACTATAAAAGTTATCAAGATTTACTCTGGATGTAGGTTTGGCAGCTAAAAGATGAATGTGTAAAACCCCAAATATAACACTTACTAAGTAGTTGTGTGACGTTACTCATAAATAAAATAAGCAAATAAAGTAATAATTTGTTAAATAGTGATCATAATCTACATCTGACTTGTTGAAAAGTATGGCGGTTAAGCATGTATGTTATGTACACTGCATGCTTACACTGGCGGCCATCTGTCGGTTTCCACCTTTCGACTGAACGGTTCGACACGATGGGCAAAAATCAAGGTCGAGTAGATTTTCGCCCATCGAAAAAAACCGTCAGACAGCTCACATTGTACTTCGATTTTTTGTCCGTTCTAACCGACGGCCAGGACCATTCGATCAAGACCAACGACAAAACCAAAATGTATGGCCCTTTTAGCCACATCCAAATGGAAAATTAAATACTCTCACATCGCCGAAATATGCGGCGATGCTCCATCATGCTCCATCAATTATCTCATCTAATTGATTTCCTAAGAAGCTTGCTATAAGTTACGTGCTCGTGGAATAATTATTTCCAAATATATTTCTGTACTTAACTTAAAATTATAAGAAATTAGCATAAGAATTTTAGTTTGGAAAATTATGCACTATATGCGTGTTTACTTCCTTCCAACTCTTTAAATTTCTCACTTATTTCTTTTTATCACTTTTCGTCCACGCAAATACATATTTTTTCTATTAGAAGCACCGAGAACGAATAAAAAATCATCTATTCCTGCAATCATCACTAAAAGCTTAAGAATCATTTTTAAACCTCTAACGTTTTTGATCTCTTTTTAAAGTTTAGTAGATTAAGGAGATGCTATTGGCAATCATCTTTCAACACCTACTGAAATGATGTTCGATTTTTTTTTATAATGAAGTTGTAAAATAAGTTATTTAATGACACGCATTGGTACAATACAGTACAATATTGCAGAAGTCTGGCTACACTATCGTCAGAACTCTATAACCCTTGAAATAGTGAAAAAGGCAGCATAAAAAGATAATCCTAGTTTGCGCTAAGCATGCACGGAGATTCCATGGTAAACTCAATCAGGATTCTAGATCGAATCGGTCGTGGTGACTAGTGGCTTCAATTCCCTGTTATAGTCCATAAATATGGCAAGAAAGCAAGCTAAACACATCACTATACAGATTATCATAACTTTAAACCTAACCTTAATATTGTTTCAGTCATTAAAATCACTACTTTCCGCCACTTATCAGTTATACGTTATTTACTGATACAACACTGCAATCTATTGTTTTCTTCCAAGGAATTGCCCTAACTTAGCAATTTAACTTAACTTTCTTGTTTTGAAGAAGCGGTACATTTCCATTCTCACAGTATCAAAATCACACATACTAATTTTCTCCGATTGTCCGTTGTCATTTCTTGTTTTTCTTTTAAATACACCATTCTGAATAAATTTTTTGCCCTATTCCGCTAGGCGCTCCCGTTAATTTCGATAGTCTAACAATTGTATCTACTTTAATACAATAATTCTCACTTTTCACATTATTGTATACTTTTGGGATTACGCTGTGTTTCAATGCCCCAATGATTTCTTGGACTATCAACCTTTAACTTAAGATATAAATGATAAAGTGATAGTATTAGATACTATAGTATTGCTATGGTGTGGAATGAGAGGGTAATGAAGCAATTTTCTATGACCATTTTGCCTCAGTATAGGTAGTCTAATGAAGAGGCGTAAAATATATAAAACGTTCAGTTTTCTCCTAGAAATCGGCCAGTTGTCGAATTAATCATAAAAAAAGAACATGTTAAGCTTTATGTACCCGCTGCTTCAAATTAAGTATGTCCCAATGGTATCTCTGGTGCTATGGATCATACATAGTAGATTGGTTTACCAACGAAACAATGTTTAAATGTTGATAAATATGTAATTGAATCAGAAACAATTGAGTAACTACTTTAAGGAAACTTATTTTGATTTACTGGAGCAGCCTGTGCGTAGATTTTAAAAGATTTATGTATATTGTGGCATTTTAGTTTTTATAAAAGTATAAAAACCATAGAAAGCTTTCGTTAGCAATAGTTCTTCTCATATTTCCATACGTTTCCGGTTGTCAGATCCGTTCGGGGGTTCCGGTTCCTCTTCGATCCACTGGTTTCTTCTTTTCTACTTTTTGCCTTTGTTCTCACTTTTCGTTCCTTCTGGATCTTCGTCTTCGCTTTCCAATTACTTCTTCCTTTCGTTCGCAATTCCTGTAACTTTGTCTGTCCTCATTCCTACCATATATCCGTACTATCCGCAATTGTTTCTCTTTTACTTATTTTTTCATTATCAGGTCTTGTTTTATTATTTGCCTTCGTTCAAATTGTGACACGCATAGATTACTGTTATTGCTGGCATTGCTACGGCATTATGCTTATTCACTTTTTACTTCATTATCTTATATCTCTATGTTCTAGGTTCTAGTACTATTTTATAGTATAGAGTAATGTACCCGATGTCCCCACCCTCAACTTTTTATTTATGAGTATTTTTTAATCAAATTCGCATTATCTACTGGAATCTTTGAATTATTTAACCTACGTTATGATTTTTTTACCACTTTCTGTTTTACCGGAAATATGATGAAAGCTTAAATTTTAAATGGAGCACCCTGTATATTTGGGTATATTGGAATTCTACGTAATTTTCTGAGTCCGAAAACATATAACTTGTTAGTTTTTCTGGTTACCAGAATTTTGAACTTGTATTTTTCAATCTAGAGTGCCGTGAATACGGTAAAAATGTTGCTACCATTAACATAATATGAAAAAATTACAGATTTTATAATCTGTTTTATACGCCTACTAAGATGTAACAAAATACATTTAACAGTTTTTATATAAAAACTGTTCTTTTAATGGAACCTCATGGTTTCCTCGCATTAATCTAAGAGAAAAACTTTTATTCCAGTAATATTAAGTGCTTCTATTCTTATGCGTTTTTGTAGGTAAAAAATAGGCACGTCATACAAAAGTTGGCTGTTGGTACAATTACACAATAGCTAGTAGATTGTAAATTGTGTTCGTTGTGTGTGCCGAAGTTTATTTCATAAAAGTTTGACCACCGTTTCTTTAATATTATTTTCTAAATGGAGTGCATTACAGTGAATAACATCCTAATTTATAGAAATAATATAACAAAATACCCACTGAGTAATAAATGGAAGATCTAAATAAAGGTATATTTGCTTATAATGTAATTATCATCAATCTAATTACGTTGATATAACATAAAGGAATTTTTAAACTAAAATTAAAGAATATATAAGAAGACTTAATTCAAACTATCAATATTTATCTGAGAAACACCTAAGAGACAATAATTAATAAACGTAATTTTAACTTTGAGGATAATTTTCGTATTTTACATATTATTAATACAGATTATATACTCAATAATCTAGGCTCGCTAGAAATCTGTAGGTTCCAAGTAAAGATCTTTCCTTAAATACATAATCAGTTTGAGGCGACACCTATGTTTCAAGTTTTATTTGACAGTTGAGTGAGTTATACAGTGAGGTCGTAAATGGTCCCCCCCCTAATAACTTTTGAATGGTATGAGATAGAGCAATGAAACAAAAACCAAGTGAAATTAGAGATAATTTGTGATTTTTTGCCTATAGAGATACGCACATGGCTTCTGATGTAAAATAGAGGGCGTAGCTATCTTTAAAATTTTAAATAGGAGGTAATTTCATTTAGAAGCTCATTTGGAAGATATTTCTATTACTTTTATGGCAATGCAAACAGTTTTACGATTTTCGAAATTTTTACCAACTTATCCAAGATTAATAATTGGAGTACATACGTTACTTTTTCGATAGCCCTCGTATTCGCTTTTTGGATATAGTGTACAGAAACCTGTAATTACAGTAATCTGTAACATAGACACCCACACACATGACACATACACTGACAGATATGACACTTTTGCTAAGTTTTGTAAAAACGTCATATTGAAAAATATGTCACATTTGACAACAATCGCTTCCTAAGTCACATAAAACCACAATATTTATACGAGGGCTATAGAAAAAGTAACGTAAGTACTCCAATTATTAATCTTGGGTAAGTTGGTAAAAATTTCGAAAATCGTAAAACTGTTTGCATTGCCATAAAAGTAATAGAAAATATCTTCCAAATGAGCTTCTAAATGAAATTACTTCCTATTAAAATTTTAAAGATAGCTACGCCCTCTATTTTACATCAGAAGCCATGTGCGTATCTCTATAGGCAAAAAATCACAATTATCTCTAAATTTCACTTGGTTTTTGTTTCATTGCTCTATGTTATACCATTCAAAAGTTATCAGGGGGGGGGGGGGGGGACCATTTACGACCTCACTGTATATGGCACTCAAGTTTGCTTCCCGCTTTATTTATTTTAGTTTGTAGACGTTTATTTACACATGTCGTATTTTATTTCTGAATATGTAGTTCTAGAGTGACATTGGTTCTTTACATGAGTTAATTTGGTTCCTTTTATCATTTGGTTGGGAGCTTCTGAAGAAAATATTTTAAATTTTGCATTTCATTTTCCAAATTTTTGATGTATTGAATTCGACGATATTAACTGCAAAAAAAAAACCACAACTTTTTATTTTGACTTTTAGCAGTTTCTAGAATATCTGTATAATTTATTATCTGTATACAGTTAAGATTAGAATTCTTTAATTTTTTCATATTGGATATAGGTTTCATATTTTAAAAAACAATAATCTGTAAAGAATTAGACCACTTCTGTTTCATCATTCTTTGTAAAGAATGATAGCTACTTAAAAAAAATCCCAACATTTCACGTACATGTGTCTTGAAAAATGAATAATAAAAATTTACCCGTTCATGTCCTACTTACGTGAATGCATATATCGTTGCACTAACTGCCTTAAATAATAGAGAAGACTAAAAGCATTTTCATAGCATTGTATTATACTGTACATTGAGTTGCTCCTCTATTAAATGGGTTTATAGTTGGATGAAATTGAAACGTTTAAATTTGCCACATCAGAGGTCGAGAATTAGTAACTTCCCAACTATAATTGTAACACCCAGCGTAGGTAATTTTACGTGAAATTGAATTCTATGAGCATGATACTCTTTGTACACCTACAACTATCACATTAAATGCGTGATACTATGCAAAATACGTCCATTTACATGTACGTACTAATTGTTCAACGAGGTGATGACGTATGGCAAATATCATTGTAAAAATCGTAGTACCATCTTTTTTGGTCCTAAATTTGCTGGTACAATCTAATGAGAAATATTTTGCAGAAGCAATATAACATCATTCGACTACGATACGGGAGTGGAACTCATGATCGCTAAAAAGGCGGATATAATGTTGGCAGCAGCTATAGAAAAACCAGGTCAGCCAAATATACAATATTCACAACCTTATTTCTATAATTGGTATCATCTCTATGTAAAACAACCAGAACCAAAGGCATCATCAAATTCTTACATAAAAATTTATAATTACAACCTTTGGTTAGCTACAATTCTGTTAGTAATTACTATAACAATAACACTATGGTTCTCTGCAAAATGCATAAACGCAGTAAATGCAAAACAAGCTCACTTGTCTCCGTTTACATGCCTACTAGTAGTATGCTCGGGGTTTATAAACCAAGGTATCTGTTTCTAATACATATGTACAAACAAAATAATATCTGGCAAATGTATTTTAGGATATGAAGTCAGAAACACTACATACTCTGCTCGAATTCAGATATTTTTAGCTTTAGTCATTGGATTTTTACTATACTCGGCAATGAATGCTGTTTTAGTTGCTAGATTGGCCACCTTCGAAGTTCAACTTCCGTTTTCGAATTTGGAGGACATTCTTAAGACAAGGACGCATTCTTTATGCTTACGGACTAATAGTTTCGTTTTCAATAATTTTACGGTACGTAGCAGTGTGGTCACAGGAGAAGTAGCTTATACTCATTGCGGAAGATAATTGGGACCCAATCATAATGATTGATGACAATAAACGCGATTGGCCTCATACGTGCCCAATCTTGAGGTATCATTTATAAGTATACGGTCTATCTAAGATAACAATGGAATAGCATTGGCATCTTGGAAATGGTACGAGTTACAATATTGGTTAGATAGGAAAAAGTCGCCCAGTTTAAATACCATTTACATGGTGTTTAAAAGTGTAAATTATACAAGTTTTAATCTGTATTGACAAAATCACATTATTATGAAATTTAATAATAAAATCAAAATTATTGTGAATTTGATTAAAAATATTATAGGATTTTAGATGGACTACCAATGGGAAGTCCTATATTTCTGGTTGCCTGATCGATATGTATCTAGATCACAGAGAACAACAATATATGAACCATAATAAATAATCCTTTTCATTCACATATAAAATTAAGCTTACGTTATATGGATAACGTCTTGTATTTGTGGGATGAAAACACAGATCAAATTAATGATTTTCTAAATTATATTAATATCATTCATGATAAATTAAAATTCATTCATGAAATTCTTTTAGACTTACAAATGCACTGTAACGAAAACCAATTGTAATATGTGGTATTATATTTCTAACACACCGTATTACACAGTTTTTCTATAAAGTCGTAATTTGTTTATAATGATTTGTTAATTTTTTGCAGGACTTCAACAAAACAATTCTTCCGCGATGGCAAGGTACACTAAACGGACCTGGTTGCTTAAATATTAACAATCAAAGCAATCTAGCGAAAATTGTATGTAATGATGGCTTGATTTTCCTAGAAAATCGCGTTGTTATGTCTACCATCATAAAGTCATATAATTTGCCTTGTACTATAACATATCCGCCTGAGAAGTACTTTATGAAACCAAATTCCTTTATAGTACTTAAGAGTTTTCAACTGAAGAAGCTGATTAATAGCATGTAAGTAATTACTAGTGCTGTAGGTATCCGATAAAATTGGGATCGGAATTCAGTTATTCAGACATCCAAATCCTAGGAAGCTGATCCCAATCTATTATCCGGATATCCGGATTCGGATCTGCTATCCAGGTCCGGATCTGCTATGCGATCTTCGGATTTGAATCTGGCAGCTATTATACAAGCAACCCTCATTTTCTGCACACTAAGAAAAAAAAGATTCCTTTCGCAAAGAAATATATATCTTTGAAAAAAATTATTTCACATAAAGAAACTTTATTTTAATTGGATATAGTAACTTAAGACTAATGTTACTGCTTTCTATGAGGCAATAACACTATTTCTTTGAAATAATACCTTTTATTCGAAACTTATGATCTCAGAAGCTGGGGCTGTAAAAATTTTCACAAAATTTCCTAATAAAATAAAAAAACTAAAATTGTTGTGAGTGCAGTCGGGTATATGATTGCAAAAATGTTTTAGGTGGCCATCAAAATGTTAATTTGGTATACCTATATGTAAATCATTTTATAAAATGCGCAGTAATACACTATACAGGGTGTATCAGATATAGAGGTAAATATAATAATATGTAGCAGTTGTAATCATATACAATCAAAAAGTCTTAATGCACAGGGGGTCTATCTGTAAGCATTAACGAGAATTTTTTTTTTTATAAATGCCGTGGGCTAGAGCCGCACCTGTGCCCAACCTAAATGCTGTCCCGAGTATACCCCCACATACCACTATCATTCAGCCATTACCGCTGTTAGTTTTGTGTGGATCGCCGCTTGGAGTAGAAGCCACTTCGAACATTTTATTTAAATTCTCCCCGTCTCGAAAAGACGATCCTTTTCAGGACCATCATGGTTTCATATAAAGAAAATCGAAGCTTGATGCATCGGCAAAGGCGCGGGCATGTATAGATAGATAGTAAAAAGGCGTGTTTGCAAATTTTCTGTATCTACATTTATTTCTATGTAATTCGATTCAATTCATTTTGCGTTATATGATTAAATAAATCCAAAAGAAATAACTCAGATTCATGTGGTACCGTTTATTAACAACTAACTCTTGATTCGACAAAGCAAAAGAAAAATATTGACGTTTTTTGTAACTACTGAAGTCGCATATCCGGTGAAACTAGAACGTCTTATCAGGATATTAAAAATAATACTTTGTAGACTTACGTAGAATGCTCTTAACAGAAAAGGAATGTTTATTTTATACAAAGAAGAAATTCAAAATGTCTCAATTTTGCTATTTTTACAAGGGCACACTGGCCGATTGGCCTTTATTTATTCAGAATGACGTTAAATGAACTTACGGCATACCATTAAGAATAATACTAAATGAGTGCAATGTATTTATACGTTTAGCGGGTGCTTAACATGACGTTTCCTTGCATCAGGCCCGGACTAAAGAATTTTTGGCTCTAAATTTTACTTTTTTTATTCTTTAATGATGAAATCCGGTTTCGGTGGATTTGTGCTTTATATGTTGTGTAGTTAACACCCAAGGAAAATTTACTTTTTTATTTGATACACCCTGTATACATATGAACCATCTTTAACAAATTAAATGAGAATTGAAGCGCCACAAATCTTCGATTATTTATGCAACTGACACTACACGTACTAAGCACCGAGTAATGCATAATTCAGAATTGTTTGCAAATAATTGTTAATTACTATGTCAGTGTGTTGTAGCTTCGATTGCATTAATAATCAACGATTTGTGGAGCTGAAATTCGCATTTAATTTGCTGAAGATTGTACAGGGAATATCAATTTCCTATTGTAGGTAGTTTTCGCGCTAAAGTCCATTGGCACACTAATGGGACACTCGTTATATGACCACAAGACTTGGACGTATTAAGTTAAACACAAACATTAACCTATGTTAATTATATGTTTTATTAATATAAGTACACAAAATCATTCATTAATGACACCTACTACTGGATGATTTCTTTACATTCATCTACGATTTTATGACCCAGCAGCAAACCAAGGCGGTATGATATTGTGTGGTATCGGCGTATATCTGTCATTGTCAACCAAATTAGTAGTTTCTATTTCTACATAGTTCTAAAATTTATGTCCTGAAAATGTTGAATAAATGAATGTGAACGACGAAAATTTTACGTTAACTCCACCCGAAGTGGCCGAAGCTGTAAATATTGCCTCATTACATTTACTACCAGAAAAGAGTAGAAAGCCTGTATTAAAAAACTTACGCCGAATTTATAACATCGTACAATGAAAAGCAAATAATGCCTTACTTCCATTATTTTTATTACAATTACGGTTGAGGGAAAAATATTGTAACTAACTCGTACATTAATATAGGATTAATAACCTCAATAATTAATCGCCTTCATTAATAAACTTGTTCATTAAATAAGTATTAATTAGTACTGTAAAAGCATTGCTCATATATAAAACAAAAAAGTGTTCATGCTGCGGTTTTATGATTCATTTAATATGTTTTCATCTTCCTCGATAATACTTGTGACAAACAATTCTTAAAAGCAGGGCATTGTTTATAACGAGCCGCAATTTTTGTTCATAAAATCCATGTAACGGTACAATAATGTTAAGTCTGTTGTATGCAAGAAATCTTTGTTGCTGCTGCAATAGTTATCTTGCAGTTTCCTTTTCTTAAAAAAAATATACAAATAAAAAGCATGTCTTTGGATTTATCTAATCTAGTTCTTCAGCTTTTAACCGCAATCAATGGTAACATAATATTTTTAAAACATTTTTGTCGCAAAATTGCCGCGTATCGTTGAAATCAGATAACAAAGTTATAAATATATAATAAAGCTTCTCTTGAACTTTACCGTAAAGATTTCGTTGAAATCAACGTCTCGCTGCCATTCCGCTAAACCTTACAGAGAGTTTGTCCTGAATAAACTGACAATAATTCGATCTTGTTTATAAAGGAATCCTAAAGTTCCGAAGGTTAGTGAGACGTATTATTTTCTTTTATTTTAAAAATTGTTTAATTAGACAATTGTAAAAATTTAAACAATGTAAATATTTTTTTTGGTTTAATACAAATATCTAAACAATTATTCATAGAAACAGGATAACATAGCAAATTTATCATTTTTCGTCAATACAACATCTATGTTTCAACTGACCACATAACTGGCAGGTTTGGGATTTAGTTGAAGCTTCCGCTTTGTGCTAAAAATGAGGAGTTATGGTTAAATTTAAATTTAAAATCCATAGATCAATCATCCTGCAAGTAATAATTCCTAGAAAAAGTAAAAATCTATTGGATTGTTAGATCCGACGTTTCGGCAGTGTTTCTACTGGCATCATCAGGGTAGTTCTGATAAAGACTGTGTTTTGCCAGTTCTATAGTTGGCGATGGAAATATATTCACCCTCGGATATAAATTGCGTATGCATTTGTTCTGTATTTTACAGTGTACACAATATCGTACGATCGGTAAATGTAAATATTTTGCACTGTATTTTAAGTATTATTAAACTCCTATAATTTCTGAACGAAGTAGCGCCAAGAGAATTACTATTTGTTGTATAATATTTATTATACAACAAATAGTAATTCTCTTGTGTGCTGATTAATAATTTGAGGATCTCCTTCTATATCGTTTTCAAAATTTTTATGTTATAATTGCTATACACATTTTAGATCTTGCTAATTTAATTTCAAGACCTCCTATAAGCCATAACGGTTATAACTGTTATTTAAATTGCCCAAAAGAGCATTCTATTTGTATTCTAGTGACCATGTCATATGTAGCTTCTGCTACAGTTCTCGGATTTAAAATCGGAGTCAAGAGATAACGCATAGATGCATATCCACTATCTCCAAGTAGAAGTTTTTCAAATTCTCTTTTTATTATACTATTCGTTCGAACCACCTATTAGCTGGACGTTTAAAGAATGAAATCCTTTTCTGTTACCGGCATTTTTAGAACAACATTCGATATTAAATACATTCTAGGTTTTTCCAAAATTCATTGTTTATGAAACTTTAGTATAATTTTCTTAAAATTAGTAGAAGAGAATTTATGTATAACTACATTGTTCATTGTTTGATGATGATAAATAATTTTCAATTTACCATTTAGAAAGCGTAAGCTAGTAATTTTCATTAATTGTTTACATTTTTTTAGGGTCAAAAAGCTCAAGAGCAGGGGTATTTTGCGAAGATTAGAAAATAAATGGGTAGAAACATACAATCCGCCAAAAACTGGTTCAACAACGCTTCCGCAAGTGACAATTTACCATATAATGGGTCTACTTTGTTTATATGGAGTCGCTATTTTAATTGGCATCCTTATTTTATCACTGGAGTTGTTGCACTACAAATATTATGAGAGTCAAAAGTTTCCATTCCATAAATGAATAACTTATTGAAGTGAAGTGTTAAGAATATAGGATTGTACAACAAATAATCCGTATACTAGATGCAAACATATTCGATAAAAAAATTTATCTGAAAGATAATGCACCGACTCAATATTGACTAGTAATTTAAAGGTTTAGGTGTGTTTGGAGCTGTTTTAGTAAGAAGCATTTTGGCTGTTATGAAACTATTAACTACTGTATAATAAATGTGAAGATTATTGTAAAAGCAGTTAGTTGGCAGTAGGACATAGCACGTTTGGCTGTGTATGTATAATTTCACTCAAACAAATCAGCCAAAATCAAAGTATGCACATGAGATTAATGGTTTAAGGGATATAAATTATAACTTGGAATTGTAATTCACTGGTTACTACAAATTGTTAACCTAAATTAAATTTCGAAATGACTACCTAGCTTGCAGCGAGTCACAAGGCCTATTCGCTGAGATTAGACTTCTGCATTGGTTCAGAAATAAAGCAATATAGAAGAAGACGATTTCCTCGTTACATACCTAAGAAAGATAAAAATGCATCAGTGGAATTGGTGAAACCCATCGAACTAATCTACAGTGCACGCGATCACACTTCACTGTTTGCCTGCATTTGGCAATTTTTGAAAAGGCAGTATGCGGTACCGTGCAGATAGAGCTATTAACACTGAAATTGTGCATATTAGGGCAAAAACAATACCAATAATAGAAACAGAGAATGTAAAGAATATTATTATTTCAGATATATTGATATTTAAGTACCTTAATTTTTATTATTTTTTTAATTACATTTTTTTGTTCATTGTTCAGATGATTTTACCTAAACGCATTTGGTTCTTATGATGTTTGAAGACATTAACATTTGTTCTTATTGAATTAATAGTAACATAAAATCATGCTGGGGGATTTTATGTTGCAGCGGTGTAAAACTGAAATAATCCTTCTTATGGCGTTTTGCTAAGTGGTTGCTATAAAAGAGCAAAACGCTTATATTTGGCGCATGAACTAATCCTACTCTATTTGGTAGGAATGTTGTGTAACGGCATATTCTAAACTTACTTATTTCTTAAATTCTTGAGGTTTGAATTGCTTTTTGAACATCTCAAACCTAGCGAAATAACATTGCTTCTGATTTTACTATGTCTCTGGCATTGAATATTGTATGAAATGCTCTTCGTTTTCGCCTGCACTTGTGTTATTATTTTTTTTGTGGGGAATTTGTTTTTTTTTTTATTTGAGAGGCGGTTTAAAAATATTCATACTTACCGTCGGAAGTTTTGAGCCAACTGTGACTCGCTGTCATCCAGGAGGTCATTTCGATATTAGGTTATTTTTTAATTATACGTAAATACCTGTATTAAAAAACTATTAAAATCGCTATCAAGCAATCATTGATTGATATAACTGATTATATTTTATCCTTGAGGTTTTCTTTTTTTTTGAGACAAACCCTTCTCAGTCACTAGTAAACCTATATTGCAGTGTACATAAAGAACAATAATATAGATTAAGTGTTATTGTACAAATTGAAATTTAGTTCAATAAATAATTACGCCCCAAATAAGTTAATGGTTTACTCAAGGTTACAGCCAGTTACTGCGTTGATTTTCAGAATAGTAATTATAGTAATAATGTGTTTTATTGTCATAAAAGAATACAAATTTTGTGGACAAAGCTAAGTAAAGATTACACTAAAAAATACAGGTACAACAGACACGGAATACATAGTATTGAATACACTAAATCGTCAAAGCCGAGGATTGCTCTGCCCGAGAGAGATAAAAACAATTTAAAAAAATAGTAATTTAAATTTAAATTCGAATTTTACCCTCCTCCGAAAAAAATCGCTAACTGCGTAAAGGGGTCGCATTAGGAGGTGTTGTTACCTTCCTGCGAAAATTGACGTAGGTTGGTATTGATCTAAGCTGGATTGGGAGATCGTTGTATAGCTTGATTGCGTTATAAATGATTGAGTTTTTAGTTAACTCTGTATTGGGTACAGGTAGATAAAAATATCGTGATTCAAGCATCTTGTGATGTCACTTGGGTAGATCGGAAAGATATTTACGAATTAGTGAGACGGATTCAAAGATGAATAGCGCAGGGGGAGTTAGAATTTTATGGTTTAAAAAGTAAGGTTGGTAGTGATCTCTGCTCCGAAGTCGAAATATGTGAATTGCCCTTTTTTGCAATTTAAAAATGGTATTAAAATTGTATAAACTACAAGTGCCCCAAAAGGGGAGAGCGTAGCGAAGATGGGATTCAAAAAGGGCAAAGTAAGTGATTCGAGCAGAGAAAGAATTAAGTTCCCTGGTCACAGATCTAATTGCAAAGCACGCAGAAGATAATTTTTTGGTGAGGTAGTCGATATGGAGAGATCATCATCAACGATAAGACCTAGGAATCTAACGGATGGAACGATATTGACAGTTTCATTTTCGAAGACACATGGTTGCAGCAGCGCACCTTTATAAGGTAGAATCACGGTTTTTTATTGTTATAGCATAGACAGTTGGAATTGCGCCACTTTTTGATGATGGTTAAGTCCCTAGATATAACTGATTGCAGGTCTACTCTGTTTGGGCTGCTCCAAGTAATGCTGGTGTCGTCTGCGAAGAGACATAATTGCCCGCTGATCTTTAAATTGGTGATGTCATTGATGAAAAGAAGGAAAAGTATTGGACGAAGCACTGAGCCTTGAGGAACGCCAGAGTCAATTCCCATACACGATGAGGAAGAACTATTTGCTTTCACGATCTGTTTCCTATTGAAAAGGTGCGATTTGAACCATTCCAGAGAAATATTACTTGTAATATTTCAGTTAACTATAGAAACCTAATAGTTGTTTATTAGCTAATCCCAAGCGGTAGAATAATGTTAGTTCGCTGTAACTGCGGTATCTCAGGAGGTGATGCTGTCCAATGTGAAGGGAAATAGGTATAAGAGTACATGGAGTGATGTGCTGAGATGGAAAACCTGGGAACTACTATATCAGATCGTTTAGATGTTATTTCTGTCAGGAGATAGGATGCAAGGCAAGATTTGGTTCTACGAAGGAAATGAGTTGTAGTCAAACTATCCAGTGCAGTTAGAAAAACAAATTTTCTACATATGAAAGCAGAGGTCACACTAGAGAATTGGTGTGGTAACGTGTGATAACATAGTTCACACAGAGATTTGGTGTGGTAACAAAGTTCACACAAAATGGGATGTGAAAATTGTATAAAATCTACTATTTTGAGAACAGGATAGCTATATAAGTATGCACATACTGATTTTAGTGATTTTGTAGATTTCAGTGGTAAAATACTCAAACATGCAGATTATTATACGTCTGCCTAGGACGCCAGTTCGTTAGGAAGGCCGAGCGTAAAGGAATGATGTGGTGACGATGATGACCTGATCCAGCATGCATTAATTTTTCCATGTTGGTATGATTGTAGGATACTCAAGCAGCCGGATTAATCAGTCGAAGACGCCGGTTCGTCAGGAAGACCAAATGAGAGAGAAGAATGCGATGCCACAAGATTAAACGAACATAGCGTAGAATAAATCATGCGTTTATTTTAATATTTTGGTTGCTATGGTTAAATCATTATTAAGCCATTAATAAAGACATTAGCACCGTGTGTATAATTTTACTTGTAATACAGGTTTAAGAATATAAATGGAACACTTACATATTTAGGTATATTCGGATTCTGGGCAATTTTCTGAGTTTCGAACTTTTGACTTTTAGTTCTTGTTTCTTTGATTAACGAAAATTTGAATTTTTATCTCTCAATCCAAGATGCCGCGAATACGCTGAATATTTTCCTATTTGTCAACATAACACCAAGAAATTATAAATGTTAAACACTCTTTTGTTTTATACCATTACTAAGCCGCAACAAAATACACTTCGACATGTTTAAAAATATTCATACATTTTCTCATAGAAAATGTTTTTTTTAATGAAATCTCATGGGTCGTCTATATTAATCTAAAATATTCTTTTATCAGTTCCAATAATACCATCTCCTTGGTATTCGAATTAAAAGTTACTGTAGATTATAAATGCAGGATATATCCAAAAAGCTAAAAAAATATCTTTTGAAAGCCTAGTGTAGAGTTGGTATTTCGACATCAATAGTTGCAACTTTTATATTTGTATATTTTTATAATTTTATAATATTTAGTAAATATTAGTGCTGTAAGTATTCAGTAAAATTGGGATTCTGATATCCAAATCTGGAACTGGATCTCCAGTTATTGCCGATGAACAATAAATAAAAATTGTATATTAAGTATTGCGAAACATACGTAAGCAAACATGTATTATTTATAACAATTACGGATAAAAATAAAATCCTTCGTTATTCAAAATCGCATTAAGAATACATTTTACATTAAAATATTCTATACCTATGTAATATTTCACAAACAAAACCAGCGCTACTGTAATGCATCATTCATGTAACCAACATAGACGTCTTACCTGAGAACAATTCCAGAAACTTCTCCACGCCGTAGTTATTAGGGAATCGATAAAGTGGATCCTTAAGTGCATCCATAGTATGAACTTTAATACGCTTCACCATGAATGTAATATTGTCTGGTTTACCGTCTTGATTAAAATCTGAGGAAAAAAGGAAAACGATAACATTTTATATAAAAGCGAATGCAGAAGTGGTTCATGCTGAATAGTATGCAAATCTTTGTGAAATGTTATATAATCATATATGTTTACTTTGCGTATTTTTTTATATAAATAAACAAAAATAATTATAGGTTCTGTTCTTTACTATTTTTATATGCATACTTGTAGTGTAAACACATTTTTTTAGTCTGTGGGGAATAAAAAAAAATTCAAAATGAATATCTATTTGTCAAAAAAATAATTGCACTAAATTATGTTATATTCGTAATGCTAAAGTTAATGCAAATTTATAAATGGATACTATCAATCGTTTGGCTTACAATATTAACTTTTCTCAACTTGAAATGATAATGGAAAATTTATGTAAATGATATTTTAAAATTGTGATGAATTATTGTTGGACTATTATGTTATAGGAGTGGATGATTATAGATTTCTATTAAGAAACAATACGGAATACATAATTTGCTTATATATTCTGATAAATCAATTTCCTTTTACACGTTAAAAACATGCACCTTCAGAATACAATAAATCCATTATTTTCCCATATTTCCCATCAATGCTGTCTTGTTGTGAGATTAAAATATCGTATAATATATATAAGAACGCTTGTTTCCGCTATTTCTGCCCGCTACCGACCTTCAAAAATAAGCAAAAAAAAAAACACCTTTTGGTATATTCTCATTTCCCATTAAGAATGTTATTGGAACATTCATAGAATATTCATGCACAAACATAAAAATGTTCATAGAATGAAGAATTTGCTCTGCACGTAATGTGCATAGAACATTCTAAGAATATACTAGGGGCTTGTGGGCACATCCTTAAAATATTCTAAAACATTCTTGCGTACCTACGTTCTTAAAATGTTCCAGGAACCAGTGTCAGTCCAATGTCAGTCCAAATTAACCAAATCTATTGCATTTTGATAAACTCAACTCAGGTTTAACCCTGTGTCAAAGTGAATTTTTTGATCATAATTTTTCGTGAATAACAATTGAAACAATAATAAAAATGCATATCTTATATTTTTGAAAAAGCTACAACTCACATTTTATCTGGCAGACTGATATTGTTACCTAGTTTCTTTTCTACGCCTATGAGACCAGAAGCACAAGTGGTAGGTAAACTATTTTTGCCGCACTTCCGGCAATATTTAAGGGCTTGTACAAAAGTATTTCCGAAAGCGCTTCTAGCAGAATATTTGCTTGTACAATCTATCAGTTAAGATATTTTAAAGGGCGTTATTAACGTGTTAGTTATTTCTACCTGTTATCTGTGCGATTTTATTTGAAATATAGATATCTAGACAAATATCGCAATATTATACTTATGCTAGCTTATGTAAAAAAGTATATTTTAAGGGTTTAAATTTTAAGCGAGTATCTGGGGAGATTACGAAATGCAAGCTTCAGCACCTTTATGAAGAACCCAAAAAAAACGCGTTGTTAACGTTCCGATAACAATTAATAACTTGTTGAGTATATGTTAACAATAAATCAAAACAAAAGTGTTGCAATATTTAATAACGTAGAAGTTTACTAAAGATCATCTGGAATTATTTTCTGTTCGCTCAGGTAAATTAGCATTTAAATTATATTGTAATCGGTAAAGTTAAAATTATAGGATTCATAATGGTTGGAACAACGCTCTCTCGGGATTACAATTTTCAAGAGCATATGCAACATTGTCACTGCTGCATGACAGTATTGCGAATTGTAGAATATTGGGTTCAACCTCACTACTATATATTTCTAGCAAAACCCAATATAGATGCATTAGACA
This sequence comes from Protaetia brevitarsis, assembly GCA_004143645.1. Lineage (NCBI taxonomy): Eukaryota > Metazoa > Arthropoda > Insecta > Coleoptera > Scarabaeidae > Protaetia > Protaetia brevitarsis. The sequence goes on from RXPK01000186.1 coordinate 2,909,573, forward strand.
TCACAGATATCAGAAAGCATAATATACCTAGATTGTAATTAAGTATCTGAATGAATGTTCAGTGTTCAGAATTACGTCATACCTGAAAATCATCATAAAATTCATTTACATGAATCAATTTTATGAAAATGCTACATATATCACAAGGCACGTGATAAATATGTTAAAAAAGGTCCCTCTTTATGAAGATTGTATCAATCTTTTAATTTGTGAAGAGCCTGATGATATTTATTATCTTAGTAGAAGTTTGGGTCAGCTTAATTTCATTTATTCTTCGATTTATATACTTAAAAACATTATAAAAATGTTTTATGTATTTATAGGTATCTTTGAAAAGATTTGAGATTTAAATATATACCACGAAACGGAAAAATATATTAGGTATACTTATTCTGAACTTCAACAAGAAGCAACTTTCATCAATCATCATAAACACCCTATTTATCCCTAATACCATTTCATTGGTGTTTTTCATTTTTTGTTGTATTATTAAATTGAAATTGTTATTTTTGGCTTTCAACATTGGATTAATTAAAGTTAAAAATGTGTGCGAAGTTGCGGGCATCTGCTGGTATTAAATAATACTGCATTGGGTAAAATAGATTCTAAATTGTCTAAATTATGCCCCTCCGCTGTGCATACGTAGATTTTACATTTACTATGAACAATTACACTAAATGTACATACAACTGTATCAGATTTATAAATGTAATCTTGACAAAGATATTATTTTTTTTTTTTGCCAATAACAGAATTACCATTGCTCACATTACTTCAGCAAATTGCTCATACAAAAGCATGAAAAAGTTTATTAATCAATACTCACGCAACTCGGTAAAGTTTTATAGAGGGGACGCGGATGTGCGTACGATGTCTCAGTGGAGAAGGGTACAATATAGTATATCATCATCTGATGGTGTTCCTTAAGTGAAACTTTTTACATAACTCAAACTTTAACTCATAATTACGAGAAAATATTTGAGAGTTCGCAAATTAGATAAGGTGGAGAATTATATTTTATAATTGTTTCCAACAAAGAACAATTGCTACAACTTTTAACAGACAAGGACAGGAGGTTATTTTCTGCATTAGTTATGGCCGATTAACTAAGCTTGTCAACTTTGAGTCTGTTGAATCCATAGTTATAAATGTCATAAAACTTTAGAAGTAAAATATTGTTACTGTAAGTACTGCATTTCTTGTCCTGTTTCAATTTTCCAAAATATCGCATCATCAAATAGCCAACGATTGATTTAGCACTTTCAGCCTCATTTTTAAGAGTAAAATTTCGGGTTACTTTTGGTAAATCATCATCAGGGTTGAAAGTGTTAACAATAAAGTACATTAGCATTATATTTTTAAATATTTGCATCAGAAGGGTTTGTTTAACAATCGAGTAGAAGATATGAGTCTCAACTCTGAATAATTGTTTAAAATGCACTTATACCTTATACCTAGTACTGACTATATTGCAAGAAGGTTGTCAGTATATAGTTTTTCAGGTCTCTTCATAACTTGTTTAAATGGCAATGAATTGATAAACAAGTTGAAAGAACTAGTTGATTAATATGTATATGTATAATTTTATATTTATTGATTTTTATGTCTTATTTATATTTTATCTGACAATTGTAGTTATATTGTAAATTTGACAGCTTTCCGTAGTGGTATTATTACGAAATATACTTATATATTATATTATTATATTATACAGAACCAGCAAATAACACGAGTAATTATCATTTATTTATTGTGATATAGTAGTAAATCACGTGTAAATCAAATACGTGATTACTAATAATAGGAAAACCAGTATCGAACTTTAATATCAATCGGATTTTCCGATCATGCAAAAGAAAAAGTTTCAACCTTTACTTCCCGTTTTCTCGAAAACGGTTAATGCTATCGAATTTTGACTTTCTTACTCCTTATTAAGCATTACTAGTATTTTAATTTGACCTTTTTTCCAAACAATAATCTCGATCTCTTTTTTATCCTTTTCCCCTAATTTCCTATAGTATTTGAAAAACAGCAAATTTGGGTCCTGTAGATTTAATAGTTGAGAAAAAATATGAAAATAAAAACAGAACTTTTCTGAACAACAACTAAACAGATTTTACTATCGGTTAATAGTAAGCATATAATCGGTTTACCTGCGTGACTGTTTAATCGCCAGGACCGGTTAATGACTATAAGTACTATAACCGGTTAGTTGATCATTATTTTTATAATTTATAACCTCCTTTCGGTCGGTAGCGCGCCCTCAAAGCTCCTTCACAAATTCTTTAAAATTGGGAAACGTATTAATGTACATATTCTTGTAAAAATCACACGAATCGTGCAATTAAAGAACAATTTAAAATTAAATAAGCATATTTCTTTATTTAAATACCTAATAATCTCAGTTTCTTTATACAGGACCTTTCAGTACACCACCACAGTATTACACACATTATTATGCACGTATGTTGTCTAATATATCAAATATTTCTTCTTCGGAAGACGATGATTCATTCGTATACTACATTCATGCAGAAAACAGAAAAAAACCTCTAATTCCTAGGTGAAAATGTCAAGTTTCAAGTTGGCTAGCTATCTAATCGCATGACTTTTAACAAATGGTTACGTTTATATTACTCAACTTTTACGTAGCGCTTTATAAGTGCTAATAAATGATGAACTAATCGCTTGATTACACAATATTTTTATTTATGTTGCCGGGCATTAATATGTTTAACCTTATTCCATATTTTTATATATTTTTAAATATTCGTATTGTTCTACTTTTGCATACTTTTAACTTCTGTGATATTACTAGTAGTATCTTCACTCCAGTTCTTAAGCCGGGTCACATAATGCCAAAAATAGTTGAGCGGCTTACAGCGGCGCAGACCGTTTAGCAATGGCTTCAATATATCCACGCATAGCTCGGTAATGTTCGGCATTCAGTGAAATATGACATTTAATCACGTAATGTTCTCCGAGAAGAATTAACGCGATATAGAACCTCAGAGTAAATGAACGATTTGTTAATGGATGATTTGGACCAAACTGAATCTACAACAATATAAAGCTGGAACTGGGTTCAAAAGCTTTTTCCAAAAACATGCAATTTGTTCTTCTAAGTTTGATTAGGTTCGATCAAAATCGATTTCGGTCGTGAGGGTTTTTTTAATGGAAAAGGTAGGTTTAGAAAATATGGAATTACGGAACAATATTTTAAAAGCTTTAAGGTGTTTTTAAGACTCGGTTTTCTAGAAAGAAAAAAAAAATACGATAAATAAACACACACGGAAACGCTTAAATTGTAGAAATTCAACGAGAGTGCTGCTAGATTATGACAAGATAGCAAAAAAAGCTGCATTTGGATATATGAATTAATAGTTGTGAATAAATTTGGACTTTAACATTTTACTATTTACCACAGATGTACTGTGAGATTCAAAATGATTGTCGTAATAAAAAAAGCTGTTTTCGGCAAAATTTATCTATACTTATTACTGTTTTAATAAGTGAAGTTAGCTACATACAAATTTCATACAACAAATCAATTTTCTTGACATTTAGTGACATTGGCGTTCGTGTTGTAATTTTCCTTCGTTTATTTATCTTATAACTGTTCTCAAACCGTTTATATTTACATTTAATATCACCAACAATAGGATAGTAACACTGACTCAGTTCAAACCTTCATTATAAACACGCGGCATATACCTACACCCTGTTACTATCTATAGGAGCGGAATTAACAATCTTTTTGAATCTCACCGTATTTGATTGATTTTGATGTGGTCAGCAATGACGTCATCTGACCGGCCTTGACGGATTTCAGATTCAAATCGAGCATACCGCGTTGCATATGGTGGATCTAAGCATATGCATTCCCAGACGCCTCATCAGTATACGTAGTTGACGTAGTTACTGCTTATGTGGTTTAACTTGTACGTAAATAAAGACGTCTTGTTTAAAATTTAGCATTTTTTTAACTTTAATACTCCTTTATTTTTCATTTTAAAATGGCTTCTAAATTTCTCTGCATTAAACTCTTTGTGTCGGTATTATTTCGATTAGCAATAAACGAGGTAATAAATTACTGCAAACTGAGCTGAACTGATTCAAAACTTTGTAAAATTAATAAAATGGGTAGGGAGGAGTAGGCCCGAGATTGGTCCCACCACTCAATACTGTCACGAGTCGCCACTGCTGCCAGTGAATGTACCAGTTACTTTGCGACCCCCGTCACCCAGAAATTCATATCGTTCATTAAGTCCAAGATTTCCAAGGAATCAACTTCAGAAATTATCCCAAATGCGTGAGATGTCATTGTTATAACAAAAGTATTCACTTTTTTATAAGCTTTTTTTAAAAGGAAAAAACGGGAAAAAAAACTTGAATCGCAATACTTCAAAGATAGCCAGCGCTCCCTGGACGTGTGTAGAACGTGCCTACAGGGCTTTTGCGGCTTTATTTTCTGGATTTCATTTCAAACCTGGTAATTGTGAACCGGGAAAGAGTTTCAAAGTAAAAACATATCATCTGCGACAAAAATAAACGTTTTTTACGTTTTGTTTCAGTAGATATATACACCCCTGTCCGATTCTGTTTTGGCAACAAACATTCACAAAAATGCAAATACAGTTCGTATCTACGACGGAAAAGAGAACAATGTCCTGCGAATTGAAATACCTTGTTCCACTGTTAATTGATCCTTGCCAAGTTTTAAATATATTTATTACACTTCTTTGACACCCAGATTTATTTTGTTGCATCTGAACCAACAAATACGTAGGTAGCTGTACCGGCGCTGCAAACACTGTGATGCTAGTAGAGAAGATCGTCCGTTTCGGTTAATTCATGCACCCACATCCCACAACAGCTTTCGCCAATTATATACAAGCGGTATCGGCCGGGCATGAGTTGTTTTTACCCCCGCGCCCGTAGAGCGACTTAAGGTGTCTGTCTCTCAGTATTTGCCAAGGAGTACGAGAAATCACGAAAACTCTACCCTCAAAACAGGCCGTCGCGTCCGAATCAACGACCCGACTTGACGACTGATAGCCAAGCCTGCAAGCTAGATCATTCGCCGCGCCTAGGTTTTAGAAGAAGGATCTTTTTGGGATATTTGAGGAAATCACTGAATAAAAAGAAACTGTTGAATAAAAAGAAAATTCGAGAAATAAAAAGACAAAGCAGCATTCAAGTTATTAAAATTACAAGCATGTTTATTTAAATATCGCCATTTATCATTTATCTTTCTATTATGAAAGATATTTGAAGGTGCAGAATATTAAAAAGTTATGATACCTTTGGTAAACAAGTAGATCTGCAAGTAATTGACCTTCATCGCAACATGTCAAAAACATAGTATGTGAAATTAAAGATTAAGAATTTAATTGGCAAAAAAACGGTCTTCAGATGCGCCCTGCCGCCACGTGGTCGGTTGAAAATTTTATTGTTTACTAAATAGTAGATAGATCTATGAATCGATAAAATTATTGCGACAGTATTATTTTTCTTTCAAAATAGTAGAATTTATAAATGATGAAATTGTTTAAACGATATTTCTTGCTTTTTTAACTTAGATCATTGCATTTTTGCGCGTGCCTTTTACAGCTCACATTAAAAAAACTTTAAAACGAAGCGATCCGTTCGAGTTGCTTGCTCAGTTTGGAGAGAGGACATCCATCTTCCGACTTGCACCATCCAGATCCATACGTACCCTCCTCGACTTAAGGTCGGTATTTGCGGAAAACCGCCTCAAAATTTAAACGACATATTGATAGCCATTATTGGAGTGGTCAGATGTGTCTTACATGTCTTACATGGGCCGCACTCGCCCCGCGCCATGCAGAACGTTTAGCCATAGTATATTTTCAAGACAGTAAAATCACCCGCACCGATTAGTGTATCTAGTATCTAGCATGGTATACGTATATTAGGTATGTTCACGCGCAGGCAATGATGACGCGCGATGGGAGCACGCACATAAATAAATATACTGGGAGTATCCGTAAAGTAGAATGAAGTTTAAGAAAAACTTTAAACATTTAGATAGTTAACATTCATTAAATACTTTAACATTTAATATGAGAGTTTATTTCCAAATTTAAATGTGTGAATTACTTTCGTACGTATTGTGAAAGCTATTCACATAGCTAGTCAGACAGTTCGAAATGTTTCGGTTTTGTGTTGTAAGGAAAGCGTACATTTTTACAATTAAAGAAAGAACAGTTATTTAATCAAATAAAATCAAAAATTATAAAAGTGGTGATTTTTGCATCCTTTCACCGGACAAGCAGGCATATTATACAATTTAGCGAGAATAAATATGTATAACGACCATTTAACCTCTCACCTCAAAACTAAGTATTTGTACGTCGTAGATACAAAATAAAATAAAACTTCATTCAGAAACTATATTTAAAATAAAAATCGTCAACAAAACAATAAAAACAATGAAAAGAAACGTTTATAATATTACACACTTAATCAAAAATACACTGTAGACGCTTCGAAAATTTTAAAATGTTTGCCTGATGACGCGCGATGGTGATGCGCAGAAAAGTCTTATTTCGTACCTCTTCTGAGCATACATAATATACTTATAGAATGGTATCTAGTATCGTATCAGTGTTAGTCGAGTCTTGATGCGAGATAGTACAATCCTCCGTTAACGTCTTACACATTGTAAATGTAATACAATATCGTACGTAAAAAAAAAATCCAGAAAACGACCATTGTTTCATAATGTACAAAAGTATATTGGTGAATTCCAGGATTTACATTATGGTGGTGCCAAAATAGTTTGTATGGTGTGCGATAAACAGTGATTGTGCTGGCACACTGCACAGTGATGGTGCATCTGATCCGTTATCTATCTATAAAGTTTATTTTAATTATGCGTGTGTTACATCCGTAGATGTTGAATGGTCTTTTTCAAAATATAAGCATGTTTTATCATCGCGACGAAAGCGATTTAGTGAGAAAAATCTTGAAACACTTAATGCTACAAACTTTTCAGCAATCCTATACCATTTCTGCTACTTAAATAAGGTAAATAATAATTTATAGTTAAATAAATAAATAATTTTGCTCTTTCCCGACGCTGTGCTGTATACTTGTGTTAAACGTTAATGTCACATATATGAAACTTAGTACTGCCCTGGACGCACAGACAAAAGTTGACCACTCTAGCCATTATATAGATTATTAAACATTATAAACCATAGGAAATTTTGAATGCTATAATGCAATATGTATTTTTTACTATTCTTTAATCCTTTTTGCCTTAAAACTATGGCAACCAATCCGGTATAAGGATCAGACTTGAAACAAAACTTGGGGAACTACTGTTAGCATTAAACGGTGAGCAAAAGGAAGTGGAAAAAATATTCTTAGTTTAATATAATCTTATAGGAGAAAAAGATTGGTGTCACATACATCCGGGATAATTACTTGCTTCGGCATCATGAACATGTCACGTGGCGCTATACCACATCGGACGTACGTTTCGATAGCAAAGCTTTCATCATCATCAGCAATAACACTAAACGTTCAGTGTTACTGTTCATGATGACAGTTTTGCTGTCGAAAGGTGCGTCCAGTGTAGTGATATTTGTGGTAACGCGTGTTAAAGTGAGTAGTGTTATCATGCCACAGTTGTGAGTATTTTTGTCGTGTAACTTAACGAACCATAGCAATCTGCCAACAGTAGAAGTCGCAGAGACTCATTATGTATATTTCTTCTTGATTTTTGGTCCAACTATACACAACAAAATTTAAACTCACAACTTTTCACCCGAAAAAATTTTCGAACCCACATCCAGAAATATATTTCACATTCAATTCATGGAAATCATCCATTAATAAATAGTTCATTAAACCCGTAGTTGCATATCGTGAAGTGTTTGAAAGTCCCAAAACCCCAAATGTTTAGGCTTTGTCAAACCCTTTAAAAAATTAATGAAGTTTTCATCTTATACTCTCATACATACTTCTTCGCTTATAAAATATCTCTAAGAAAATTTATGAAGTTAGTACTCATTACTGAATTATTATTATATTCGTAAACAAGTGCTGATTTGTTTTGAAAATCATAAACGTTGCTTTAAAAATAAATCTCTTTAAAGAAAGGTAATTTACTAGATTAAAATTAGTAGGGGCAACAAAAAAACCTTACCCGTTAATCTGTAAATAGAATTAACTCTTTGCACATGCCTAGTCATGACTTCTATACATGCTTCTTCGGTACCATACTTTTGGTAAAAATGATGGTCTGCCTGCAGGTATAACATGCACGTTGTCTTCTTAGGATCAATAGTTGCCCTTTTGTTCACATTTCGCCCAAAAACCAAACTGGATGCGTCCGTAAAAGTTCTATTAGAGAGATCCATTTCGATTTCATCAATTGGTTGGTCAAACGGTGGATTCGGAGGAAATTTACTTCTAGGATAATTTTCATCGTCGTAAGGGTGTTTCGCTTCACCTTCGAGCAACCATCTTTTTGTTCTAGTTTTAGGATAGCTGTGGAACTTCTTAATTTCATTTAAATAAAGTTGATGTGAAGCACACGTGGCAGTCTTTAAAATATTCTGGACGTCGGAACTTTTATATATAATCGAATGAAAAGGCGGGGATATTTTTCGTAGTATTTGCCGCTAAGTAAACGGCTGATTGGTTCGATAAAGAAATCTTCAGCAGCAGTGGAGACAGTTCCATCAAATAAACCGTCTTTAGTGATGATACCGTGCACAAACGCTGTATCGTCATCTGTAAAAATAAAGATGTGATAAAAAGGTATAGTGAATGGAAAATTAGTGCTGTTTGCGATTAAAGATTCTTTGTTATAATAATACTTTAAGGCACTCATAATCTCCGAAGATCTCGAAGATGCTCTGTATAAGAATACACGGCCTTCTGACAAAACGCCCTGTGATATGTCTTCTTTTGTTACAAATGAAACTAAATCGCAATGACAACATGCACCTCTTCATCTTTCATCTATCATTATTTCCTATATTCGTTTGTTCAGAATTCTATATATATGCTTCTATTGTGAAATGTGCCAAATATGAATTAATTTACATGCATGTACGTGATCAGAAATAGAATAATAATAAAAGAAAGGCAGTTTGCTAAGTGGCTGAACATACATATTTTAAAATGCTGTAAATATACACTAGATCAGTATTCATTTGGCGTAATGCTTTGCGGACATCAATATTAATATTGAGTGACGTGACGGATAACTATAAGTCCGGATATCTGGTAAAAAATATTTAAATTACATATTTTATTCATATCTATTTTCATTAACTACATCAGTTAAACCTGCCACAATGACTTTATTCCACGCCAATATTTAGAATGATTAATCATGTAACGTTTTTTTTTTTTTAGTTTAAATTTGAAAAATCATTTGGTATTACGTATACACATAATAAAAATCCATGGAATTGCGATACCTATATAATTATTAGGGCGAACCAAAACATATTTTTTAATGGGAGAGCGGCAAACAAAATATAAATACAATACTGATATTTTCTGAATGTTTTTTAAAAAACCGCTACATAGTACTATAGTAATAAGTTACTATAAACCGCGAAAAATCGTTATCGCACAAGTGTGCATCAAAGCAAAATAAACATCTCGTATTCAACCGGCAAGAAACTGAAATTTGCGGCAAACCACCATTGGCGTAACTGCTGTAGAATACAACATGCTATATTATTCAGAATATACATATGTAGGAAATTTTATTCAATATTAAATATTCGTATGTATGTGCTTTTTTTGTATGTATGTGTTCGTGTTACTTTTGTGATCTTTGAAATGTAACTCAACATTGACATATCTTTTCTAAATTATGATGTGATCAAAGCTACATCTATTAGGTTGTAGGATATTTTTAAACACCGAAAAAGATCTTTCACATCACAACTTCCACATTCCCCATACTCTGCAATCCATGTATTCATCTTTGAATAATTTTGGAATATAGAACTTGAAGCCATTTTTGAAACAAACAAGATTATCAAACGAACTAAAGGAAAGAATTCAGAAACTTTCCAACGTAAAGGAAACTATGGGGTAATACAAAGAAGAAAATAAATACCTAATCTAAGTAAATATACAAATAGAATTACTTTATGTAATATTCTCTCTCTCCAAATTAAAATCGAATCTAAGGCCCTATGAAATTTTGATTATTATGCAACCGAAAATAGAGTATACTTAAATATTGATTAAAAATGATTGGGGGAACAATTCTGAATTACATATCGCTCGGTATAGAGCACTTGTAGTATCGGTTGCATAGGCAATGGAAGATTTGTGGAACTTAGATTTGCATTTAACTTGAGAAAGATTTTACATGCACTAAACTAAACAGAGAAACCCAAAATACCAACCATATAAACTAAATTAAACAAAAAGCTTCGAAGCTTTTACCAACCAAAAAAAAAATGTTGGAAGCCAACAATATTCTTCATATAATCTGTTATTATTATATATTATTTCTTCTATATATAATATATTCATGCATAGGTATATATGTATTGCTCTGTTTTTCAGAACAAAATTCCCGGGATTTCAAAATTTTATTTTCTTTCAAAAGTTCAGTAAATAGTTATTATAATTATTAAAATTTATGTTTTCAATTAGTTTATTAATTTACTTATCTGTATACAATCTTTTTTCTTTTTCTTCTTTCAATAAAATTAAATAAAATAATATAGTAGTTTCAATTCACCCAGCGACCTCTCTGATAAGTGAAAGAATACAGTGCATGCAATCCTACCTGCTAGGTAGCACGGGACACTTCTAGGAACATCAAATCGCCTGTCAAAATCGTACTCCGGACGCTTACTAACGAAGACAGTTTTTTCTTACCTAAAGGGCGCGCCCCCAAAGCCCCTTCTCGGAGTATTAAAATTTGAAAAACAGTAATTATTTATCGAAAGTCGGTGTAAACATTAAGGTACAATAAAAGAAGTTTTAAAAAAAAAACAAGCTTAAATCTTCATTTAGTTACCAAAATGCTATGTTTTATCATCTTAGAGACTCTGTGATCACAAGCTACGTATGTTGGAATCAGTAAATACTACATAAAACAAATTATTTAATATAAAAAGACGTATTCGAACTTTCCTGACATTTTAAATGACGATGAGGTTATGGAAATGTCAAATTGACATTTAATTAATTTAAAATACGGAGCCAACTACCCGTAAATAGCAAAAACTAAATTTAATAGAAAACTATTATCTGGATTATCGATATTGTTAAGGAAAAAACTATTTTATCAACAGACAACTCAGTTGACAGAGTTGACAGGCCCTTTCTCGGTCATAGCAATCTGGTCGGATTCTTCGTAGGAAATTTTATAGAAAATTCTTAACAATTTTACAGCTATTAGCAAGGATTTAATTATTAAGGAATTATATCGAATACTTTTTAGGAAAACATCTTTGTGAACTCGAAAAGTTATAAAGAAATTCAATATCAACGTCTCCTCTTGCAACAGAAAGAATGAGGATTCAAAATACAATTACCAGTAAACAGTCGCGAATTTACGCTATCAGGGAAGCCAACATTAAATTGAATTGATACCGCTAACCGACATTAAGATACCGATATTTTTCTCTATTGAGGAGAATACGGCAAAAGTTAAACAAATAGACATCCCGAGAAATGAAAAATCTCTCGAGCAAATTAATACTAACATAAAATATACCACGTATGCTTGAATTAACATAGAAAATAAAGTTTTACTAACGCAATACGTAGCACCTATTGCTAAAATGTTAATATAATTTTAATAGTCAATTCTTAACAAATCAAAATTCGCCTGTAAAGTATGCAACCGAACACACGCTTCACTTTTCATTACTTCTCATTTAGATTTGAAACCTGTTCTAAATGACTCTAAATTAGATTCCCCCTTTGATTCCATAACAGTATGTCATAACAGAAAAAATCGGAACATTTTGACTTAAGCAATTACAAATGTGCTACTAGGGTTTAGCGAGTACAATAGATCACTTTGCCATTAAAATAAAAAAGACATGCCTACTGTCGATAGACACTTCTAATATATTCTACGTAACGTATCAAACACCACACAGATGCTTACTGCCCTGCGACACCTGATGTTTATACATATGTATGTATGTATAAAAAACCTGACGTCCCCCTAACGCACTGGTATTGAAAAATATGGTATCGCCGCTTAAAATATAAAATACTTCGTCCTAATAATAATGGATGTGCTTGTCGATACGTAAATTATATTAATTGCTTCATAGACTAGGTAAGAATACAAAAATGATAATCGCATTCTCATGATCAATAGTTCAGATCAGATACTTTTGGAGAAAAATATTGCTATTGTACGACCTTGTTATTGTTTCTCCAGAATCTAAATTTTCTGAGGTATTGTAAATATTGCTATTAATTCATTCATAGACTGAAAAACATCAAGTTACTTTGGATTTCTTCCAAAACATTTTTGAATAGTACAGGGTTAAACCCTTGCAGGCTCCATGAGCTGCAAATGCAGTCGATTTTTCCAATTGAATGTATAAAACGAATTTTTAATAAGAATTGAAGTTGCGGTTCAGGTTGTTAAGGTAATAATACTTAATAGCATCTTAATAACATGAACTGCGATGATGGTTATCTTCTACACAACACCTGGAAGTCTCTCCTGCTTTCTAAACAACCCAATCATAACGCTTCTCTGAACTGTAAGTGTTACAATCCACTTGTCGTTATATAAATCTGTGTTAGTTTTCAGTTTCAGGTCAAGAGCAACATCAGTAGTAGTCCTAAAGATGTTCCTTGCGATTGAGAAGAAAACGTCGGCCAGAAGCGGTTCCAACTCGCAATAATAGTAATTATTTAATATGTAATTGAATACCCAACTGAAGCAAATTTTCAATTAGTATGTGATTACGACCTATTCTACAAAAATCTGCAACTAATTTCGTCTACTCAACCAAAGTTATGAATATTTTCCTTTTTTTTAAGGGATAATTTGCTTAGCTTGGTTTGGAGAAGAAGGTGTGCACTTATTGTATCTTTTGAGAATCTTTTCCTATATGGTGGTACATATAAAAAATAAAATCTCTTTGAATGCTCTTACAAGCAATCTTGTGTTATGATTATGATTATATACTTAATTGTACAATTTATTTTTTAAATGTCAGTCGTTTAATTGTTTTCAACTTCTATTTAGTAGTATTTTGCTCTGGTAGTTCATGTCTTCTTGTGACTTCCCTTCTTGATCTTTGTGCGTTGCAGCGCACGGCAGCTGTAGATTTTTATAGTATAAGACGTGTTTAACCTTGTAAGTCAGTTCCCTACAGATGCCGTAGAAGTAATGTAAATTTAATTTTCATTGCTGCCATTTTGGTATTACATTTTTATTTAAAGATTTGTTTCGTTAATTCTGATTTATATCATCCATCAAGGGACTTAGTAATAATTGTTATTATATTGTTGTGTGCACAAATTAGATATAAGATCAGTTATTATATTTGTTCTGGAAGGTATTTTAAGTTTAAAGAGTTTTATTTTTCCGTTTTCTAGTTTGCTGATTTGTTTTTTTAATAATTAATCACCACGGTTTGGGTGATTAGAAGCATTGTGCTTGTATTTATATTTCAATTTTGTAAATTTACTTGAATTGTCCACGTTTAATTTAGTTTGGTTAATTTTTGAAACCACGTGGATTTTTGTGAAAAAGGATTATCTCCTTGAACAAATTTCTCTTTTGTTTCTTAAAGGATTTTGCATTGTCCTTTTTAAATGTAGATTCATGCAATTTTTTATTTCGGCCAGAGTCTTAAGCTCATGGTTTTTTTTATCCTGCAAATTTGTAACTAGATGTTTTTTTTTTATATAATAAAATTTCTGATTGTTAACGTCATTCAAAATTTCTGTTCTTTTATTTTTGATTAAACCTTTTCAATTTTTTGAGTAATTAAAGAAAGTCAGATTTCTTTTACCCACAATTTACTTTTCATGATTAAATTCAAGTTTTAATTGCGAGGGTAACCCTGAGTTTAATTGTTCTTTTGCGCCCTTTTATTTTTATCCGCTGAGCTAGTAAATTTAATTTTCATTTTTATAAATTCATTTTGCATTTTCTTTGGTACTTTCAGTACACAGCAATACGTAGTGGTTTTTCCCATCTAAAAGAAATATTACAGCGAAAATGCATGCTAAAACTGAAAGTCATATTGAAAAATATCGAGTACAAGCATCCAATTGGTGATAAAAGTGAAATGGAGTTTTTTTTGTAATTACATTAATTAGAACGCGTGATACTACTATTTTATTTATTTTCAAGGGAATGGAATTCGTTTTTATTTTTATTTTATATTGATTTAATAAATATATGTTTCGACAAACCTCATTTCGGCCTTAGATCAAATTGAACTCCTTCTTTTGGTTTTTATTTCGCTAGTTAACAAAACCAACAATCAGCGACCTCTTCACAGATTAATCTTGTGTAAAATTTGAAAATGTTTTCTCAAAATTATTATAGTTTTATCCTCTAATCTCATGCGTTCAATGCGCTGTGCGACGCAGCATGTATTTTATGAGATAATCGATATCTGCCTATACATCTAGGCCGTGCTTGCTGTAGTTTATGCCAGAAAAACTCAAATTAGAGTTGAATTAAATTAGCCAGTATTATGCCTACACCTATATTACATATGTTACCGCAAGTAAACAAATACTATATTGTTGTTTATTTTATTTTACTCTTGTTATGTATGTGAGGAAGTACCCATTAGTTGCCTTTGATGTTTTTAAGTTTTCTAATGTTGCAAAGAAACGCTGTGAGACCCCTACAACAGTGTAGAAATTACAGTTTTCTAAGTTTGTACATACCTAATTTCTCTATTAGGGAGTGTTTAGAGATCTTAAATCCTGTTTACTCCTTCAGCGTGGTGACGAAATATCTGGATATATTCATAGTGTTTTAGTTCAATATGAAGTATTGAAGATTTAATTAGATTTTTTTTCTAATTTAATTTATTTATAATATGTTACAACATAAAAGAAAATTAAAAATAACAGACAGCAACAAACTACTTTCAAATGGAAATGGACAAAAATCTGGATATTTCATACTGATTGACAGAATGTTCACTGAAGTGTGTAGTAGCTCTTTGTCTGTTGTCGCGTTCTCTCTTCCGGAAATTTTGTATACTTAGCGATAAAATTTAGCGATAAAGACTGTACGATCATTTACATTCGGTTGACACTCTTCTTTAATTCTCACTCCTTACTCGTGTTATACATTTGACAATTTTATTTTTATGCCATATTTTGCGTTCTAGCGTTTAGTCAATAGTATTTGTCGATAGTGAAGTCGATAGTCAAGATCAATTCTATGGCCTCCCTTTCTCCATATAACACACATAAAGCTGAAGGCAGTGGCGGCTCGCCAGGGGAGGCTAAGGAGGCTAAACCGCCCCTATTATTTTTAATAAAATAAATAAGTAGCGTTTGCTAAATTTAAAATATTAAACTAATGTTTAAGCATTGGCTATATACTAAAACAAACCAATTTTGCAAAAAAAAAGATATAATAAATAATGTATATTTATTCATTACTTAATTTAAAAATGCAAACAAATTTCTATATTTTACTGTACGCACTGTATTAGTAAACGAGGAGGCTAGCCACAAATTTAGCTCCGCGTTGTTGATTAATGTCATCGTTGAAATCAATGCGTGCACATAAGGCTTGCCTCCTAGGTGAGATCGTATGAGATCGGCATGTCATCGTGCGTTATCGGTCGTAAAACGTTGGCACGCAACTACCCATGCGATTCCCAGTACTTATAACTTACGGAGTTTTGTTAGGTTATACAGAGAAAATAGATACGATGAACAAAATTAGAAGATACGAAGATATTGTTTAAACATAAAGACGAAATTACACATCGCATCGTACAAAAAACTGAGAAACCACGATTTAATTCAGTTGTAGTATCTAACGACGGCAATCGGCTAAAATCGTGGTTTTAGTTTATTTGGCACGCTAAATACGACTGGTTAACGGGTTAAATTAAACGGGAGAGATTATTTTATTGACCATGTCTATTTTTTTGTAACCGAACGGAAACGTGGTCGAAATTAGGTTATATATACGGATTTAACAAATTCTATCAAGCTCTATTGAACGGCATTCTGACAATAAATTTAAATTAATTGGAAAACAATATATTACGTATAATAATGAAGTTAGACAAAACCGTAACAATTTAAGAAAATTAATAGAAGTAACCATGTTTTTAGCATCACAAGATCTAACATTTCGAGGACACAATGAAACTTAAGATTCTTTTAATAATGGAAATTATAAAGAATTAGTTGAACGCGTTGTTGAACATCAACCTAGTTTTAATAAATTTATTAGTAGTAATATTTTCTTTGGGAACATCTAAATCTATACAAAATGATTTAATATATACATAGATTGATTTTTTTGTATTAAAACAAGAAATAGTTACAGAAATTAAAGAAGCTCCGTTTTTTCCTGGCAAATAGCAAATAGATGAAACAACAGATATTTCCCACAAGTCTCAATTAGTTATGTCAAAAGCGATTAAGTTTTTAAGATTTTTAGGATTTTTTGACGTATACTTGAAAAAAAAAAGTATCCGGACGATGCGAGCGGAAGCGAGTGAGACAAAAGATATTACAAGGAGCCGATATTTTCTCCCTTGCTTGCTCACGCTTAAATCGTTCGGTTATTATTTTCTTCAAGATCCGTTCGAATAGCTGAAGATTTATTTAACCGTTTATTAAATAACTGCGAAAAACACGATTTTTTTTAAAATATAGTCGCTCGAACTTATGATGGTGCATCTGTTATTGCAGGCATTGGTTTACAAAGTAAAATAAAAGCAATTGCAGCTCAAGCTCTTTTTGTGCATTGTCATGCTCATGCTTTCAATTTAGTTTTGAGTAAAGCTTGTAATATAAATAAAGAATTTAGAGCTTTTGTTTTCTAATTTAAGCGGATTTAGTGCATTTTTTTTAAGTCAACCAAAGGAACTAACATTTTAGCTACAATATGCGGCAATTCGCGACTCTTGCGCTCTGATACGACCTCTACCGAAATCTTAATGAAGGTTCGCAAAACAGCAAAACTTAACCTCACTCTTCATTAACATAGGTACATACTATCCGATTTCCGAGGTGAATAAAAATTTGTAATATTTATTATATAAATTTCTTAAAGGGTCCTTAGTTTTTACAAATGTCTAAAAAGGCGAATGACAAACATTTTGTTGTGTGTATGGGGTGTAACAGTAACTGCTTGGAAATGCCAGAATTAAGTTTTCATTTATTTCCAAGGAAGGTTCTAGTTATGTTTTACTGGATCATGAAGAATGGATTTCAACAAAAAATTGATAGAAAAATGGCATGGGAAAAAAAACTGTTAATGGGAAAAAAAGTTTCTCCTTTATGAAAAGTTGTTCTCTACATTTTTTACCTGAAGATTTCTACCCATCTGGTAAACAAATAATAACTTGTAATAGTTCAATACCAATATCTTCTTTCAAGTATTAACAATCTAAGCACACATTTTGAAGAAAACTGCTGTGCCCAAGTCGTAACTTGCCTGAACTGAAGCATTCCATAAAATTAAAATCAAGACCATATCGTGAAAGGAAATCTATTATTAATATTGTGGAAAATGAAACTTCGACTGACATTACTGATAGTGCTAATAATTTTTCAACTACCAGCTACACGATAGACGAAAGAGAAGTAGCTGAAACAATGTTAAAAATTGCAACAGAGAACACTGTCTGTACATCACAACCGAAATTATTTACAAATAAATCCGTGCAAGTGACAACTTCTTTTCATTTAATTTTTCTCTTTGCGATCTAATTGATTCTGATAAAAAACTGTGCAGTTTAACAGGATTATACACCCTAAAATTATTGGAAGGGTTAACTAAAATGTTAGAAGACAATTTGAAAAAAAAGTGTATTGTCAGTGAAAGAACGTATAATATTAACAATGATAAAATTAAAAACATAACGTCTCGTATGTAGTGCTGTCACTTTTATTTGACTGTGTTAATGCTAACACTATTAAAAACATAATATTCAATGTTCTATCTGCCTTATCAAATGCACTGAAGCCAGCTTTGCAATTGTTAAGTGCAGACAATGTAAAAAAGCATTTACCTACATGCTTTCATCAATTTTCTGACGTCCAAGTAGTTTTAGACTGTACGGAAATAGTTGTTGAGAAGCCACGATGTTTATGTTGTAGACTTAAATTGTACTCGCAATATAAATCAAATCACACATAAAATTTTAATTGGTGTAAGTCCTGCGGGACTGATTACTTTTGTCAGTCGTGCTTATGGTGGAAGGGCATTAGATACGAAGATTTTTGAACAAAGTGGTTTGGTAAATAAATAGAGATGGGAAAAGCAGTAATGGTAGATAAGGGATTTCTGATAGACAATATATGTAAATTGTACCATATTAAAATCATTAGGCCCCCTTTCCTAACGAACAAAAAACAGTTATCACCCGACGAATACATCTAGATGAAGGATTTGCCTCAAATAGCGAAAAAATTTCCTCAATGTTAAGTTCATTTTAAAATATCACGAATATCAACACCACCGATATAGATTTGTTTTGGTTTGCACTGGTTTCCTCATCAGCTGATTCGAAGCGATAGCAGCGCCCTCATCGGGGAAAAGAGTCGCGAATAGCTTACCAACTAGCTCTAATACTAGATGAAAATTTACATCGCGTGCAGTATTTATTAAATAAATTAAATTAATTTAAGTTTTTGTCTTTATAATCAACAGGGATGATTTCAGAGGTGATGATGATTCAATACTGCAGAATAAATTAACCAAAAATTACCTAGGTTACAGTAGCCTCCCTTGCACAAAAAGTCACGAGCCGCCACTGGCTGAGGGTGAAATGTACGCGTAGGAAAATAAAATATCACCTGAAGTAGATTCTCACCCCTCATAGTACTTTTAGAAGCTATGAAATGCGTTTCGCTGAAGATGTAACTGATAAGTGTTTTTATTGCGAAGACATTGATATAGCTGAACATACAGTTCTCGAGAGGAGATGGATACAGACAGTAATAAACGAAATAGGCAGTCTAAAGGCCCGGGGCCACTGCACGCGAAGCGAAGCGAAGCTCAGCGAAACTAATTTCCTTGAAAATTAACTCCCATGTAATCATACGCGCATCTTCGCTAGCCTAACTTCGCTTCGCTTAGCTTTAGTTGCCGCGTCCGCATATGATTACATGGCAGCTAATTTTCAAGGAAATTAGTTTCGCTGAGCTTAGCTTCGCTTCGCGCGCAATGGCCCCGCGCCTTAACATCTGACAATATGGCACAATGTTTGTTACGCACTAAGGGAAATTGGAATATGATACAAGAAATGATTCACCGGATTATGAGAGAAAAGAAGATCGAGGAATGAAGAAGGCAAGTTGGATAGACCATTGTTTGACACCGGGGTTCTAGATGTTATGTGACAGTGGTTCCAGCAGTGCCTTTACGAAGGAAACAAGGAATTTTTAAAGAGTAATAGTGATTTGTAGTCGCACACTACCAATAGTGTGGCTAAAGCATTTTGCCTCGGAAAAAAAATTCATGAGATTAAAATAAAATTTAGAGGAATACTGGATACCCAACTTTTTTAATAAAATGAATTATTGCTAAATCATTTGATAACTAGTAAATCTCTACTTACACGTTTTACAATTATAATTGATTTAATATTTTTGTTGTGCCTTTTATATTATAAACCGACAGTGTAAATAATAAATTCACAAAATATTAAGATACTTGTAATTATTTCATGATTTAGTTGTCGGCTAGTTCAAGGACTAACACCAATCCTGCAAATATTATACTATAAATCATTGGTATTTGATAAAATTGTTGATATTTGATTGCAAATTGGTTATTGATTCTCATATGTAAATAAATTTGTGTATTTGTGCTTTTTTTCTTTTGCTTTCTTTTTGTCGTTCTGAAATTGTAGTAACAGTAGTTTGGCTGTAACTAATCCACTCATTTGCTCTAAACAAAAACAATCAGATGTAACCATCCTCTTATTTTTAACCCGTGCAGGGAACGCCTTTTCATTAGCGACTCATTCAATTGATTAGATGCAAACGAAATTTACATTTGGACACACATGGAAAAGGGCCCCAGAAAACGCGAATGGAAACGTTCGTTCGATGTACTCCCGGCTTAACACTCAATATGCCTGTAGTTTTGATAAATTTAACAGGGAAAAACTTTGCACTCATAAATTATTCATACAACCTTTTTCACTTTATAAAAAGGTTTTCTGTAAACTACTTAAGGGTCTAGGGATCATTCTCTTTTCCGAAAAGCAAAAAAATCCGAAACTCTTGTATGCGAGACCTGTTTCGCAAATGATCTGAAACAGATTCTAAAAGCGTAAGGAAAATTCACATTATATAACGAAGTTGAAACCTGTTTTTTCCATGAACTCTCGCTGAAATGGTGACTAAAAAGCACAAATAACAAAAGCCTTCAGGGTTATTGTTCCCTAACGGGCAATGTGAAACTTTTGTTTTGTCATCGCTGCTACTTTGTGGGAACGACGGAATAATTAAATATATATAATTCCGCAGCACATACATGCGATGTAAACACACATACTACATAGCAGATGACTAACTAATCTGCAAAAATTAAAAACCTGCAGTATAATAATACAGCTAGACTATTTTTATGGTTTCTTGAGGAGTTAGCAAACTTTATAAATGAATTTGCTTATGTGATATAGTTGATGTTGAAAATATCGAGTGACTCTGTGTGAGTTGACCATCGTTAACTGAAAAGAAAATGATCAATTCTCACAATTTTTTATTCGAAATTAAAAGTGCTCGGTTTTGTGCATCAAGCGCACGCTCTCAAAACTACTAGCTAAAAAGCGAACAACAAAACATAGAACGAGCTACCAATCAAATGTAAATCAAACAATTAACAAATTACTAAATATCAGCGAAAAAACAAAACAAAGTTAATCAATAAATTTTAAAAAGCCAGTTAGCAAGTTTTTAGTTATTAACGAGATAGTCTAGATATTAAAGAAATAAGATTCTTGGCAGTTCCTCCTTAAACTAAAAGTTAAACTAACGTGGAAAACAATATCGAAAACCATACACCACAAATTAGTCATCAAAATGGTGCTTGAAAAGTAGATGTCGCTTCAAGTGTCAACTGTGAACGTTAAAGACAGTCACATGCTGTGGCAAAATTTGCAATGACTAGATTATTAAGAATACTTTCTTTATTGACAATGTGCAAAATATATGCCACAGCCCCTGCATTATCTGAATGCCTTGCGAGTAGTGCGAGGGGTCGGGAGTTCTAATTTTGCTCTGGTCAGTTGCGGAGGGAGATTTGGCTCTGTGAAGGTGTCTGGTAAGCAATAAATTGCGTAGGCTTTATCGACCTCTTAAAAAAAATAATAGTTGTCAAGGAGACTAAGGATATGACTGTTTTCTTTAAGGTGATTTGCAAAATGATATACCAGAAGAATTAGGTTTTAGACATCTTACATACCTAACATAAAAGAGGAAAGGTGTTTACTTGCTCAAATATCCATGCAAGTGAATGTGGATAACATTTATCGCAATTTTGATTTTCAGATAAAAAAACATTGTAATCCAAAAATCAAAATTGTCAAAATAACGTCTTATCCCTTATATAATAATAGGTCGTTAACTGTGAAACTGAATTGCTTTTTTTTTTTAAATTTCTTATGCGAAAGGAATAAATTTGTTGAAAAACGAGGTGCACGACAGTTATTTAGATTATTTTTTCCCCTCAATGGATAGAAAGCCACAGTGCGTTGTGTTTTGCTATGAAGTTCTCTCCGATGAAAGCATGAAGCCATCAAAATTCTTGGAAGCTCATGAAAACAAACTCTTGGAATTTTCCGAAAGAAAATTACATACCTTGATAAATCAACAAAGTTATTGTAAGTCAAGTCATACTAGTGAAAGTATACTTGAAGCATCCTATCTCGTAGTCGTTAAAAATAAGATGCCCAAATCCCAAACAATCCTATACAATCGCCAAAACCTCATTGCCTCCTGCAATTGATATGGTCGATGTTTTTTAATAGATTTGATGGAAGAAGCAACAAACTTAAAAATAAAACCGCTTTCTAACCACACAATATCAAGGAGGATTGATGACCTGGCTGCCGATGTTCGCTATTCAGTAAGTGAGCTCAAGTGATGTTTTTTTTGGTATTCAATTTGATGAAACAACAGATGCAGCAAACATGTCCCAGATTTTGTGTTTTTGAGATATGAATACCACACATCAATTAAAAATATATGTTGTTTTGTAAAACAGTACCGGGTCATTTTTTATGATATTACAAGAAACTGTACTAGCATAAATTGGACAAAATGTATTATATCTATTTATTTATTTATTTTTAGATTGGGAAGCCAACAGGCGAACCCAAAAGAGCTTCCACAAATATGCATATATATTACAGTACTATAGGTTTAATAGAATTTAATATATAATTAATATTTAATTCAACAATAATAAAGCTAATACAATAGAAAAAAATAGAAAAATCGATTAAGAAAGCGTGAAAAAAAATTAGTGCGAGAAATTAGAAAAAATTCTATCTATCTTATATGTAGTACACTGTTGAAAATTTTAATACTTTTTTGACTAATTTAATAGTCAGGAGAGGTCCACACTGTTTTCGTGTTATTTTGTCGAGAACTATAGAAGTTTAAATTTGACGAACAAAGATAGTCAAGTATTGTCTATTGCTAAGGGGTTATTTTGTCCAACTAACACGTGGAATTATGATATACTTCTAGTCACATTTTATTTGATCTAGACTAGACAAATTTACTAGCTGTTTAACTAAATGAATGCGATTTATTGGATGATTTAACACCGTTTTCTAAACACGTCTTTTCAATATGCAACTCCTATTTCTTAGTGCTATAATATTCTCTCTTCAAGACGTTTTCTCAATTATAAATATACAGGATCACTCATTCAAAAGTTTTGGTTTCAACTAAACGTATTAATTTTAAAATGATTTTTTGAGAACCATTATAAAATTAAGTGAATGTTTGCTATTTGATTCAAATCTGAACTAATTACGTAAATAGTTGTTCCCAATACATCTTTAAGATGTTGAAATTTTTTATGCCCATTGGAATTAACGTTTAATAACACAAGGTTACAGGTCAGTCACATTTGGTGGTTTGTTTGGATATGTTAATACGCAGAAACAAACTCGAAAACAGATACACGTGCAATGCAGGTGGTGCGTATAATGCATACGGTATTGCATTATACGCACCATAGATTAGGTGGGGTTTCTATATTTCTATCCGAGGGAAAAATTCTGATTGGTTGATGCTTCTGAATGTCTAGAGAAAATAGTAAATCCTCATATCTGAACAAAGAATTCACACCAATTCTAGTAATTTCTGTCTACTAAACACATGTAGTCAATTCGTCTGGCAAAGTTTGTAAAAATCAACACTAAAATATTTGACTAGCGCAAAATTAACGCCAACACCGTAATATTTTCAACAGTGTAATGGTGCAAAGGCGATAACAGGCAATACCACTGGATTAATGAAAATATTAAAAGATAGTCTTCTATACGAATGGTGAAATGGACTGCTTTCTTCACAAATATGCTCTTGTCACAAAAATATGCCACAAACTCACAGTCAAATTCCCACCAAGCTAGTATTCGTATACCAAATGCTCAAACACGTTATTATTAATTGACAAACAGGTAAATACTTTCTCAAATCTATCAAGTATGCCATAAAAAAAAAACTGTAAGGGACTTCGAAATTGACACTAGGCTCTGACATACGCTTTGGTATGCTCCAAAACTACAATAACTAATGAATGGTTACTGTGTCAATCTTAAGATCCTACACCTATTCAAAATAACAAAGTGAAAAACGTACGTAAGTTATTGGAGTTATTTACATTTTTCAAAAAACAAAAAGTTTTATGACTTTTATCTCTTACCATGGAAGAAACTAATGGAATATATGTCATTTTTAACATTGTTGAATTTAACAATGTTTTTCAGAAAATCTATATTAATACCTACTTTGACAATATTTTGATATGTTTCAATTAAAATTAATTAACTTTCAAATTTTTATTTTCCAATTACTTTTTATTAAATTAATATTTATTTCAAATTAAACTTGTTTCTTTCTCTTAAAAACCCAGACTTCTCCAAAGATGTGTTTTTTTTTATAAACAATATGTGCATATACATCTAATGCAATTACAAATTGGGTACTACTAAACTATAAAGTTTTAGCTTAGCACACAACAGGCTACAGTTTTTTTTTTAATTCCTGAAGAAAGTAGTTTTTGGACAAGTTCGATTTTTCCTAAACGCTTCTACATTACTTAATCAAAATTCGACAAGGTAGTGAAATGGATAGGTATTAGATGTAGTGTGAATACATCAAATATACAAAATCTCACAACTGAACATGATTAGCTTTTCAGTTCTTAAAATTATTAAGAATTGTTAGATGATTATTATTTAAAATTATTTGGAAAAGTAATAACAACATAAAATATATATATCTTCAGAAAAAAAATAATTACATTACTTGCACTCACACGCTGGGAAATGCTGGGAAAAAATTTATGAGTAGATTCAATTGCCATGAAGGATAAAATTAATATTAATTTACCTTATTTTGATATTATACATAATATATACATATAAATCACAATTTACAACATCCAGTGATTTCGATAAATCTGCCAGGTTGGTTGATGTCGGTGACTGACACATAAGTCGGAACATTCACTTGCAAAGGAGGAAAAACAAACTTTTTCAATTTATTTTTCTAATTGAATTTTTATCCAGATGCTTTTGAGTTTCATATTTTAATTATAATTCCCCCTCAAACATTGAAGAACTTTCTCTCGAGGTATGGAGAATTTAATAAAATCTTAAGACAAAAATTGAAAGCTGCTGCAACTTCTATTAGAATGTTATGGAAAAGTTTATAACATTAATTGAAATAGTAACCTAAATTATTGTTTCCATTTTCGGTAATAAATGATATTACGGCTTCGTTCATTATCAAAAATTCTAAGGGTTACGGCCACACTGATAACGCCAATAACTCATCGTTCGTTATTAAGGTTCGCAATAAGGTGCAGCTTGTGCGTACAATCTTCGTTGAAAATCGTCGTATAAATATCCCTTTCCTTCCACTAAGAAGATTCTACCTTTCAGATATTTCTCCTAGTTCGTAAAATGAGATATCTTTTCGCTCGTAATATACCTAATAATGTGGTTAAATTAAATAGCTTTTATTTGTGATGCATAGAATCGATACTTTTACGGGTATTGAAATACATAATCAAAAGTTTAAATTAGGGGATCATTGCAATATTTTTCAAGCAAAATTAGTTGCAATAAATCAGGCAATAGTTTATATCAGGCGCGACTGGGAATTTATACGGAACGTGAGAATTATAACAGACAGCTTATCTGTATTAGCGGCGTTAGGGAATTTAAAAAATCCGACTGATTTGTTGTTAGATATTTGGGATATGTTGCATGAGAGGGATATAAAACTTTTTGGACTAGGGCTTACGTAAATACAATCGGTAATGACAGGGCAGATCAATTAGCGAAAGAGGCGGTATCTAGGGGAGATAGCTTGATTATTAAATTTTGGCTAATTTCGGCTAGTGTAGTTAAAAAGGCGTTTAGGGATAAACTTGATAATGATTGGCAGAGTAGGTGGGATAACACCTTATATGGAAGTGGACTAGGAAATTTATCGGTAGCGTTACACGTTTTAGGAAAATGAGGGCTAATTTATCGTATCAGGCGGTAGAATTAATAACAGGTCACAGCAATTTTAAATCATATTTATGTAGAATTGGGAGGGTTAATGATTCGCTTTGTGAATGTGGTGGGGTAAATACAGCGGGGCATGTCTTATTTGAATGTCCACTCACTGATGAGTGGCGGTAGTGTACGGAAGTTAGGGTTTTAGCTAGGGGGTTAAATTGGCCGCGACGCGAAACATATATTAGAGATAATGAGTCGGTCGAATGGTGGAATTTTTTTTAGTAATGTTGCTAAAGAACTAGATAGGTTACAGCATGATATTTAGATAGGTAATAGGACGTGTTTATGAATGAATATTTTATGCTTTTTAGTGGTCGGAATTAGTGTTAAACTACAAATATAGATTATAACATAGATCTTTCATTTAATTACTCTTGGTTAGAATAATTAGGATGAAGTTATTGTTAAGTATTAGAATAGGTACTGCTGTTGTTTTGTTCGTTTTCCTGTCATTACTTCTTTCCTGTTTCTACTTCCAATGTGTGATAAAGGGAGAAGCTGCGGGAGGACGGCAAGGCTGTCGGAATTTAAGGAAACGCGGAGGCTGCTTCTTCAGCACTCAAAAGGATAGTAATAATTTGCGGCTATCAGTAATAAGTTCTGGGACTTCTTCCCAGATCCTCCCAGAGTTAGGTTTTTGCCATGGTTTTCCCTTACTCCGTGGCCATTGATTTTACATAAGTATATTATATATAATCAATGTCCTTGGCGAATGCTGGGAGATAACGAAAGTCGTTCCATGGGCGCATTTGAAAATAACTGATAGCTGACCGATTTACAATAGACTCGCGATTATGTGAACTAATCACATTTCACATATTTCATCATTTCACAAAAGTAGTATTCATATGGTCGCGAGGCTACTGTATTATATTTTTGTTATTAAGAATCATAGGGAAATTATTTAGTTAGAGTAGCAACATTTCAATTGTTATGGAATCCATGTAGTACTTAGAATAGGTAGCCTCGTGTAGTACCTTTTCCGGTGGCGCACGGGGTTGGGATGATTTGTAATAATTTAGTTTTCATAAATAAAGTATAGTATTTGGATCAGCTGGAATATATATTGGTTTAAAGAAAGAAACATGGTCACAATTAAAAAATATGCATATATGGACGATTCATAATTCAAAAGTACTTGATATTAGAAGAATTTCCAAAAGTTGAGCATGATGCATAATAACTAAATTAATTAATTTAGCATGGGTAAAATGTCCGTGTGGTCTGTTATTGGTGACAGGAGTGTGATGAAGGAATGTTCGATCACCTTTGTCAGTTTGTTCTTCACCTTCTTGTGTTCGTCTAGAATTCAACTGCAGCAAACCAAATTGACGTATTGCTTGAAGACTCGTAGCTCGATATTAGGGAGAAGACTAAGATAGACTTTATCTATGCCACGACTCGAAGTCATTTGAGAAGAAAGTTTGAAGAAAGTTTTATGCGAATGTTAAACGTAGATTAAATAAACGACATTACAAATCTTTACTACAATACATCAACAGTGAGTTTCAAATTATGTTTCACCAATTTAATTTAATTTAGGTGTTTCATGTATTTAGTTTTATTTTGGCTGTAAAAAAAATAAAGAAAATAAGGTAAAGTCAGGTAAGTGTGTAACCAGGGCAAGTGTGTAGTTTGTTTATATTTATTTTTAAAATTGAAATACGGACGTCCTCTTGTTATAATACTAATGTACTAAAGTTCATACTAGTTTTACAAACAAGTTCGCACTTCCTAACGTGTAATAACTTGAATAGCTTGTTTTGATCTATTTGAACTTTATATCATACCTTATTAAACAGGCATTCATTTAGTATCCTCTGGCCGAAAAGGAAATGTATAAATATATTTGCTCTGTGTAGTATTGACAAGTGTTTAAAATTATCCTTTTCCTTTTTTTTTTCTATTAAACCGTTTTGATAATTATAAAAGGTTGATTATTGAAGGCTTTCAACTGAGCATACATTACGTACTTCTATATGTAAAATTTATCAAAATGTCTTATTATGTGAACAATGTTACATTTTCTTCGCACTATGCAATTTTTACTACACACTTACCTGACTTTACCTTAACTGATTCTTATATGGACCCATTAAATATCCAATCACTCTGAGCTTCACAAGTTCATTAATTCGGGACAATGGTTTGAGGAATTCCTGGATTTACAATTGAACAACCGTGAAAAATCAAAGACCGAATAAATTAAGGGAGAATTAATTCATCAATTCGTCTAGACTTTAGTTGCAAATGCGATTCCTCGAATCGATAAAAGCAATATTTGTATTTAAGCGTAATCGTTATTTTACGCATTAATTACGTAAACACTACTAAATTCCTTCCTTCAAATTTATATAGGTATCAACAAATTCGCTCCACCAAATTTAATATTTTACAGTAAATTACTCCTAACGCCCAGCAGACGAAGATGGCAAGTAAGTATTTGAATATTCATGAAACTAGACAACATGAGTTTCCAACTTATTTTCGGAGTAACAGCTTTTGTCCAATTTTATGGCAATTTAGGTGTTCGTGTAGTACAGTCAATTAACTTTCAACATTGTCGTGACCACGTTAAATTGTTTACTTGCATTTTATCATTACTCTACTAATTTATCGCCTTCGCCAACATATACCTAGTATCTATAAGTATACAGGGCATTTCAATTGGAAAATCTCTTTACCTGCTGTGCCGTATATAGAATTCCTAAACCTGTCAATTATCATATGAAGAGGAACAACTTTTAATGCCGGACTTGACGATTTAAAATGTGAATTGAGAGATAGGGCTTGTGACCACTCATCAAAAAGTCATTTTTATTTAATTAGTAAGCAAAAAGTGCATAATGTGCAACTTGTGTAATAAACTACGATTAGAATGAAATGGTTTGGATTTTACTTTAGTAAATGTTCAAAATGATGAGAATTAATGCAATAGTACAATCTTGCTTCAAACGCTCTCCTGACATTTTACAACATTGCTGGAGTTATTCGCTGGTATTCTTTAAAATTGTTTTTTGGCGCAACCCTTGTAAAGAAGCTGAACCCACGGCATACACCTTAGATTCCCCCAGAGAAAAAAAAACAACTAGCGTAAGATCCGGCGACTTGGCAGGCCATTTGATACGCCCTCTCCAACCAATCCAACAATCGCGAAAGTGATGAATTATCGTACCCCGGCTGCGTATTGTGGAAGGGGTCGATCTTTCTGAAACATTGTCTCATTCTCCAATAAATCTTGATCTTGCTCCAATTTTTCTGTGATCAAAGGATTGATTATTTCGTACACACTGAGAAAAATAAAAGTGTCGGTACAACAAAAATTATTATTTTGAAGTTTTTGCATTCACTCAACCAGTTTTCGTTTAAATCAGCACACTTAAATTTTATTGCAAAATAGTAAGCTCATTGAAAGAAAACGCATATTTTAGTTGAATTATATGTGTTCATTCAAATAATTATTTGCTTTAACCGTCAATGGAACTACAAAATTAGTTAACTGAATGCATGTGAGGTCGATTTGAACAAACACTTATTTTAATTCAACATTAAGATTATTGGCTGAACCACAAGTGTAGATTGATTCAAAACATTAGTGCAACTAATTCTACGTAATTGATTTAAACATTCCGGTGGTTTGAGCATATTTAAATACAAAAATTTGTTGAGTGAACCAATTATTGGTTGAATCAACACATCTTTTTTTCTCGGTGCAGTATGTTCAAATACATTTGACCATTTAAGGTCTCATCAATGAATAGGGATCCTGTGAGATGATTGTCAATGATACCAACCCATACATTTGGTTTCTGTGGCCGTTGTGTATGTGTTGTCAAGTGGGGGTTGGTGTCACTCCAACATCTGCAGTTGTGACGATTTACTTTACTATTCAATGAAAAAGA
The DNA here is from genome assembly GCA_004143645.1 of Protaetia brevitarsis. Lineage (NCBI taxonomy): Eukaryota > Metazoa > Arthropoda > Insecta > Coleoptera > Scarabaeidae > Protaetia > Protaetia brevitarsis. Next base: position 2,939,454 of record RXPK01000186.1, read on the forward strand.
TGATTCGTCCAAAAACCAGATATTATACAGAAAGTTTAGATTACAGTTCAGGCGCTCGGTCATTAATTCACAAAATTTGTACCTCCTGTCAAAATCGTTCTCATTCAACTCTTGTAAAAGTATAATTTTAAAGGAATGAAATTTGAACTTCTTATGTATTTTACAAACTGATGAAAGGTTTACTCCTAACTCAAGCACTAGGAGTAAACCTTTCACCTGTTGTATTAACGCCGCATTTCCAAGCATTGTGACCTGACCTAAGAGTTCGACGTTGATATCTTCATTATTGATAACCCGATAAAAATGTTGTTTTTTGTTATGTACAGAGCCCGTTTCCGTAAACTTTTGGATTAATTCCAGTACGTTCTTGTGTCGCACGTTTTGGCCTACATGATTTTCGTTGAATAAACAAGCTGTAGATCTTGCACACCTCCCATTCTTATAGCACAAAGTCATTAATTCCACACCATAGATAGATAGAATACACTATATTAATTTATTGTGAATTCGCGATTAAATTAAAAGTAATAAAGAATATTCCACTAAACAATGCAAACCTAAACTAATACCGTATAAAATAAATGTCTAAAAGTTCAAACTGGACCAAAACAAGTGGAGAAAAACGACATTAAAAATGATTGTGACTAAAACAAATAGGAGTTACCTTGGTTACCACAAAAAAAAATTGAAATGTCAGGAAAGCACATAAGTAGAGCATTTGAAACCATTTCATTCTAATCGTGATGTATTAGATAGATTGCAAATTATTTTTGAATGAGTGGTAACAAAACCCATCTTCCCTATTCAAATTTTAAGATAGCAGCAGCTGCACCCCCAGGAATCATTTTAGATCGTCAGACCCGTCATTAAAAGTTGCCCCATTGATACGACACTTAAGAGGTTTCGGAATTATCCTTTTAGCATACTGAAGCATCATATACCTGAAACAGATTTCATGCTTTCACCAAAATATATTTTTTCAAATTACGCGTCAAAAAATCGTCATGAACTTTGTTATTTTGAATAGAACATCTTAGATATAATTACATTTTTAAATTCAGCATAATATTTTATGACGATTACAACTAGTGTTTGTTATATCACGATTTTGGTGAAAATTTGACAAATCGTCGAGTTTTTTTAGAGTTCCGGTAGCCCTGCGACGCGTTCTAGAAATTATTCTTATGATTTGAAGCGATTCGAGTGGAAATAAAAGAGTTCTGACTCGCTTTATTATTCTTTTAACATATCGCCGAGTTTCCTAAAGGAGGGGAACGCATTAGGCGTTCACGGTCCAGGCGCATCGCGGACCTTCCCATGCTGAGCTGATCGTAGTCTTGAACATCATCGCATTAAGACGATCGCAGACTGGTCTCTGCACACCCATTTTGTTGCTATTAGCTGTGCAGTTATCAAAATTAGTTTCCACGGAGGAAGGTATTTTAATTTTTATTGGTTCTTTTATTTGAAGAAGAAGAAAAAACTTAAACGCATGAGATGTCGGATACATTCAATTAATTAATTAATAGTATATTTCAAATCAAGGGAGGAAAGTGTGCGGGCAAATATTACAAACCGAGCCGAATTGCCCAAGGCCTGCAATAGCACTTTCCTCACGTGGTTTGAATGCTATTTAATAATAATAATAATAATTTTAACTAAATGTCTAAAAATAATAGACATACCTTTAAGTGACATGATAGTAGGCTTTATCTGTCAAATATTTTTTGAGAACTGTCAAGTTAGCGTCGTTTTAAAAATGTTTAATAATAGTTTAATTGAAATTTAATACCTAATAGTTTAGCAATTATCTCATAAATGGGCTCAGACTGGGTCGAATGCACTAATGTCATCTATCAATAATGTCACATATTATAAGATGTACAGTTTCATCATGTCAATGCCACTTACTTTCCCTCCCTCAAATGAGGGAAGAAAGTGGACACTCCTCCCTGCTGCGAAAAATAGTTATTTGTATCACTAGGCCAGAAACTACAGCTTTGCGAATATGACTACGGTTTGTACAAGTACGAATATTCGTAAAAGAGTTTCTGGCCGTGTGATACATAATGTTTTTTGGGCCGACAAATCTTAATTTTGAATTGAAAATAGAAAAGAAATTTTGACACTAGGGAGTTGGCACACATGTCACATACCTTAGTATTTTGACGTTTCCGAAAATAAATCTTTTTCTGTAATTTTCCTTCTAGTTTAATATCTATTTATCAATAATAAGTGCAATGAAGACATCAGTTCATCTTAGTATGGTTGAACAGTAGCTTAATGACAATATATTGCACATCTGTCATGTGAATCTAGTGTGACCAACCTTTAGTGACATTTTTGTCTGCCTATGCAGGAAAACAACAGTTTTCCTGCCGCTTTTAAGTACTGTAAAATGAGTGTTTCTGGACGGAGGCGCAAAAAATAAATTAATTAACTATCTAAACAAAAGAAGGTGAATATCAAACCTAATTTACGAAATTCAGATGCAAACAAATAACGTTCACTCCATTCTTTATTATTAATGAATGAACACTATTTGTTTGCATTTGGATATTTATTCATACAAATAGAAAACATCCAACTTATTTAAGAACTTATTATTTGATAAAGCTAGATTTTACATATTTCACAATTTCATCATATGTCACGGGAAAAATACTACGAGCTACTAAATGTTATTCTTAACGATATTCAACTACAAAATACTAGATTCAGACGATGCATAGACGGTTTTCGCTTTGTGCTACAGTCGTGAAATACATTTGAACCAGGGAGGTCGCACTAAAATAGGATTTGTTTATATTACAGTGAATAATAACTCTGAGACGTATCTATTGGCATGCTCTGGTGGACTGGTATCAGTGAATGTCAAAAATGTAATATAAAATGTAAAAGTATATTTTTTTTTATTTTTAGCTCTCTAATTAGTGTATATGGTTACTTTATATTGTATATAGTTACTTTTTATAGTGTATATAGTTAGTATAGGTTCATTTAAGACTTTTTATTATATAGTAATAATTTACGATTAAATACTATTTTATTCGGTAAGTATACATGTGTATGTTACTGTTTGTTACTTATTATATATCGTGATTATAGTTTTGCCAATATGAGGCATTGGCAGTGTGCGGTAGCTGAATGCAAAGATAGGGAATCCAGTAGGCATCATTTCCCTAATCCACATACTGACCTGCAACGGTTTAACCAGTAGATTAAAGCCTGCAGAATCCTTTAGGTGTATGTGTCAATTAATTCTAGCTCAACCTGACATAGAAACCATTCCACCATCTCAACAACTAACAAGTATGTAGGTTAACAAAGGCCAAAGCGTGGCAGTTACCACGTGCTCCCACATAAACATCTATCATGACGTACGACAAAGCAATATCAACACCGCAACAACCTCAGCAGCAGGAAATGAGATTTCAATAACCGGTTGGCATCTCAAATTTTGTTTTGTTGTGTATTCGATAAACGACGACAGTAAGTCATTAATTTGTTATCGTATGTAATTTAATTAATATATATAATCATATATTAAACGTAGAAAAACATATTTGTTCAGAACATATTTGTACATATTATATTGGAAAATTAGCAAAAATATCTTTAAAAATAATGAGTTCGTAACATCTCACACTCATTCAGTATTAATTATAATCATATATATAATCATATTACCCTTATACCATGAAGGTGTCGGGTCTACATTTATTTTTCGAACACAACGGGGAGGTCCGGTATTTCTCAGGTAACAACCGATGATACCAGCTTGAACGCTGAGATAAACCGTAATTTAATTAAATAAAGCTAATATTTTCATTTCTTTACTTGCATATATTAAAAATACTTTGCTCAATATAATGCTTATTATTATTATTATTATTATATTATTATAATAGTAATTAATTTTGATGTATAGACCAGTAGCTATGAATTAATGATAATGTTTTTTTTTTTTTTGTATTACTATTATTTAATTGATTGCATTCTATTTTTGTATAAAGGTGTGAATTAATTACGCTATATTTAAATATGAATAAAAAGCCCAAGTATTTGGATTTATTAACATGTTGTTCTATAACCCTCTATACAAATTGCATTGACATAGGATATAATTACTAAAGTGTTATTTTTATGTGTTTAGGGGACTGTGAGAAGAGTTTAACGTGTGCATACATCTATTTTGGTGCGCAGCATGGACTTTGTTTTCAAGTACTGTATACCGAAATTGTTGTCTGACCACGATAGACTTTTCTTTCGCTCCTCTTCACAAACCTTTCAAATACTCATATTTTCAAATAACGCGCGGTTGAATACATACCTGTGTTAGTTTTGAGACCATTTTCGTAAGGAGGCGCTGCTAACCAAGTATTGATAAATTACAGGTAGTTACCCATTTATACCATACCAACCTACCTTATATATTATTTGAACAGCGTAAAATTAAAACGCGTTTACACACGTTTGCTCAATAAGACTACGAATGTATCCCATTTGCCACGATTTTAAACGATTCATCACGTTAGAACGGTATGAGATCGAGAGATCCATACGTAGTAGACATCCGCGGAGTCAGCTTGGTCGTATCGCGTTCTTCCGAGATTCTCCAGAAAGTTTACAACGAGATCGTAATGCGAGCGAGCTCACCTAGTGAATGTCTAGTGGGTACCTACACCTTTAAAAACATTGAAAGAATCTCTACTACTTTGGAACGAGGTTAGGGTAGTCCGCGATGCGTCTGAACCGTGAATGCCTAATGTGTTCCTTCCTTAAGAGTTCCAATAGCTTCCCGACGAGTTTTATAAATTATCCTTCGTAATGATTCAAACGAAAATTGGAAAATTATGCCTCATAGATGTCGCAGGTTGTGTGAAGTTAGCCCACATTTTTTTTAAATACCGTTAAGACTACATAAAACGCCAGAACTTTTTATAAAGCCGATTGAGAATTCTAGAACACTTCTAGCGGCAATTAAAACACTAATTACATTCTTTACACTTTATAAATGTGGGGCTAACTTCACACAACCATGTCCATGTGCACCCAGTCCACCTAGTGCATCAGATTTCAAGGGTTCACAAATATTTATGGTGAATGGAGTTCCTGACCTAATTCTGACCTCATTTGTATACAATAGAGACGATATCGCTGAAATTATTACTAATACAGCGTTTAATGTGCGATAGAATTGTCGTTTATTCATTGCTCAGTCAATTATAGTTTCCGCAAATAACTTTGTAATTCTTTCAAAGCATATATTTTTTGTAATATTTAAAGTAATTTTTTTTCGTATTTATATGCGTAATATGTTTTGATCGTACACGTCTTTCGGAAGTTGTTATAAGATATGCAATCAGTTAAAGTGAACGGTGCAAAATGAAACATACCCTCCAAAGTTCCCCGGTAGACAGTATTTGGTTCAAAGGTTATAGGTCCGTTGGTAGATTCAAATACTATGTCATCAGCAAACACGCTGTGGTCTGGAGCCAGCTTTAGTTTAAAAATTCTGCAACAGAAAAGTATGCAATCAAAACCTTTTAGTGTACATCATTACAAAAAGAATTAAATTTTGGCATGGTTAATGTAGATACTTAAAAAGGTCGTTGAATTAGTGGTGCCTATTTCTTGCTTCCTTTATTAGTTAGGTGTATACATATTTGTAGGGTCATGTTGGGAACAATATGAGTTAGTGTTTGTTTAAGTCTGACGTTTCGCGTGCTTCTACTGCTGTCCTTAGTGTAGCCCTGTTAAGGACTGTGGCTTTCCAAATCCATACTTGGCGATGGAAATGTATTTATCTATCTGGTATAAATTGCCAACGCGTTTGTTCTGTGTACACACGGAAAAACTAATTTGTTCAGGACAGCAAAATAATTTCAATCAAATTTTATCATGAAAATTTAGTTAATCCAACAAAATATTTCAAATAAATAAAGGGTTAAATGAATAAATAATTTGGTTGAATTAACCAAATATTTGTTTGCCCATATTTAATTCAATATTTAGTTACCTTAAACAAAATTTGGTATTATCAAATAAATCGGTTTTTCAGTGCACACCACTGTATAAGAGATTTATTTATTACGGTCCTTATCAGGGATATCCTAGTGACGATAGTAGGCAGTAAGGGCAAACACTAATTCAAATTCTACTGACCCATTGTCAAGAATTTCATGTCATCAACTGCATGTTGTAAAGATAGGAGTAAACGCATGGTTTATAGCAAAAGTGTTTCTTTATAAAATGTTATACTGCATATCCTACTGGCACAAATCTTCTACTTTATAATAAGCGAAATCTCCTTAGAATTGTTACACAACATAGTTTAATTCTTATGATTGCCAGTGATTTTTCTCCGACAACCTTAGTAACAACTTTACAAATCATATTACTATGTTACTTTTGTAAACAAATATATTGTCATGTTTCCCTTAAACTGACCATATTTAAATTTTTTTATTTTCTGCGATATACAGTGCAGGTGAGTTTTTTATCTTGAGACAACGGAATACCTCTAAAACATTGCATCTAATCAAAAAAAGATCTTAATAAGATTTATTATAATGTAGGGGACTCACAGAATAGTGCCGAACTCGATCCTTCACCTCACCCGCCAGGATGAGAAGGGGGACAACTTTGAAATTTTTCAATTTTGTATTGCAGATTCGGATTCTACGCCATCAAATATGTAGTTTTTGTTTGAAACTTTTTTTCGATTCATAACAAATTGCGCTGTCATCGCAAAAATCATGATTGTGAACGTCTAGATAAAATACACAAAAAAGAGAAACAAGCAAACGTGATTTTGCATTTTTTTATTTTAACATAAACTAAAACTAACATTTCAAAAGCCTGTGCCCCTTCGCGTCGATACATTTATTTATTCGCAATTGGAATGCTATTCAACGATACAAAATCGTACTTGATTCAGTACTTGACAACCTGTGAATACTTACACATTGTCCGATCCCCATTTAGATTATTAATTCTAATCCAATACAAATTAGTTAGTGTTATGAATATTTGAACAGTAATGGAAACTATAACATTACAAGAGAGAATTCGTTCTTGAATGGCTTTTTGAAATGCCTTCTTTAGTAATATTGTAGCGCGTGCCTATTATTAAATTTGAAATTTGGGTTTTCTACTGCGCTGGCAGATGGCGCTACCTGTTTAGAGAGGATATCACGAAACTACTCATACAGGGCGCTATGGTATTACGCATCAATCCGCAATGGAAACTTCTAACCCGAAATTTCAGGAAAACCCCAAATTAAAAGCGCGCCAGCGAGAATGAGTCAACTCGTATTGGAGAGCGCTAATAGAAAAGGCGAAGCGAGTGCGCGAGATAAGAACATAAATCCGTTTAAATAAATAACAGTGGAAATAAATTATATTTAAATGAATTAGTTTAATTTTTTAGTAGTGTTTAGTTACTTATAATTAATGTTTTAGTAGAGTAGAGTTATTTTATTTCTATTAGACTTTAAGTGTAGAAATAGATACTTTTATTAGACATATCTCTTGTCTTAATAATTTCAATCCCGAAAACTTTACAATATAAATTGAACTAATTTTTATCATTTCCTTAAAATTTGAACGACACCCCTTAGTTCATTCCAATTAAGTTAGGAAAGGCGCTATAATAAGACTTATCCCCATCCATTGAGTTATCATTTTCTAAGTTATTCTATTATCGAAGCCAATCAGACTATATCGTTGTTTTAATATGATTATTATTAATAATTATAGGGACTCTAATTAAGTGACTGTCTATAACCAAATAAAATGATATTTAATTTTAAACTTATGGTTGTATGTCACATATTAAATTTAGAGACTATAAGAAAGAAAATGTACGTTTATTTACTAGCATAAACAATAAATTATAATGATTTATTTATTATCTAGAATTAAATTGACATTTCATAAATTTAATAGGTAATTTTTCCGAATATACTTGCAACTAATTTCCCTCTGTTACAAAGCAATTTAAGGAACATGTCAAAGATGTACTCACTAGATACTCAAAATTCCTATTTAAACAATACCAATTCAATTACCGACTTATACTTTAAACACATATCCGTTTAATAGACAAATATTAACATAACAGTAAAATTACCGTGTGGTGTTCTATTCTAGAATATAATTAAATTTCACGCGTTCTTGTTTAAGACAAATTCCTCTTAAATATATGCCTGTTCATAGGGAAGACTGCAGGATAGTATCCTTACAACCGCAAGTCTCCAAAACAAAAGTAGTAGATAGATACTGAAATGGATGCTCTGCTTTGCCTTGGAAGCAGTTTCTTTTATTAATAACCCAGAATATTAGCCGTAGACAAACATTCAATGGTAGGTACTTACTCGTTATATAATATAACATTATGTTAAATAATGATAAGAACAGATTAAGTTTGCTGTAGAGAAAATATCATAGTTCAATCTGTTATATGTTGTTTCTAATTTTATTTAATAATATATTCATAACATATGCACGATAACATTATTAGTTGATTATACTTTTTAAATTCATATATACCTTTAATTTCACTTCATAATTTTATTATGATTTGACCTCAATAACCTGAGATTTACAAACATTATCAAATTTATTATCAAAGCTTCGTCGATCCAAGTCTTAAATACATCTCAAAACATTGAAATAATTCGGAGGTACACACATCTGCGATGACTCACAAAATAAATAATAAAACGCAAAACCCAGGGCGCAACAGTAAAAACAAAGAGAGTAATAGCACGGGTAGCGGCATCATCAAAAAGTGGGTCCCATCTGAATTCCAAGCCTTACTTAATTCAACATTGTTTGATAATTTAGGTAGTTTGCCTGGCTTCTCATATAGTCAGAATGCATAACGTATTCATGAGTTCCTAAAATAGTACCTAAAATATGCATAAACTTAACTGAGTTTAAACCGGAATCTCCAAATGCAAAGAAAAACCTTTAACTATTTAATATACATGTTCATCGCAAAATTGGCCGTGTTAAGGTATATTATTTTGAATATTGAAGGGTAAATTGTTTTGAAATATGGATTAAGTAAGATTGCAATTTGCAATTCAATAATGCAACTACTAAAAATAATTGTACAAAATTTGAATCTTGATTAACGAGTTATGCAAATTATAACAGAAATTTGTTTAATGTTTTGTAATTTATATGATGATTTTATCATTTCTTGCTATCAATGAAAATATAAAATAAGATTATAATACTGCTTGAACTACAGGTTTGACCAAATGTCTTTTCAATCCTAAATAAGATCTCTTTAAGTGAGTAATTTGTAAAGTTTAATTTTTGACAGATTTTAAATTAAAAATAAAATTCATCAGTATTATCATTATTAGTTAATCTAAGAATTAGATCAACGTGATTTTGATCGAAGGTTATTAATAGGCACCTGAAAAAAAGAGCGAAGGGAAATCCTTCACATTAACCGTCATATTTGGGAAGTTTTCCGAAACAGCAACAGATACCACTGTCGAAATTGAGTAGACAACACCTTGAGTTTAACCATATAAAAAAAAACTGGTTTTATTTGTCTCTGAAAAATATGACATATGCGGTTTTCCCTGAAAAGGTCTTATTGGCAATATGCGTTTTAAGTCCATACTTTTTTTTGTGGTTGACCAAATTTTTTTCTTTGGGAATATAAAGGTTAGTTTATGGTCGGGCATCGACACTTGATGATCTCAGGGGACAAAAATTCGTGACCTTCACTCCGCTTACTGACTGCTATTGGCTCGAACGAACTTAAACAACATGGCGACTGCGCGCGTACATTCAACATTTGCTAGTTGTCAGGTTGACATGGTCCTTTGTGACCGGTGTGAACTTGGCAAGCAACTTTATTAAAAAAAATAAACGTAGTACGGTTCGATTGTACTTCGTTTGTACCCGTCTGTACCACCTTCAGTTTCGTTTGTACCTCAAAGGTTAAAAAAATAAAAAGGGTTAAAAAAAAAATTAGCAAGCAAGTACAAGATATTCAAAAACGGACAACGCCATTCGAAAGAGCATTGTTTGTACCCGTTTGTACCTCCATTTAAATCGTTTCTACTTCCACCAAACCGGAAGTAGAAACATTTGCAACATTTTGAAATAAGTAAGTTGGCGAGAGAAATTTCGCCCATTTTTGAGATATCGGAAAACGGCCAACGCTATTCAAAAGAGCATCGTTTGTACCCGTTTGTACTTCAACCAAACCGAAAGTAGTGACAATTCAAAATATGTCAAAGAGAGAAATTTGGGTTTTTTTAAGATACCAAAAAACGGCCAAGGCTATTCAAAAGAGCATCGTTTGTACCCGTTTGTACCGCCTTTTACGTCGTTTGTACTTCAACCAAACCGGAAGTAGTGACAATTCAAAATATGTCAAAGAGAGAAATTTGGGTATTTTTTAAGATATCAAAAAACGGCCAGGGCTATTCAAAAGAGCATCGTTTGTACCCATTTGTACCTCTTTTACCATCATCGTTTGTACTTCAACCAAACCGGAACCATTTGAAGATATGAGAGAGAAATTTCGCTAATCTTTGAGATATCGCACAACGGACAATGTCATTTGATTCAATGCGTTGAATATGCCGCTACACGACTCAATTGAATATCTTTCTTTATAATCTCCCTAGCAGAGGTCTATAATAATTAGATAATAAGAAAGGTATAATTGGTGTTAAATGCATACATTTACAACCGGTATCTGCAACCAAAGATATAGAAATATATAATAAGAGATGGTTTAAAAACAACATACATATTTAAAAATATACTTAAAGGTCTCACAAAGTAAAAATTAAATACATAGTTAATTAATAATAGTGTCACATTACTAGGTTGTCTGGCCTAATTTGGCAAAATGCAAAATATCTGTATTTATATGTTTTCTAAAATAGGGGATGGGAACCTTGGTCAATTAAGAAAAAATGTAACAAACATTGAAAAGAACTACTTCCGGTTTCGCTGAAGTACAAACGATTTCAAAAAAGGTTGCAAACGATATTCTATAGAATAGCGTTAGCCACTTTGCGGATATCTCAAAAATTAACAACATTTCTCTGTCCGACGTATTTTTCATATGTCTCTACTCCCGGTCCCTTTGAGCACGAACGATTTAAAAGGAGGTACGAACGAGTACAAACGATGCTTTTTCGAACAGCCTTGGCCGTTTTTTGATAACTCAAAAATAGCCAAATTTCTCTCTTTGACATACTTGAATTGTTACTACTTCCGGTTTGGTTGAAGTACAAACGATGTGAAAAGAGGTACAAACGGGTACAAACGATGCTCTTTTGAATAGCTTTGGTCGTTTTTTGATGTCTTAAAAAATACCCAAATTTCTCTCTTTGACATATTTTGAATTGTCATTACTTCCGGTTTGGTTGAAGTACAAACGACGTAAAAGGAGATACAAACGGGTAACAAACGATGCTCTTTTGAATAGCCTTGGCCGTTTTTTGATATCTTAAAAAATACCCAAATTTCTCTCTTTGACAGTATTTTGAATTGTCATTACTTCCGGTTTGGTTGAAGTACAAACGATTGTTAAAAAGAGGTACAAACGGATACAAACGATGCTCTTTTGAATAGCCGTTGGCCGTTTTCCGATATCTCAAAAATGGCGAAAATTTCTCTCGCCAACTTACTTATTTTCAAATGTTTCTACTTCCGGTTTGGTGGAAGTTACAAACGATTTAAATGGAGGTACAAAGGGTACAAACAATGCTCTTTCGAATGGCGTTATCCGTTTTTTGAATATCTTGATAATTGCTTTGCTAAATTTTTTTTTTACACCCTTTCTATTTTTTTTAACCTTTGAGGTACAAACGAAAACGAAGGTGGTACAAACGGGTACAAACAATGCTCTTTCGAATGGCGTTGTCCGTTTTTGAATATCTTGTACTTGCTTGCTAATTTTTTTTTTAACCCTTTCTATTTTTTTAACCTTTGAGGTACAAACGAAACTGAAGGTGGTACAAACGGGTACATAACGAAGTACAATCGAACCGTTACTCTACGTTTATTTTTTTTTAATAAAGTTGCTTGCCAAGTTCACACCGGTTCCTTTGTGACAGCTGTTACTCGCTGATTGTGCGGTTTATAGCTTTTAAAAATCTTTTAAACTGTCAAATGATTGTCAAGAACTGTTTTGATAAGAGCAAAACGGCTTTTTATTCGCTAGAAAGAACTCAGAAAAGATGGTAGTTCCGCACAGTTCAAATTTGCTCTCCGTTCTTGTTTACATGTTTCTTAATACAAGTAAACACAAATGACATTCACTTAAACATATGAAGTGCATGCTCAGAAATTTATGACTTTCTTGATTGCATTAAAACATGATATAATAATTTATTAAACTTATTTAAAATACAAATATACAGAACATTCTATTTAAAAAATAAAGTGTTTTGATTAATATCTCGAAATAGCGATGATCAACTATTTTTTTGGCCAAGTATTTATTATTATTAAGTATTTCCGGAATCAGTATAGGGAATAATATCTATAATATGGGAATAAAGCTGGCTTGATAGTGGGCATTGTCTGATTTGCTTATCTGTTTTATGGTATAAAAATCACTATTCAGTTTTTGTTTTCATTGTACCTGGTCGCTATTTCATACATTCAAAATTTCAATAAACATATTAACAAGGTATATAAAATGTTTGCCAGATAACAAGCAATAATGTGCAAGATGTTTCTTCCATTCCAAGTAGGATGAATTAATCAAATTTCAAGAAAACTACAGCAAACATCGAACAGGTTTGGACATATGAACATTTAACCTTTTCTATTTTAGCGTTTGATGACGCAATTTTTCGATCTTGGAGGTTGTTACGTGTGGATTGATGATTCATAACGTGAAAGTATATAGTTTAATTTGCAAAAACGCGAACATCTAAACTAGTTCTTAGCTTCATCTTAGAATACCGCAGTTGACGGTCACACTCCATATTTTAGTCTAATTTAAACTAAATATTGATTATATATAAGGATAATGTCCTTAATCCAATGTTTGGAAACCGAAGAAGTAAGATATGGCATATTTAAGCCTATTAAACGTTATTGAATTATTTTAAATTATTATTCAACATGTAGGTAGTATACAGCTCTATCGAATATATCTGCGCTCAGCAAAATGTATACACTGATTTAACGAAAAATTAGTAAATCCAACCGCAATTTACATTTAAAAACGTCGCTTTTTTGTTTGAGTGAACATAAAGATTAATGTTATGTTCTCCAACTTAGTTAAATTAACAAATACTAGTTTCCTGTTGCATAACAGCATTCGATTTTCCTGGCTGTTGGACAGTTCGGCATTTCTATATCTATATGTATATTTATTGTTACTACTTTCTCCATTAGCGGTAAATTTAATTTAATTTCGTAGATTACTTATATTGTTATAGATATAGGCATCTTATGATTATTATTCGATAAGTACACGATAACGAAACTAGCTGTATTTTAAATTTCTTTCTAAATTTCAAGTAAACAAACCATCATTACTTTTGGAGATTAAGAAAAAATATGATTTCTATCTAATTTTACACATAATTTTTTGATACATTGAATTTACACTTCTTAAATGATTTACCAAGACATAAAAAGAAGTAGTTATTTTTGGGTTAACTTTGAAAACGGTTCGCATAGCATTATAACAAAAATTCGAAATAAGCCAGAAGCATACCGGAAAACGTTATGTAAAACCTTAATATAATTTTATGGCGTCGCCTACGTTATAAAACTTTATAAGTTATTACGGTGGATAACAATAAAAAAATCTTAAGGAACGCAGCCTCAAAACTCTCCCTATATAAAAGAAGAATACAGTATCCGTTCGGAAACAAAATCGGTCGTTTCCTATTTGTCTTGTGTCGACCTCAAAATTGATATCGGTCGGAATTCATTTCAACTGGCATAAAACCGTTACGCTTACATCTTCGGATATAATAATAAATTGGTTGTAACCGATCTGGATTTGTCTAGTGCCCCATCCAAATGCCAATGTTAAAACCAGGGCCAATTCAAGTAATCGAAATCGTATTTTTTATGTCACCAATTTCATACTTTCTTGAATTTTATTTAATAGATACTACCCACATTGATCCCGAAAAAAAAATATATTGCTTTACGTATTCCACAAAATCTATAGTATCATTTGCAATTTATTTGGACCAAACTTTAAGGACATATACAGGGTATCGCACGACGAGTGTCAGCGATTTATATATGGAAAACCATTCACGACAAAAATCTGAAAATTTGATTTTTTACTCTCTAGCTCCGTCGATTATACAGGGTGTTGACATTAACTTTCTTATCTTAAATGCAACATCTTGTATATTTTTATATTTTTGAATTGCCCTTAAAGTTTTAGTTAAAATTTATGTCGAGATCCCTATATCTAAATTCATTTGTTTTCGAGATATTTCGATTCTTTGCAGAGAAGTGATATTTGGAATTCCTTAAAAAACGTTAGTATCTCATATGCGTTTCCGGTTTTCTTTAATCCATTTGATATACTTATGGACTGAATTATAAATTATCGTATACAGGGCATGCATAAGAATTGTTAAAACATTAGTTCCGAAAAATGCAGAAAAATCTAAATTTTCAAGTGGAATACCCTGTTTTTTTCTGTTTTATTATTATCAATTATTAAGTAAAGACGATTGTTGTTAAGTACTATACCTATCCGCAAGGTTTTTCGATGCATGAGATGACGCAAAAACAATTGCAGTAGAAGAGTCAATATTTTGTAAACCAAAATGTCAACGCGTCTTAACTGCACAAACAAAGACTATTTAAATTTATTTATTATCTATGGAGAATGTAACAAAATAATATTAGGGCATGTGACACTTTCGCTCTACGGTATTTAAAGACAAAAACTGTCCGTGTAGCTGCTTTAAAACGTATAGTTAAAAATTTTAAAAACAATGGCACAGAGCTACAATTTAGATTAACAAAAACAGAATATACTATAAAGGAGTTGGACAATTGCTTCATACGGTCGTAATTTGGGTTGCCGATGCCACAGTCATTCAACACGCAATTAAAACAAACCTCTTTCTTGACAATAACAATACAAACAACACGTTCATTTTACAAACAATATAAATATACAGTACATATTTATTAATAATTTTTATAATAAATTCTGAGTTTACAATTTCCTGTACAGTTTTCTATATTAAACTAATTACCATCAGGGCTCTAAACTATTCTAAACAAACATCTTATATGCTATATTTAAGAAAACTGCTTGGCAGTTAATTGATATTTTTGTAAATGAAAGCCAATGAAAATAATAATTAATGTAGTAGGTACTATATTAATTATTCATCAGGGTGAGTTCTAGCAAATATTTAAATGTACAAATTAATATTTATTTCTAATTAAACTAGTAAAGAAGTTCGTTAATTCAAACAAGCATTTCTAACCTGAAATAAGTGGTGAAAATCCAGGAATCCCTTTTTTGCGTTCTTGGAAGTCATAGACGGGATTAGGCAAGTTCTTGAATTCAGCAGCCAGGACAATTAGGAATTTTCAGAAACGAGAGAATCAGAAATCTTCTTGGGATTTCTTAGATTGTCATTTTGGAATTTTGAAATTTAATTTAAACTATGAGAATATTTAAATATAACGTCGATATAATAAATGTTCTGCTATGGCAAGCTGCTCTTCAGTAAAAAAAAAAAAAAAACGGATTACTGATAATAAACTAATTACGGACTTACTTAATATTTTAGGCAAATGCTAATTTTAAATTTCCAACGAGTTTTCTTAGTGTATAAGATGCGTTACAACTTAATGTCTAATAAAATTTACATAAAATCATATCTGTGATTGATCACAGTGATTTAATCTATGCCTGTCAAACAGTCGGGTGACATACAGTTAAATCGGATAATTTAAATAAAACTAACTAAAAAATGACTAAAATGTTAATATCACTAAAATGATAATATCACTACAATATATTCATATTTTTAAGACTGATGAAATGTGATACAGCAAAGAAAATAAGTTATCAATGTTGCAGTAATTAATTTAATAAAGGTTTAAAATTCCGTCTTTGAACATCCAAACATTTTTCACATCTTTTGAGTACCCCATGATAAGTACTTTTTTATTTGCATGTGAAGATAAGCATTTTTCACACGTTGTAATCATCCATGGTTGTTAGTGAATTGGCATAAACTTGACTTTTTATAGGTACCCAAGCAAAAAAATCTAACACTGCTAAATCTGATGGTGAACGGGGTGGGCACAAAAGTCCGTTATTAATAATCCATTGATCTTGCGAAAAAGTATTAATTAAGTATCCGTTATGTGGCGGAATTCTTATCATGTTAATAAAAGAAATTATTATATTCCGCCGAAGGTATATTTTGTAAATAGCCAATGTATAAAATTTCTAAAATATTCAACTGCTTTACAAGAAAAATTGCGTTCTTTACAGACATATATGGATTTATGTCATTTCAGTAATGAGAATTGTAGCTACTAAAAAGTCCATTATTTGTAAAAGTTTTATCTGTCCATATAATATTTCCTAAAAAACTATTATCACTTTGGTGCCTCGTTAAAATAAATTCACAGAACTGTTCCCTTTTCTCCTCTTGTTCTTGTTCTTTCAAATTTTGAATCAGGTGGAACAAATTCGGCTTCAGTTTATGGTTCATTAAAATTCTGTTTATTGAATCCTTTGATATCTATCTGATGTTAAAGAAGTTTGTCTCAAGGATGCCGTTAGAAATGCTCGAAAGTAAACCATAATGGCAATTATTGTATTATAATTATCGACAATAGGTTTTCTTTTTCGGATTGTAGCTCTAATTGAGCCATTGGTTTTCAAATTTTGTACTATACGTTTTAAAGCAGTTACGAACAGTTTCTGTTTCTCTGGATACCATATAGCGAAAGTGTCACATGTACTTGATATTATTTTGTTATATTCTCTATAGATAATAAATATATTTAACTTTTTAAAATGTAAGATTTTTTTTTTGAAATAACTCGAAAACCCTTGCAGATAGGTATAGGGACCTACTACCAAATTGCCCTTATATTTAGCGTTAAATAACAATAAGATAGAAAAAATAGAGTATTCCATTTGAAAATTTAGACTTTTCCGCATTTTTCGGAACAAATGTTTTAGCAATTTTCATGCACGCCCTGTGTAAGATAAAGTAATTTTTTGCCCTTTCTCGAGACATTTACCTTGACTCCATAACTATACCAAGTGGATTAATGAAACCCGGAAGCGCATATGGGATGCTAACGTTTTGTAAGGTGTTGCAAATGACACTTTTCTGAAAAGAATCGAAATATCTCGAAAATAATGATTTTAGGAATAGGGATCTTTACATAAATTTTAACTAGAATTTTAAGGGTAATTCAAAAATATAAAAATATGTAGAGTGTTACATTTAATATAAGAAAGTTGATGTCAACATCCTGTATAACCGAAACTGGTAAGGACTTACTTGTACATAATTTGGTCGATTAGGCCAAATCCGTATTAGTGTACACTCAAATTTTCAGATTTTTCTCGTGAATAGTTTTTTCCACATATAGATCGCTGACATTCGTCGTGCAATACCCTATATAATAAGCAGTACAATAATGGATATGCTACTGTTTATCTGCAATTATACGTGAATAAAAAACAAAATGTTGAGGTGGTTTTCCACAAAACGAATAAAACATAAACCTGTGTCGAAAAAACCAAAACCGCAACTATTTATAGACTTTTTCGAAACTCGAGTTTAGGCAACTGTTTCTATTTTATTTGGTGTGAAGGCCATACTAGTTTGTGAACGCATGTCTGTCTAGTGGAAACAGTTGTATCGTGTTTCCTAGTTTCAAGCTGTTTTTGTTATACTAAGCACATCACTGACTAGTCATATGTGGATTTTGTATTAAAAATCATTTACTTTTCTGGATAAAAATGATGTAACCCAACATCTATGTTAGCGTTGCTTTCTTCTTTCAAAGTGATAATAATAATCAAAAACAGTAATTCTGTTTTATTTTTCTCTAACGAATCCGATACAAACCAAGCCAAACAAAAAATGAGAAAATTATTTTCTCTAGACATCAATTTATTGTTGCATAAAACAATAAAACCTCACCATCAAATAATTGAAATGGACTACAAAAAAAAAAAACCTAGAACAAAATGTAGTTCAATTAGTATAAACAAGAGTTTTAGATTTGTCTGAATTTTGTTTCTGTTTTCAAAGTTCTAATAAAGCACGAACAAAACACAAAGTCGACTAGATGGAACGTTTGGTGGAAAATCGTCTGTGGGCCTACCTTAGAATGAAGTAGATTTACACCAAAACGATACGATGTTGCTTATGGCATTGGTGTGAAACACCCCCCAGAGATATTTAAATTGAAGTACCTGAGCCATAATTTGTTTTTATTTTGCGCAATCATTTTGCAATTACTTAATAAATGAATGTACATAATTATTATGATTATTTTTGTGTCATACACTTTAAATACTGAATACTCTTGACGATGGACTGTATAGAGCCGACATTTTGGCGGTGTTTCTGCAGTTGCCGTCAGGGTAGCCCTGATAAGGACTGCGGTTTGCCAATCCATCTACCAAACACTGAATTTTATAATGTGATGAAATATTTCTAATATTTATAGAGATATATTATATTATTATTTAGCGGTCACAGCAATATTCTTATATAAGATAATTAAAATCGAATTTCTTACTAATCCATGAAATTTAATTTAGCAAATTAATATAAGTCAACCTGATTTATTATAATATGAAAAATTGGAAACATAATCGAGATACCATATATACATTGTCATAAAATAATAAATAACTCGATAAAAATAGTGCTGTTGTAGGGTAGCTAATCTCTTCTTGACAAAGCAAAATCTGGTTACTTGGGAAAACTGAACAGTTTCCGGGAACTACTACGGCTCGTAGGATTGATGTTTACGACTCCATTTAAATTAAATTAGAAATTAAGCAAGTATTATTTTGTAATGTTCACTAATTTATAAAAACTTAGATTGAATTATTAACAAATTTTTCTTTAAAAAATACATTTGTCAAACACCATTTATACTTTTAAGAGAGCTTGAGCATAGGCATATTCTGAATGAAATTTAGGACTTTTGGATGCTACTTCCTTTGGCGAATCAAATCTTTGATAAAAAAAAAATCATTCACATAAAAGTACATGAATATCAACTAAAAAATAAAATAACTGAAAAAGTTCCTTTCTTCTTTCCTTTTGAACATTGAAATGGACTAATGTTAAATGAAAAGGACATAAAATAATTCTTATTTAAGTTTCATCCATTAACACTCATTATGAAATAAGCGTGAAATAACAGTGACTGCAACTGCAGAAGAAAGAAAATGAAAAAGGTAAAATTGCTTTTAATACATACTAGGTATATATGCAACTTAAGGTATTCTTATAATTTAATACTTGTACCTTATAAAACATGTTAAGTAGAATTGTGGAATTTGTGTGGAAATGTAATTTTGCTCAGTCAAAGTTTAAATACATTTCATTAAAACTTTAATCTGTCAAAACTGGCTTTGTATATAAAAGATTGTCTTTCTGAGATATGATATCGACTTCTAGGTATTTTACTTATAATCAAGTATGAGTCGTGCATTGGGTGCCAACAAAGAAATATTATGAATTAAGCTTTTAACTACCGATATATTAGATAATAGACAGGATATTTAAATCTATAGTGGTAGTAAGTTAATGTTTGAAGTAAAATATATCTTTTTTCAAGTATGTACCGTTGATGACTATTTAAACAATTTTAATCTAATTAATTTAACCATTAGTGATTATATAAACAATTTTTTTTCGTCATTCGGCTTCTTTCGGCTGTGATAGATACACAATTTTTAAAAAAATATGTATAACAAAAAACAATCTCCAATTATTTGATTTTAAACTTTACATTTGTAAAGTACTATTTTTTTTTTAATTAGGTACTTTGTAAATATTAATTTATCAGATATCTCAATTTCTACTAAACAAACGCATTAAAGAAAACACATAGGTGCGTACAGACCAGAGTGTTTCACAAGTGTATTTACGAGTCGAGGCGAACAAGTGCATCTAAATGATGCGATGTGCATATTTATACAGTAGTCAACTTTCGTCTTCACGCCAGGTCACTAAGTTTCATATATGTGACATTAACGTTTAACACAAGTGTATAATACAGTATCGGAAGGAGCAAAATTATACTGGGTGAGTCTTTTATCTTGAGACAACGGAATATGTTGTCTCAAGATAAAAGACTCACCCAGTATAATTTTGCTCCTTCCGATACTGTATTATATACGGAATATCTCTAAAACACTGCATCAAATCAAAAAAAGGATCTTAATAACATTTGTTATAATGGCACTGAATGGTGCCGAACTAGATCTCCCCCTCCCCTTTGAAATCTTAAATGAGAACCCCCATTTTGTATTGCAGATTCGGATTCTACGCCATCAAGTATGTAGTTTTTGTTTGAAACTCTTTTTGGATTCGTAACAGATAATGCAAATCCTGGAATTCACCGATATACTTTTCTACATTATGAAACAATAGCCGATACATGTTGTTTTTGCCAATTTATTTTTTTGTGTTGTAAGGTGACCTGTTGTATTATTGCCAGTCAAACCAAATTTGATAATTTTTGTTTGATTGACATACGAATCGGAGGGAGTGATTTTACTGTCTTGAAGATATAATGGCTAAACGTTCTGCATAGCGCGAGGCTAGTGCGGCCCATGTAAGCAGACACATCTGACCACTCTAATCATCACTCATCACCTGTAAATAGTATTCAAGCTGCTGGGTAAAAGTATCTAATTCATTGTATTTGCGTAACTAACCAGTCCCCAATTGCAATAGCACTTGCGGCTATCGGCCGCAGCAAGTCACATTGGACGACGCAACGAAACTGCACCTTAAAATTATTCGTTGCCAAATATTGTGAAGATATACTACTGATATTAAATATAGTTAGAGCAATAAAGTCTGTATATGATATAGGTAACGATATAAATATATCAACTTTCATATTTAAAATATTTTTAGGTTCATTAGGTTCACATTAGGTTCTGATAATATAACAACAAAATCATATGACCTCTTAATTAAAACAAAAATACCATTCAATAATACATTGCTGTATTACATTCCATTAACGGTATATTAAATAAATAACAATGATATGTGTTAATGTATAAATTGAAAAAATGGTTCAAAGAAATTAATAATTTTTAGCCACATTTATAATGTTAGCGACACCTGTGGTCTCTAACCGCAGAAGGGACTGGTGATAGTCGTGAAAGTGTGAAAGAGATAAGTAGGAAGGAGCGTTAGACCACAGATCAGCAAGAAAAGTTATTGAACTCGACCTATGCACTTAGAAAATAGTTTCGTATCTAGTCACCGACAGCGTTATTTTACCGGGCTAATTTGAAAATGTAAATATTGTTCTTTAAATTGTTTATTATTGATAGGAGATAATTTATTTCCAAACAAAACCATGATGCATAAGATCTTTCTTTTATTCATAGATATCTAATTAATATATAAATGGAAACACTGTAATCAATATACCTCTCGATGAATAAAAAAAAATGCCTTACGACATCGTTAGCTTGAAAGAAGAGTCAACGATTTTTGTTTTTAATAAAACATACTGAAAATGTGTATAAATAACTCCTACGAATATTAATTACTACGTGCAACAATACCCTACAGAATTATATTATATTGCTAAACAATCTGTGTCTTCATCTCCGCTGTCAGTTAATGTGTCAAATTTTCAATTATGACATTGTGTTTAATTGGAATTACGATTATAGTCCGTGTTGTTTTTAGAAAGACATCATTCCTATAATCTAGATTTGTTGGAAAAATATTCTATAATCATCGTCATTAATAGGTGGTAAATTTTGGTCAGTAACTATTTCAAATACAGGGTCCAATGTAAGTTGTCTGTATAAACTGATCTATTTGATTTGTATAAAACTTATAACAACAATAGTCTTATAAAATTTACTTTAGCATTTTTGCAAACTCTTTAACACTTAATAATTGCTCAATGTATTGTAATATTACGCAATTATTAAATAATCATACTAATGTCACTTAAACACTAACCAAAAACCATTAAATGATGCCTGACATATGTGACACTAGGCGAACGCAGAAATCGTCAGTTTTGTATTGGCCAAAACACTTGTGACGTGTTAGAGTTTAACTTGAAATTTCTCATTTTTTGAATTGGTTTTACTCACAAATATGAAACCCAAATGTTAAATTGTTTTAGGCATTCGTTATTGTATAACACAAAAAATAAAGTACATTAAGTCGTTTTTGGTATAACTTGTTGAAGGACCCGACCGTATTGCTGCCGAAATGAAATACCTAAGTAAAATAAGTGGAAAAACAAAATGAGATAAAATACGTAATAAAGAAATAAACGAAAGGTAAACCAGGAAGTAATAACCAATAAAATCGAGAAAAAAAACAACTGAAATGGTATGGCCATATAGTAAGGATGGAAAAGAAGTCATTGATTAAAAAGGTGCTAGAAGCAAAAAATATAGATAAGAAAAAAAAAGATAAACCTAGGAAGAATTGAAACGATAGAATAGGAGAAATAGGACGAGGAATTGAAAAGACGATACGTGAAATGAAGGAACTGGCCAGGAATCGGAGAGCATGAAGGGAATGGGTCGACAAATCTAAGTCGTGACGAAACTCATCCGATGCCTGTAATGGGCAATAAGGATTTTGAGAAAAAGAAGATTTCACCAATGATTTATCTTAAAGAGATGCCACTGATCTGCCTACCTCATATATTTGGTATTTTCACAGCAAAACACATTCGTGCATTACTTATATACTGGTTAGAAACGCATCCACCTTTCAATAGGGACATAAACTTATGCATTAAAACACGTCGCAGTCACTAATAAGCCCCACCTCTAGTGCTGTATATGCAGTCGTTGCATACAAGCAGTACATTAACATTTCACACGTTATCGATAATGTCATTATCGCAGCTCCTTGTATTTATCTGTAAGTGTGTAAGTTTCAATAGTGGATGATTAGCAATTAATTTTATCATCCCAAGAACTTCAAACAACTGGTCAAAAATAATATGTGAGTGTTACTGAACACCTATTCTTAATTCTCAAATATTCAAGTTATCAAATCAGGCTAAAATGGGATCATCAATCAGGGAAAATGAAAAATAGATATCAATAATGGCTTTCTTTTCGAATTCGATTAGCAGATGATCTCATAGTTTCTACTGCCAAAGATATTTTCAATGAAGTATCCGATAAAGAAAAAAAAACGCAATGAAACCGTAATATCTGAAAGCACTGCTTGCTCGTCCAAAATATGAACTTACTTGAGAAAAAATAATTTTTAGAATTTTACGGTAAAGGGCCCATATATTCTATCTACTACATTTCTCTAAGTCATAATTTTAATTCAGTGGACGCAAATGAAAAAGTGCAGCTTGGCACACAGCACTTCTGCTAAAATAACTGTAATTTATCGTTTTTGCAGAACAAACTGGAATTACTGACGGTATATATTAAATTTAAATCTCCAGCTTCATTTATTGTAAATTTTCGTAGCATTTCAGCTGTAAAAGACAGGAAATATTAGGTTTAGTTCGAAGGAAAGCATTTTTTTTTTCAAAATTTAAGTTTCTTTTGTACATTTACAAGTTTTTTTTTCTGTTTCCAAAACAAAATGTAATAAAGTACAACTCATGTGTACTTTTCCCAAACCAGCTGAAAATTTTATTAACTTAAGTCTAACAAAATTAAAATTCATAAATGAACTTTTCGTTTTGAAAATAGAAAATAGCAGTGTAACATGTTACATATCAAACCATAAATAGACACTCTTGTTTATACATCGCAAGTCCTGATGTAATCTTGCATTTTACTTGGTAGCGAAGCTAATGAAATTATTATTTTTTTTAGGAATTATATAAGAGTTTTAATTTCTGTGAGTTGATACAAAATTATTATTCTCCTAACCTGTCGCGGCTACTAATATCCAGTCGAATGTAGTGTTGTCTTCCTGAGCTTCGTCGAATTCGATAGTGTTGTGCTTCCAATTTAGTGGCTTCGTAGTAAGCGGGTTCAAAGTGACTTATCCATGAATTCAAATCAATACCTGAAAAGAGGTAATTTTAAGTCTAAAAAATATTTAGATCTAAAATATAAATACTATATAATTAGACATCCAATTGATCTAACTAAAATGTTCTATGTTGATACGTTCAGTGAAATCCGGTTTCCACCAAACCCGCAAGTTAAGCTTGTGTTTTTGGAACTCGGAAAATTAATATATAACTGAAACGTCTGTAACTAACCAAAAACTCACCACCTACCAAGAGAAACTACATATTGCTCTAGTTTTGTTTTTGTTGTTATTCTATTTCAATTTGTTATTCGGTTTGTGCCTAATAAATGAAAACGAAATGAAACTAGAAAACACAACAAAACCGTTTCCCCTAAACAAACTCGAGATCATAAGAACAGTTAGTACAGCCTTGTACAGCTTATGGAAACAGTCTTATAAATAACTGCTTTGTCTTTCAACTAGTTTCGTCTAGCATCTTTAAAAATTTGCAGTTTGGTGGAAATTCGGCATTAGGTATAATTATCAGAATAAGAACAGATATTTTTGTTTTCTTTTTTATTTATAAACTCCTCCACTTTTGTGACATATTCAAATCCAATATTTTTTTCTTACTTTTGGATTACAGTATTTCATTCCGTTAGTGAATGTTAATAAAATTAATATTAAAAGATCTATTGTACAAATTGCACAGTTTATATAAGTAAGTCAATGATCAATATCAAAAGCCAATGCATAGCCGCACGCCTTTGATAGGTATGTTTTGTTTTGTTTCTCTATATTTTATAAATTCAATGTTTTTGTGTTTATTTTCAATGTGGGCCTGTTTCCTTTAAGAAACCCCATTTCTGCATAGGGGCGAAATATATTTCGTAAAGAACGCCATTTTCTGCCAAGTTTACTCGAAATCGTCCAGCTTTAGCTTTGTATGATAGCTCCTACTTACACACAGGCATAGAACAGTATTATTTTAAATGCGGCTTATAAACCATTAGAATAGTAGTAACACGTTGTCAAGTCGTACTGCCCGTTTTTAACCGTCGAACAGGCGCGTATTTTCTTTTTAGTTTTAGATAATATTAAAAAGACGCGCTACTGGGACCGCTTTAACCCCAGCGCGCTTGCTCGAAGGTTAAGGGAATTGTGCGACTCATCATCCCCCTTCACAACGGTCAACTTGACCTCACGCGACGTTCAATAATATCGCTCTCACGGAGTAAACATCATTTCAGAGATTGCTACTTGTAACACTTTTCCAGATAATAAGTGCACCTCATTCATGTTGCATGCCACAGAGTACATTTTGTAAATCTTTATAATGTACTAGCTCGGTATTTGTGATTGTGTAATAAACATGCCAATATAGGAAGAAATATTGGGATTTTATAGGTATCTAATGAAATAAACTTCTGATAACAATCAATGCAATACAAAGATTTGCATTGTTCCAAAATAAAATATTAAAAAGAAATAAAAATAATTCTTATATATAATATAAATTAAAAATATGTTAAAGAAAACAGATTCTTATAAGAAAACTAAATAAAAATAAGCCGCAAGAAAGTTAAAAAGTTTTTAAAGTTAACTAAAACCTTTAATTTAATTTAGCAAATTCTCAAATGAATTCCCTCTTTTTTTCTTGGCAATACCACAAAATATAGCCCTCTTGTACGGCCAAAAGTGTTTTAGTAGTCATACTGTCTACGTGTCAACAGCGTAAATATATTTTTATTTTGGCGTAGGTCATTAAGGGTGTGAGCTCGTTCATAAAGTAATAAAAAATTAAGTTCAATCGATAGATCGAGGAGGTAATGCTATTGCGGTTCTCGTGCTTATACGCTGATCACCAAAAGCTTTTTGCAATTGTACGGCCTTTACAGCGTTCCGGAATATATAAAAGCACTCGAAACTTTTACTCGATTCTACCTAGTTACAGCTTCCATTAATCCAAGAATCCGAGTGCGAAAAATATCCGTCGGATTGCCTGACGAATCATCGGCATTCTCCTATTGTCACTAGTGCTGGTGGTATCCAAGAGAATTGATATCCGCGCGCAAAATTATTTGGATTTAGTTTATATGTACATGTGCTAATGGAACCTAATTTAAACTTAACATTATACTTCATAATAACATAGAAGTCCATGCTTTCATTATTAATAATGAATAGCAACATATACATTTGCGTTCAGTAATGTGTAAAGTAGTAGTACTAGTAGTAGCAGTTACGAAAATCGCCAACTTAATAGAAGTCTGTAGATATGTACCATCAAAAGTCATACCTCAAAGTTAAAGACAAAAATATTGAAGTACTGAAGAAACTCTAATGATTCTATCTGTATTTATGTCAAACTTGAGTCAAGACTTTTGACTTTGATAGTACATGCTGTGATTTTTATCATAATTATTTTTTTTATAGAAATACCTAAAAATTAATTGTTACTTCTTTGAATCCGAGACACCTGACAAAGAATCCGAGTTCGAGATTTCTCATAACCTATCTGGATCCGAATTTACGAATAACACATCGGAAACAACATCCATATTAACGCTGTTGGTAACCTTTAAAATTGGCATCCGGATATCCGGATTCGAAATTATCCGGATTCACTATCTGAATCTACTATTCGGTTCTCGAATTCGGATCTGGGAGATATAAATTATCAACCAACTCAATATTAGTGTACGTAGTACATATCTACACATTGACTTTGCATTACATTAAGTGTTCAATAAATCTTAGTGATTATTGCACTAGATACGAGGTTTCGGATAGCAGATCCGAATCTAAGGTTTCAAATAGCGGATCCGGATATGAGGTTTCGGATAGTGCATCCGGATTCGAGGTCTCGGGCAGCGGATCCGGATAACATTTAGATTCGGATAGTAAATTATCCGGTTCCAATAGGAGCACCAATCCATACCTAGAGAGTAAGTAAAATATTTGCTTACATAGGTACATATTTGGTGGTGCTTTTAAATTAGGCGTATTACGATAGCAATATAACAAATTGAAATTATTTTTATATGTAATTTATACAGTGTTGCAACATTTGGAATTTATTTTGTTATTAATGTGATATTTTTTGAGGTAGGTTACGCTGTCTAATAATCCCAGGATATATTTTCACACACGGCACATTACAAAAAAGTGAGGTTCGATGACTAAATATCCCAAGAGTAAGAGGTCGTTCATAGAGGATAGAGATAAAATAACTAAAAATCACAATTCTTAAAATATTTTTTTTTTTAAATAAATTACATATTTCCATTTCCTTTAGTTTCTAATAACTTAACTAAAATAAAATCCGTGAATATTTACAAATATAAATATTTGTATTCAGTATGTACAAATTTTTATATTCTATCCTAAAGGCGGTGATATCTTTTATTGGAGTTAGTATAAACGAATAATTGTTGAGGAAATCGGAATCCTGGACGACCTGGACGTATAGAAGCATTCTATTTCCCGCACAACTGTTCGTTTATACTAACTCTGATCTCTGATGAAAGACATTGAGGCTTTTTATTTTCAGTAACTTTCATTGTGTCACGGCTGTACCTATAATGTTATTAAACATTAAACTTTTATTGAAAATTATACATTTTTTGTGTCCTTTTTACTACACCGTTAGACCAAATTTCAACATATCGGTATTAAGCATTACAGTTACAGTTTAAACTGGGCTCGTTCTAATCACTGTGTGGACGATTGGCTTCAGAAGTTGTCTTGATGACGTCGCATATAGGCTGTAGTTGAAGTTGGAAATCAGGAAGGACAGTACCAATGCAAATTAATAAAACCTTATCCGCCTTATAGCTAGTGCGCTAGCTAAAAATGTCAAATTATTTCTGCATCTCGTTGCGAGGTTTATGTTCACATAATGTTATTTACGAGCAAATTTTGTATTCTAATATGAAATTCCACTTAATAATTCCACTATATAAATTTAATATTGTCACTACTATCGCTGGGGTGTGTATTCACTCTATTTTCTCTCTGCATTTTCTGCATAGTTTTACTGGTAAACAATATTGCCTGTAGGCACTTCATTAGGGAGATTGTCTACAAAAAGAAGATACAGAACACATGCTTGCTGTAGTGAAAATTAGTGAGGGAATCCGGAGAGAAAAGTGAGAAAAGATCGTTTCAGGCTATATTATGACGAGAATATTATTTGTGGACAATTGTGTCGAATGCCGGAACATTATCACATAAGCGTTAGAGGCTAGTTACCATCTATTCACCAAGTCGTTGGAATTTTCATTGTAGCACTGGTTAATATAGTACAATGATGATATTTTTGAAACCACAAAGTAACTTTACGTATGTATTTCATTTGAATATTCTACTAAATATCTGCTTAAAAAATAACCAAATTTATGTATGTTTCGTTTTATTGTTGCATATGTTATTGTTATTATTTTATTTATTCCATTGATGTTGCGAAGAACTGCAAAATCAGTCTGTTTATGGACGAAACGCTAATAAGTATTACAAAGACTAAAAACAGCGATATTAAAAGTATTAGCAAGTAGTGGATTCTGTGGTAGAATACCTAAGTGTTAAGCTAAGTTCAAGGACTAAAATGCATATGGATAAGGCAATCATTGTTCAGCAATCCAATAACTTGCAATCCAATTGAGCCATCGATTCAACGCCGAATAAACAACAACTTTCACCCGGTGGCGATCGGCCGTTCTAATATCCCAAACAAATATCTAAACAATATTCTTATTCGTAGATATCGTATTGATTATAGGATTCTCCGTATAAAATTCACCGAATAAAAATATATTACAAGGAAAATGGACAATTGATTTACAGGGTCGTATATTGGGTTGCCGACGCCAGAGTAACACAAAACTAAACAAAGTTATTTTTTACAAAAATAGTACAAATAACACTTTTATGTTGCTGAAAAAGATATAAATTATACAATAAATATTTAATAAACAATTTTATAACAAATTAAAGGAATAGATTCGGGTTTTACAGTTTGCTGTATTAAATTGGTTTCGATTCAGACTTAAACTACTCTAAACATCTTATATGCTATTTTAAAAGAACTGGTCGGCCGTTGATATATTTTTTTTTAATAAAACACAATGAAAATAATAATTGATAAATACTATTTTAGCAGGGGTAAGTTCTAACGAATATTTAATTGTGTAAATTAATATACATTCCTAATTAAAAAAGCAATGAAGTTCGTTAACGAAAATAAGCATATCTAACCTCTAAATCAGTGAAGAAAATTCAAGAATCCTTTTTTATAATATTTGAATTCAGCGGACTAAGCAAGTTCTTGAATTCGGGCATCTAGGACAATTGGGAATTTCCAGGACGGGGAGAATATATATATCTTCTGGGATCTGTTCGATCGCCACTTTGAAATTTACTTTAAACTGTGGTATTATTAAAAATAGACGACGATATTAATTTTCTACTATGGTAAGCTCTTCTCTATAAAAAAGAACTGACTTGGAATTACTTTAATGGTAAACTATTCACGGAATTACTATTTTAGAAAAAAAAATATGTATAAAGAAGCTTCGAACAACGATCTATCTTCTAAGAGCAATCAACGAAAACTGAACTCATGTGTTCATAAGTGACGCTATCCAGCGTTCTCTCTCTCTTTTTTTTTTTTTCAAGGAATGGTAGATCAATTTTATTTTGTTTACTAACTAACCGGTGATGGTGAGTGACAGCTAAAACTTTCTTTAAAATAACAATTTAAAAAGAAATTAATTATGTAATGTAAAACTCTTATTTTAGATTTCCAACGATTTTCTTTTTCTTTGTCTACGAAATCGTAAAATTTGACATAACTTCGTAAATCTAGTAAAAATTCTCAATTCTCATTTGCTGTTGAATATACGAAACTGTTGTATTTTTACACACCGTTTATGAGTGTATATTTCTAGTATGTCGAATAGTTTAACACTTTGGCTACCAACACTATAGGAAAGTTTCTGTCCGGATATACCGTATGTATCACCGGTGCGCAAACCTGTTGGTTTACTTGTGGACCAAGTGTATCACCGGTGATATCCTACACCATTACGTTCAAATGGATGGTAAAAATTACTGGTGCATAGAAGCGAATGCTGAATGTCTGTAGTGGTATACAGATGAACGAAGTAACGTACAGACAAAGTGGGGATCACCGGTGAGTCACTTTGGTGAAGTTATGCATGCTAAAATAAAGTAGTAAAATTCCAAGAGAACATTTATTTTTTGTAAATGTGATAAATACATAGAATATAAAATATTTTCCTAATTTTCTATTGAAGTTTATGTATAAAGTAGAAAATATAAAAGTTAACTGTTTAGTCCTTTTCCAATCGTTTTATTTAATCTTAATTTAAATTTTTTAAGACTATATGTACATGTTTCGGCCTCAATGTGCCATTCCCCGGTCTTAAAAACGTCACAGGAAATTAGAGATGAAAA
Organism: Protaetia brevitarsis; assembly: GCA_004143645.1. Classification (NCBI taxonomy): domain Eukaryota; kingdom Metazoa; phylum Arthropoda; class Insecta; order Coleoptera; family Scarabaeidae; genus Protaetia; species Protaetia brevitarsis. The sequence continues at coordinate 2,970,146 of RXPK01000186.1, forward strand.
CATAATCGTAGTTAGTATCATCGGATTTGAGCACAATTTATGAAACTTGATTACTTAGATGTAGGAATATAAGCGTGGAGCATTTCCTCCATGCACACAAGTTATAGATATAGGTACCTCCTTATATTTCTACATCTAAGTATACAAGATTCATAATTGGCGCTCAAGTCCCATGATACTCATTATAGCTTTATTTTCATTTCGAATTTCCTGTGACGTTTTTAAGAACTGAGGATGGCATATTGAGGCTGAAACATGTACATGTAGTCTTAAAATATCTTTAAATTAAAATTAAATAAAACGAATGGAAGGGGACTGATTTTTCTACTTTATACAAAATAGTTTTACAGAAAAACACATTAGTGCCGTATTTGAAAGCATTCCAAACATAACGCCGGAGAATTTGGACATTCGCCGCAAAAGGTGGAAACTAGTTTAGTTTTCTGCGCTGCTATTTTCGATTTTTTATGAATTTTATACTCTTTGTCATAACATCCAATACAGCGTCTTCTCTTTTTTCGATTGTCTTTGGTTTTGTCAACACTCTCTTTCAATACGTGTTTGGTTTTTTTACTGCGGTTTTCGTTATCTATAACGTCCCCAAGCAAACCCATCACAAGTGCTTCTCTAAACTCTGCTACCTGAATTTTTTTTTGTTTGATAATTGGTATAAGATGAGAGCATTAATAACGGACGTTCCAAACAGATATTCGAATGCAACCTTGTGGTACCACCTTATAGATCGGCGTAGAACAGTAAAATAAGAAGCCAGTTGATCTGACAAGTCAATGCCCATCTTAAATTTATTATAAAACACAATGACCTTTGAAATAATTTGACCTTTACGATTTTTTTTGTTTGTGTCGATGATATTTAGTGTGTGCTTCGTACTAATAAACCTAACAGATCTCTTGTCTTTCCAGTTTGCGATAACTTTGCCATTACATTCTTTTCCTTTTATATCTCCCTTTTTCATTTTCTTTTCATCCAAAATTTCTCTTGGTACCCCTTTTACGTATTTGCGCAACGTACCCACGCTGTGGGTATTTCTTTCCAACAGTAATTCTGATAACTCAAGATTATTATAATAGTTATCTGCTACCAGAGTACGTCCATAACCAAGATAATCCTTCATTAGATTCAGGACAACTGTATTGCTACTTCGTCCTGCACTTATTGTATCACTTTTTCCTTTATAAATTTCAGTCTCGTAAGTGTAGCCACTTTCATCACATAGTTTAAAAAATTTTAACTCCGTATTTCGATGCCTTTCCTGGAATATACTGCCGAAACAGTAAGCGACCTCTGAATGGTACCATAGATTCGTCTATAGATACTACCTCTGACGGGACCTTTAGTTCTTTGAATTTCTTAGTTAATGCGTCAGTGAGAGGTCGAATTTTATATTGCCACGAATCGGCCTTCCAGAGTGGGGATAGCGCTAGGCTATATAATTATTGTAATTATAGTAAGTAGGACTCTCTGTAAAGGAGACACTCCGCGAGGAGGTTCTCCGATAGGGGACTCCACGAGGTATTCCTCGTGGAGTCTCTCTTAATAAACAGATGAAGTTTACTGGTCGTTTGGTCGATTCCTGTCCCTGTAACCCAAGGTAGGTGCAATTATTATATATGTGTTACCTCTGAGCTACACCCCGTCACGCACCAACGTGACATTTGGTGGAGGCGCCCTTGCGATCTTAATTATTATTTTTTTTGATAAAATTATATCTACTTTAAAAAAAAAAAAAAAACGTGGTACCTCTTAAAATTTACTTTTAATCAGAATTTTTATTTATTTAAGCAATTTGCTTGTTGAAATTTCTGTTGATTATTAACTTTATATATGATAAAAAAAAATTATTTGATTTAGTTAATTTAAAATATTACGTTAATAATAAGTATATATCTTTTTTATTTTTATATTAATTTTGCACTCACTCGTTTATATGGCATTTCGTCATTTTAGTATAAATTTGTCCATAAATTAGTTGTTCATTTAGTCATTATTTGCTTCTTGTAAAAACATATTTTGTTCACATAAGAATATGTCATCCGCAATAATTTTTGTAGATAAATTGCCTTTCCTAAATAAAATACGGTTTTTATGGTTACACAAAATGTGAAAACTCCTACATTTTGTTTACGTTACAACAAAAATAGACAATGTACAAAATTCCTTGTGTTCATTAGCATTAGCATTAATTGTTGTATAGGTGGTTAAAATATTGATAGTCAGCAAACTTACCGTAGGTCGCTTATCGAGACCTACTTACCTATTTACGAAATCTGTTTATGTATTTACAAATCGGTAATAGTTAAAGAGACACAAACAAAAAGCTGACGTAAACAAACAAAATGTTCTCATTTTTTTTTCTAGTACAGCGATTTATAGTAAAAATGCACATCGGAAGTGCATGAAGGTCATGATCAGTATTTAATGTCCTTAACATACCATAGATTGCTGATATGTTTTTTTATATAACAAATGTGCCAGGCATAGACAAATTTATGTGAAGGATGTTGACTACAATACTATTGCTACATAAAAATTGGTATTCGATATATGTGAACGGTGGAATTACTCCGAATCTATTAAATTCATTTCATTGTTAAAAGTTTTACATTTAATACAGTTGTTTTTAAACTAACACATTTATTATTTTACAAAATTTATTATTTATATTGTACTTAAACATAACATTTAATATCTATGTCCTTAAACCATTTTCTTTTATTAAAACTATTTATATTTGTAAAATAAGAGAAATGAAAGTTTGCCTAACAATTTAACGCAAAAAAATTGTGTACTTATACTTTTCAAATTAAGCAATTGTTTCTAACAGAAATTCCTTGCCGTTTGTTACAAAAGAAGTGAGTGTAATTAGTATTATTTTTAAGGAATATAACAATTACAACCACAGGTAATATACATTTGCGTAGCAATGGTGCTGCTTGTTTTATTTTTTTTTCCGCGCTATTTATTTTGAAACGAATTCAATAACGTATGCACCAAATTTGGTTTTGCTCCTTTTTGTATACCTTTGGCTGTAAGTAGCGCTTTCCCCATACAAAATTTAGGTGAAAATTTATTAGTCATTAATCATTACAATGTGTTAAATAACTTAATTCAAAAAGACTGGAGAAAAAAATAACTTTAAAAATATGATGTATAAAAAAATTACCAATGTTTTATAATTCACTTATACCCAGAATAACACTATTTTTTTTATTAATCGAAATTAAGCCTAGTAAAAAATAAAAGTAAGTCGAGGGAGAAAAAATTCGGATATGGAAATCCAAAGTTTTTATAGATATAGCATCACATTTTTTAAGAGAATTATTATATTTACGTTTTAAGTTTGTTGGTTAAAGAAAATAGTAAAGTTAACCTTTCGATATAAGGTGCGGATTTATGTTTAACGCTTAAGTCTGTAGAGGAGATTTTCGGCGCATTTCGGCAGCCACTATGTCCCTCTACCGATGATTAAAAAAAGCAGTAAGGGGAATTAACCTTTCGGTATAAGGTGCGGATTTATGTTTACGATTTAAGTCTGTAGAGGAGATTTTACGGCGCATTTCGGCAGCCACTATGTCCCTCTACCGATGGTTTAAAAAAAAAAAAAAGCAGTAAAGGAAGTTAACCTTTCGGCATAAGGTGTTTATAACAAAGTACATTTAAGGCTACAGTTAACGAATGTCATTGTATTTTGATAGGAGGTAGCTCTCGTATTATAGTTAAGAGATATTGGGCTTATGTATACATTTGTATGGTAAAAAGAGGATTATGAAGACGCATTCCTGGCAGTCATTAAATAATCCCTTTTATTAATAGATGGCCCAGAACAGAATAAAAAAAAATGAAAATTAAACGCTAACGTAATTTTGATAATAAAGTAATAACTCCCGACTTACTTAGGCTTAATTATTTTGATTTGTTTTGTGTGTACCAGTCATATGTCAATTTAAGTTTTACTGTTTTGTATTATTTTATTACAATGTACTGCTGAATTACTCTTTGTTCCATGTGCACCACCCTTATATTTAATTCTGGCGCAACCGCGAGATGGTACCCGGGGAGGCGAACCTTAGTGTTAATATCCATAAGATTTGTTACTGGTAACCTCGAGGGGCAGCAACATTGGAGAAAATGGAGGCTGAAGAAGCACGTGGTGGAGGATGCCAATCATATAACGGTGGATTAAGTAACCCAGGGGATCCACAAGTTTGGAGCACTGGACCCATGGCTGTTCGTGGCGGTATATACCGAAAATAGTATCCTACCGGCTCCAGAACAGAGAATGCATCCACCGATACAAAAGGATTGGTTGCAATCACATATATACATTGCAACATCCATCAACCTTCTACCGCAACTCCAAAACAACTATCAAGTGTAGCAACGGCCCAAATTACTTGAGGAAACCGGCTAATAGTAAACAAAGAGATGATTCTGCCTCCGTGGGAGCATGGAAGAATTCGCCAGAAAGACTCATATGGGTGGTGTTAGTTTAAATATTTAAAGGCTATTAATTAAGTAGACAATAATTGTATTCTGAATGTGTTTTGTTGTAAATAGGATTAAGTAAGTCTAAGGATAGTTAAGCATAGTTAAGGATACTAAAGTCTGATTCGTGGCTGCTATTCAAATTACTTTTTGTTTCAATTTTTTAAATTTAGGCTGCTTTTGAAATCCCTTCGGTTTTCTGGAGGGGAGGGAGATGCCACGAATCGGCCTTCCAGAGTGGGGATAGCGCTAGGCTATATAATTATTGTAATTATAGTAAGTAGGACTCTCTGTAAAGGAGACACTCCGCGAGGAGGTTCTCCGATAGGGGACTCCACGAGGTATTCCTCGTGGAGTCTCTCTTAATAAACAGATGAAGTTTACTGGTCGTTTGGTCGATTCCTGTCCCTGTAACCCAAGGTAGGTGCAATTATTATATATGTGTTACCTCTGAGCTACACCCCGTCACGCACCAACGTGACATTATAGGCGATCTTTTTTATTTGTCGTTTCATTATCAGCAAAATGGATAAATCGTAATATAGCCTGGAATCTATTTCTTGACATAATATGTCGAACAAAACAATGCCGATATAAAAATTTGCGCGACCAGTAATCTGATATTTTTGGAACAGGAGCTAGTCCCATATACAGCAAAATAGCAAACACCTTTTCCATTTCCTGCGCAGAAATATCAATCCAATTTGATTTGTACCTGCTGGCATTTTTGTTTGTCTCTAACACAATGGAATCTAAAATGTCTTCATCAACAAAGAGTCTGAAAATATCCACTGGCCTTAAATTAGATGGAACATTTATTCTGCTTTCATCAGTAAAAGCAAACTGCTTCAGAGACGATCCATCGACATCGTTCCAAGAAATGATGGTCGGGTGATTGTTATTGCCGTCTTCCCCTCCTGAATCGGAATCGTGGTCGGCAATATGGAACTCTGTTTCGGTCTCCGATTCGGTCTCGGATTCCGAGCTAGGCACATATTCTGATTCAGAAGGGAGAAATGGATCGTCTTCGTCACCTTCTGGGTTGTGATTTGTCTGTCCGGCATCATCCCTTTCACCTCGTTCTTATTTCGACTGCTTTCTTCTAAAGATAAATATGTATGTAGTCCTATTTCTTTTTCAACTTGCCTCAAAATTTAGTACCTCCACATTCCAGCTCATGCCACCATCGAAGTAACTTCGCCTCCTCTTTTGGATCCATAATTACACTAACAAAACACCTTATAAAAACGGTCACGTCACCTGTATCGAGTATGTAATGGTTCACTGATGGTTCACTGATATACCGTGTGTATCACCGGTGATCAAATAACAACTCGGTCAGAAACCAATTTATATGATGTATTTAAAGATGTACAGCGACCTCTGTTGTGTACAGATTGTGCTTGCAGCTTGAGAACATGCTTGGTCTCGAACAGAACTCTTTAATTAATTTTTTCAGTTCATGATGGTGTAGGGGGCACTAAATCTCATGTAGCACCGGTGATACATATGGGAGCCAACGTGTTAAGGTTCTTGACAGCTTGTGATACATGTTTAAAGCAAAGAATCACACAAGTGTTACTCAAAATGTTAATTAAATGTAAGTTTTTTTGTAGCCATAGTCAGATTCGCACTTTCGGTGTATAGTCAAATAACAACTTTTCCTATGGAATTGATAAGTAATGAAAGATGTACTGGTTTTGGAGGTTATGTTTACACAGTTAAACTATGATTCTTTAACATAATGCACAAACTCAATTAATGACGTTCATAACACACGTTTTGTATTTTTTTGTGTAAAATTACTAAAACAATACGAATTATAAATACAAAGGTCGTGAATTCCCTTAATATTTAAAATAAAATCATATATGTCACAGTGACTGCATCTGTGACTACCAACCAGTCCAGTTACATCACAGTTAAATCTAATAATTTCGTATTAATAATTAATACAGACATTAACGATATTCCTATCAAAAAAGGGTTATCGCTTTTTCCTTCTCATACCTTCTCCTTAAAAAAAAATCTTTTAAAAAAAGCATCCCTCTTCCCACTCACCCCTTCCAATGTTAAAAAAATATGATTTAGAACATTGTTAATATGCCCTCTTTCCAGATGTTTGGAGAAAAAAAATATTTAAGAAAAATCAGCCTTCTATCATTATTACCTATTCCAATGTTTAAAAAAAAATGATTTAAAATATTTTTAATGGCCCTTCTTTCCCGATATTTTTTTTTTAAATTCTCTCCCGATGTTTTGAAAAAGTAAAAATTTATCATTTAAAAAAACATCCTCCCTCCCCTCTCGCCATTTCTAATGTTGAAAAATATACCATGTAAAACATTTTAATGCGTCCTCCCTCCCAATATGTTGTAAAAAAATATTTTATCATAAAAAAAAATCATGCGCCTCCGCTTCTCACCCCTTCCAATCTTAATAAAATGTTATTTACACATATTAAGGCGCCTTCTCCTCTAGTGTTGTGAAAGGAAAATAATTTTATCAAAAAAAATCATCTACCCCTCTCAGCTCTTCCGATGTTACAAAAAAAAACACTTAAAACATTTTTAGTGCAACCTCTCCTCAGGTGTTGACAAAAAAATATTTTATTATTAAAAAAAATCATTTAAAACATTCTTAATCCACTTGATGTTCAAAAATTAGAAAAATCTTAACATTGTATGTTGAGAGCTATGAAAAGTTCACGGGACACATTTAAGTACATGTAGGGGAGGGTGGGGCAAGGTGGGGCCACGAGGCTTGATGGGGACATCGTCTTATCTACAAAATGGCAGTAACCATCTGTCAAATAATAGCAGACCTAATATTCACAAGTGCTGTTTTATGTTTGTTGTAATGTAGGAAACTTTACTAGTCCTAATAACAAAATTATTGCTGTTTGTGCGTGAACTTTGCAATTTCCAGAATTTCTTTATTGTTTTGATGGTGAGTTCAACGGCCAATATCGAAAGTATGAGTAAATTATTTACAACTACACTTTTTTGTGCTTATTAATTCACATGTATTGCACGTATTTTCTATAGTGCGTTATTTGTTTATTTCAAATATTTAATATGTTATTATAACATAACCAGAAAATGTCTTAAAGAGGCAAGATGGGGCTGTTGGTATGGGACAACATGATGGGGACATCACTATCTTACTCTTCAGTCTGATCCGCTATGATATAGTTGCATATTCAAATATAGAATTAAATGGTTTCATTACTTGCAACAGAGTTGTCGTGGGTACAGAAGAGAAGAGAATGAGTATGAGGTATCACAAACAATTCTAGAAAGAAAAGTGGAAGAAGCGCGTCAGCTTGCTGGACCTCTCCAACCTAGAAAATCATTAGGCTAAAAACACTTTTTTCCCTAGAAGACGAGACACAACTAGTTACATATTCGAAAGAATGGAATTGGGTCTCTCAGGATTAACAATTCAAGATTTGAGAAACCTTGCTTATCGATGGTCTGACAAATCGGGGAAAGTTCATTGTTGAACAAATGCAAAAATTGCAGGAAAAAAATGGCTGGTAGAATTTGTGAGATGTGATCTCCATTATGCATCCTCGAAGACATAATGCCTATTTCTCATGTTAGGAAAGTACAGGTTAAATGAAAGCGTAACAAAGGAAGGACAACAATCTTTACAAGCACTACGTATAAAACTCTGCTAGAAGAAAATAGAAGTCTGGAGAATCCGGGGTGTTAAAGGAAAAAACATGACAAAGAAGAAAACAGAAGAGAGAAGACGAAGCCGAATTTTGTAAGGAAAGCAAAGAGATAATCAAGTTCTACTATTGAGGAGGATGACTATGTTTATATTGCCTCAGAAAGTGCGGTGAAGCTATCAAAGGGGAATTATGGATGCCGTGGATGGCGAGGTTGCGTACATGGAGGGTGTGCGAAAAATGTGGATGAGTTCGTCTTCTATTGTCTCAATTGTGAAGATTAAGTTTAATATTATCGTTATTGTATTTTTTTTTTATTTTAAGTAGCTCCGCTTTAAAGAGTTTTAGCTTTGTTCCTGCATTTTTTTAAGAATAAAATCTATTTTTTTACATATTCCCTAGATTTATGTTATAACCCATTCTTAACTCACCTGAAACCCCATCTTACCTCACCATGGGGGCGGAGTGTATTTACATATTTCTTTTCAAAATTTTCTCACAACATCAGGAGTACCATCGAGAAATTGTAAATACATCCATCAGCAAGTAAATGTTTAAAGATTACAACAAGTCTACTTAGAACCTTGCATATCAATTTGCAATCCTGATGCAGTTCTAAAGCTTAGTGTTCCCATCTTGCCCCACCTTCCCCTACATTTAAGATCTCAAGCTGTCGCAAAATCCCGATTTCCCGGGTTCCCGATACGCATTGGTACGGAAAACCTCGTCCCGAAACATAATCCAATCAAGCGGGACTGCTCGACTCATCCGAATTAAGAAGTATAAATATATTATAAAAAGAAACATCTCGTAAGTGAACGAAAGTGCTTAACCAATTCATGAAAGTTAAATTTGGAAAAATACTTTATAGGCACTTTATATCATATACCTACATAGATACATTCGCACACTTCAGCTATCATTTATATTGACAGAAATTAATATTTAATCTCTCTGCCCGTGATTTCTTAGGGCTTTACTATACGCCCACCAAATATCCAGTGACCGATATAAATATTGCAACATATGGGATTTTTTTTATTATTAAAATATAGTAAATTTATTGGGGATAGGTTGTGCAAATCGCAAAGTCGTGGCATATTTTTAAATTTACCGCCATATTAGTGGTCACGTGACGTCTGTCAAAATAAATTCCTAGATATGCACAAAGTAGTATAACTTAATAGTAAAAAAAAAAAATCGGTGTGAAGTTAACAATAGATTTCAGCAATAGATATCTTGGCGACGAATGCGGGCTTAAAACAACATATGATACTGTATTCCAGTAAAACGACATGATTTTCATAAAAAAACCACTAGTAATTGACCGGTGGTATTGATAATTAATCGCACTAATGCTAAGTGTTCCGTCGTCTGAAAATTTTTACATCCGTGCCAAAAACATCTATTGCTATGCTGATGGTTACGAAAATTTTCATTTTTTTTGCATATTCCTAACGAGTATGAACTAGGGAACATACATAGCGAGTATAAATCTGCTCCTACAATTGTAACATTTTTTTATAAACAATTGAACTTGATATTCCACGCGAAACAAGGACACCGATCTAAAGAACATCTATTGCTGTGGTGATGGTCACGAAAATTTCTAGCTTTTTTTGCATATTCCTAACGAGTATGAACTAGGGAACATACATAGCGAGTATAAATCTGCTCCTACAATTGTAACATTTTTTTATAAACAATTGAACTTGATATTCCACACGAAACAGGGACACCGATCTAAAAAACATCTATTGCTATGGTGATGGTCATGAAAATTTTCAATTTTTTTGCATATTCCTAATGAGTATGAACTAGGGAGCATACACAGCGAGTATAAATCTGTTCCCACTTTTGTAAGACCATGTAGTTTCAATTAGATTCCTAAATAATCACAAAGAAACGTGATATGTGGCTGGAATTTTCTTATAGACCTTTCTCTAAAAATATTTTGTCATGAGACTGAATTTCAACCATGTAATGGCACATGAGTTTTTAAGTGATACCTGTTTTGCACAAACAAAACAATTTAGGAAGTCGAAACTGTTGATTCCAATAATACAAAATATGCACTGGATGCTGTTATTGCAGATGTAATGAATGGAAGTGCATATTTTTTGATCCTAATATGAGAATTAAAAATATTCAACGAGGAACAACATATTTAGAAACATTGGAGACATTGTTATATAAAAGCAATCTGTGTAGTAAAGTGTCTAAAAAGATAGGCCTCCACTACAAAAAAATTCCTACACAACGAGAATCCTACAACTGTAGTGTGATTATAAACTATAATAAAAAGTAATACGTTTGACTTTGAATTTAGATCCTAGCAAGTTGAGAAATTATTTGGAACAAACTGTTCTAAAACAATCTGAAAATTTTGTACGGCATTGTGTCTATTGTGGTGATATGAAATGGTAATTTTATTTTAACAAAAAGAAAGGCTGCCTGTATTTCTTTTAGATACAATTTGAATAGTGTCCTCTTGGAAGGGGTGACTACATAAAAAAAAAGAAAGATGACGGTTTGCTCTTAAATGTAAGATTTTAATCTAAAACTATGTTTCGCTGGCTAATGGAGGGAGGAGCGGCAATTATCCCCATTATTTACGATATACAATTTGCAAAAAAAATTAAAATTTTCGTGACCATCACCATAGCAATAGATCTTTTTTAGATCGGTGACCCTGTTTCGTGTGGAATATCAAGTTCAATTGTTTATAAAAAAATGTTATAATTCTAGGAGCAGATTTATACTCGCTATGTATGTTCCCTAGTTCATACTCGTCAGGAATATGCAAAAAAAAGCTAGAAATTTTCGTGACCATCACCATAGCAATAGATCTTTTTTAAATCGGTGTCCCTGACCCTATTTCGAGTGGAATATCAAGTTCAATTGTTTATAAAAAAATGTTATAATTCTAGGAGCAGATTTATATTCGCTATGTATGTTCCCTAGTTCATACTCGTCAGGAATATGCAAAAAAGCTAGAAATTTTCGTGACCATCACCATAGCAATAGATGTTTTTTAGATCGGTGACCCTGTTTCGTGTGGAATATCAAGTTCAATTGTTTATAAAAAAGTGTTATAATTCTAGGAGCAGATTTATACTCGCTATGTATGTTCCCTAGTTCATACTCGTCAGGAATATGCAAAAAAAAAGCTAGAAATTTTCGTGACCATCACCATAGCAATAGATCTTTTTTAAATCGGTGTCCCTGTTTCGCGCAAAATATCAAGTTCAATTGTTTATAAAAAAAAATTATAATTCTAGGAGCAGATTTATACTCGCTATGTATGTTCCCTAGTTCATACTTGTCAGGAATATGCAAAAAAAGCTACAAATTCTCGTGACCATCACCATAGCAATAGATTTTTTAAATCGGTGTCCTGTTCGCGCAAAATATCAAGTCAATTGTTTATAAAAAAATGTTATAATTCTAGGAGCAGATTTATACTCGCTATGTATGTTCCCTAGTTCATACTCGTCAGGAATATGCAAAAAAAAGCTAGAAATTTTCGTGACCATCACCATAGCAATAGATCTTTTTTAAATCGGTGTCCCTGTTTCGCGCAAAATATCAAGTTCAATTGTTTATAAAAAAATTTTATAATTCTAGGAGCAGATTTATACTCGCTATGTATGTTCCCTAGTTCATACTTGTCAGGAATATGCAAAAAAAGCTACAAATTCTCGTGACCATCACCATAGCAATAGATTTTTTAAATCGGTGTCCCTGTTTCGCGCAAAATATCAAGTTCAATTGTTTATAAAAAAAATGTTATAATTCTAGGAGCAGATTTATACTCGCTATGTATGTTCCCTAGTTCATACTCGTCAGGAATATGCAAAAAAAAGCTAGAAATTTTCGTGACCATCACCATAGCAATAGATCTTTTTTAAATCGGTGTCCCTGTTTCGCGCAAAATATCAAGTTCAATTGTTTATAAAAAAATGTTATAATTCTAGGAGCAGATTTATACTCGCTATGTATGTTCCCTAGTTCATACTCGTTAGGAATATGCAAAAAAAATTGAAAATTTTCGTGACCATCAGCATAGCAATAGATGTTTTTGGCACGGATGTAAAAATTTTCAGACGACGGAACACTTAGCATTAGTGCGATTAATTATCAATACCACCGGTCAATTACTAGTGGTTTTTTTTTTATGAAAATCATGTCATTTTACTGGAATACAGTATCATATGTTGTTTTAAGCCCGCATTCGTCGCCAAGATATCTATTGCTGAAATCTATTGCTAACTTCACATCGGTAAAAAAAAAAAACCTATATGTTGCAATATTTATGCCGGTCGCTGTATATACCAAACATCGGCTAAATTGTACGGTTTTATCCTCTACACACAAAAATATACGCAGGTACTTATTTTCCGCAGCAATAACACACAGGGAAGCACCACAACACTTCTCCGCTCTTCTCTTTCTCTATCTATCGAAAATGCAAAAAATAAATAATTCATGGTAGAAGCACGAGCACCAAGCATCGCGGCGCCAACGCCACCCTCGTGATTTATCGTCAACAAATATTCTCCTTAGAAAACTGACAACCATTTTCATGGAAGCGCATTTCGATTTATTTATCTCCGTTTAACAGACAGACGGAAAAACATTGAACATGTGAAGGAGTCAGACCACAAAAATCCAAATCAGACATTCGGAAGTGGCAGAAAACCCATGAAAAATAAGCTCAGGGTATTCAAATCTTGAAATTCATTTCTGTGATGAGATGTGTCGCCAAATACGCAGATAAAAGAATAAAATAGTCAAGATGTAGGGTAAATCCATCACGACCATCAACTTGTGGAGTGTTATTCTCTTACCTTTTTTAATTTATTGTTAGGCAAACAAAAAGGTATATAACAAAAGTCATAAAACATCTCTCATCCACTACCTTTCGCGCTATCTATTCCAGCTAATTAACGCGACAATTTGAATAATAAAACCCCATCTCAAAAATATTTACAAATTAATGGTGAAAATATCGATTCATAAATATTAAGTGATTATATTTTAAGTAATCTTAGAATCTCGAATCGAAATCGTCTTAAGAATGTACAAAATGTTAATTGTGAGTAACGAGAAACAGTCAAAGTGCACTTTATTTTCTAATATGCGTATAAAATAAAAGATTTCTTGGTGCTATTATGTTAATAGTTGCAAATATTTTTGGCTTATTCGCAGCGCACTGTAAAAAAGTTCTGAGTAAAATTACATGTAAAATCAGCAAAAGCAAATTCGGTGGCGGTGTTCCTTTAGAAATACCGAATACGGAATATTATGCAAAAAAAATACATCAAATAAAAGGCCTCTTGAATAGACGGCACCATTAGAAATACACATGTAGTTTTAACTTGTTTGATGTTATGTAGAGATAATTCTTTTTTAAGAAAACATATGGCGATGGATTTTAAAATATATTAACTATTACTACTATATTAGTTACTTAATTTGATTTATGCTCGCGAGTATTTCTTTAGCAATAGACAATATGTCAATCAGCCTCCTGAGTTTTTAAACATGTGATTTTCACATTGATAATTAACATATTATATGTATGCTATTATTGATGTTGTTGTTAGTATTCTTAATATTGTATACTACAAAATATTTTTCTGTTTTAAAAATATACTAAACAAGTTAAGATTATTTACAACATTTTTACAGCAATTAATTTCGGCAAGAAATTATATATTTTATTAACCTCCGTTTATTGTATTTTCAAAGAAATATATCTTAAGTATCCCTGTATAACCCAATGTCGTTCTATTTTATTGAATATTGCTAACACTTTTGGTTGTAACACAGTTCAGGCAGTAGCACGAAAAAGTATTAAATGTATCAAATTCAAAATAAATATTTTAGCCTACTTAGATTGACGAACAATATGCTTTCGTACAATGTTTGTTATATAATATAAATCTAATAATATTTTAAATAATTGTTAATAAACCTGTGCTACATAAGACATTTGTATAGAGACCCAGTGGTTGGCGATATTTCAAGAAAATAGATCAACGACCTAAGATTACATAGGCGATAGCTAAGATATATTTCTGAAAATGAATAAACGAGGAGTTCATAAAATAAATAATTTCTTAGCGAACTTAATTGCTATATTAAGAATTTATATAATAATCTTAAACCTGATTTTGGTTAATTTTTATAGATAGAAGAACCTTTATAGTAATACAATATTAAGAATATTAAACAACAATAGTAATTAAGTCATCAATAATAGTGTAGTCAATAAATCTGTGAAATCGCATTATCCAAGACTGAGAGGCTGACTGACATATTGTCTATTGCTAAACTGATACTCGCGAGCATAAATCCAAGTAATAATATCAAAAGCAGCGCTAACAAGTAACATAATATTCAATAATAAAATCTCATCACCACATGTTTTCTTAAAAAAGAATTATCTCCACATAACATTCTAAATGAAGCCGTCTATTCAATAATTCTTTTTATTATGTATTTTTTTTCATTGGTATTTCTAAAGGAAACGCGCCACCGAAACTTCGATTGTTTATTCTATACAAAACCTTTTGCTCTCCATATATTATTTTTCTGTTTAAATTTCTAGTCGTTACCTTTGATCGCAGTAATATCCATAATTAGTGATTTATGGCTATGATAAGTGACTACGTCCTCCGAAAGTTGCATTTACAATCAAGAATTAAAAATTCTGAATTGCTGGTGTCGCGATTTTTTCCTGTGAGAAAGTGTAGCATATTGTACGAGCGCCAACTTTCAACGTGGCAGATACGATAGGCGTCCCTAGATGGCGCTGCATAGCGGAAGAAGAACTAACTAGACGAAATAACAGAGGGCAGCAACCGGGTCGAAGATTCGAGAATATTCTCCAGAATCTTCGAGGACGTTCTAGACAGGCCCTCGAACAATCTGGACGTTCGCGCCAGCTATAAATAACGCGTCGGCGTTGGCCAGGAGCAGTCAATCGATACGAGTTCGATAGTGCGGTCGCGTTTGAATAATACAATGTAATATAAATATCGTTTACATAAATAAGACATTAGTGGTTAAGTGATATAGTTAATAAGCATTTTTAATAGATTTTAATTACCGTAATAGTGTTAATAGAATAAAGTGAATTAAATATATCGCCTGTGTGTTTTTCTAAAACCCCGACAAAGTTTTAAGAACCGAAAAACGTTACAATTGGTGTCAGGTGTGGGGTATTTGGCGATATATTAGTGGACTAATAGTGCGTAATTAGAAACAATGGCACGAAATACTGTAATTAGTGGACTTGAAAGTGGTAGATCTCAAACGGGAATTAGAAGAAAGGGATGAAGATACGAGTGGAAGGAAGGCCGAGCTTCAGTCGAGATTACGAAGAGCATAGAAAGCAGCTGGTGAAGATCCTGAGACATATTGTTTGAAGTGTCTGGGTGGTAATGGCGAACTTCTAAAGAAACTTACGGAAATTCTCCGCATTTAGAAGAAAAAGTTCTAGAACATTCTCAG
This sequence comes from Protaetia brevitarsis, assembly GCA_004143645.1. Classification (NCBI taxonomy): domain Eukaryota; kingdom Metazoa; phylum Arthropoda; class Insecta; order Coleoptera; family Scarabaeidae; genus Protaetia; species Protaetia brevitarsis. The sequence goes on from RXPK01000186.1 coordinate 2,985,849, forward strand.
AGAGTTATAGAAAATTCTAGAAATTCCAAGAAGAAAAATCTAGAATGATTGAAGAATTGGACGGTCGCATTAAGGTGCTAGAAACAAATTTATTCTGGAGCCATACCGAAGACGGTAGAAATTCGAAATTCTACCAATGCGGGAAGCAGCCAGATGGAACCAAGAAATACAGTGCCCATCTGTGCGGTTCAAAGTAAATGTGACTGCAACATTCGACGGAAAGACGCCTTTGGAAGACTATCTGACGCTGCTGATACAATGGCTACGGTATATGGCTGGACGGAAGCTACCAAAGCAGCCATGCTATCAATAGCTCTGCGCGGCGAGCTTGAAGTACTCAGGCTATTCCTTCGTCGAAGCGACAAAATTACCAAACGCTACTTAGTCATCTGAGATGCGTTTCGGTAATAAACACTGCAGCCAATATATCGCTTGCAGTTGAAGAATCGTTGCCAGAGGTCAGACGAGACTTTACAGGAGTATGGAGCTGACATCGTTCGTCTGGTTAAGAGTGCGTACCCAACGGTACCAGAAGATGTGTGTGAGACTTTCGCTGTGGAAAAATTCCTGGATGGCCTGCTTGATAGGGATACTCAACAGGCAGTAAAAGCTCGCTCACCCGCAAACGTGGAACCAGGCTTTAGCTGAAGCATTAGATTTTGAAGCCGTGAAGCAACGGTCAAAGGACATGCTCGCGTCCGTGTTCTAGGAGTCACGAGGAAGAAGAACCATTAGAAAGAATTATGACGAAATTAAACGAAATGATGACGAAAAATATGACGGAATTGATACGGAAAATGGAATCCGTGCAAACTAGGCACCAGGAAGACGATGCACGAAAACCAAAGCGACGGAAAACTAAAATGGGCCGACGGGAAGGGGCGATCGTCGACCTATGTAGCTGATGCCCCAGTAACACCAGTGATTGTTGCTTCAGTGGGATGTAGACCTAGCAGCCTCGTCGTGTATGGGCATGTGAATGGGGAAACCGAGAGATTTACTGCTAGATACTGGTGCAACAATGACAATTCTTCGGCCGGAAGCAGTGGGAAGGACGAACCGGATATATCCAACCAGGTGGACGCTAACGTACGGCAACTGGGCAAACAGTCACGTGTTGGGGAAGACGATGGCCCATTTCCGTATTGGTGATACTGCATTCCAGTATCGTGTAGTAGTTGCAGATATAGAACAAACGTAATCCTCGGAATGGACATAATGACAGAATTTGGGTTCAAACTGGACTTGCAAGCAGGAGTGTTGAAGGTTGGCAAAGAAGAAGTTATTCTCAACCATAGCAAGAATATGTCGGCCTGCGTAGTGTTGGCAGAAGAAGTAACTGTGGCGAGCCGCAGTGAAACCATTGTGGAAGCGAGCGTGAGTGGAGACATTCCCAAGGGCAAGTTTTAATGCTGGAACCGGGAGCGATTAGCGGTCAAGTCGTGGAATACTGGTCGCTAAGGCAGAGATACAAGCTGGAGAAAAACTGCCCGTCCGACTGATGAACGTCAATAGTTATCAGTAAAGCTGAAGAAGGCGTACCTTTGGGAAGTTGTGCTGTGTGTCGTCGATTGTCAACAAGAGGATGGCGTAACAACAACTCCAGATCCGCTTCCTGGATGGTTGAATAACTTCATTGACTTGTCTTGCAAGGATTTGACAACACACAACGCCATACCGTGAAACAGCTGCTTGGACGCTACAAGATCTTTCCAAGCAGAAGACCGGAACACGAGGGGCAGGACTAATGTTGTACGACATCGAATAGACACTGGAGATGCCCAGCCGATCCGCCAAGCCCCCAGAATTGCCATTGGCGAAACGAGCCGAAGCAGAACAAATTATACAGGATATGGAGCAGGATGGCGTAATTGAACCATCGAACAGTCCATGGGCTTCTCAGTGGTACTGGTGAAGAAGAAGGATGGTTCAACTAGGTTCTGCGTGGATTATCGACAACTAAATAATGTAACAAGAAGGACAGTTATCCTTTGCCCAGAATCGATGACACTTTAGATACCCTAGGTGGGTGTAAGGTATTTTCGACCCTCGACCTGAAGAGTGGTTATTGGCAAGTCGAAGTAGAGGCAAAGGATAAGGAGAAGACGGCGTTTACGATCGGGACAGGATTGTGGCAAATTTAAACGTCATGCCATTTGGGTTATGTAATGCTCCCGCGACGTTGAAAGATTGATGGACAACCGTACTGAGAGGACTATCCTGGGAACTTGCTTGGTATACCTCGACGATATAATTGTCTAGAAAAATCTTTTGAGGACCATTTGAAGAACTTGGAGCAAGTATTTCAGCGATTGAAAGAGCGAATTTGAAGCTTAACCCAAAAAGTGCAACCTGTTCCGGAAGCAGTGCACTACTCGGCCACGTAGTATCAGAGATGGAGTGTCGGTTGACCCAGGGAAGACAGAAGCGGTCAAGTCTTGGCCGGTTCCGAAGGACAAGCATGAAATAAGAAGTTTCCCTTGGGCTATGCACTTATTACCGACGATCGTTCCTGGATTTGCTAACATCGCCAAGCCTATCACGAGACTAACTGAGAGGGCAGAGACTACGTCTGGGAGAAGAGCTGCCAGGATGCCTTTGAAGAATTGAAACAGAAGCTGACCACTGCGCCCATCTTGTGCTATCCACAGGCTGAAGGAAATTCATTTTGGATACTGATGCCAGCAACGTGGGCATCGGAGGCGTGTTGTCCCAAGTTCAAGATGGCCACGAAAAAGTGCTCGGTTACTTCAGCAAAGTGCTGTCGAAACCGAACGCAACTATTGTGTGACCAGGAGAGAGCTGTTGCCTAGTTAAGTCTATAGAGCACTTCCATAAATATCTCTATGGCAGGAAGTTCTTGTTAAGAACCGACCATGCGGCATTGATGTGGCTGCTACGCTTCAAGAATCGGAAGGGCAGGTTGCCAGATGGATAGAGCGTCTGCAAGAGTATGACTTTGATTCGGAACATCGGCCTGGAACCAGTCATCGAAACGCTGACGCACTATCGAGGAGACCCTGTTCCAAGGATTGCACGCACTGCTGTCGTGCCGAAGAGAAAAATGAAGCAACCTGCTTGAGACTACTGTCATAGATATAGATGGACTGAAGACCAAATCCGAGCTGACCAGGAGTCTGACGAAGTTTTGAAGCGTGTGATGGAGTGGAAGATGCAAGAAGCGCGGCCTAACTGGGAAACGGTAGCACCATATTCGCGAGAGCTAAAATCGTATTGGGCTCAGTGGGCTCTTTGGTAATGGAAAATGGTCTTCTCAGACGAGTGTTAGAAGACGAAGCTGGAACCAATAGCAGACTTCAGATTGTGGTTCCGAAAGCAAGAATTCCCGAAGTTTTAAAACTTCTTCATGAGGAACATCGGGAGGGCATCTTGGAGTCCGGAAGACTATAGAGAAGGTCAGAGAGCGATTTCTATTGGTTAATTGCAAGAATGACGTGAAAGACTGGTGCCGGAGATGTACAACTTGCGCCGCTGCCAATGGACCTTCCAAGGAAGAGGGCCCTATGAGGCAATAAACGTTGGCAGTCCTTTTGAAAGGATTGCGATTGATGTTGCCGGACCATTTCCCACGACGGAATTTGGAAATAAATACATCTTGGTTGCAGTAGACTACTTCAGCAAATGGTGGAAGCTTACGCATTACCAAATCAGGAAGCTGTTACAGTGGCTGAGACTTTAGTTAAAGAACTTTTCAGTCGGTTTGGTGTGCCGCTTGAACTTCACTCCGACCGGGACGGAATTTTGAATCAGCAGTGTTTCAAGAGATGTGCAAAATATTGGGTATTCGCAAGACCCGAACAACTGCCTTGCACCCGCAATCAGATGGCATGGTGGAGCGCATGAACAGGACAGTTATCAAGTATCTATCAAAAGTTGTCGCAGACCACCAGCGAGATTGGGACCAGCAACTACATCTATTCTTGCTGGCGTATAGAGCATCGGTCCACGAAACCACTGGCCAAAGTCCATCTAGTGTGCTTTTGGACGAGAACTGCGCTTACCATGCGATCTTAAGTTCGGCTTTAAACCGAATGAAGAAGTAGTTGGAGATGACTATGTTTCGAACTTGCGGAGGCGAATGGATGATATTCACGATCGGGTGAGGGCGAATATCCATGAAGCAAGCGACCGCATGAAGGAACACTACGACATCAGAGCGAATGAAGGCGGATATCAGCCTGGAGACCTGGTCTGGCTGTTCAATCCTCAGCGACGTCGAGGCTTCTCACCTAAGCTGCAACGATCGTGGGACGGGCCTTACGAAGTGATAAAACGAATTAATGACGTCATCTATCGCATCAGAAAGAAACCCAATGGTAAAGCAAGAGTGGTGCATTTTAATCGCCTAGCTCCTTATCTTGGGGACAATCAAGAGGACGAGCAGATGGTCCGAGTTTGTAGACTCCCCGAAGAAGAACTCAGCTATGAGGAGTTCATGGACAAGTATGGGAATGGCCGCAAAGTGCGTCATGGTGTAACAACGGAGATTCAGGAGATTTGTTTTTGGCTCCTGAAGGGTGCGCGTTAGCACACTGTGTTGCCCAAGATTTAAGAATGGCAAGGGGGATACTACCGTCTTCAAGAAGAAATTTGGTGGCGTCCAAGATCTTCGAAGCCAGAACCCTGAGGTGGGCAAGGCTCTGCACTTGCCAGGAAAGAAACGGCCTTTATTCTACTTGGTGACCAAAGAAGCCTCAGTTGCAAGCCAACCTACCGGACGATGTGGGACAGCCTGATAAGTTTAAGAGAGCAGCTGTTGGAGCTGGAGATCAATAAGATCAGGGTGCCAAAAATAGGCTGTGGATTGGATGGCTTGGACTGGAGGTCGTAAGGAACATGCTCGAAGAAATTTTCCGATATACTGGAATAGAGTTCCTAGTATGCAGCTACAAACCCGCGGTCAGCAGAAGGGAGGCGACGGACGGTAGCGTGCTATTTCTTCCGGACCTCGTCGTGTAAGAATGGAGAGAACTGTTCGTATCTTCATGGAGGTGATAGTTCCTGTTCCGGACGGAACAGATCTAAGGAGGGAGCAGTGTAACGAGCGCCAACTTTTCAACTGGCGGTTCCGATAGGCGTCCCTAGATGGCGCTGGCATAGCGGAAGAAGAACTACCTACGACGAATAACAGAGGGCAGCACCGGGTCGAAGATTCGAGAATATTCTCCAGAATCTTCGAGGACGTTCTAGAAGCCCTCGAACAATCTGGACGTTCGCGCCAGCTATAATAACGCGTCGGTTGGCCAGGAGGCAGTCAATCGATACGAGTTCGATAGTGCGGTCGCGTTTGAATTAATACATGTAATATAAATATCGTTTACATAAATAAAGACATTAGTGGTTAAGTGATATAGTTAATAAGCATTTTTAATAGATTTTAATTACCGTAATAGTGTTAATAGAATAAGTGAATTTAAATATATCGCCTGTGTGTTTTTCTAAAACCCCGACAACGTTTTAAGAACCGAAAAACGTTACAATATGTATGTAGATACATATGCAAGTTCCTAGGCATAGGCTCCGTGTAGGCAACGCCACTGAGTTTTCCGCTTCCCCGCTTCTCCGAACGAGTTTGTCCGTCCTTTAATAATACTATATGAGCGTACTAAAAATTTTCACAAAGAAAAGTATGTTATGCTTAAAAATATAATATAAACAAAAACTGTCGCGTGTCTATGTGTTTTCAGTGGTGCGTTTTGGGCGCCATGATTCAATTGAAAATCGGCTGTCAGTGAAGCAATTTTAACTGTCGAATATGGATATTAAAGGATGGAAAATGGATGACGAAAATCTAATATACCTAATTTTATTAGAAGAAGAGGAAGAGCAGTTGCAAGAGCAATTTATAAAAAGAAGGATGGAACACTGAGCAAAATACTGGACGTGATATCAATAATCTACATTCATTGAATGAATTTTCATCAACAGAACGAAATGTGTCATTATGTCATTACTATGATATAGTATTATTTAGAATCTTTTATTCAGTAACAACAAGCTTCATTAGTGAAATAAAATTATAATAATAATAATAATAATTAATACATTAAATTATTCACAGTGTGAGCTCATAAAGTATTAAACGATACCTTCTTCAGGCTTCTTCCTTAGTTTAATGGTTTGCAATTTATCGCAAGAACGAACGGATAGTGTGTACGGTAGTGATTGAATTACCGACTGACAATGAGTGCGAATTTGGCGTGTACCCCCGAGAGGGTGTGCATCTAAATTCGTGATCTCTTAGGGGAAATCCAGAATAATACTTCAGACACGATACTGATGAAAGCAAATTTGCTCTTAGAAGAATGCTACAGACGCTTGATAGGCAGAAATTCACATTTCTATTCCCTTTTCTGCTCATATGATGATTTCTCTACAATAGACCATGACCCCCTACCATGGTGGCATGCTTACAGTTAATTGTTTAGGCATTTTCTATTTGATTTGGTTTTTTGGTAATCATCAATGCATGATATCAATCTTTTAATATCACTTTTACTGCAATCCAGTACAATAAAGCTGCAAAGTTGGCTCAACGGTGAATTGCGTGAATGCAATGTCATTATTGCATCAATGAATTAAATACATTGTAATGATACCTTTCTTCATTCATCTTCTGGTGTTCATACATAAAATTGATAACCCGCGGTCATTCAGTAAACCAAATAAAGTTGTTAAAACAAAACTGGTGTTCGTTACAATAATAACATATTTCATTGAACCAATACCACTTCATTTTCAGTGATTTTGGTTTCATTAATATAATGAATGATTTATTACCTACTCAGTAAATTCCGTCGTTATTTAATAACATCTTTTCAAGGATTTGATGACTTTCTTTGAACCAATTTTAATGCATTATTTTATCTGAACAATGATTTCTTTCATTGTTTCAGGGCCCATTTTTGGTTCAGGGAAGGGTTTTTTGGTCTTATTTAGTACATACTTAAGAGAAGATAGAAAATAGTTATTTATGTTCCAAATGTATTAAGCAGATGTTTATGCCCAGGGACGACGCTCGTGCAAACTCTAGGGCCTCTGAGCCGAGGGTTTGTAAGTCGCTGAGAGGCATACACATTTATTATTACCTCTTGGTGTATACAGGTTTTTATGTCATACCAGTTCGTTGTTGCATTTCAAATCCGAAAAGTCAATTTGATTTTGAATGAACAACATTGTCGCATTGTCATTTTATCATAATAGACACAATCGTTGCTGGGGAAGTGCAACTTTGAAATTCTAGACGAAAAAAAAAAACTGAAAAAATAACACAAAACTTGCTACCGTAGAAATCCAGAGACAGAGAACATGACAATTTACTAAACTAGATGGCAGAAGAACGTATAGAAAACATTAATGAAGGTTAACGCTCATTAAAACATTTTCTCCTAGTTCCTTATGGTACAAACATTCAATGGTAAAGAAGACTTTAATAGTAAATAAAAATATGAATAATGCTAATTACCATAAGTTAAACCATTTACCACTGTTATTTTTTTTTTATTCGGGGTAGATAGAGCTCAGCAATTTTACTGTTTGTCAGGCACACCTGCAAAGCTAAATCTCCCTCCTAATCATCATTGCGGCCCCAAAAAGAATCGGTTGTCGTAACTGACCAGGGTGAGATTTGAACTCGCGCACTTCGAACTAGAAAAAACCTCTTCGGCTAATACAGGCGCTCAAAACAGACAAAATGAACAATTTGTAGCTGATAGATTACTTGTCTTTATGGCCATATGGTTCTTGAGAAAAATGACTTTTTCTGACTTATAAACAAGATGGCGCTTGGCCGTGGATGACCTCATCAGATTATTAAACGACAAAGGAATATGGACGTAGGGGTACACTGTCATAGTAGCTAAAAGGAAGTTCCTGGGCGTTGTGTAGTGACAGGCACCATGCGTAATGCACTGCGAATGGGTAGAGAAATGTGCCTGTCACACGGACTCTCAGTTAATCCACAAAAAACAAAGTTGGTTGCTTTCACCTGCATGAAGAAACTCAATGACCTAGGCGGCATTAGACTGTTTGGGCAGGAGTTACAATTAACCAAGGAAGTAAAGTATCTAGGTGTTACCCTCGATGCGAAACTGAACTGGAAATATTACTTAATTAAAACAACGACCAGAGCTACGCAACTATTCCGACGCTGCAGGAGAGTTGCTGGTAAGACAGGGGAATAAAGCCGAGGGTGATCACATTGGCTATATACTGCCGTGATAAGACAGCGATAACATACGGGGCAGTAGTCTGGTGGAGAAGGATAGAAGTGTCCTCCGCAGTGGAGCTGCTAACCGCTGTCCAGAGACAAGCATTGCTAGGAATGCCCACGGACAGCATGGCCCCCGAAATTATTTTCACTGAAAAGGTGAAAATCTCCATACCGAACATAGACCAGGCACGTAGTGAGATCACTGCTCTTGATGACTGGTTCACGGACGGATCCAAATCCAGCCAGGGCACAGGAGCCGGTATTTTGTTGGCCCAACCCTAATCAAAAGGTATCTATCCATAAGCCTGGGGAAGCAAGCAGCGGTCTTCCAGGCAGAGGTATTCGCCCCTGCAGCCTGTGCAGAAATGATTGCAAAGGGGGCTACATGAGGAGGAGAATAAGTATAATGACAGCCAGGCTACTACTATCAAGGCAATGTCGAACCCTGTAACTAGGTCAAAACTAGTTATAGATTGCAAACAATGCCTCAATGCATTGGCACGAGACTACACGGTGTATCTGATTTGGGTGCCGGGACATGAGGATATAAAGGCAATATAATAGCCGACGAACTAGCCAAGGAGGGCTCTAAGAGACACTTCATGGGTCCAGAGCCCGTATGTGGAATTACTAAGGATTCCGCAAGAAGGGAGATCTGGACCTAGTTAGATAAAGAAAGTACAAAGAAATGGAGGTCGACTGAAGGTCAACTCTATACCAAAGCGCTGATAGGGGAGGAGGATGTTAGTTTCTCTGATAACCTACTCAGGCGCAGTAAGAGAGAAGTTAAAGCCATTACTTGGTTGGTAACTGGACACTGTCCCCTGAAAAAGCATCTATACCACACAGGCTAGGTAAGCAAACCGTGGTGCAGAAGATGCGAACTATAGGAGGAAACGAGTTTACATGTATTCTGCACATGTGAGGAATTAAAAGTACTCAGGCAGAAATATTTCGAGAAGGATCTATTAGAGTCTTCGAGGGTTCTCAAGGTTCCACTGGGCAAGATACTGGGCTTTAGAGACGAACACCAAGCTGCTCGAGTGGAAGTAAGAGATTTAATAGGGACGGTAAAATGAGCACCTGGCTCAAGTGCCTGGACTATAGGTGCCCACCCTAACGCAAAGAAGAAGAAAGAAGATCTACAATGAGATATCAATAAACTTGAACGATAAGCTGGGTACTTAGATTCACTGCATGATATCGTTCAAGTTTGCTTTTATGCCATTGCAGCACATTCATACCTATAATATTTATCCATGTTTTAAATTCGCAATATGTTTTAAGTAATCATAATGCATACAATTCTTACTAGAAAAATCTATTTTTATACTATGTTGTTTACAAAATGTCGCCAATAGAGGAAATTATTCATAACCGCACATGTGGTTAATCACCTACAGATACCACAACTCCTATCTAGGTGTCTTATAAAACCTATGAATGAAACTTCGACGCGAATATTAGTAAAATAAATAAAATTAACGAGTTCATCAAAAAGAATTCTAATTTTTCTGCAATAAAGGTATTTTTGAATTGAATACCTAGAATTTAGCCCATTTTTAACTATATTTTTATATAGTTAAAAAAACAAAATTTCACAATATAAAATGATAGTATAATATATAAAAATTGTTTATATATATCGCAGACTTTGCACTTGATATTTTTTCTTTCAAGCAAAATTTTAAAGTTGGCGACGAATCAAATATTATTTGCTAATATAAGGTACCTATTCTTTTTATTAAAGTATTGTCATCTAATAATTACCATTTTAATTTTTTAAATTAAGATCTTTATTTGGGAAATATATATATTTTTTTATTTTTCTTATCAAAGGGATAATTGAATTTTTGACAAGCGAAAAGAAAATAATGGGATTCTGCATGTTCTTTCAATCGAATATCAAAAAATATAACTAAATCAATGGACTCCGCATTTACTAACCCAGGAGTTTCCAAGAGATCAAGTTTATCGTCCACAGGAAATCAAAATAGAGAAATATATTAAGGTGAACGTATCGAAAAAGTAGGAGTACAGTCTATATTTTTTGTAAAGAAACACCTAATAATTGTGGTAAATAAACAAATGCACTGCAAACTCTATGTATTTTTTCTTATCAAACAAAGGGCTCAAATTTGAATTTTAGATCATTATATATGCAATTAAAATAGTAAGATGCACTAGTTATATTTTAGCCATAATAGATATCAAATATAGTTAACACTAAAAGTGATCGTCGATAGTCCATAGTGCACCGTCGATTGCCTGTTTTTCGCATATCCAATTTTCTAAATTATGCAAGAAATGGACAAAGAATTCTTTTTTAACATAGGCCTTCAAAATGAATTATAGTTTATAGACAAACAAACCTTAAATACATAAAATAAATCCTTCGAATTTTTCACAGCTCGCGGTTGCCAAATCTTTAACAATCTGTTTGCGTATGTATTGGGAATATAAGACTATAGATAGCTAGATATCCAATACCGATCGCATATATTTTTCTTATTTCATCAAATATATCCGTCCATATAACAAAGGCGCATACATAGTGTAAGTACGTATATCGACACTAGTTGAAGTCAGTTTTATAGGTCTATATATTCAAAACGAAGCGGAGAAAGGTGTGACTGAGGACTGTGGAAATCCTCAGCTGATTTCGTTCACTTTGAGGCCGGCGGCACACTCGACGTAATTCCGTAGAGCAAATTCATTCGCGTAATTCACGCTTTACTTGTAAATGTATATTTTCAATGCAAAAAAGCAAAAACCGCCACATTAAGCGGAAATTCCGTCCATTTTAATTTCAAGGGAACGAAATTTACGCAGTGAAATTTTCGTCAAGTGTGGCGACGGCCTTACACTTTATTTTTCACGATAAACTTGAAAATTTGAAACGAATATATTTCTACAGCTTCTCTCTAGCTCTATCCATACTTATTTTTATTTCTAAACATCAGATAAGCTATAAATTCCAGCGACAGAGCTCATGAACAATATCAAAAGAAAAAAAATAATGAAAAGGAGTTGTAAAAGTCAATAATCAATTAGATATAGATAGACATAGATTCTAAAAACCCTAACAGTACATGAAGTACCTATTCGTCGGTAAATAGTTTCTTACTGAAAAATATTCATGTTTGGGATATTTATTAATCATCACAAAATTCATGCGACGGTAACAATCGTCCGGTAAAAGTTCTTGGGATGTACTAATTTTGTACGATTAACATTTGTTCTTATGTAAAAGGTTTAAAACAGTTTTCGCACTAATATTACATTCGTGAGAAGTTTGTCTAGAGGTCATAGTATAGGATTTAATTCCACTAATGCACAAATTTGAATTTCAATCTGACGTTTTTCGCTAGGATATTTTATTTTTTTTGTTTATTAAACTGTTACACTAGCGGAAATTTCATCCATGTTAATTTCCGTCAAGTGTGGCGCCGACCTTAAACCTTATTTTTCACGATGAACTTGAAAAATTAAAGGAGATATACTTATTTCTAAGTGAAATGCCAGTAAATTCCATACGATTTTCCTCCACACGTTTATCCTAAAGTTTATCTGTATTTTCATTTTCTGTGAACGATAAACTTGAACGAAAACTGCTGTTTAATCCCTACTGGACCTTTTGGAAACGCAGCCTTAATATAATCTAATTTTCTATTTGTTGTTCAAAATATAATTCGTTTCCTTAATAACCTAAAAAACATGTTTGCTATAACATTTTCGTCAGACTAGTACATGCTGAGTTAATTTAAAATAATTTTATTAGGTGCTTTAAGACAGCTGTAGCCTAATTAAGAATATTGTAACAATAGTGATTATATTAAAATTATTTACAGCTTAAAATTGAGCCATTTAACAATATGGATTTATTAAAATATTTGTTCAACAATCTATTACATATGTAATCCGCGCTAACATTGGATTATGTATTTCAGCGTATCTGATTTTGAATACCCGCTACCGGATCCGGGCACCCGGATAGTTTTCGATTCGGATATTCGGATCTCAATTTTATATGACCAACAGCACTATAATAGTAGGAACTTATACATATATGTTTTAAATATACATAAAACTTGTGGAGGCGGTGAAATGATAAGGTAAATCACTGGTAAAATGGTCCGTCTTGTACATTGTGTATATCATTCTCAAGAAAACGATTAGTATCTATCTATAGTCATGAGTTAGGTATGATACATCTGGGAAATTTCGAATCACGTGTTTTTAACAGAATTTTAAGTTATTTGCTTTCCAATACGTTTAGTAACATATATACGTACTACCTATCATGTCTTACTCACAACCTAAGATAAAAAATGCTATTCCAAATGTTTGCAGATGAATCTTCAAATATACATATTAAATATATGATATAGTTTGATAGGGGACTTAAGATCTACCAAATATACTGGTGAAGTATAGTAAGCTGGAGAAAAAGCAAACTAGCATAGTCTTCCACTAGCTATTTTAATGTAAACTATATTCCTACACCTTACATTACATATTTATTGAATTTTACCATCAAATTATTTTGTTTCACAACATTCTGAGTTATTTTCCACATTTGCTTTATCATAAATATGGCACTTATATCTTCTATTCCTGATTATCAACTAGCCACACAAAGTAATAAAATACCGAAAGCATATAGGTAAATAAAATAAGTATAAACAATATGACTGGTATCTTCTACCTAATTTTCCTTGTTTTGGAATAACAATGAATCGGTTATTGACTCAGCTGATTCAGAAAATCAAATTCGGTACAATGGTAGTTGAAAACAATATAACGGAGTTTTTGCACAAATTTATATTTTTTTCCATAAAGTTACCTACGCTGGAAATAAAATTTAAAAATTACCAAACATTATAAATTAATTTCGTAATAGTAGCACACGACTTTTACTTTCATTGAGAGAAACAGGTTTATTGCGTTAGCAAAACGTAATTACAGGATGTAATATACAAAATTTTTAAAACATAATTAAATAGTTTTATGTATGGTGTTATTCCAGCTTCTATTTTATACCTTTGACGTGTTGAATAGGATCTAACGGCGAGGCAGTGATGAATTCACGTAAGAATGTAACAAACACTACGAACAACTGCACACCACGAGCACTAAATCCAAGTATCAACATTTTAAACGACTATGAAAGTGAATCTTGTCTTTCACGCATTTTGATAATGGCATCTTATGTTGCTTCTGGTGATTTCATTGAGTAATTAATTTATTTTTCACCTTAACATTCTAACGCAGTATAAACTCGTATTTCCACTGTCAATCGTCCTCCACAAACACAACCCACACAAACCAACAACCAATACTGACTATATTACATCGATGCACGTCTGGAAGCGTAGTTGTCAGGCGGAGAAGGTCGAATATTAACGAAACGATTCGATCTTGTGGGTAACTGATATCTATACTGCGTTCCAGTCGGTCTGATTGTACACAACTTATGAGAGATGCATGTGCATTTGAAGAAAAAAATATCCGAACGATGCGAGCCTGATCGAACGAGAGAGAAAAGGTCGGGTCCCTTCCATTACTAAGTACCGAAATTTTCTCCCTTGCTCGTTCGGCGTTGAATCGTTCCGTTATTTTTTTTTCTATCTCTGCGCTGACTTTTCTACACCCTAAAAAAAAATGTGGTAAAATTACCCCAAAAATAGATGGCAACTGGGCTACCTCCTATTTTTGGGGTAAATTTACACCTATAGGGGATTTTTCACATGCTTGTGGAATATTCCTTGAAAGTGTAGTAATTTTCCCTGGTAAATTTACACCTCTAAAATAATATTTCCTAATGGAATGGAATAATTTCAGATAGATTTACCACACATTCAAGGAATATTCCACCAGTATGTGAAAAATTCCCTATAGGTGTAAATTTACCCCAAAAATAGGAGGTAGCCCAGTTGCCTTCTATTTTTGGGGTAGTTTTACCACATTTTTTTTAGGGTGTAGAAAAATCAGCGCAGAGATAGAAAAAAAAATAACGGAACGATTCAATGCCAAACGAGCAAGGGAGAAAATTTTTAATGTATAGATTAGAGTAACAACAAAGAAATTAGAAATAACTGATTATTAGGTTGTTTTATCATCCAGAAATATTAAGTTTCAGTTATCTAATAACATGTTTATGTCATTTAGAACGTAATGCAGATTCTCCACTTAAATATTCAAAATATACCATTTATAATATTATATTTAATTTTAATAATTTCTGAAAGATATATTAATTAGTTGGATTACAGAGAGTTTACAATAATTTCAATAAATTTTTAAATTCAATAAGCAATGTTTTAAAGAGTAAACATTTTGGGGGAAAGGTCGATAAGAAAAGCCAATAGTTACTAAGAATTGGTTGTATTCATAATCCAAAGATCTAGTTGAATGTAACCATAAAATAAATTTTGACCAACAAAATACATTAAAAAATCTTATCAATTTGAGTTTGAATTTGGAGCTTTTTTATTTTTGTTGCCCTGTTCAGGGTATATTTTAAAAAAAAATACCTCTGCAGAACTTCTAATGTGTTAGAAGCTTCTTTTATAAATATATGTCTCTTAGTTTCATTGTTCAGCTTGTCTATATTCATTCTAACAATCTACTATTATTCCAATTTGTTCTCCGGATTTCTTGTTTGATAATTGTACTTTATTTAATACCATATAATGAGCAGAGTCACCACGTGTTCCTCTGTAAGTTTTCACATTCTTCATTGACGTTTGTTTTGGTCTGTTGGTTAATATATGGTCGATTTACCTCAAACTTTTTTTTATCCGACGACAACAACGTGACTTTATAATTTTTCGAGTGTTTGAATTTCGTGCTACATGTATTCAAGCCAGTTCCTGCAGGGAAGTTGTGTAGTCTCTGGCCGTTGTTTTTCGTGGCTTCATGTATTGTTTCTTTTCCATCAATATGCGCGGCGTACACGGAAAAAAATTGTTGTCAAAAAACCAACAATTGTAGAACAGTTAACTACAATTTGTCTTGGGAATACGACTGGCTGCAACTTAACTAAATTTCTATCACAGGATTGTAGTTAACGGATTGTATTTCTATTAAATACAATATTGTTGTAAAAATTACTGAAAAATCTATTTCAAGCGTTGACACAATAGTGTGTACATTTTAGTTACAGATATTGTACGAAAAATCACCTTATTAGGAAGTAAAATTTAATGTAAATTTTCTTACTATTTACTACACTTCTGTGTGAAAACATACAACAGTATTGTTTCATATAACACTACAATTTTGTAGTAAGGAGTACTAGATGTTGTATCAATAATAACGCATTTAAATGCAAAATTTTATTCATATATAAATAAATAATATAATATTAAAACCTAACAGTGTGATAAACATGTAAATATATTTTTATACATTATGCGAAAAAAAAATAAAACTTCAACCACACACCATTTAGCAATCAGCAAATAACTCGTGGTATGATGTGCAGGCGCATATGACATGACTCTGATTTGGTGACCTAAACTGTGTTTACTTATAGAGTTCAGAAGATACCTGTACAATTGAAAAGTATTCCTTGAACTTGGCCTCGATTAGTTTTCGAACACCCAATATAAGAGAAGCTCCTTAATCTCATCAATCTTAAATTCTTGAAGCATTCTTCATTTACTTCGTTATCTAAAACAAAAATGAGTTAAATTAGATAACACGAATGTGTTCTCTATCATAAGCAATTGGAAATAGTGTAGAAATTATACTCTTAGTTATTCTTAAGAAGTATTGTTAGGTAAATTTGAACCATCACCCACTATAAGTTACACACCCAGCAAGATACAGCCACTAGTAGAAATATTTACTTATTGTTGGATTAAATTAAATTTATATCGTTTTCAGTTAAGACAAATATGTTTACATATATTGCCGATATATGTGCCTACTTATGCCATGCTATAATATTAAACTTTCAATTTGTGTTACCTTTAAACACATCCAGTATTTTTTCCAGGTTCCAACAACAAACTTTTTGGAGCGATGGAGGGCTCCAAAATTAGGTATATCTAATAGGTGCATAAACCACCTCAATAGCTTACAATGCTCAAATGGCCGTGTAAACTATAATATAAACTGACTATCCGTTAAAAATTTGATGGCGCTGTACTCGAATAACGCCCTCTGACGTCTGCAGTATCTCATTGTTAGCTTTTGCCATTCTAATTCGCCATTGGTGTATTTGAATTAGGCCACTTATTTAGAAACAGAAATATGCAAAAATAGGAAGTTTTGTGTTAAAAATTGCCACAATCGTGTCGTGTACGTCTCGACACGAACATTGTTGAAAAAAATGTCACAGTTGTGTGAAATTATACCACAAAAGTTTAACCACAATTTCAAGTATTATTTGCGAAAACAACATGTAATAATTAACAAAAATCTGTGATAAGGTTACATAGTTATGCTAATTACTGCCACAATATTTTCTCTACAATATTGTTGTATATTTTTCCAAGAGATTTTTTTCCGTGTAGTCTTATTTGCCTACCTGTGCGTTAAAATCTCCTAAAATGATCTTCTTTGGGAATATTTCCTGATTTTTGCTCTATTCTTTGATACATTTCCTCCACGTTTACATTTTGTATTGATGCATAATCATTTAGCAAGGATATATTCAATATTCAGTAGAGTTGCCTCAATTCTTAAATATGCCATTCTTTCATTTATTGCTTTAAATTCTATTATACTATCTCTTAAATTACTTAGTATCATGAAAGCTACGCCATGCTTTTCTTGCTTTTGTTCGCCTGAATATTCTAGGCAGATTTTTCACCGGGGTGATATGACACAGATACGACACGAATACGATAAGCGACATAACCAGTATAACGGCACGTGTCGTGTAAATTTAATTTAATTGTCGTGTTGTCGGTTGTGTGGCTTGTTATATTGAGTGTCGTATTCCTCCTATGCGCATTCTGCCTACACAGGTAAAAATTTGAGGGAGTGAAATAGGGAGTCTCCGTTTTGGAAATATTTTGTTCCAAAATGGAGTTGCCATAGCTGAAAACAGAAAGTATTTCCTCGGTTTTGTACAAAATCTCAACCAAAACGGAGAGATTGAATTTACTCCGCTTTCTAACACGATTTTCAAGGAAGAAATAATCTCCGCTTTCTCTCCGCATCTACACTACCGTATTTAAGCCCTAAATGTGAACAAATATCCCTAACATTGCATTATATTTTCTCCTTCACGGAGGTGATAATTTGTTTACTTAACAGATGTTTCTATTTCTAATACCTCAACGCCAAAAAGGGAAAGGATACCTCCGATTGGGAACATTTGTTCTCCAAATCGTAACTGTTTCCCTAAACATTTGAAATTGCAAGTTTGCATAGGGCATGCGCATTTATTAAAGCGATATTAGTGCAGCGCATGTGCAACAAGTCTGGACGTAGTCACTTTGCAATAGTTCGAGAATGGAGAAGGATATGGCGGAATGCACTGTACCTGAAATTTATAAAATACACATCAGAGTAAAGTACGAAAACCGTAAAAGATGGGTAAGAGTTATGGGAGCAAACATCACCAGGGCAGATGTAGATAAAGCAGGTAAGAAACTTGTGCATCCTTATTTAATTTTCAATCTACGATGTACCAATTTGTAATTGGCCCCCACTACATTCTAGGTGTTAGCTCCTGAATAAAAGCACGTTTATCTTAGCTGAATTCGTGGTGTTTCAACTGTGTCGTGCCTTCAACCCACGGTCGGTACCAAACTCGAAGAAGCGACTATATTATGGCTAAATTAAAGCAATTCCAATGACGGCTGCTCTGTGACCGCAGAAGAGGACGTGCTTAGTGTGTCTATCCTAGTAATCATTAGGAATATATCAAAAATAATTCAAGAACTTGAGGTTCGACGACATTTTTGATGCATTTTTAATGATAAATAATAGAATAAATGCACTGAGCAAGGGTGCGTCTGTCCACATAGAATAGCCCTCAGTGATTAACTCGAATATGATGTTAAACTTAGCTACTATGGAGCTAGGTAACATAAAAATAGAGTTAAAAACCTTCTCACTAGAGAGATATTCTCTTCTCTCTCTGTGGCAGGTACCTTCTTAACGGAAATAAATTCATGTGTAAAGGATGAAATACATTCCGAAACGGAGTTAACATTTGTTTATTGCGGATGTAATTATTTCCAAGTGGAGTTATTTGCATTAGCAACGGAGATAATTTTACCTGATACGATAGTAGTATTGCATACATATGGGGGAAACAACATCCGTTATTCATTTTAATAACAGCAGTAGGAGTTAAAATTTCTCCATTTCGGAAACTTTTACATTTATTGCAAAATAGTAAAACTGCATAAGAGAGACAAATTGGTCCTTAACGGATTAGGTTGCCTCGGTTAAGATGTTTTTCCCCTATGAAAAGCAAAATTATCTCTGTATTCATCCGTTTAGTAGCAAAACATTTAACTCCGAAATGGAGGCTCCTTGAACGGATGGTCGCGAGGGAACACCGGAAAAGAGTTAAAACGGTGTTAGATTCAACTCCGTATTTTTATCTGTGTAAATTTACCTAAGGCAGAGTTCACACCGGAGTGCTACGACTGCAATACGACAAGCGACATAACCAGCAACACGACATGTACCGTGTTGAGTTAGAGATATTTCTGGACCTATAGGTGTACTGCGGAACGCTCGGTTCACCGGAGCATGCCCTG
Organism: Protaetia brevitarsis; assembly: GCA_004143645.1. Taxonomy (NCBI): domain Eukaryota; kingdom Metazoa; phylum Arthropoda; class Insecta; order Coleoptera; family Scarabaeidae; genus Protaetia; species Protaetia brevitarsis. The sequence goes on from RXPK01000186.1 coordinate 3,004,815, forward strand.
CTCCCACTGGACGCGGGAAAGCAAAGGTGGAGAAGAGGATCGGCCAGGAGTTCAGAGGGTGGGCAATATAATAAACCTAATGTTGCAAATAACAGCAACTTACACTATATCAGCAGCTACGTAACCATGGTGATGGACGCAGCAGAGGCAGCAGAGACACTAAATGTAGGAATTTGCAAAATACGTAATGCAACCTAGGCCAGGAGATCAAAGGAAGTGAAAGCAGGCAACCTGTTCCTCAGATGTCACACCTTATTAAAAAAAAAATACAGTAACGACTTTCTTACAGTAAAGACGCGATTATAGATTTCTTAGAGTTTTCAAAGTGATTTTGAGTGATATAAAATGCCCCCAGGGCTTAGATCAGGCAAGAAAGTGATTGCAATGAGGATTTGATCATTGCCTTCTTAAAAAGTTGTGAATTTATGAAAATCGTAAAAGACGTTCAAGAAGTAATAAATTATCTAAAGGAAGAAATTAAAATATTAAAAAAGATGAAGTGCATGTACTACAGGAAGTTAACAATTTGGTGAAAGTACATCAGCTAAAACGCGGAGATATAATAAAAGAAGAAAAGGCAAACAACTCCAGAAAGGCGTTAGAAAAGGATAGCTCCAACAAGATTACCTACGCTGATAAACTGAATTCTGGCAAGAAATCGGGGAAGAAACCGGGCACAAACGAAAACGAAAAAAAGAAAATTGTATCCACAAACAACGGTGATATATCGACAAACTTGAATACAAGTCCATCTACTAATATACGACCAGATAAGCGCTATCGCAAATCAAATATAATTTACGGCATTGCAGAAAGTAATTGTTACATCAAGGCCAATACCGAAATATGCGCACCTCCATGTGTATCGACTAGATCCAAATCTTTCAGTTAAGGAACTGGAAACCTTGTATACTTGAAATCACAGAACATTTCTAATGGAAAATTAGAGAAACTTTAGTCGAATCTTCCGGAGGAATACTCATTTTTTAGAGTAGGTATCGGTGCCGATGGATATTCTTGAACTCCAAGTCTATGGCCTTTCATCTTTCGAAGAAGGATGTCAAGATTAAAAATTAGACAGTAGAAATAGTTAGGATGGTAAATACTGCTTACTGTCTTTATTAAAGTGTTGAAGCATTATAAATAAGTTAAATGATTTGGATTTTTTTTTACATGATTTTAAACCCTTAGAAGTTTTGAGATAAATTATTTTGGCATTAATCATTATAGGCTTATAAATAACTACTGCAGATCTATAAATAATAATAATAATCGACTTTATTGGCTCATAAGTAGATAGAAATACATACATATATCGTACGATGTATATAAACCAAAAAGGCTAAATCACCTAATGGTGGTCTTCCTTTAGCCTTGAGTGCGAAATTTTTATAATTTTTGGCCGAAACGATTATTTCCTTCATCTTACTCTCAATTTCGTCATCCTTCCTTCTAAACTCGATTCTTCTTTAATTCATATCCATCCTTACTTTTATTTTGCACAAAATCATCGAAATTTGAAGCTTAAATTAGATCCGTCACTTTGACAGATCTAATTTATAAATAAAGGTTGAGGCTGTGGCATTTGATGCCATAACAGTATTAATGCCACCATGTTACAGAATTTTGTATCGATAAAGATATTGAAATATGCGCAGCTAAAGTCTAATTTAAAAAAAAAAACTATCATTACTAGTCTGTTGTTTACAGAGCACCTGATGGTGAACTTGAGATCTTTTTATTACATTTATATATGATCTTAGAAAAATATTTTGATATTACAGTGCCAATCATTGTAGCAAGGCATTTTAATATTAATTGTTACCCTGAAAATTATAAATATTTACAACTATTGAACAATCTTGAATCATTTAATCTATCGAGAGAAATATTTGATGTAAATAAAAAAAGATATACATTTTTCAGATTACAGATTGAAATATGGATGATATTTTGAAATATGCACTCCACCAACAAAATACTACGAATATCGCAGATCATATAAAACTAACAGCAAAACTCTTTTTTTAGAAGGCCTATAAAGAGAAAGCTGGATTCCAGTATATAGTGTTGATATTAATGACAAATTTAATTACTTTTTTGATATATTCTATTATCATTTTGACACTTCACTTCCCAATAAAAAAAAAAAAAAAAACAAATGGCTCACTGTACAGATGCTTGGATAGATGATGAAATACGACGATCAATTTACAGAGTAAGAATACTAGCAATAATTTATTTGCTAATTCAAAAGTTAGAATTCACAATAAAACCATTGATTCTTCTTCTGTTATTGCAAATGCTTTCAACAAATATTTTCATTTTCAGAAAATGCTTACAGTCACTTGCAAAGACATTCCAAATATTGCAATATCCATTAATCATATGAAGATAAACTCTCATACCATGTTTTTATATCCTCTTTTGGAACCTGAAATGTTAAAGGTCTTTGATAAAATTAATAACTTTACATCAGGGGCAGATGGCATACCCACTAATATAATTAAACTTTATAAGCATGAATTAGTGAAACCTATAATGCATCTGATCAATTGCTCTTTCGAACAGGGTGTTTGCCCTGATGTACTGGAAATTTCTAAAATTAAGCCCGTCCATAGAAAAGGTGAATTATCTAATATTACTAATTATCCGCCGATTATCTTATGTTCTGTTTTCTCAAAGCTGTTTGAGTATGCTATGCTTTTTCGTCTTGAAAGCTATATAAATAAATTTAATCTACCCAGGTAGCACAAAATGTATGAGAAATATTTCCAACATAAACAACACATTTATATAATATTTGTTTATAACTGTGCATATATATTTAAAAATCATATTTATTATACATAGAAACAATATTTATATCACACATTCCAAACCCAAAATTAACATTTAACATATAAGCAATATTTATAAAATATTGCGAGTTTAATATTGATTGCAAAATATTTTTTCAATATTTATTTTATAGTCGTTTTCCAATATCTTATTTTGGTTTTACGAAAATATTTATTTAATATTATTTTATGAGTCTAACACCTATATTTATTAAATGTATATTTTATACATATTAAGCACATATAAGTTTTCAAATATATTCTTTTAGTATAAAAAGGAATATATCGTAAATATTCATTAGTTTTGAAGGAAATATATTGGTTACGAAATATATGGGAAATATTCCCATGTATAGCAGACAATATTATACAACATGAATTTAATATTTAACAACTACTATATCTACATACATGAGAAATATTATCAGGTTTTACTTAACCAACAAAAGTTGTGTTTTGTTATACTTTAGGATATTCATGTAAAAACAAAGCACAGATTAGGTTGGTCATAATTTCAGTTATCTATTGAAAATGTAAATTCATTTTAACCGAATATCTTAAACATAATCTAAATGTGGTTTTAAAAATAAAAGTTAATTTTATCCTGAATTAACAAAATAAAATGCATAACTAAAAGTATGTATTAAAAAATATATGTATATATTCCTGTTCGTCATATTGAAAGTATTAATAATATATTTTTAAGTAGAATAACGCATGTGCAAAATATGCCCTGTTTTAACAAAAATTAATATTTTTCTCTTATTATTTGAATTTGAACTATTAACTACTGGCTTTCTTTACAAATTTTTCATCTACGGTTGTTCAGTCCTACATGCTGTTTTGAGTCACGTGACTTAGTACATATATCGTAGGTGATATCGTATCGTAAACAAGCGACAAGCACGCGTGCATCACGTGAGTGGAGTGATGGCCGTGGTAGATGAAGGCGTGAAAAAAAAAACAAAGGAATGTTGAAATTCAAAAGTTTTGTATAGTTTTGCGGTCCATGATTGTGGGTTATAAGAAAAGAAGTCGTTATGAATAAACATTGCACTGGTTATAATCAGCAACTGGTAAGTATCGTAATTATAAAATGAATAGGTTAAAAACTATTACAATGCAGGTGTTACTGCATGTTTACAAAAATAATATTGCAGGTTAGACGTATGTCGTCCCACTCGAAATTGTCATAAGTATCATTTAGTCAAGCACACACTTAAAAAATATCATCTCATTCTTGTTGTTTCATCCTTCTCTCATCTTTACTACGAAAAAAATCTTGTTAAATGTACTACATCGTGTAACCATTCCTCTTACCATCGATTGCTGTTTTTGGTATATTTTGCAATATCCCCAATATTTTTACAGGTATTTTGATATTTATTATGCATATCTCCATTTTGTAAGCTGATAATTTCAAATTTTTTTAAGTGTATGTTTGGCTAAATGATACTTATGACAATTTCGAGTTGGGCGACATACCTCTAACCTGCAATATTATTTTTGTAAACATGTAGTAACACCTGCATTGTAACAGTTTTTAACCTATTCATTTTATAATTACGGCACTTACTAGTTGCCGATTATAACCAGCGCAATGTTTATTCACAACGACTTCTTTTCTTATAACCCACAATCACGGACCACAAAACTGCGCAAAACTTCAACATTCCTTCGTTTTTTTTTCACGCTTCTCATCCACCACGGCCATCACTCCATTCACATGATGTACGTGTGCTTATTACTGTCACTTGTTTATAATACGATATAACGCACTAACCCACGTGACTCAAAACAGCAAGTAGAATTGGACAACCGTAGATGAAAAATTTGTGGTATAAAGCCAGTAGTTTAATAGTTCAAATTCAAATTAAAATATTAAGAGAAAGATATTAATGATTATTAAAATAGAGTATATTTTGCACATGCGTTATGCTTAAAATATATTATTAATTCTTTCAATATTACGAAGACGAATATATGCATTATATGTTTTAATACATTTAATTATGTATAATAATCATAATATGTATGTTGTTAATTCAGGATAAAAATAACTTTTATTTTTATAACCACATTTAGATTATGTTTAAGATATTCGATTAAAATGTTGTTTTTAGAAGCCATGAATTTACATTTTCCATAGATAACCGAAATTATGACCAACTCAATCTGTGCTTTGTTTTTACATGAATACCCTAAAGTGTAACAAAACACAACTTTTGTTGGTTAAGTAAAACCTGATAATATTTTTCATGTATGTAGATATAGTAGTTATTAAATATTAAATTCATGTTGTACAAATATTGTGTGCCATACATGGGAATATTTCCCATATATTTCGTAACCAATATATTTCCTTCAAATCTAATTAATATTTGCGGTATATCTTTTTTATACTGAAACAATATATTTGAAAACTTATATGTGCTTAATATGTATAAAATATACATTTAATAAATATAGGTGTGATTCATAAAATAATATTTAATAAATATTTTTGTAAAACCAAAATAAGATATTGGAAAACGATTCTAAAATAAATATTCAAAAAATATTTTGCAATCAATATTAAACTCGCAATATTTTATAAATATTGCTTATATGTAGAATGTTAATTTTGGGTTTGGAATATGTGATATAAATATTGTTTCTATGTATAATAAATATGATTTTTAAATATATATGCATAGTTATAAACAAATATTATATAAATGTGTTGTTTATGTTGGAAATATTTCTCATACATATAATATTTGTAAAATATGAAATACATATTTTATAAATATTGTGCTACCTGGGATAGGATATTTTGTGTGCTTGTTCTCCCTCACATTAAAAATAATACATAAAAAAGTTTTTATTTTGCAATATTTACCTCCAGCGGTCCTAGGGAGTAATCAAGCATAACTAAACATTTTCCTGCGAGTAATTCTAGTGTGTTTATAATTCAGCTTATTATTTTCTTCATTTCTTATTGTATTGTTGTTTAGTAATAGCCCTAATAATTTCCTTAATACTATTCAAATTTCGCATAATAAGTACTATCTAAAAATAATGTCTTGCATCACCCACTTTATTCAATAGCTCTTACCGACAATTAATATAATATTGAAAGTTGAATCGGTAAATTGTGTGATATTCCAGGTTCTCCTTACCTGCAATTATTGCTTTTTTTCTAAAAGTAATGAAGGAACTTTAGTTGAGATAGTTATAGGATTTCGCACGATATTGAAACGACCCAACTATATTATGAATACATTTAGTAATTATCTCTTCGCCAGAAACACAGGATAGTAAAGTGCATAAACATAAATGAAGGAAATGAGTATGACCTAATAATATAGATATGCTCCAGATTTAATTTAATTTTAATGCATTCCTAATTGGATGATGAATAAAAAATTAACTTAGTAGAGTAGTATAAATATATAATTTATAAAAATAAAAATGTATACAATATAGTTCCATGTTTCCATGAAACTATATTGTATACATTTTTATTCGGATTAGATATTTCGGTTTGTTAGTGCATTATGGTTGAGCTACTAATCCTTTCGGTTTGTAATGCGGCATGTTCCTTGGACCAAAATAGTTCCAAGGGATTATAGATAAGAAGGTGCAATTTACTTACTATTATAGTTACTGAAGTCATCTTTTATTAGGACATAATTTTTTTTTTGTTTTTGTGTACTGTCCATGTATTATTTCTTATTGCAATTAAATAAATGTATTTCATAATGTATTCAATAATTTTTTGTGTTTACGTTACGTTTGCTTTATTTTGAAATAAAAGTAATTCTTTTAGAACAAAAATTTCAGTTTTACAATAAAAAATAGAGTATTTTAAATATATATAAGGTTTCTTCATTCTTGAGATAGCGGCTTTTTTATAAACTTTTTTTACATATTTCATGAGAATTCATATTATTTGATAAATTAATCTTAACATTTCGACAATTTTTATTGTCTTCCTTTTTTTTCATTTTCATTTATAATGTTCTACAAATACATACCTTTACTTATTTAAAATTACATTCCATTAATATTTCAAATGTCATTTTGTCAAACAACTTGCTTTTACATATACATACATGTGGTATAGGGAATACAACTGTGCCGAAGGTCAGATTAAAAAAAAAACGGTTTTTACGCCTCCGTCCAGAAACACTTATTGTGCAAGTATTTCAAAGGCTAAATGTCACTAAAAGTTGGCTACACTAGATTCCACATGACAGACGTGTAATAAATTGTCATTAAGCTACTGTTCAACCATGCTAAGGTGAACTGGTGTCTTCATTGCACTTATTTAGTTTGTTCGCGTCGCATGAACTATTTGCACCATTATGCACTTTTGCACACAAAAGTTCTAAAAAGTGCATAAAAGTGCAAATAGTTCATGCGACGCGAACAAACTTATTATTGATAAATATATATTAAACTAGAAAAAAAATTACAGAAAAAGATTTATTCTCGGAAACGTCAAAATAGTGAGGTATGTAACATGTGTGCCAACTTGTACTGTCAACTCCCTAGTGTCAAAATTTCTTATCTATTTTCAATTCAAAATTAAGATTTGTCGGTCCAAAAAACAATTATGTGTTACACGGCAAGAAACTCTTTTGCGAGTATTCGTACTTGTACCGCCTCGGCCCACAAACCGTACTCATACTCGCAAAACTGTAGTTTCTGGCCTAGTGATACAAATAACTAGTGTTTTAAATCTGACCTTCGGTACATACATTTGCATACATTTCGATGACATATAAACTCTCAAAGTAATTAGTAATTACATGCACTGTGACTAATGAAAAAGCATAGCCTACTCTAATTAGGAAAGTATTTGATAGCACGGTATATTGTGATTGCGTTTCTGTAGGTTTGTTCGTTTGTACTACGCTTGCTACATTGGTTCATAGTTCAAATAGAATAAAAAGATTGACTCTTTTTGTATCAGAAAGATTATGCATTAGTGTAATTGGTGTAACGCCAACGAACAAACCTTCTAATTGCTGGGCTGTGGTTCCCGTTCACAAGTTCACACAGTTCACACCTCACGCCCAATGACCAGTGACGTTTTATATTTTATCTTCGTCATCGTTTGTCATAAACTGTATGTGTAAACGTTTTATAAAATTCATGTTTAAATATTCGAATAGTTAAGAAAGCAATATACGTATTGTGAGAAATCACCGAACAATATTTTTATTACAACAATGTTCATAAATAAACTCTGTTATTATGAATGCAGGATTTTATAATCACGGTAGGCTAATGGATAATTAACTTTTCTAAATCAGTAATTATCAATAGATCAATCATTGTAGGAAGTCCAAGTCGTGAATCAGGTGTCGTGAGCGATTGTGATACCATGGCAGAACTAGCAGCACTTCTACGATCGGAAATCCCTGAGGGGCGAAGTAACTTAACTGATAATCACACAAATTTAGAACGTGTTGCTGAATATTGTGAAGCAAACTATTTCCAATCAGAAAATAAACGTGTTGCTTTAGAGGAAACAAAGAATTATACAACACAGTCATTAGCAAGTGTTGCCTATCAGATAAATACATTGGCATATAATTTTTTACAGTTACTTGAATTACAAACAGCTCAGCTAGCAGAAATGGAAAGTCAAATGAATCATATCACTCAAACTGTAATGATACATAAAGAAAAAGTAGCAAGAAGAGAAATTGGAGTTTTAACGGCAAATAAATCTACCACAAGGCAATATAAAATAATAGCACCTGCAAATCCGGAGAAACCAATAAAATATGTTCGGAAGCCTATTGATTACACAAGTAATTATAATGTACCTATTAAATAAAGCACTTACGCTTATATTTTGAGTATTTCAGTACTGGATGATATTGGCCATGGAATAAGAAGTTCAGGTACTCCTAGACAAAAGCAAAGAGGAAGTAGCCAAGGTAGTATTCAATCAATTAGTGCACTATCTGCGAATTCTATAGTGGGTCCTGCACCTACAACAAAGCCACCAACCCCGCCACAAGTAACAAGAACAGGAAGTAAAGGTAAAACATCTAATATTGGTGGTTATTATTATTTTTTTTATGGAAGCACTACTATAAATTATAGTATCAGTGTCTGGTGGTACTTTAAGTAAAGGGAGTAGAGAATATCGTACACCCCCTGCAGTGGCACCCCGCAAGTGCCAAGCCATTATGCACCAAATTATCCAATAGGACACCCAAGGCGAGGAGAAAGAGGCCCAGGTTATAGTACTCTTCCACTTGCCGGTCAACATCAAGCCATGTCCCCTCCTCAAGTAGGTATGGTACATCCTTTAAATGTTCAACAACAGCAGCATCAGATTCAACAGCATCCCCAAACACCACCACCACCTCCACCTCCAGGAAATTCGTACATTCAAGATCAACACATGAACATGCCACGTATGTATTTTTTCCATATTTTTTTTTTTTTAAAAAGGGTGGGAACCGGCGGTATTTTGGAAGCTACAATAGCTATAGCGGCGGGGAAAAATCATAATTAAAGCGACAGGCAAAAATTTAATCAAAATATTTTAAATTCCAATCATATCCGTTACGAGGCGCAGTTGTTGATGTTAACACTTCAACAGTCAATTTTAAATTTGTTGGTAAAAGTTCCAGGATTGACTCTACCTCAATTGCTTTATTAAAAACCTTAATTACCCATCACTTTTTACTTAAAAGCATTTTGTCATATCGTGAATTATAAGTTATCGGATCATCAGAAGTTTTTTTTTTTTTTCTGGATTATGACGAAGGACTCCAATATAACAATTTATTTTCCTTATGTTGTGTTTGAAAAATTGTAACATACTAAAGTGGTGGCGAAAGATAAAAAATGTCGTTTTCTAATGCAGAAGAATATGATATCTTGGCTTTCAGTGTTTTTGAAAACGGGTGCTTTACTGAACGTGAATATACCGTATGAAAAGTATTTTATATTGTTTTAAAATTATTGAATTATAGATTTAAAATTAAAATACCAAACACGCTGTCATAGCTTCCTCCCGCATTTTGTTTGCTATTTTAATTTTAAATCTATAATTAAATAATTTTAGATTTTTGACTTTTAACATGTCATATTGTTCATAATGTTTATGTTATTTATCTCCGACGTCACTCTTAACTATAAGTTCTTTTTTACGTACCTTAGAATATTTACACATTAATTGATTGTACTCTTTTTATAGTTGATTCTCTGAGGAAGCAATAAAATAATTGCGAAAGGTCAGAATTAAAAAGATTGAGTATTGATTCAAACTTCGGCTGCCATACCCAATAATTAACCCGTTGAATTTAATTGAATGTAAAGTGAGAACAAGAAAAGGTTGTGTAATTTTATATATTTATTCGAGTATGCATCAACCAGCTTTTTATTTAAAATTAAATGTAAATATTTATACAAAAGATTAAGCAGGAAATCAATATTGCCAATACATACATGCAAATTCGTGTGCATTGCTTTTATCTTCTATTTATTTTAATTAGGCTGAAACCCATATCATGTGTATTAATCGTTGTTAAAACAAAATAAAAGATGTAAGTGCTTTCCATTCACCGTCGATCACTCATACTCTGCTACTACTCTACTCTACTCTTGACCTGCACAATTTAGAACCAATGGAACGCTTTTTGTGCTTTTAAATTTTAAAGAGAGGCGGGAAAGGAACCTAACCTAGAAATCAGATTTTGATGTAAACAACAAATCGTGACCGCAAGGAAATCTTACTTCAAAATGTCAAAAAAATCTTACAACGATTATAATAGTAATATTTAATTTACCAAAGCAAAAAGAAACATTTTTCCACAAATAATTTTAAAAAATCGCTGTAGCTTTCTAACCTTGTCATAAATGGCGCGTAGATCACGAAACACTAGCAAATAAGTTAGTGCATAAGAGGAAAAGGGGAGGTAAAACTGAGTACATTGGGAGTTTCGTGCTCCTTATCAAAGGAACGCTTTAATTGCTTTTATGAGTGAATGGAAAGCACTACTTATGTAATACAAATAATTTATAAACATTACGCCATCTATCAATAGAAATTTGAAATGGTGATGCATGTTGTTCGAATCGTTCAATTCATTCTGTATATCTCGATCAGTACGAATACATACCAAATGTGTCGTTCAAGATCGACTCGGTCTAAATGAACGAAATACGTACTCACAGATACGACTGGGCATTGTGTCATAAAACTGTGTGTCTTCAATGACTGAGTCACGTTGAATTTGGTAAAGATCAGTTCGTTCTTTTCACAGTGATCCGGATCAATTCGTTCAGTTTACGAACCCGCTCATTTAGAACGGTTTTTGTCAGTTCTTTCATAATTAACTGAGCCAAAACTAAAGAGTAGATTTTGAGTATGAGAGTTGTTGCAAGGAATTGTTTCATGTTTAAATAAATAAATTTCACAATTTTTTTTAAATCCAATTTTCACTGAAAATTATATATTGTTTGATTCCTTTGTTAGAGTGAAAGTTGTTAGGCGAAATCTTAATATTACATAAGAATTAACCTTCGGTGTGAGCTGGCCAGATCCCTGTGTATTTTCATGTATTCGTATAATATATTGAGTTATGGGAATTACATATTTATATCCATGAAGGTATATAAATATCCGGTTTTTTTTTTTTTTTCTGGTTCTTAGTAGCTTTTGAACACGTTGAACTATCTGTTCAGGTGAGATTATTGGGGAGAAAAAATACTTCAAAGGCGAAAGTAGTTTTATTTCGAAGTTTAGTATCAATATAAACGATATCTTGTAATGGAATACTATAGAAAGTCTGTTATTCATTTTTATTTATACAACTAAAACAAATATAATCAACTATGGAGTGTTGTTGGCATACTGGGTCAAAACATTTTGCACAAAAGAAACGAATCTGTTCCTTGTGAGCGAAGTTTGCAACATCTCTTCTTCTCGAGTGTATTAGGGCCGCTTTCTGTTCTAATACTTGTATCGGAATCTGAAATGGAGCAACGAAATGAGATAAAGTGCAGTTGAAATGGTATGTTTTCCCGAAAACGCATGGAATGCACCGCGGTGCAGTCGAAATGAAAGCGAAAACGAATTGGAAATGAAATGAGAACCAGCGGCAAATGCAATTTCAATTGAACTAGGATACTTACGGTCATTGGTCTGCCGAAGAACGATTCGATTGCTGAACAAGTAGAGATTTGCTTGACAACGTGAAGGTTGCTCATTCGATATTCAATATTTGGGAGAACTAACGATTTCGATAGCGCGGATGGAAAATTGCGTCTCGCATCAGATTTGTCGAGTCCATCGACTTCTTTGCAAATGCAAAATGCAGCCTATGCCATCACAATAATCAATATGTTGCAGAGAAAGGCGAAAATCCATTACTTGGTTAAACGTTTCGATCTGAAATGCGTAACCATTTGATCCATGCAATCGACGCCGGCTTTATTCGCATTGTAAAACAAGATCGCTGGTTTAATTGCTTCGCCCTCACATTTTTTTGTATAGTGCACGGTAGAAAGTAAGTTCACGGCCTTATTCTTTTTTGACACGTAGCTGCAGATTGACACTAAATTCTCATGAAATCCAAAATGAGACGAAAGAATAGGACGAGAGGTACTTTTTCTCATTTCGCCAGGTACACATCTTTTATTCGATCGAATAGTGCCAACAAAGGCAATACCGATTTCAGCGAGTCGCTTAGCTCCTTCCGACGTTGTAAAAAAAAGTTAGCAATATCTGTACGGCCGCTGTTACTTTACCGATTAGAATAAGAGCTGAAGCAATACATTTTCACCTTGTTTAAATTCGCGTGCTTCTCCGTATTCTCGGGCTGTATACAATTTTCCTTGCAACGGATATTTCGTTTTCGAATCGCAGGCCCACCAAATTTTTATTCCATACTTTGCTGGTTCAGGTGGAATGTATTCGGCGAATTTAGTTTTTCCACGATATGGAAACAACTGTTCATCAACAATATTTTCATGCGGTTCGTAGTTTTTCGCGAAGTTTTCATTCATAAGATTCCATATATCACGAATTGGTGTGGCTTTGTCGAATTGTTGACGAAATGCACGTATATGCCCGTCATCAAAGCGGATACATCGTGTCAATGCGAAAAATCGTTTGTGAGACATAATGGGTAGGCCATCTGTGCGCCACAGAACTTCTGATTTCTGCATATTATTGTGTGAAACACCCCTGGTATTCCAATAAATGCATCCAATTCAGTCTTAATTAGATCCAAACTCTGTTTTTTTTATCAGGATCTTTCGAATTCCTATTTTGAACTGCATCTTTCGCATAACGATTCGTACTGGTGATGATGATAAATGATATGTCTGGTGTAAAAAATTCTTGAATACCTCGATCGGAATCGCATTTCGTTCCTTGGGTCCAGCTCGAAAACGCATAATATTATGATGACGCAAACGACCGACAGCAGTAGGTTCATTTTTATTCCATTTTATGCCGTCCTTTCCATAGAAAGAATCATCGGTCACATACTGTTCTTGATTCCCAGCATGCATTCCTCCCTCTTCTTCTTCATCGTCACTATCAGAAATATCGTGATCATTGTCATCGTCTACAAATGAATCAATTTCATCGGGCTCTTCTTTAGTTTTTTCACGTTCTATATCTTTGGCTAAAGCCGCTGCCAATTCTGTATGAAGATCAATATCCGCGCTTTGTTTTCGTGATCGAGTATTATACACAAATTCCACTTCATCACTCATTTTGAAAGAAACGAAGAATTAGAACGATTTTGTGTGATATGTGTCTCAGTAGCACTAATGTTATACGTTTAATGTTCACTAACTGACTGACCATAAAAGCGAATCGAATAGGCAGAGACCAACGTGATAAAAATGAACACGTCATTATTACAAGTTTGTACGGGCGATTATTCACGCTTATTTGTGCACAATGTTGTGATATGCTAGAAAATAAAATCAGTCCGAATTGAAAATCACCAAAACAAAGTAAAATGAAGCGAGGTAAATGTAAAATACATAGGGGTCTGGGCAGACCACTTGAGGTACGAATGTGATGTGTGCATTGAAATATCCTTGTAGTTATCTTCGAATGCGAGGTATCCCTCATATTTTTGTTCAGAAATTGTAGCTAATGCAACTTTAGGAAAAGTCACAAAACCTCAGGTGACTAGCTCAATAGGAAGTATACTTAAATTACAATTGAAATCGAAGGAGGTCTGGCTGAACCCATATGCCAAACGGAGCGTTAAATGTCCGTATTTAGTATTCTTATAATTAACTAGAATTAAGTACTTGTTTTTGTTTATTTTTTATTGAGTTTTATATACATACTATATTTTTGTATGTATTATTATTCTTCGTTTTTTGATTTCAAAACCTACTTGAATATCTTTAATGGGTACAATTGTGAGGCGTCGGGTGTGTAAACTTAAGATTTAGATAAATGGTTTCCACAGCGGAAAACATATACAAAAAGTTTCTTAAAATAAAAATACGTGTAGGGTTTATTTATTACTACGAGATGTAGCTCTTACAACGATCTTACATTGTCTTATTGAAAATGTACTTTTTGGATTTAGTACTGTGAGTTATGAAAGAAAATTCACAAAATTAATTAATTCAAACCACATTTGGAGATTCTATTTCGGCTGGATTATTAAAAACTAAAAAAGAATGAAAATCTGTAATTTATTTAAATATATATATATATATATATATATATATATATATATTTGATAAAATTGTAATTTTTTAATTTTACGAAAATTTGTGTGCATATTACGGCAAAATTTAATTGAACAAGTTTTTCAAATAACTTGTGGATATCAAGTCGTATCAACTTTTATCCCAAATGTAAAAGGGTTTGATCAAATAATATCGGCAAGATTTTTTTCATCAAATTGATATAGAGGATTCACGATTAAAAAAAGTCACGTTCTACGAGATGTTTAAAACATATGAACGTAATGTTTGTAGTTTCTTAGGATTCCATTTAGTAGTTTTCTTTTAAGACTACTTTGATCCTAATTTCAGTGAAATCGGAAGTAATAAAAAGCGCACTACAATGCAGTAAATACCACATTTCAGCTTTTATTGGAAGTAGTTATTGATTGTGACATATGACTTGAAACACACGGCATTGCAATTGAAATTTAAGAATACTCTGTCATAATTTTGAAAAGATAAACTTCGACAGACTTTCTTTTGAATAGATATGTAATTTCATTTTTAGCCCCTCCATCTCCGTTGGTTAATCAAGAAATGCCTCTTCCTTCAAACACACCGTCTCATCATTCTGTAATGATGGGCCAACATAATCCCGTCCCACACGGTAGCCTAGGGATGCATACCTTGTCCCACCATCCACATGGTCAAAGATTAACTAGAGGTAGTGGATCTCAGTCTCCGCCATTACCTCCTCCACCGCCTCCAGAAGAAGAGCACGAAGATTTTGGTAGACCTCGCGCCTCAGGTGTAATGCCCATCGTCCCAGATGAAGAAGACTTGCCTGGATGGGTCCCTAAGAATTATATTGAAAAAGGTATTGTATCTGACAAGAGAAATATTTTAAACTAAAACTTAAAATAGGTGTAGGAGGAACACTTTAATATCTGTGTAAATAACATAAATAGCTAATGTAGATAAATTAGTCGATTGTTTATGACAAAAGACATGCTGGATATCCTCACATGCACATGGTGCAAGCGAAACTAATAGGAGCAAGTTGTTGAGAGAAGTTTGCAATTTTTAATATGGATTAGTCAATGTACACTTAAAGTTCATCTCTCCATAATTTGTAATTAAAAAAAAGACTAAAGAAGATTATTTTTGAGTTTTAAGACTCCCTTGCTTAAATTTTTGATCTATTTCAAGCAATTAGGGCATAGAATTTCGTCCTGCATTTAATCATACATGAATTTGGAACGTTTTGGTCGCTTATATATTTTATTGTTAACTACGAAATTGAAATTTTGTCCCGATCCACACTCCGCTTTCGTGCCAATCAGGAATATAGCAATAAGTTGGAAATAATAGGATTTTATAGGATATCTTGAATTGGTAACATTTAAACAAATGTGTTTGATCAGGAAATAATACAATTATTTTAAGCAAGTGTGCGCTGTATGTGGTAGGGCGTAGTAATACTAAAGAATTTATTACTTTTTTAATATATGATAAATTATGTTCTAGTTTATCGCAACAAGCTGATATTGATATAATCTTGCATAAAGTTACATTCATAGGAAACAAAATTAAAACGACTAATCTCGAGCATCTGCACATTCTGGTGCCTTTTTCAAGTGGTTTAGAACAAACATGTAAAAAGCGCTGAGTATCTTCTTCTTAATCGCTTTTAAAAAGCATTTGAATATATCGAGACGTTGCATTAACACACTGCGTCTATCGAAGAGCTATAGCACAAATTGAGAAGTTTGATTACTTACAACTTTATCCTTTGGCTAAAGTCAATATAACACAGCTTTTAGCACCAAACAAGTTAAAAAAACAGTTTTTTTCTGAGATCTAGTTAACTATATTTGTTTCTAAAATAACAGGCATATTTAATTGAAGTCGTAAAATTCGAGATTCTCTTGCTAAGTATCGGAAAGCAAAACTCACTAAGCTTAGATGACTTAAATTAGTAAAAAATAGTAAATCATGTGCTCTTCTTTCATTCTAGTTGTCGCAATTTATGATTACTACGCAGACAAAGATGACGAACTAAGCTTTCAAGAGAGTGCCGTGATTTACGTTTTAAAGAAGAACGACGATGGCTGGTGGGAAGGTGTGATGGATGGAATTACTGGACTGTTTCCAGGAAATTACGTGGAACCATGTGTTTGAAAAAAGATTATTTTATAGTTACAATAAAGTAATATAAATATTAAAGTTATAGCATAATTATAAGTACTACTTGCTGGCTACTTTTTAAAAGTTTACACATAAACAAGAATTTTATATGAATGGTATTTTAAAAATAATACGTAAAATTTAAAATATTATATACATATGTACACTTACGCATATTGCATTAAGAATAAAGTGTTCTACGCCTCCAGTTATATTGCATTCATATTATATTATATAGCATATACTAAAGAGTTTATATGTAATCGTAGACAAAACGACAGGAAAATCGACTCATATGTAGCTCTAAGTATAGATTTAATAATATGCTAAATTATAATAGAAAATTCTGTCGCAAGAATAACTAACTCTGCCAGATGTATGTCAAGCTATGGATTGTTTTTTTTTTTTTCTGGCAGTTTCGCTTATATTAGCTTGGTATTTTCCTCCACGATCTAAACTAATCGCTTTTGATTATGTTTGTAATATTTTTTATGGCATTAATTTTAAATACATTTTTTTTTACATTATGTCGCATGTATTTATTTGTAATCCCTTTCTTGGTATAGGTACAATCACGATATGTTAGAATAAACGATTTGAGATAGTGTCCTTCAATTGGATTTATTAAGGTTTAATACATGTTTGATACATGTCTGCGAATGTTAAAAAAAAACAACATGATCTTGTTTTCAAGCAATTGCACATATTTGTCCGTAATGGCTATGTGTCCAGTGCAATTCACGAAATTTGAGTGTACCGCGACAGAGAACCAGTTTGTTTGAGTAAATTTATAGTATGTACCGTGAATCGAACCGCAGCAACCGTGGTTGCGGTGAGCTCCGTTTTTGCGTACCGTAAATCACCTGTTCCTGAAAATTTGTAATTCACGGAAGTCGGTTACTGAAAATGGTGAGTTGCGCGCTTGCCCAACCCGCATACCAGAATTAGAAGTTGGTTTGTTGTGCTAAGTATCGTTATTACAGGTACCTAATCTGTTATGGTTATGTTGTGTTGTTTATTCTGTTCCGTGAATAACCGTATTTTCAGGAAACCTGTAACTACCAGATATTAACCGAAACCACGGTAGCGGTTACTTCAAATCATTCGCGGTACATAGCCTTAAAAGAAAACTAAGTGTCTATCTACATGAAAATTCATTTTATAAACAGAGTACCTTTCCAGCTCTTTCAGTTTTTTTGTTTTGCGTTTGTCTGAACGCAGTGTTCGTATATACCTTGATCGGTAATTTCCGGCGCCGACACGAAAAATTCCCGTTTTGACACTGCAATTCCCTTTTTTTGACGACAAATACAAACTTATTAACTTTTTTTTAATAATTTACTTACTAAATTAAAATAAATGTACCGATACAATGACAGATTTATTTTAACTAAAGCAAATGAATAACAAAATACAAAAATAATAAAAAAGTAAATTTATTTTTATCGATGCTATAGTAATATTTTATCCAATAATTCCCTCTAAAACAAAACTTTTTCCCTCTAACGTTCAAAATTCCCTCTAAAAAGGGAATTTCCCTCCCATATACGAACACTGTCTGAACGTAAATACTCGTATTTCCGCGCCATCCCGCCATCTATGAACTAAATTTTTAAGTTTTAGCTAGCACGGCGGGTTGCATACCATTCGAATTTATTTGAATTTTGTTTTTATGATACACAGAAGAAAGTGCCCAAGTTCAAAATTTAAAAATGCCGATTTTTTTAGAAAAACAAATGAAAATACATTTCTGATTAAAAAATTTGTTTTTTAACATACTTCGTTGTATTTTCATTTGTTTTTCTTAAAAATTCATCTTTAAATTTTGAACTTGGACGCTTTCTTCTGTTTACCAACGATTTGAAGGCTAAAAGGGTTGGTTTTTACAATAACATGCAATTTGTTTGTTTAATTTTTTTAACATCACAGAAAACATCATGAATAGTACATATCAAGGAAAGTTATCATCCCTTATAGAATCACACTAGTTTTTACTCAATTGTGCTTGTACAGGAAAACAATTTTACATATTTTAACATTAATATTCTATTTCATAAAATATACAGAATTCTTTATTGGTTCAGCGCCAGAGTTTGGCATAGGTTATATGCCTATAAAGTTAACATGCGCATGCGTTGGTAACAGTACATATCGGTTTGAGAAAAATCCGCAAATCGTTCTAATTGTCAGCAAACCATTACAAACCATGTTAAAACACATGATTACTAGTCGAGGATTTTAAGTTTGGCTTTCTTGGAACGCATATTTGTCACTGCGCATGTCCCGTACGATCAGTGATGGGTTGCAGGCTTTCTTGGAACAAGCTTCTAGTTGACCAAATATCATAGATAACTAGTACCCAAAGTCACATACAGGGGGGGCGTACTAAATACGATTTGTTTATATCAGCGTGACGTCACGATTTATTGTGGGGTACAATCCACCAGGCGGCGCCGAATGCTGGAATAAATCATGTGTTACCGCCATTGTTGTTTTTGTGTCATTTTGGTTCTGATAACGTATTCAGTGTTATCAAATCAAAAATTTTTGCGGCTTGAAAAGTTGTTTTATGAAGCCTTCTTTCTGCACCAAGTAAGTTAAAAAGTGAAAATTGTTGTGATAAAAGTGATTTACTGTATGATTGATGCTTTAGACATGAGAGGCCGTTCCTGTGGAGTAATGGTGCACTAACCGAACATCTTCTAGACATCAGTTTCCTAATCCAGAAAAGGATACGGAACGCTTCAATAAATGGATCGAGCCTTCTGGTAATGAGAAATTGCGAAGTGTGGATCCGCATATAATTTATCGAAATTATCGTATTTGTCATATTCATTTTACTCAAGAAGACATATCGTCTAAGATGTTTTTATGGAAAACAGCTATTCCATCATTATTCCTACCAGATTGCCACTGACAACAGGTAATTTATTTCTTCTGTTCTGTATGTAGTTATGTGATAAAAGTCAGATATCCGACATGTCGACTTGGATTTTGCTTTTTCGCGACGTCTCAATTTCTGGTACTTATTTTCTAATCATATGTGGTTATGTAAAAGAATATACTTTACTTTATAATTTATACAAATATAAGTTAAGATGCTTTCTGTAAATGTTTCGATGAAAATATATGTGTAATTATAGAATGTGTGGTTGTTTTATTCATATTATAACAATAAAATGTATTAAAGGAAGACTGTGTTACCACTTTTGCACAATTTTCAACATATGAATTTCCATATGTTGAAAATTGCGCAAAAATGGTAACACAGTCTTCCTTTAATACTCTGAGGTAAATTTAAATAATTTTCAAGTAACCGCGCTAAATGTCCGTTAAGCGGGGGTACAAACCGCTAGATGACGCGAGTAGCACAGTTACACGAATTTCTTAATAGTGACCCATCTATACCAACTACCTTATCTATGGTCACATACCTCCACGCAACCAGAGATATTTATAAATATCTCTGCACGCAACACTTTGTCATCCAATGTGAGGAAAACATGTTTGATATTGAAGGAAATTTTCACCACAAAGGTTACCTGTGTAACTAATTAATAAATATTTTCTGATATTCTATTTTTAAAACACCACAATAAGTAAACTTACCTAAATATGGCACTACCCCGAAATAGTTGGGAAGGGAACTGATTTTGCACAATAAACATGGATGCATCGAAATAAAAACACTAGTCTAAACGACAACACAAAGTTAATTTTAATTACATTAATGTACAAAACGAAAATGACAGATGATTCAGAATACAAGTGCATATCATGCACACATGACTCATTTGAAATTTAAACATATTTTAAATCAATTTAAAAAATAATAGTTATTCTTGTTACAAACCCATTACTTAAAAATTTAGTTCAAAGATGTCGCACAAATAGTATTTGGCGGAAGCCGTCAGTCCCCATATGGTTGCCATCCCCTGGTATGCATAAAATTTAAAAAAATGGAGAATTAAGTTGTAAATGTAATGTGTTTTCTGTTTTGATTGCATATTTATACAAAATGGCATTATATGATAATAAAAGTTGGTTACTATCCCATATTCGCAATTCCTTTATATCAACAGATGATACAGGTTATATGTATATTTTGGTCCTTCATGCCTTCATATATCTCATTGTACATATAATTATAGGTATGTGTGAACTTATTATGGTGGGCGAAGATATGCCCAGAATGCTTATAGAGAAACTGGATAGATACACAGATCCAAATGATATTGATGAAGATGAAGATGAGGTAGAACATGAATCTTACGACTTACAGTTTGACACCCAGTTCGGCAGACATAGGTCTGATACCGCACAAAGGATAGAAAAAATGGATCAAGCAAGGAAAAGAGCTGCTAAAGTAAAACATATCAAATGGGAAAAGTCTAAAGAATTGAGTGAATCTGAAAATGATGAATTATTCTCAAAGAAAACTGTAAAGCCTAGAATTCCATGCAAGAAATCCTTGCTGGCAGAGCAGTTAGAAAAATGCGAGAATCTTCCTAGAAATCCTTACATAGAATATGCAAAATTTGATGGGAATGCATTAATTGGTATTCCAACAAGAAAATATAAAATTTTTCTTACTATGTTGCCTGAAGAGCAAAGAAATTATCCTATGACGGTTTGCTGCATAGCTGCAGCTAAGATACAAGAATTTATTGGGTTAATACTTTTAAAATGCAGGTACAAAGTGCATACAGGTGTTCAAAAGATTGGACATGGGATTTTACATGTTTGAGTATAAATCACCATCTCCAGACTTTTTTCCAACCATGTATGTGATAAGTTTATTGTAGTTACTTTTTTTTGGAATTGAAGCCTAATAGTACCAAAATATTTTTAAGAATGCGATTTTGCTATGGTACAGAAAAACCATATCTAGCAAATCCTGTTTAAACATTGCAATCATACAGATTGTTCACGAAACATATTCAATTTTGATATTTGGCATTAAATTGGCACACTTACATATAATGTGACAAGGTAGTGTGCAGATAGCAGAAAGAAAAGAAGCTATCAATTGGTTTTTGAATTTACCGTACTTCTGACTATCAATAGTGGCCAATAAAATAGTAAAAAAAATAATGTTACAATGAAGTCTGTTGTGTAAAATGTGTAGAGTGGACCCAAAATAAGAAGTACACATATTGTCGTCGTAATCCGGCGTATAGCACAGGAGCTGAAGTCATCAGTGGCGGGGGTTAATTCGTTTACACTAGAAATTACAATAAATACTTCTATCAATGTGACAGGACCTGCACCATCGGTTTTTCATTTCCTGTTTTTTTTCGAAAATAGAATGGATATATCAGTTCTCAAAATAATCCTAGAGTTCTAAGCAGTCATATCAAAAAAGAGGAAGGTATAATAATGATAATTTTGACACATCTGATATTCCTATGCTCCTAAACTCAAAACGTATGAAACGTATACACCCATAAAGCTAGTATAATATACTCGTCCTACGATTCCAGCGCTCAAAACGGATATGACGACATATTTACTTCTCATTTTGGGTTCATTCTACAGGTTTAAGATTTTTGCGTCATGCCTGGCGTAATTCCAAGCGAAAGCCTTTATAAAAATGTCAAATGTCAAACCACGAATTGCACTACCGACCTCACATAAAATGTCACCACAAACAATATCACAAAGAGGAAAAACAGTAGCTTTGTTCTTTTTGTCCCTTTGCGTTACAACGCAAAAATTTATGAGATAAAATTTTGCGTCATGACGCAAAAATGTTTAAAAAGTTTAAGAACCACAAATAATGACTACGAATGAATATAGATGAATGACAAACTTACGCCCCTTCAGCAGAAATTCACCTCCACTGGTCTAAGATTTTCAACGCACATAGCTATTTGCGTCATGAAGCAATATTGTTTGAATCAAACAGAACAACCATCTTGCATATTGCTTCCCACCGCAACACAAATAGAACACAAAATCTTCATGGAGCATGTCCGCGCCTTTTGTGTTCCAACTCAGAGGGACAAAAAAATTGATATTACTTAGGTTTGTATTGATTTCCTGGGTAATTAAGGGTGGACCCTAAAAACTATCGGATAAAGATTTTTTATTCTTACTTCTATTTTACTGTAAAGCCGCGTCCAGACCGAAGTTCCAATACAAGCTAAGGCACATGTGCCCAGATACTCGAAAGCATTTGCTTTGGTGTGGACGGAGCGACCGAACGTAACCCGACGGTACCCAACGCTACCCCTGGTGTTGGAAGGCGTTTGTTCTCGTGTCGGTACGTCAAAGGACATTTGATTTGGTCTGCACGGGATTTGTTGTTATCCAGTTGCTTACGCCCGAACGAAAAGGTCATATATACAGGGTTATTCACGGAACCTGTCCATTAAACCTTTTTGACTTTGCAATGATATATGGATTTTGAAACTTTGGGCAAAGTTAGCTGTGATCTCTTTAGAAAAAATAACTTCTTCTATGTCGCACTTCGATTACATCGTAAGTCATAGCCATTTTAAATGGAAACCTATATTTTTCAGTGGATTTTTAGGTTCTACTAGGAGTTTTAAAGCCAATTTTATAAAACATCTACTTACCTATCGGTTTCCGTTTCCCGAGTTATTTTTGTTTCTGTGAAAAAAAAAGCTCAAAAAATGCGTATAACGGCTATACAGTAAAAGATAGAGAGTTTTTATATTGACTGCGGAGGGTGTGAGTCCTCTATTATTTAACCAGGGAATAAAAAGTAAACAAAATTTTACAGGGTGTCTATATGTGATGTAGAATTGAATCCTCTATCGAAAACCTATGGGTGTTCTCACACATATCTCTATCGCTTCTTTTAAATTAGTGATTTTCAGAAGATGTAGTTTTTAATTTTTATTTAATTAATAGTAGGCGGTGAAAAGCAATTTTAACTTTAAAAACAAAATATTGTATGAAAAAATTAAATTTATTGAATACAAGATAATCAAAAACGAAATGCGATATGTATTATGTAGGTATAATAAAATTGTAAGTGTTGTATATGACCTTCATTCGCTTGCAAAAACTTTAGAATCCTGATATAAACTCATATTGTTGTAGCCTGTTTTATTTGTTCGAGATCTATGCTATCAAATGCTTTAGTTACTCAGCCCTCTAATTCTACTTTGGTCTATCTATACTTTGACCGAATACACCAGTGATTTTTTGTGTTCCCATAAATAAAAATTCAAGGGCGTTAAATGAGAAAACCTTGGTGGTTAAGCTCAAGGTCAATTGCGTCCAATTCACCTATCATTAAACATTGTACTCAGTATACAATCTACTTCATAAGAAAAATGAATTGATGCCCCATCCATTTGGTACCAACAATATCTCCGATCAAACAGAGGTAACTGTCCTCTGGTAAATTTGACTCATCTGTCAAAATATTTTTTTTTGTAAAAACTTTGGCTCTTGAAGCAATATTAATATTGGTTCCTAAAAACCAAGACGGCGGGCTTCATCGTTAGGATGAAACGCTTGCAGGATGTTAAAGCCGTGTGCGTACATTTAATGTTTTGAAAGAATGCGCTGTATTGATGAATATGATATACCTATTTCCTCAGCAGCAGTACGTATGGAACTATAAGGTAAGGATATTTTTCATACTGGATTTAGTTTTTTTATATGCTTTTAAAATTAAAGATGTTTTTTTACCGCCTGCTATTAACTAAATATTAATTAAAAACTACATTTTGGAAAATCACTGATTCTAAAAGAAGCGATAGAGATAGGTATAATATACAGGGAGTTCAATTAAAAAAAAATTGCAACGAATATCTAAGAACGCGATGCTCAATGTTTTTTCTGTTTCTTAAATTGTAACTGCCATAAAAAATAGTACAACTTGCCCCATTTGACCGATCAATAGTGCACACCTTAAGTGTGGACACCGTTTCTATACTTTATTGTCAGATAACTAATTTTTTCTGAAATTATTACTTCACGAAGCGTATTTGAGTCTAAAATACGCTGTATATTTTAGTACAGTACATGGGACATCCATTAAAACCTGTTACACATTATGGTTTGTATTTAACGGAAGATGATGGTGAAGTCGATCGTGATTTTCCGTGTTTGGATCCCAAAGAATGTGTTGCCAAGTTTTCATTTACTTACTTAAGTTTGGTAGAACACAAAAATGGGAAAGTTGAATTTGATGCTGGCGAACCAATTTTTGATGAAATTAAGTTTGACACTACAGTAGTAAAACCAATAGGTATTTTGAATGAAAGCATTTTTTTTAAGATTTGCGTAAAATATTTATGCTTTCTTTAGAGACTTCGCTTCAAGAGTCTGCAGAACTAATGGAAGTGCATAAAACAACTATGGAGTCACAGTTGTATAAATCATTTCAAGTGTATATCATTAATAAAGTTCGTTCAAAAATTGATGTTCACTTAGGCATCAGTGGGGAGAAGATAGAAATCGATCCAGTGCAACAGAAAAGTTCAAAGTTTGCATTGGTGAGGCAGAAAGCGGTCAGCCATCATATGGATTCTGTTGCATGGTGCGATATTATAGAAGAGAAAAGTAGGGAAAATAAGACTGTATTTAGAATAATTTATTGTTCATCTTATGGATTTCCCACTACTTTGTTCGACGCAGGTATGAACCTATTTTTAGTAGTTGTTCTTATTTCTTTACCCATTATAATATTGTAGCTGCAAGTAATTTATTCTCACAATCACCTTCATCAATTACCTTCAAGCATTATGATTTCGAATCAGAACCAAGTATAGCAAAGGAAATAGTTCAAAAAGTGAAACAGATATTGGAAGTGAGATCTAGCATAAGTAGGAAAGGATATTTGGAATTACGTGAAAGAAAAAGCCATAAGAGAAAAAGTTTCAATATAAATAAGTGAATATAATTCTGTATGCAATATCATTAATTCTCAATAAAACCAGATCTTTGTATATCCTGCAAAATTTTGCAATTAACCATATATAGCGCGCACAGTAAGGATTAAAAAAAAAAGGTATCGGATGTCTCATGAGGAACTGCATCGATCGATATATGAAAGAGTATACAGAGCCATCACAATGATCTGATTTCTTTGTTCGTATTTCGGACGATAACACACGAACTTCAATCATTGTATTGGCCCCGTTAAAAAAAGTTTTAACACTTTCAATTCGAAAGTTTAACCGTAATTTTCGGACACGCTGTATAACGTTTTCGAAAAATTCATTCTGTTTCGAGTGCTACCCTATACGGTCAACAATTCTACAAATTTTCAATTTTTCAAGTTAAATACCTTTACAGTTATAGAAGTTCAGATGCGCTCGTCCATCATCAGTCAAAATTTAAAAAAAAAAGCAAATATTTCAAACATCGTTGAAAATAACAACATATTTGTTTTAACAAACTTAATTTAAAATTAAACGAGGAATTAAAAAATGTAATAACATATATAGGGTGTTCCATTTAAAATAACAAAGTTGACAGTCACTTTCGCTACAATCGGATGCGTCATATTATTAAAAATATGTTAGTTCAATAGCGCACATCCGTTTTAGTATACTGCAAAATTTTCAGAATTTTCTAATATATCCTTTTTCATATATCGATCAATGCGGTTCCTCGTGAGACACCTATATATAGCAGAGGTCACATCTACTACGAACAGCAGTATGCGCTTCATACATACAACAATGTATATAAGTGTTGGTATTTGGGTTGGCGCATACGGTATATAAGGCAAAAAGGTAAGTGTAAACTTTTAAGGCCGCTTTACAGTTCGCAATTTTTTATATTGCGGGCAATGAAATATTAGAACAAGTTCTATTCCGTGCAATACCAATAAAATTGCACACAGCTGACCGAAATCGCATGCACATTGCAAATTGCGAACTGTAAAGCGGCCTTTAATGCCTATGTAGTATATTTTGGAATATAATTAACTTGGAAATACTACTGTCAATTTTGCAATGCACATTTATATGTACTGTTTCATATAAAAGATCTTTCAAACGGGCTCACATTGGTGTTGAATTTTATATAAACCATCGTTTCTGGGAAATATAAAAGTTTTGTTGGCTTTCTATTTTGTTGAACTTCATTGTACAGGAATAATCTGCGATAACGAAACGGTAAGAGAACATATAAATTCTGGAGATGCGTACTACATACATATAAACCCATTATAACTTCCAGGCAAGTAATATCATGTTCTGCCATTTTCAAGGCCGTTTTACACCTAGCTATTTATTGCGCCATTTATTAAATCCATGTTAAGGCCGTTTTACACCTAGCTATTTATTGGCCAATTTAACATTGTTACGTGTATAACACGGATTTAATAGGTATTATACACGTTGTTACAACAATGTTAAATTGGCCAATAAATAGCTAAGTGTAAAACAGCCTTAAAACATAGTTATCGAATTGTGGCATTTTGTCCCCTAAAAGTCACGCTAAATAATAACGTGTACCTAACTTAATGGTTAATTTTAATATACTTATTACTGTTTAGGTAAGTAGGTGTAAGAAGACATCTTTATATCGTCAATAAAATTATATGCATTATCTTCTATAGTTGAAAAAGAATATTCTAAATAAAAATTGGCATAAAATTTTCCATTGTAATTGCTGTCTAGAATTGTAGAACCACACAAAAAATATGTGCTCAAACAAAACAACAATAAAAAACAATATCTGTCATATGTTGTCAAGTTAATATGTCACAATTAAACGAGGTTCAAAAAAAAAAGTAAATCAGTTTCATGTTACTTAACAGACTACTTCTTACACAGCAAAAAAAATCAAATATTCGGGTAAATATGTGTTTTCTTTGGGAATATTAAACACAAAAATCGTGAAAATTTACTACTGTATTACGATTTCCAAAAATATTAAAAAATAAATAAAGATGTAAATACCTTTACATGTTACATGTACTATCTTTTATACTAAATGCGAAATAAGAGCAAAATTAATAAAAAAATAAGAGGCATAAATCTTCAAAGTACTAACAATTTTTTTTATATCTATATTTTTTTATCATAAAGAAAATAAAAGAAGAAATTACAGCCGATCTATACTACAAATATTTTTAGCAAATAAATTTATTTATAGAAATGTTCTAATTCAACTTGTTCACACACTTTAATTATGAAAAGCTAAACAATTACAATTCATCCTAAACCCCGTGCTCCACCTAGATATATATATATATACATATACTATACGAGGCTACCTATTCTAAGTGCTATATAATAAAAATATAATAAATCTATCGATCAGCTATCAGTTGTTATTTGTGTTTGCGCCCATGGAACGATTTTAGTTATCTCCCAGGCTCCCAGCCAAGGAGTGAGGCAAAACCATTTCTCTGGGTGCATAATACATATATATGATCACACAGGAATTTAAGTTACTTTTTCCAAATATAACGTCTTATTTTACTTGTTTCTTGTATTTTACTTTCATGGCCTGTCGCGGGCATCTGATACATAAATCCATTTTTTCCGGAAATTAGAAGTAAATGCGTAAATGAAGTGGTTTAAGTTTATTTAGCAAAAAAATACTTCTTCATTTAGTTAGTTAGTAGTATTAATTATTCTTTTTCTAGACAAGCATTGAAAACAAAATCTAAAAAAAAAGCAAACCGATATCTTGTACAATTTCAGTTTTTGTCGGCGAATAATTGTTAAAAACCAGTAGGAAACTATTCCAGCTACATTGATCACTTTTTTATATTATTTATATTACGAACTCCCAGCAGCTCGGGTAATCAACAGAAATTAAACTCGCGAAACTACTCTTGATCGCTTTCCTGCACAATTTACAATTCGAGGTGTTCTCTATCGGTACCTACTTAAAATAATCACGAAATACTACTGTTTGAAAGTACAAGATTACGGTGAAATTGAAAAAAAAATTACGCAAAAAAAAAATCATTTTAATTTTTAGCCGTTCCGATTATTCAGTAGTTAAAAAATAAGAAATATAAATTAAAAAAAAAAAGTAATAAAATATGGGTTGCGTTTTGGTTCCTCCTAAAAGAAAAAAGTAGCGGTCACGGTCCGATTTGCCCTTTAAAACAGTTCCCATCGGGGTCCCCTTTCCTTTTCCAGACGGTAAATGATAAATGCTATTACCATACACAAGAAGTGATCAACTTAGTAACCTCTACCATGATTAACGATAACACTGACATTCGTTCTGAAAATTAATAATAATACATGTCTGTATTTCCCAATATACATTACAATAATTTGTGTAATAATATAAACTTAATTAATAAATTATCAAAATTTAAAAAGAATATACAAAAATGGGAAACCGCAAGGTGGAGTTCAGATGGAAAACGAATTGAAACAAGGAATTCGTTCATTAATTAAATAAAATTTATTATTTTTTTTATTTTCTAAGAACAGTTCATGTTTATACTATAAATAATTCATTTTTTTTACAAGAATACATCTATACACATATTTAGATAAATGGACATTTTTATTTCATTTTGAAGAAAAAAAAACACTTGTAACATATGTTCTCAGAAAATCAATAATTTTTGCAAACTGTATGAGATATTCTTTATCCATTTTTGGCACAATAAAGTAATAAACGTTTTTGCGCCTCCGTTGGTTGGCCACACTAGATGCACATGACAGATGTGTAATAAATTGTCATTAAGCTACTGTTCCACCACGCTAAGATGAACTGGTGTCTTCATTGCACTTATTATTGATAAATACATATTAAACGAGAAGGAAAATTACAGAAACAGATTTATTCTGGGAAACGTCAAAATACTAATGTAGGTGACATGTGTGCCAACTTGTACTGTCAACTCCCTAGTGTCAATATTTCTTTTCTATTTTCAATTCAAAATTAAGATTTGTCGGCCCAAAAAACATTGTGTATCACATGGCTAGAAACTCTTTTGCGAGTATGAGTATGGGTTTGTGGGCCGAGGCGGTAGCCGAAACTGTAGTTTCTGGCCTAGTGATACAAATAACTACTTATGAAATGAAGTGTTTTGAAGTTAAGGTAAAACTATCAATAGGAGAAAGCACATACTGGGGAGGGTGATTCTGTTGAATCTTATAGCTTTTTACTTAAGTAGATCTACATTTTTGATTCTGTATGTGACAGTGCACATTTCAGTGTTGTTTCACTTCCATGTCATTTCTGATGCTCTTGTTTTTGACACTTTCGAAGGTATTGTTTTGGGAAAGTGATATTTTAAGTTTGTTCGCGTCGCATGAACTATTTGCACTATTATACACTTTTGTATAAAGTGCATAATAGTGCAAATAGTTCATGCGACGCGAACAAACTTTTTGAATCACGGTCTGATCACATTTCGCGTCAATTGATTAGTGCACTAAGATGGTCACAAGCATTTAGCCAACTTGCTGAAACATGATCTTGAAGTTTAGGAACAATTAACTACTAAATTCAGTAAAAGAGGATAGGTTCAGGCCTGACAAGGTCGACTTTGTTTGATAAAAATTTCAATTTTCAAATTTAATCTTCATTATCGAAGAATCTCAGCAAGCGTCAACTTTCTGTTTTGGAGTTGCCAGAGGATTGGTGGATTGTCCCTCACTTTTAGAACAATTCAATTTTTATATGCCACAACTCAACACTCATCGAGCCATTACTTCTTACTTGCCTGCTGCCAGAAGTAACACTTTGCTGCTTTCTCCTATCTTTGTCATGACCAGCAATTTCAATAAGCTTTCTAGAGATTGTGACATTAATACTTGTACTCATGCTGAATTGAACAATTATATTTCTAACACATTTAATTATTTTCTCTAAGTTTTGTTTCTTTTTCATGTATGTATCTACTTTTACTTTCTAATCTTTGCTATGCAACTGTATTTTGTAAATTTTGTCCTGTAATTAGAATAGTCTTTCTGTTGGACAAATTTATTATTATTATTATTAAAATAATGGAAACTCCAAGTAGCAATAACACTTATTTGTAATTCTACAAAACCTTAGGTTTATGCCAGAAAATTTCATTTTTAAGTGACCACTTTAGTGTATGTGGAATTGTCAATAGTTAAAGAATAACCTCCTAGTACCAATTTAAAATTATTTCCTAGAAAGCAGTAGTAGTGAGAAATTAAGTTCTACACAACTATTGTTTCGTTACCTGAGATTAGTCCTGTATATAAAAACAATATATATTATAAATCTATTTTTTTCAATATATAATGTTTAACGTCCTTCTTCCCTATTAATTCTCTTTTGTCCAAAAAACAGTCTAATCGTTTATGCAGATTTTGAAAAGACTGAATATAGTTATGGTACAAAGAACGATCAAAGATATGTAAATCGTAATTTAAAAGATCCCTATTCACATGAACATTCTTTGCTTTTGCTAATTGACTTTCAAGTTCAGCAAATTCACGTTTTAGACTCTCTAAAGTAAATTTCCACTGATCAATTTCGTATCGCAGGCGGTTTCCATAGTCTTTTGGATAGTTTATATTTGCCTCCACTTCTACTTGTGGCTGAGCTGGCTGAGCTGCGGAAGTAATAAGTGAAAAATAATCATTATGAAAAATTGACTTACATTCAACAACAGGGGGTTTAAATATTGATGATCGTCGTTTCGATCTTGTTGCTTTTTCTATTATGTTGTCCATATTACAAGCAAAATCGTAAAAATTAATACTCTTTAATTTGAAAATATTGTTTTAACCTAAAATCATGCTAAAATCTGAACGGTTGTAAAGTAAACGTAAATTCAAAATTCTTGAATGTTGGCTTAGTAGAAATCTGTAATGGCAAAGAGCAGATAGTTTCCCTGTTGATGAAAAGAAATAGGAATTATTAAAGCCAGTAAATGACAGATGGCGCTGGCGACAAAAACTTCATTAAAATAATTTAAATTTTTATTTTAAGAAAAAATCCTCTATACAGTTGTGATATTAATCATAACTACTTATCTTAACTATCTAGATATTTTCGAGTTTATATAATTAAATATACATTTCAAGAACTATGTTAACTCCAGTTTACCTAAAACTATGTAATACCAGAATAAGGTACGTTGTATTAGTTCGTATATAAATGCGTATACCATAACTAACAATAAGATGAATAAAATGAGTGATGAATTTTACGAGATGTGTGCGCTCATATCATATTTGACTTTAAAAATCCAGTGAATCTTGATCAGATTCCGCACTTTGAAAATGATCTGTATATGAGTCCAGCGACGAGACTCCAACAATGGGACCAGCCCAGTAAACCTAAATGAAATTGATTTATTGAAATTGAAAATTAAATATTAATATTTGATAGTAATATTTTCATTCTCTCCTTGCAGTAAACTTACCAATGGTCACCCCATAAGTTCATGACAAGTGCAGGACCGAAACTTCTGGCTGGATTTACACTAGAACCTGTGAATTTTATCTAAAAAAAAAAATAATGCAATTAGAGTATATCGAAGCATCTTATGGTGCAATTCTGTGCATATCTGTAGCATGTAAGCTGTAGCTGTAAGATTATCTGTAAGTCGCAAGCATTCAATAGTACATGCTTACAGTCTTACAGATAATCTTACAGACGCTTACAGATGTGCATAGAATCCCACCATTAATGGCATCACGAATTGTATGGGAGTTTCGATATATGGAGACTAGAGACTAATAAAATAGAGTGAAAAAGGAAAAGGACTAATAGTTAAAATTTATTTACTATTTTTTTCAATTTACACTTCAATAATTGTGACAATATGGATATATTTACATGTGTTGGCAAGCATTATACATTAATTGCTTAATTTAAAAATTCTCCTTCAAAATCAATCAATTTAATCGTTACAAAAAATAAATAATGAATTTGCTTCTCTACAGGAAATTTTCGCCCATTCTTGCAAACACAATTAGCAGCATATTAAGGAATGGAAACGTTTCAGAGGAATATGTATGTTTTATTTTTAATTTTAGTTTCATTAATTTGGGGTAAAATATCGAAAGGTGCGGTGTATGTACAGGGAATGATTATGACAGTGCAGCTGGCTTTATTTTTAACTGGTTGCCCAATCTACTCTTCATCGCTGTAGCCATAGTCACATTATTACTTTTTATTATTGCATTTAGCTGCCGTTTGCCGTATATTCTGTCAAAATGTCCATAGTACCTATAAGATATTGTAAGTTGGTATCATTTTTGTCAAGTGTGAATGTGATACTATTCTGATACTGTTAACTACCTCATTATGTTTGAAACTTACTCCACTTAAATGACAAACGACGACTGCTAAGCCGATTGCCAGTGGGGCAGAGCCTTTGATATCCCTCGTCTTGGATCACACACTCCATGTATTACGAATACCAATAGGAAAGTAGTATAAACTTCGTAGAAGAAACCTTGAGCGGTGTCACGTCGTTACTAGGCTTGTTATACCAAGCTCCCATGGAAGCCAGAAGGTGTTGCTACCTAAAAAAAAATAATATAATTACTTTTTTAAGTAATAAAAAAGTATAGAATCTGATCATCCATTTCTTCATTTCAACTCAACGTTTTAAATGACATCATTTCTGAATTTTCTGCGTTCAGTTATTGAGAATTATAAGAAAAGAAAACAAAGATCATATTATTATTTCCTTACTGCGGATATGTAAACAATGAAGCAAGTCAACTATTAGATTGCGACTGAGTGTTGCAAAGACGAGGGTCACTGGCGCGTGGCTAGGAATCGACATTGTTTCCACGCTACTGACCACCAAGTTCAATGTCTAGAACACGGAGAGATTTCTCTTCTACATTTGACACGCAAGTGTGCTCATCTCGTTCACAGTGCGAGTTTAAAAATTACTTTTATAGGTTAAGCGATGCAGGTTACTACTCTTAGTGCCACAACCTCTTAATGAAGTCACTTTTTTTTATGTTGTATAAAGCAAAATGTTTAGCCATATAATCAACAGCGATTGTAAGCTCGACCGTTGCTTCTTCTTCTCAACGGACGTCTACATTTTTTTTGAAAGCAGTTAAGTGGAACAATCACTAAATCAAGAAAAAAATATGTATCTGTTGTGAAGAAAATGACTTTTCTATTTGTTAATGATTTGAAACGAGTATTTGAATTCTGGTTATAATTTAGCTTTCTCATACATATTAAAAATAATAGCGTGTTCGTTTGTGAAAGTAATCGTTAAATAGAAGATATGGAGAGAAGGGAAAGATGTCTATCAAGTAATTATGAAGTGACTTGTGTATATCCATACATGCATATATCATAGACATAACATTCTGCCAAGACAAAGATGAAATACAACTATATTTTCTGTGTAATAAAACAGGCAATTCATTTTTTATAATTCGGGTACATTTATTAACTTGTAGGTATCTTGCACTCGAAAGACAACCTATTCCATTTTACAAACTAAATTTGATAACTGTTCAACTTAAGGGGTTAGTACATATCTCTACAAGCGGTGTTAAACAAGAGCGACCATCAGTCAATGCTTAGAAAATACAAGTTGTTACGTTCACGTGAAGAGCAACCCTAGAAAACCTACAATCACTAAGTGATAAGAGACGAAAAGGCGGAGCAACCAAAACGTTATGGCGTACAAAGACTGGCGTGTTTGTGTACCACGGGTTCAATGAGATTAAACATAAAAATTAAACACATCAAAAGAAAATGCCTAAACAATCAACCGTAAAAACATCACATGGCAGGGGCTCATATTCCATTCTGAAGAAATCATCATTTAAGCAAAAAAGGATTAGAAATGTGAGTTTCCCCAGAGCAAATTCACTTTAATCAGTGTCAAACTCTCATTCAGTCCAGCGACCGCGGTAAGTCGATAATCCCATCATTGCCGTACACCTTTCATTAAGTATGTTATCTGTTCATTGTTGTAATAAATTGCAAACTATTGAGCTAACGAAGAAGGTATCATTTAATACTTATTGTGTTCATATCGTGAATAATTCTGTGAAAATAGTACGTAAAAATAATATCTATATATTCATATTATTAATAAATTATTTATTGAACGTATGAAATATAGTTAATATGACTAATATTATTCATAGACTAATGTTATAATAATGAAAACTAATTTATTTCACCAATGAAATGTAGATTATGAAATCACGTCCAGTATTTTTTCTCAGTGTAGACTTGGTACTTAATGCCACTTGCAAATTCCGCCGGAGGAGGAAAAAACATCAGTTCATATGTGTGCCAAATGTGACGGCCTGCGATGTTTCTAGTAATGGGCCTGGAGAACCCCATAACTAGCAGCTAGCACAAAGAAAGCCACTCTCAAGGATGAATAGGGCTAATTAAAGAGGGTAAATTAGAGAGCGGTCTTCTAGGAAAAAAGGGAATTACAATATATCTGAAAGTGGTCATAGTGAAAGCAGGTCATAGATCACTCCAACCCTAATCTATATTATTCTACACCAAAATTCATACATGCCGCTTGACAATTTGTATTGAGATCACACGTAGACCGACTTCTCTTAGAAACGAGGTTAGATACCTCAGATTAATTTTCTCTGAGAATATGAAAGCAGAGAGCTACGTAGAGGAACCATTCTTAAAGAGAATAGTTAAAAAAGTATTTTCTCTGAGAATATGAAAGCAGAGAGCTACGTAGAGGAACCATTCTTAAAGAGAATAGTTAAAAAAGTAAAATTGGAAGAGTGTCGTTGGTCATAAGTTTCATGGCATCTTGAAATTTTATCAAGAAATCCAAGATATCCTGCATCTAATAAATTAGATATAGATGGAAAAATATTCGGATCGATTTTGGTGTATTGCTGAAATTTTTAAATATAGTAGTCTCTGGCCACAATATTAGGATCACCTTGAAAATTTGATAATGTTAAGTATTTGGGCGAATAAAAGTGTATAGGAATAAGTAATTGGAGAAGAACGTATTTGTCTAGTGTGGTGTAAAGCACTTGTATTCACAAAATATTTAGGGTATTGCTTAATTCTTTTATTAGCAGTTCATACAGGCAATAATTTAGAAAATTCAGAAAAAGAAAATATGATATGCTTCTCCTAATTGTTAATTTATATCTGTAGTATTTTTTTCAATTTTAATTTTGTTTGTTACTTAGTCAATCTGAATCTTTATTCAATTTTATTTTCTATTTTTCTATTGTAATTTGGCTTTCAGCTGGCCTGAAGATGAGACTTTAAGCCGAAACTAGTCGCCTATATTAAATATATCTGAGTATTTGTGACAACAGACCTAAGTATTTTTGATTTATTATCTTTTTATTGCTTACTTTATATTCGTAAGAACGATAAAATGTTACTGGATTTAAGGCTTAAATGAAAAGCAATTTTCTAAATTTAACAACGTTTCAACATCAAGAATAGAATATATCGGCTAACTTCAAGAAATTCGTAAGAACTATTCTATTCATCTTAGTAATTCGGACGTGGTTAAGATTGAAATATATTACCTCTGATCCCTCAAGTGATTATTTGATCGTTTCTTGGACGTCAGATGCATTGTAAGCACTCTTACAGTCAACGCAACACTTTGAAAGTAAAAAACCTATATCTATATATATTTCCGGGAATAAGAAGAAAGTAGAAAGAAAGAAGTATTTTAGATAGTACTTACAAACAATATTCCAGCTCCAGCTGCACCACCCAAGCATTGCACGATGATGTAAAGGGCCGACCGTATTAACTTGCAGTCTCCAGTTATGAAGAAGCTCAAAGTAACTGCGGGGTTGATGTGACCACCACTCACGTGTCCAATAGCCTGTCAAAGAAAGATGACGTTGTTAGAAATAAATACGATCGAATAGTCGATGAGGTGATTGCACCAGTAATTGCACAAACTAGTCATATAGAACTTAAGAAGAACGCGATAAAAATTACGTTATTTTGTATATAGGTACTTTTTATTCATATATCCATTAACGTGAATTTTGTGATTTGATGCGTTTTTAAACGTATCTCGATGTGCGTTTCTGTCTTAGACAAATTTGTTCATTCGGTAGAAGAAAAAAGAGAAATAAGTCTTACGACTAAATTAATGAAAGTTGAAGGCCATGGGAACGAACTACTAGTATAGGCAATGCATTCGCGTGACCGATAGCTTCAGGAGATGCTTTGCATAAGACCCGCTCCGGACCGGATATGTTGAAAACTAGCGTATTGAACTCTTGAAAATTGTCGAATTCAAATACGATGGTAGTCAGATCTTCTACACCACAGGCTGTTAATATAAATAGTTTGGTTGCATTCTTTCATTATGAAAGAAAATTATGCAATTTTGTAAGGTGTGATTAAATGGTACCTACTCACACTTACTTCTTTCATAAAACGATCACATTATTTAAAATTAACTAATCGTTAAATAATTTATGATATAATAGAATATTATAATGACAAAGCAGATGATAAGTTGCAGAGACTAAAATAAGTAAGTAAGGAATTATATGAAATGGTATGTTTGTTCATTGGAACCTCTATAATCTTAAGTTATAACAATATAAAATATGTATTTTGAGTATGTGTAAATTCAAGCACTTCAAGCAGAAATAACACAGTGTGAATCATTTTCAAACCGGGTATATGAATATACCCACTTTTGATGTGGTAAGAAGTTGTATCATTTTGAGAATTGCATTAACAAAAAATGTTGCTTTTTCACACATATTTGAAAAGATATTATTTATAAATTGGGACATATAGTATACCTGAAATTTACGTCGCACAGTGGTCCAAAATGCGAAAAACGTGATCGAAAATCGATTTTTTGTACTGCAGCGCTTATATCCCCGAATTATATATCTAAGAGATACTATTGTACCAAAGCATACCTTTGAAATAAATTTTGTCACTACGATTTTGGATCACGCTTTTCGCATTTCTGATCACTGTGCGTGAAGAAAATACGTTATCGACATTGTTATAACAAAATTTTTAGCTTGTATACAAGAAAGTTTAAAAATTAAATTTTGCCATGTTTTAATGATTCTGAAACACTGAGCATTGTGCGGTCTCTCTGTAATTATTTAATTGAAAAGATTGAGAAGTTTGCGTATGCTCGACATACAAGTGTATCTACAGCTATGTTCCACACAAAACAAGCGTGATGTGTTTAAAGCAAACGAAAGTGGCCTCAGTATTGAAAACTAGCCGAAAGTGTTTCATGAAATATAGTGCCAAAGACTCTATTAAAATTTAAAAGTGGCAGAATAGTTGTCATTTTCGCATCTTCAAAAATTCTAATTGGATTAATTTATAAGTCCCTATTAGTGTTATTTAGCATCCTCGTTCGAGAAACTGTCTAAATGATTAATTTTCCGCCTAATTTAAATAGATTGTAATAAATTCCTTGCAATTAGCAATAATATTACTAATAATTTGTGTTTATGCAAGGTTTATACAAATGTTAATATTCCTTTAATGTTTCACCTCAAATTTTATCAAAATCAATAAATAATTATTGCCTAAACGATACAATTAATTAATGGTATCTATTTCCTTTCTATTTTTCAACATCCAATTAGCAATGCATATTTGTAGAATGTATGTATAAATGTAGGTATCCTTTATCCTCTGGTTAATACCAATAACCATAATATTTTATTAACGAAATGCCTACATCATACAGAGTAATTCGTATTTTCATTATGCCCTATCAAAAAAATCCCTGAAAAAATATATGTAAATACATAATATACCTAGCTACCCAGATCATAACAATAACATTTGCTTCAGTTGTCGAGTAGTACTAGTACATATTGTATTATGTATGTTGCACAATATTATAGCATCATACCTGATAGTCATAACAAAATAGTGAAAATATTTACTCTAAATAGCAGAATACCTTTATGGTTGAAAGAAATACGGAAAATACTCAATAATGTTCGAAAAATTCCGGCGGCCGCTTATACTTTTACTAATCTTTTCATTATTAAAGCTACAAATTCCAATAAATTAAGAAAGATTCAGTCGTTTTAGATTTAAGTCTATATATAGATATAAGAGAAGGTTAAACTTTGTTCAGCGGATAAATATTTTGGCCGATCTCCAAGCATTGATGAACGTTTTTCTAACTTCAGTGGCGTGGCTAAAGTTTTCAGCATCCGCGGGCATTTGACGATTTGGCGCCCCCTCCCGATTGTCAAAATGCAATGGACAACACTTCATTCTAAAATTTCTAACATCAATTCGGCGGCCTTTGGATGGTGCTCCCGAGGGAAATGCTCCCTTAGTCCCTCTCTACACTAAGAAGAAGATTTCTTTGTCGTTAATAAATACGCATTCATCCAAATAAATAATTTTTTAAAATAGTAGCAAAGAAATATCTGTTAGAACTGTTTTGATAATAGCTTCCAGGAAATATTTATCTGGCAAGTAATAGGTAAAGATTTAATAAACATAGATAATAAATACGTTATATAGATATAGATAGCAACGTTAGTACGAATTTTATCAGTCAGTAACCATATAGCGTTAGTCCTGTGGAACTAAAAATTACGAGCGGGAAATTTGACTTACTGACAACCATAGCTGACAGTGGATTTCTTCGAAATTGATTCTCAACATTATTTGATCGCATGTGACTATCATAGTAAGTTTGTAGAACTGATTAACATGACAAGAAAGATGTTTCGTCAACGATTGAGGCTTTGCTTACTAAATTCAAAAGTCATGGACTTCCGTCGATAATCATGTTGTTAATGGACCACCCTTTTCTTTCAAGAAGCTTTAGACAATTCCTATAAGACTTGATATAACCCATATAACGTCAAGCCCCATATCAGTCAAGCTAATGGTTAATAGAGAGACATGTTGGTACAACTGAAAACATGCTACTAAAGAATCAAGGGAAACATCCATATTTAGTCACTATGGAATACAATAGTTCGCTAAACAAACACTTCCTTCGCCAGCTGAAATGCTAATGGGAAAAAATTAGAACTCAATTGCTCGCTCCTCGACAATATTCTAAAACCCCACTTCAATACAGAACAACATATTGACATATTACGAAAAAATCAAACCAAGTCAGCCACCTACTACAATATTAGTAAGAAACCACTATCAGCATTGGAAGACAACCAAGTCATGCTACAGCAAAGTATCAGAAAATGGATACCAGGAGAAAGACCTGAAAAAGATGAAACCCCAAAGTTTATCACGTCCGAACTCAGAAAGGAGGTGAAATTAGAAGAAATAGGATTCATTTAAAGGAAATCCCGTTTAAAGGGTCGGCTCCACCTATCGAAGAGATCTAAGCAAGTGTTGCTCCAGGAGAGCAAGTGAAGAATCATCCTCTGGACACAGGAATTGACCGCTCTACCAAGTTTTACAATAATGGGGAAAAAGTATTGTCTAAAGGAAGAGTCATAAGAATGCCAAGCAGATTTCAAGATTACAGACTTTATTAAATAACAAATAAAAGGGGGGCGTGTAACATGAACAGTTTTTATATTGTTTTGTTTTTATATATTGAATTGTCATAATCATTTTCAGGCATTTTTGAAGTGGACACTGCTTGTTTATGCTGGCCAGACTTGACACATTCTCTCGCAATACTCAGGTTGTTCTTGTTTTTTATACAGAGCAGGCAAATAGCATTTTTGGGCTTCCGTCCAGAAACATGCATTTTGCATTACTTCATTACGGCCGGAAAAACTAGGCCGGCACAAATGTCACTAAAGGTTGGCACACTACATTCGACATGATAGATGTGTAAGTAACAGTCATTGAATTGCTGTGCAACTTTACAAACATGAACTGGTGTCACCTTTTGCACTTATTATTGGTAAATAGGTAACAAACTATAAAGAACATTACAGAAAAAGATTTATTATCGGAAACGACAAAATACTAAGGTATGTAGGCAACCTATTCTGTCAACTCCCTAGCCTCAAAATTTCTTTTGTATTTTCAATCCAAAATTAAGATTTGTCGGCTCAAAAAATGATGTGTATCAGACGGCCATAAACTTTTTTGCGAGTATTCGTAGTTGTGGGCCTATTTGAACACTTATGAGCGCCTGACATTTTATTAGCGCAAATTACGCATTTTTTCCATTTTTTAAGCTTTCCGGTTTTTGTTCTTTATTTGTATTTTACAATTCTTGTGTAGTCTCTTCGTTTTTGGTTTCTATATACTACTTCTTCAAATTTGTTTTCTGTGTTTATGGTAAGTTCTTTATTTTGTGTATTTTCAACTTCATTAAGTTATAGCTTTATTTTGCTCATTATGCTATGATGATAATCGTCTGCAAATCTACACCCTTAAAAATCAAAAACACATTTATTTGTTTATTTTACGCCGTTGTCATGTATGTTGATATGTCCGTCGCTTTGTGTTTGCATTAGCTACCGTCTAGAAGGCGCTGTGGCATTTCCAAATAGCCTAAACGTGTCGTCGTCAAATATTGTAGGAACCACAACACGAATTTCGCTTTGTAGTCGTTTTGAGTTAACTATAATGCATTCTGGTTGTTTTTGCAATACTCATAGCAGAAATTCTGGTCGCTTTAGCCGCTCAATTAGCGATTTCGGTCTTTGAGCCTAGCATATATACTGCAATTAGTCACTGAATACGCTAATGCAATTATTAATCCTAATCCATACCTTTGCTTGCTTTCATATGTCGAAACATTTCTATCAATAGGAACGGAAAAAAAATACGGCGTAATTATGTGTTTACAGTTGTAAAGTTGTTTCGAAAGCTATCTACCATATATACAATATGCACACATATTATGTATGTAGGTACATCATACATACATACAGACAGTTAGCATCACCGTATTGAAGTAGCTAATATAGTTTATTAAAATTATACTATGTAAGATGTTAAAAACCTAATTGAGTGTATGTATATATTAATGGAAGAAAAACGGAACGCACAATCCTGAAAGAATGTGTTATTTAAGTATGCCGAGTGAAGAATACTATAAAGTTTTATATTATTGTGAAATTATAATTTATAAACGATGTAGAACGTAATGCTGTTCAAAGATTTACCTACATGCAAAGAATGTTTTTATTTATAGTTCATTCAATCTGTGTTACTTTATAACTTGCACATATTCTTTTCGCCTACTTACATACTTTATTGCAAATTCATTATTCACGCTAGA
The DNA here is from genome assembly GCA_004143645.1 of Protaetia brevitarsis. Classification (NCBI taxonomy): domain Eukaryota; kingdom Metazoa; phylum Arthropoda; class Insecta; order Coleoptera; family Scarabaeidae; genus Protaetia; species Protaetia brevitarsis. The sequence goes on from RXPK01000186.1 coordinate 3,046,593, forward strand.
TACATTCAGATGATTATCTTGACAAATGATATATTCAATAGAATATGTTTAGTGGCTTGGTACAAGTAGGTGCATGCAGTATAGTAATGACAAATCGAACGCAAAATAATTTCGAACGTCGTATACGAAACATTTTCTTGAAACTGACATTTAGGTGTTTAATAAGCATGTTACTGCAAACAAGCGTAAACATTCTCCTGTAACTTGACTGAGAATGGTAAAGCTACCTGTTGCTCGCAAAAATAAAATATTAGTTTAGCTTTAGAAAATTAAGTAGAAGTAGAAAAATAAAGATACGATAGTGTTTCTCCAAAGATGGAAAAGTTACAAATTAAATTTTGCCCATTATACTACCCTTTTTTTTTCTTATAAAACTTATACTCTATAACTCGTATAAAACTCGGAATATGATATTAATAAAAAAAATTGTTTGTCCAAATAAATTACTTTGACAGCAAACAAATATTTGTTAGGACTAATATTATATCAAATAAGAGTCACTGAAAGAATCTATTTCTTTCATATAAAGCCTAGCAGTAACAAAAACATCAATCAGTTTTAGTCAACGAACTATGTAAAACACTGGAGCGCGCGCTATGTGCCTAAAAACGATCCGTTTGACAACTGGCTGCCATCTTTGAATGTGGCAAAATCTCAACGGCAGGATTACATACATGCGGAATTTTGCTTTTCACATTTGTTATTACCTGTTTTTAGTAAGAAATAGCTCATAATGCGTTCTCATATTTTCTATACTTAATAACTTTCTGCTATAGAACTTCCAAATGACAATTAATCCATCATTTTTTATTGTTAGTAAGACGACTACAATACGAAGATAAAGCCTGTTAAAACCATTAAGATTTGCATAATTTTCAATCTTATATGTGCAAAAGGAATTGGATTTAGGCTTAATTATTTTGAATGCATTGATTTTATGTAAATATTTATTGAAATGGTTCATTTTATCTTTCAATAGTATCACAGAATAATGTGAAAAATGAAAGTATCAGACGGAGTATATGATCATACCAGAACTGCTATCTCCTAGTGCGAAGCTTTAAATTTGAATTGATGGATGTTTCCTTCCTCAAAACATGCAACAAAGCATGTATAGACGATGATTCTAATTCATAAACTTGATATGTAAAAAATGACATTTACCCCTCTTGACGTCCATACGTCAATTTGCCACATTCAAAGATGTCGGAAACCAGACCGTTTTTCAGTTATTGCGTGGACCCGAAAGCGCGTTCCAGTATTTTATATAGTTTGGTCTTAGTATACTTTCATCGGGAAGTTCAGTGGTTGAGTCATTAGAATACGAACGTTGTCTTTTAAAAATAAAGCTGAGATAATAATACATACTTTATTATAATGTTTTAGTGATTGTTTCCCAGTACTTAGTAATAGAAAAATTATTTTAATATACAGAGTTTAGCCCTTACTAATCTTTTTTTAGATGGTTTATATGTATCTTCTAGTAATGTCTCCAGCATTTGGACTACAACGGAGCCATAAATTCGAAAATGCTGGTGCCAAACAACAACCATTTATCTGAAGATACAGATTTTACAAAATTATTTAAAATAGTTCCTGTTTAGAAATATTAGAGAAAAATATATGTTATGTGCTCTGTTTTTCAGAACAAATGCCCGGGATTTCAAAATTTTAATTTTTTTTATTTCAATAGAATTAATTGTTATAATAAAATTCAAGATTTCAATTTATTGATAACATTTCTTTATTCGTATACATTTTTTGTTGTTTTTCTGTTTTTTTTTCAATAAAAATAAAATACAACACAACTTACTGTTTTTTTATTCACTTAGCGACCTCTGTGATAAATCAGTGAATATTGTGAAAAGTGACCTTCTGCCTGCTAGGTGACACGGAATACTTGTAGGAGTACCAAATCACCTGTCAATTTAGCTTCCCAGGCGCTTGCTAACGAATAGGCAATTTTCTTACCTAAAGAGTGCGTGCACCCAAACGTGCAAATAAAAGAATATTTTAAAACAATACAAGCGTAACTCTTTATTTCAATACCCAAATGCTATGTTTTTCCAATTTTGAGATTCTTTAATCACAAGGTACGTGTGTTGGAATCATAAATATTGTATAAAACAATTTATTTAAAACAAATACGCATTCAAACTTGTCCTGGAACTTTAAACAAATGAGCTTAAAGAAACGGGAATAGGGGAAAAAATAAATGAGAGCCATCTATTCGTAAATGCAAAAAAAAATTGTAAGGCAACTGTGATATCATCAACTATCCGTGTTATCCATATATGCAAAGATCCCTATAATAACAATAATAATAATAAATAGACTATCTTAGGGTTGATTTTTAAACACTAAAATTTCTAAACTAACTCAAATAATGGCGGCTCATATAAACTTAACTCCAAAATTAACGTATCATGAACATAAATTTAAAAATTCTAACTTAGTGGTTATCATTGAATTGAAACTAACTAATTATTTTCTTATTTTAGGTGGGATATACTTGATGAAATACCTTGGATGCGAATGGACAGCTCAAAGTGTAGGTGGGTAGGTAAGTCTCTGGGTCAAGTTGGACGTTTGGTTCGAGGAGCGAAAGGTCATATCATGGAATGGTATTCTACCAGGATTTCTTAGGAAATTTTATAGGAAATTCTCGGAGATTGTTCAGGTCAAGATTATGGATTTATATTATTGTGGTGATATATTGACACTTTTTAGGTTAACACTTTGTGGAACTTTGATATTTCTGAGTGTGTGGTGTAAAATTTGTTATGAGTTTACTAACAACTGTCGTCTTTCGTGGCCACAGGCAGAATAAATATTTAAACTAACAGTAACAGTTAAGAGTTATCTGTCTTTGATTGTTATAGCTGTCAGGTGGACCAACATCGAATTCAAATGGGTAACCAGTAACTGACATTAAGATACCGTTATTTACTTTAGTTTGAAGGGAATGCAGAAATAGTTACCGAATAACTATCCCGAGAATGAAAAATCTCCCGAGCAAAATATAATAAAAATAAAAATATACCAGGTCAGCTTGAAATAACAAATAAATAAAGTTATACATTATATATAAGACTATGACTAGCACCTATTGGTAAGATGGTGTATCTTTATAGTTACTTTTAACAAATTCAAAATTTGCCTGTAGACTAGGCAACCGAGTATGCACTTCAACTTTTTCACAATTCCTTCTTTGTTTGGCTTTGACACCTGTTTTAAATGACTCTAAATTATATTCCATAACACTATATATATTTCCATAGCATATGTTTCTAGAGCTAGAGGAGATGTCTATACAAGAAGAGCACATGATTATACTCTTAGCAAAGCCATTATTATTACATTTTATTACGGTTTAATAATGGCTTCGGTTTTTTAATTTAGCCAAAAAATACCAACCTCCATTCAAGACACTAAAATCATTAATTGAAAAAGAACTTAGTTTTATTCAATCATTAATGATCAATAATTCTAATCCAAACTATTTAGATTATATCAATGTGTATAAAAGTGGCTCATTAGGTTTTTTCGAGCTTCTGGTAGGAATTTGACTTGGAAAGTTGCAGAGTAGTCCTGGCCTTTTTGTGATCGAAAATTTTGACTTTATAGCACTTTCAGTAGGTATGTAGACTGTTGATATTATTTTTTTATTTTAAATGGAATTAATGGCATTAAAAGGTGGCAGCTAAAATTTATTTTTATGGCACAAATCAGGAATAAATATTTTCAAAATTAATTCATTTTTAATCGAATTATAATCTAATAATTCGGAAACGCTAAGCACTCAAATGTTTATTACAGCACAAATGAGTACAAAACGAGCACAAAACGTAGTCAAATTTTGAAAATTCAAAAGTGTGCTCGCAGCGTCAAGTTAGCTTGCCCCCATTTAATCGTCATTAACTTGAGAATGGGGTGAGCACAATTTGTTTTCTTTACAGCACAAATTAGCACAAAAGGATGACATAGCAAAATTTTGAAAATTCAAAAGTGTGCTGGCAGCTTCATGTTGGCTTGCCTACTTTTAATTGTTTATAACTCGAGAACGGTAAAGCACATATTTTTTTCCTTTACAGCACAAATCAGCACAGAACGAGCACAAAACGTTGGCAATTAAATTTTGAAAAATCGAAAGTGTGGCAATCAACGTGACGGACCTCTATGGTTTTCCCCTTAAGACTTTTAAAACCGTTTTGCATTTAACATAATGGAGGGTTTTCAGTAACTGTTTCAGATGAAAACATTACAGGATATACAGTAATTAATAGTTATTCCGTAATAGATTATAATTAATGTTAAGAGATTATTTCCTTTCGATAAATTTCATATATGTTCACCTAAAGCTAAAGTCAAGGCGCCTGACAGTCTAGTCTATAATATTTACCGCGTATAGATAAGGCGTTCTGCAGGACGGCTGCCTCTGATGTGAAAACTATGTCAACTTGCGTAATTCGACTGGCCTTGAATATCTCCGTTCGCGGTTGAGATGATGTACTTACTCTTGAATCACCGCATATCGTATGTGCTGTCCTAATATACACGTACTTAAGTGGCCACAAAAAAGTAACTGTATGCCGTTTGCCATCCAGATTATGGAAGAAGAAAAACGGTTCATGCTTTTCTAATGACTTTTGCCCATAGGAGGCTTTAATCGACTGTTTATTTTAATTATCTTGGAAGTGCTCTTGTTTTAGATAAAATCCTTGAAGGCACAAAAATGCGAACGACACGTTCTCATGTCACGAATTGAAGACGTTTCGGATTACTTGGCTTTGATAGGCTACCTTAAATTATAGTTAGTTGTAATGAGTTTAATAGGACTGTAGAGAAATGTAAAATACTGTGACATGCTTTCTAAATATTAAAATGGTTAACTTTTTAAGTCACTAACGATAAAATTAAGAAATTAATATAAATATTTTCATTAACTTTCAACTTATGCAACTTTTAATTAAACTTAAAAGCAAAACTAATTCTGGTAAACATTTTGTAAACAATGTTCTAATTTAAATGCTTTTTCTTCTTGATAGTTATTGCACTAATATATGTTATTCATGTTTTCTCTGTAATACTTTAAGTAAGCTAGCTAACTGGTTTTTTTGAAAGGTAATCTAGGTTTAGTTTGGTGTCATTTAACAGGTAATTGATTTAGAGTTACAGTATGGTAGTCCATATAAGTGCATTCACTTTAAAATAATGAAGAAAAGTAAAAATTAAACAAATACCTTAAGTAGATAGAATACTTCAAGTGATATAACAGATATATAACTGAGGATTTAGGAATCTATAAAAACGACTAATTCTGCAGATGTGGCGGAGAATGTTTGTAATTGCATTTCGAGCTTCTAATTAGTCCAATGTTGTTGGCCTATTTATTACGATACATCACACTTTCCAAATATCCCCAAAAGAAAAAGTTCGTGGAAATTATGTCTGTGGAGACCTGATCCGTTTTAATCCTATCCCTCCGTCTAATTGCAGTTTAAGAATGCAAACGGTTAGCAGCAAACTTACTAATCGTAATGTGGTAGAGTACCATGTTGTGGATACTAGATATCTGTCGTACAATATGATTTTGTATTAGTTCCAAATAACTCACAAGTGTTAATGTACCCTATATATATATAAATAACGGGCCAATGATATTTCTCCCCAATATTTAATACCAAACCTTGTGGATTAAGAGGGTACTAGTATTTTTACGTATGGCTGCCTATAGAACCATCGAGCAGCTTCGTCTGAAAAAAAGACAATGTTTCTTACAGTTTCTTTCACCTTCAATTCTTTCGGTCATAATTTCTGCAAATTGCATCCTGTGAGCAAAATCGTATTCTAAAAGTTTATGAATTAAATGATCTGCTGCAAGTTACCTGATCGAGGTAACCAGTGTTTTACGAACATTCAGTAAAGTTTGAAATGAAATATCGTCACTCCTTGTTGTGTTCGATGTATCGAGAAGTGGATAATCTTTTACACGTTTTAGTACATCAAAGCGTTATGTTGACCTGCTGATTGGAAGTTTGTTTAGATTACTCTCGTTGAACACATGATAAAACGTGTTCGAAGTGTAATTACCACTGTTAATGGAAACATATTTTGACGTCATATCTCAGCGGCGTACGGCTGGATATAAACTGCACGCGCATAACATCAGCCGTCAGTGTCACTTGGCCGGTCAATTGGAACATAACTAGAGTTGGGCAACTGTCCGGCGGAGCAGATACGTATTGCGATGCGAGCCTCAAATAATGTAATATAAATAAAGCAGATCAATCATATATTGTAATTTAGTATGTATTTATAAAACATAAGTAATATTAATAGAGTTGTGCAATTTCCTTGGTTACAAGATCGGGGAAAGCGGGCGAACAAACGGGCCACCTTGCGATGCATTCGCATTTTATATCACTACTCTAAATATGTAGTTTCGTTCCACTTACATACCTCTGTCTATTGAAACGTACGTCCAGTACAGTAAAGTTTGTGGTAAGCTGTTATAAAGTATGGGTAGTACAGTTAGTAAAGTAACGCTAGTAACTAAAACTATAAATTTACGATTTTGTTCTGGCAATGAAAGTAATTGATTCAACAATTGTAAAAGCAAATAAAGTATTTTTATTGTAAATTATTTATTTATAGTTGCGTTTATGAATGCAGGTGGGCGAAGGATCGATGCAAGCTGCTGTCGAGGAAGCATGATGTGAAATCAATGATGGCAATCGAGATCTGTATGTGACATTGCAGAAACATACCAATCACAATGGAATTATAAATATAATAAATTCTGCCGGCGCTGTCACAGAAAATCTCATAGATTTTAAAAGTGTTTTTAAAATATTGTATAGTTGCAAAGAGAAATTTTGAAATATTTGCGTTCGAAAGTGTTTGACAAGTTGTAGAGGCACAAGATCAAAATCTCCATCTTGTGAGTGACGTGGCGGGATAGATTTTCAAGAACTCTCTCGCAAATCTGGAAGAACTTTATTCAAGAATATGAAAGGAGAGTCTGCTTATATAACTGGGAAATTTTAAAACTACGTATTCATACCTCAAAGTAGAAGTGTATTAAGCTCATCTTATAGATTGAATTATCTACAATCTACATTATCGGCTTTGTGTTGTTTGTTTCTTTAATTAATCTTAAATTGTGTTGCATTAAGTATCAAGTATTAACAGGAAGAATATTAACTCGACGATAGTGAAAATTTATGTTATATTTTTTAATCGCTGATTTTGGAATTTTTCTTTATGTGACTAATACAACACGTTTGAATATATTAAAAATCAATCATTTGTTAAAAAGTAAAAAAAATTATAAATGAAAGAACCTGTGATTAGTAGTTCGATTGCTCTCAGCTTTTAACAAAGCTGGTGCTTGTAAAGTTTTCAAAAATTTATTTGGGTCATGTGTAAGTAGTTATCAGCAACTAATGGGATGGTTACCAGAAGATGCGTAGGTTTCTATTTTCTGAATAAAAAAATAAAATTGAGTGACCCTCTTAACATATGTCGTTTAAGTATCAGAGGTTATTGTACTGGCATGTTTAGATAAATGTATACGTAATATGTATGTTGTGTTCCACTATTTTTGGACGTTCCCAGAAGCTCTAACTCTTTATGAATAATTCACTAATTATTTGTTTACAATAACTTAACAATTGTGTAAACGTACATTTAAAGTAGAAAATCATGATTGATCTAATACATATTAGACACCTGCAAGTAATAATGCGATAAGTGCTTAATTGGATTAACACGAATAATGTTATAAGCGGGCTACTTGGATTTTTCCAATTCCAAACAAGAAATGTTAAACAGCCAATAAAACGATATACCTAGACCGGCACCCATGGGCACAATTTAATTAACTTATCGGCAAATATAATTATGTTTTAAATAGGTGAAATGTTTAGCGCAATTACCTGAAAAGAGTATGCTGTAAATATTGTGTTTAAATTTATGACCTGACCAATATTATACGTCTAGCTAATATGGAATAACTACCAGTATATTTTATAAACTTCGCATAAACGTATAACAAGAATTATGTGTACAAATAGTAAATAATTTAAATGCCACGCACGATTAGTATTTTTAGGCAATTAGTTAAATCTTTATTTTCAAAAATAAAATATTCCGTATTGTTAGTATTATTTGCCGAGAAAGCATTTTGTTACCTTTTCCATACTTGGGAGGAGTCTTAGACCGTAGTAGTGTCAATTGGTTAATAGAATACGAAATACAATTGCTGTCAGCACCGGGTCAAATGAATTAGATATGTGATTTTGTGTATACAATGACATACATATTGTTTGTATTACAACTAGGCAGGTATTTCGTATTGTATTCGTCAAACTTTTAAAACGTAGAATAGATTCAACAATAACGAAAGTGTTGACAAATAATACTAATGTTTGTAGTTGCAATTTTGAGTATATTATTAAAAATATACATAAGAAAAACACACTCAACTTCTGATTGACTATTACACCTGAAGATGGCGTTGTCGTCGAAACAGTTAGTGTAAGATTTCTAATAATATATTAAAGATTAGAATACGTATGTTGGTATTATTTAACATCATATTTGGGCATTTATTTTAAAAAATAACAAAAATGTATCCTGACTGTAGGATGCCTATTTTGACACATAGACTTTTTATTTTTATCCCTTCTAAATTTTAAAACACTACTGCTGACTGCTGACTCAGATAACGACAAACTTTCATATTAATGACCAATGATCCCTGTTGTAACTACCTAAAGTAAGGTACTTGGAGGACATCGTTATTATATGATCTGATAATCTCCTGGAACTAAATGATTTTGTTTTATATACGAATACACAAGGTCCATAATTCGACAAAATCTACTTTAGAAACACAGACTGTTTGCCATATTTTTCCTTTTACAATTATTTGAATAGATTAGTTAATCCACCAATTTTTACAGAATCTTTCAATAAAGAACAATTATCAATTATCAAAGAACAATTAAGATATCTAAAATCTAATTCTTCTGGTATATCTCACTTTGCAGATGATCTTAATAGAAATGGCCATATTTTTACCGATAACCACAATTTTAGTAATTTGCACATTGCTAATAAAAAATGTTTGGAAAAATCTAGGGTCATTGGAAATCTTGGACAGCAAGCAGCTGGGAGAGAGATGTTTTTAAGCTCACAATTGTTATTTCAAGCGGCACTTTTAAAGTTTTATTTGACGAAACTGTGGGGTATGGTTTTCAATATTTTGTTTTCCATGTATATATACTTTAAGTTGAGAATGTTTAAATTTTGTCTTACAAAATAAAAAAAAATAATTACAATTGTTTATATGTTTTAATTTATTAGTTTTAATTACAGAATCTTTCATTTTTATATTTGTTTTCGTTTTTCTTATTTGGTCTATATACAGGGTGAGTTTTTTATCTTGAGACAACGGAATATCTCATCAAAAGATCTTAATAAGATTTGTTATAATGTAGGGGGCTCACTGAATGGTGCCGAACTCGATCCACCATCTCACACCCCCAGAGTGGGAGGAGGAACAACTTGGAAATCATAGATGGGAACCCCCATTTTGTATTGCAGATTCGAATTCTACGCCATCAAGTACGTAGTTTTTGTTTGAATTTTTTTCGATTCGTAACAGATTGCGCTGTAATCGCAAAAAAACATGATTGTGAACGTCTAGAAAAAATACACAAAAAGAGAAGCAAGCAAACATGATTTTGTTTTTTTATTTTCAGTTCAGTTTCCTTACAAGAGTTACTCCAAAAAAATGATGAATAATGGCAACGAATACTCCAGAAATGTTGCGAAATGTCAGCCGAGCATTTCAAGCAAGATTGTACTACTGTATGTAGGTTACTTGTCATTATTCTGAACATTTAATAAAGATCCGAACCATCAGAAAAGATTTTAAATCGTCAAGCCAGCCATAAAAGTTGTCCCTCCTTGATATGACAATTGACAGGTTTCGGAATTTTATATAAATCACAGCAGGGGGTTATTTGAAGTGGCTTATTTCAATTGAAATGCCCTGTATATAATACTTTCGTCAACTTATATACATCCTGCATATGTTTCTGTCTTTTACCATATAACTTTTTCCTACTGATAATATGAATATTCATTATTGTACCATAACAGTAAGGTATTGTTATTATTCCAAACAAATCTATAAAGTTCTTTCATATGAATCATACTGAAATGGATAATTGATAAAATATCGCGTTCTTTTACTTTGATAACCAATGTTGCACAAATTTTGAATTCTTTAGTAAGAAATTGTCTCGCGTTTCAATGTAGCGTTTTATTAGAATATCTTTTAGGACACAAGGCCAAATTGCATTGAACAAATATTCTTAAATAAAGCAGCATATACTACAAACTTACACATTTCAACAACAGTCGGTAGCGGTAAATTAGCAATTGCTCGAGGAGATTTTGGGTCTGCGGCCGCTCCCTACGAGGAAGGGGGTCGCTTACATAATACAGGGTTCGGTTATGTGTCGTATTACTTTTAGCTACAGTCATTACAGTACATTGTCCTACTCTAGCGTTGGTATCGAGTAAAGGTAATCGCCGCAGTTTGTAACAGATTGACCGACACGAGACAGACAAATCTCTTCGGCCAGCAGTTGACTGCGCAATTTGTTTTGCGGACAAAGCGACTACTAACGCGCTGCGTCGTTTACTGATTTAATTGAATGGATAGTTTTTATGGCGGCGGACCGTCCCGCACCTGTTAAAATTCGCGAGCCGGCGTGAGTAGGCAGTTCATGTTAGAGTTGGTTAACGCATGCATACAGATTAAATAGTACTAATTACCAGTATATACGACAAATTATACTTGTGAGATTTTAAAATATGTTAATATAAGAAGCACAAAATGCGCTTACTTCGGAATATGCTTACATAATCATTAAAATATGATTGGTACACGCAGAAACACTTCGCGTGCTTTTTTTTGGCTTAAGTTTTCTTGGTAATTTGCTTTTTACAGCTATCGTACATAATAATTTATTTTTTAGAACCTATCAGCACCTCCGCCATAATGTCCTAAAGATAAGAAAATTATCAACACGATTCAGTAATAATAACCTAGTGTAACTAAAGATTTTGATCATGATGTGAGGGTTGTGTTTCATCATTAAGAAGTTTTTTTTTAAAATAATTTGTTATTGAAATTGAAGCCTCTTTCAAAGGAGGCGGTTTGGTTGATTCAACTAAGTTGTCTGGTTTACGCTCAACTAGTTGGTTGTCGTTGAAGACCTATTGAAGCCGCCGAAGCGGGCAAGTTGACTCCGTGTGAAAGGGTTTAGCCGGTTCCCAATCATTTGCTACATCAGTATACTCCTTGACAACCGCCCGTTCAACTAGTGGAATCAACGAATCGCCTGAAACAAGCCTAAAGTTCAAGCACAGAGACAGCCTTGCGTCAGCGCCTATAGAGGGATAAGCATGTTCTACAAGCCAACGAACAGTCCGGCTCTTTTCAAAGATTAGTACGATACGTCTCGTTTGAGAAGTTTTCGACTTATGTCATAATTCATTTACGACGAAGACTGTAAAGAACGTGTTCTCCTCATAAGGAGGATTAGGACTGGAAGGTAGAGAAATTTCTTCAGCCCTCCAACAGATAATTAACGTCATTTGCAGTAAGCAAAACCTGAGCAATAACCTAAACAAAACTACGGTATTACCGTTCATCAGGAAGTAGAGAGTGATTTGACATGACACACTATTCAAGATGTAAAGCTAGCATTTGCAGATAATGCAAAATATCTAGGCGTCTTATTTGATAAGATACTATCCTGGAATACGCATTTGGAAGATATCACTTACAAGATGAGGCTATCCTTATGGAGATGCCGAAGGATATATGGAAAATTTTGGGGCTATCTCCAAAGCTAGTCGATTGGCTTTATGTGATGGCAGTATGTTCAACCATAACTTATGGAGCAATAGCGTGATGGCAAAAGGCGCAACAAGCCAGAACTACAGGAACACCTACATCCATAGATCAATGTTTTATTCCCCATCATCGGCACTAGAAGTTCTCCTGATCCTACTACCTCGCACATTATTGTGGGGCGCTGGTTTACGGACGGTTCGAAAACTGAGTAAGGTGTGGGGGCACGAATATTTTGTTGCAGTTCAAGAGTCAGAAGATATTGCAGCCTTGGGCAACAACAGAAGCAGCTTAAACACATAGAAGATGGCTAGTAAGCTATCCCTAGTCTGGGTACTTGGGCACTCACTCATTCTCGGAAATGAGGAAGTAGATATCTTTGCTAGAAAGGGTGCTGCAGAGCAATTTTAAAGACCAGAACTTGCCATTCGCATAGCACTTATGGCAGCTAATCAGCAAATCAAATTCTGGGCAAATTAGAAAGTACTCCAATACTGGAACAACTGTCCTTGTTTGGTGCATGCGAAAGAGTGTATTTCACCTAGTCATGCCAGAACCAAGGAACTGCCAGAAACTCTAGGAACTCTAGGAACTCTAGGAACTCTAGATAACATAAGCTCCTACAATAGACCCTAGTGGCCGAAGTGGACGGGACAATTAAACGAACCATGAGGATGCTATCTATACTAAACTAACTAACTCTTAGTAAGTCGAAATGTTATATTTTTCGAAATAAATACGTGATTGTTTCAGTGAACTGTAAACTGCGTATATAGTGTATACAGCAAAGAGATCGATAGGAAAATTCGCTTTCTATCGGCGCCTTTGATGTTGTGCTGCTAAAAATTACTATTATTATTTTACAGCAGATGTTTCAGCTTTCTTTTTTAATGTACACCAATCGTGAAGAACGTATGTGGTATTTGAATGGTAATAAAGAAATTATTACTGTTATTATTAAATAATAGAACGGCAAGAAACAAATCAAATAACAACAAGATAAAAATAAAAACGCCTTAGAAATAACGTTAATAATTATCCTTAGTTGCGTTTAATAACTGTAAAAATTAACGTCAGAACAATGGTTGCAGTGGCGAGATCTTTGTAAGTTGACAGTGATGTCAGGATACCAAAAACCCTCCTTTTTTATCCCTTTGCTGGTGTGTACATAATAGAGAGTTTATGAGATGTTGAAAAATGGCAATGATTCCTCCTGAGCAAAGGTTGTCCGTAAAAATGCTGCCATCTGGCGACTGTAAGCAAAATTAGATAGTAAATCACGATATCCTACCATTGGACAAGTTATGAACACTATAAGAACCAGGAATCGCACTTGAAAAGTACGTCAATTAATTGATAAAATGGAATGAATAGGAGAGTTCCTCCGTTGTTTGTTCATAAATTGGCTTGCAGATTTCGAACAAGGATTATCCAACTCTTACGATATTTTTCAGCGAAATAATAAACATCTTAATCGATTTATTTCTTTAGTTTTGGGAGTAATATTTTTATTCTATTGCGGAATGAGAAATAATAAATTAGTCTCTTTTTTTGTTTTATTTCTTGTTACTATTTTAGCCTGTCAGATTTCAATTTCCAAAGAACAAGCTCATTTAGATTCAATTGCAGGATTTGATCGAAACCGCACAGTCATGTGTCTTGTAATGTAATAATAATAATAATAATAATAATAATAATATATTAAACAAAAGTACCAGATGCCAGATGTTAGAACACATACACGTATAGTACATTTCAAGATATAAGAATATCGCTTTTAACATCTGTAACGGTTTTTCAGTGGTAATAATTACCTGGCCTCCATAAAGGGTGTGTTAACTAGCTTACAGCATATGAATCCCGCGGATGTATTGACTATACATTACGGGCCTAAAAGGCAATTTTATTTTTAAATCATTTGTAATACACAAAAAAAAATATTTTAATTAATCAGCCGTTATTAACAATTATGAAATTAACATATTTTAATGTGACATTTATTGATCATTAAAGTTAATCGTCCATTACTTTATGGAAGATTGGCGCCTTCATTATAAAATTTATGAAATTGGATCCTGAGTTAGAATAGTATATTTCTTTCAGCAATATAACTTGCAAATTACCATGCAGTTATTAATACAATAGTTTCATGAATTCGTATATCTACTGTCCTCGGATAATCCCATCATTTTCAAATATTCATCAAAAAATTCTATACCTACAACGTAAAGGACTAAAAAGAAAGTCGTTACTCAACTAGAAAAAATAAAACTTCCTAATTTGAATAAAAGTAAATTAAAGATTGTTACCTCAACAGAGAATCTGATATTGCACAAGTCCGAAGAAAAATACTGCTTTAGAAAAAGAAACCGCGCACGTTTTCCATTTACGGAGGAATTAATTATTATTAGCGTGTTAACTATTTCTTAAAACACGCCACGGGGTCGCCTCGCTATAAATAGTTACTTATCTGGACAGCTGAATATCTCACGATAAAGTTGTGGTTCTTTTTCCGTATAATAGGCGCGCTGGAGCGGTCAAGGCATATGCTGCACGTGTGCCGGTTAAAATCTTCGTTCGTGACGTCCTAACTATTCCGTTGGACGTTTTGTGATGCAAATTTATCGATTTCGGTCCGTTTTTAATAGCGCCCGTGTTCCAATGCGTTTATAAATTTCCGGCAAGGTCAAGGACGCATCCCGTGATGGTAGAGAATAAACGTATCGAAGCGATATGATAGCCCAGTAGTGAGTTAATGTAATCGAAAGTGATTTTTACGCAACCAGACCGGTTTATTCGCCGTGTGATTGTTACGCACCTGAACCTTTTTTTTTTTTTGGTTTGAGATATTGACGGTTAGTACAGGGCAATTTTAATTGCCCCACTTAATTTTAGCAAGTTGGAAATATGACTGTAATTCTTGGAGCAATTCTCTGCACTAGTTGAAAAAATTATTGGTGTCAATAAAAAGATATTGAGTTTTCAAAAGAAACAGGACCTTTACTTTACTAATTTTATGTTTAGAATTTAACTTACTTTCTGAATAATCTTAAGCACTTAATATTACAGCTTTAAGAAGTATTATCTATAAATAGGGTAATTGCGTCAGGCACCAGCCTCTTACAGCATTTTTTTTTTTTCAATTAATCATAACATATGTTAGGCTCATTTAAATCTGGATGGCAAAAATTGGGTAATATGTCAAATTTATCAGTCTTACAACGAAAACACAGGTAGACTGAAACTCATTACAATCAAATAATAATACAAAAATGATAAAAATATAATAAAGAAGTAATAAAAAATATTTTTGATATAAAAAGGATGTGTTCTTTTGCTTTATAGTTGAATATTATTGCTTGTATCTGCTGGGTAGATGTTATATTTATTAAAAAGAAATATGTACTAAGACATTCTTGGCTGTTATATCTGTTTTTTATAATCCAACTTCCTAAAAATCATCATAAGTTGATCTTATGAATGGAGGAAACTACCATTAGCGGTACAGTAAAATATCCAAACGGGAGCGAGCAAGAGAGTAGATTCTCATTCCAGTAATGGTAACTCATATCCACTTTCTTGGTCGGTTGATATTTTTTCGGGAAGTCAAAAGAACGATGATGGTTTCTTTTTCATTGCCTTTTTCCATTTGGCAGACATTTTTATAGCCTTTAGAAGTTACAACTGTTTCCCGACAAACGAGAAACTGGTTTTTTTCCTGCTTAAGAGTCGCAATAGATCATGTAAAAGATCTAGTCAATTATTTTGTTTCACAAATGTTTAGGCGTTGATGAACCATTTTCTGACCGATCCTTCAGCAACAATGTTACGATACTACGATCATTAAGGTCTCTATTGTAGAGCGGATGTTGTCTTAAAGTTCATCGAACAAGTTCAGATCCCTAAGGTAGCTCAGTATCTTGCTGAATGAGATTGTTTTCAGGCCTTCTAGGGAAGGATCTCTTCTCAATGTTTACATATGTACCGGATTCTTGTAGCGACATGGCAGTGGCCGAAAATACGTTTATCTGTCTCCTCGTCTTCTAAACATAGTCACAAGTTCACGAATGAGTACACAGCTCTCTAATACTCTACATTCTCATTAGAGAACCCGATTCTGTGCAAATGCTTTCTGAATTTACAGTAAAGACAAAGACAATTAGACCTTAACACTTTCACGGTCAAGTTTAAGCATTTCCTTGGTTCTGACACGACTAATTGTAAGTGAAATACATTCCTTCACATGCACCAAACTAGGACAGTTGTTTCGGTATTAGAGCAGTCTTTGGTCTGCCATTTAGTTGCCGTATGTGCTTGCCAATGGCATAAGCAAATGGCATTTTACAAAATTGCTCCGCATGTGCTTCCTCATTTCGGAGAATGAATGGGTACCCAAGTATGCAGATTAAGGATAGATTACTGGTAACTGTCAGGGTCGCCTTAGAGCCGGTACGGCCAGTCCGTTCGTAAGCATAGCGGCGATCCAGCCTGCTATGATCGGTTCTACGTCTCGCGCTTTAACCGTTTTGCATACGGATGAGGGTTTGCATTATTAGATGCTCATTGTATGTCTACAAATGCTACCATTACTATTTCCTTGGCTTCGAGAGAGTTGGAAATCTACTAGACTAGATTGCTCAGTGCATGATTTGCCTGCTTGATATGTATATTGATGTACGTGACGGGGCCTATCGGGAAGGATTACTCTTAATATGGACCTCTAACAACCTTGTCTAATGTTCTCAACAGAAATGGACTAATGTGGACGAAAGGAACTAGGTGAGGGTTCCGATTTTCCCATTTTGAAAATATACACCACTCATTTCCGCCCATCTTTTTGATATGTAATTCAATAATAAGCAAGACTATAGTTCTGAACAATAATGCTTCTTAATGAAGTAACATTTTCTGATTATTCGTGTCGGGTGTAGTTTCAAAAAAAAGGAATATCACTTCTGACCATGCCGGTTATTCTTAAATTGGGTTTGTAATAGTGATGGCGGGTATGTCGAATGCAAAACGGCAAAAGTTCTCGATCCCGGACTGTTCTCGAGACCACTCGAGAACTCATGAAAGTATTCGAATACTCGTTATCGATTCTCGTACTCAGATGTGCTGAGTCTTGAATTCGAATGAAAGAATTCGAATATTTGTTCTCGTATTCAATTCTCGGTTCTCGTATTCATATGCACTGATCTTTGAATTCGAAAGAAAATATGCGAATATTTGTTCTCGTATGTTAATTCTCGGTTCTAGAGATTCTATAGGGGTATTAATTTTATTTGAATGCGTCATCTAGTTAAATAAATAGAGTGAATCGCTTATTTGTTATTATTTTTTATAAATTTGTTTTATCGGATTGTCACTACTTCCAACACTATTGGAATTTAGAGGCTGTAAATTTTAAAATTTACAGAAATTTGTTATATCTATATAATATATGTTACTGAAATGTTCCTCAGAATATAATAACAGAAAAGATATTTTCTTTAAATATTTATTATTAAATATAAAAAAAAATACATGCCAACAAAATAAACAATTTACTATATAATAAGTTATTAAAACATTTCTAAAATAAAATAAAAAAGAACACTATAAGTATTCCAATACTTATTACTAAAGTTCTCGAGAACAATGTAGAATCGCGAACTTTTCCGTCGGTAATCGAGTACTCAAGTATTCGAATGAATGTCTCGAGTCTTAAAAGTTTTCAACTCTAAAGTATTTGATTCTACCCAGCACTAGTGTTTAAGTTTCTTCCATATTCTTTTTGGTTTGCTCTTAGCTTCATTGTTTTGTTTCGCATAATTTTTAGATTTTTATTTAATTTTAATTGTTGTAGTGATCTAAGCATTTAAATGTATTGTGTAAAATTGGGTTCAAGGCCAGGAATGATTGCTACTAATATCGGAATTAAACGAATAAGTATTCACACGAAAATTGTGAGGAGATGTGTATGTTACGTTTAAATCATGAAATCTTGAAAGCTTTGCAAATTAAAATGATTTTATTTTTTATCTAACAATAGACTAGCTTAAGTATAAGAGAATTGGACAAATATAAAAAATGTATTTGTCGCTATTGTCCTGCAGATACAAAGATTTGTTTATACCAAACTTTCTTGTTGCAATTTACTATTATGTTATAGTAGGGTATATTTCCTTCATTTTTCACTTTACAACGAAGTTCTAAAAGTACTTATGTTTTATATGACAGACGACTATAAATTCAAATCTCACTTGAAAACCGAACACAATCTTACCAACTTATCCTGAACACACCAATGACACCTGTTTTGATTTAATCGAGTGTTTGATTAATTTATTGCAGGCAATTAGAAGCTAATCAAATTACTTTGCTCTAGTCGCCTTCTAACGTTGATGCGTGCACTGAATTTCTGCTAGAAATTAGAGGTTGCTGTTATAATTGATACATATCATTCCTTTTTATGATTTTTGTGTACATTTTAAAAATATTTTTTGGTTAAATTGGCCATTTTAGATAAGTGATCTAGTCCGATTAATGATGAATTAGTTTAAATTTTACACAGTTTGACAAATATTAGCAAAAGCATAAGGAATAGTGGCTATTTTGTTTTAAATACATTCATACATGGAATTAGGACAGATCTGACACATATCTATTGAAGCAGATATTCAAATTCATGTTTCTGCTATAAATAGGCATACGTGTTTGGTAAATTATGCCTGTACTCATTCGTGATTATCATACTGTTGTTACATACGTTACATTATAACAGAAATGTATACCCAGGTTTGTGTTTACGGTTACCTCGCCACTAATTTATGTGTCCATTGTATTATGAATAGGAACTGCGTGCATAAAATTAGTAGTATTAAGTCAAGCGCAAATTGACGCGGTATTGTATATCTATAGATATCTTATACAGCGTGTCCCACCGAACTGGGTTATTAGATTTTTTTGGACTTCTAGTAGGACATTATTTTGAACTTGCAGTATAGCCATGGTTCATTGTGATCTATTTAAGAAAATATTTTTAACTTTATAACGCTTTCGATGTACAGGGTATTGATACCAACTTTCTTATATTAAGTAGATTAGTGCTATTTTCATCGGTTTAATGAATTTATCGAGTCATTTGCAACTTGTATACGTCAGGGGTACCTATCCCTAAACTTTTGAGATATTTGCAATTTTGTCGAATTTTTGACGTTTGCGCTACTTCGAATAAAATTAAATAGTTCACGAGGTATTAGATATTTAGTGGTTTTACTAATTTAGATGTAAATATAAAGAAGTAGGTATAAGGTGTCATAGCAATAAACACTGCATCACATATGGGGTGAACAAAAACGTATTTCCAATATGGATAGCTTTAAACTAACCAATCGATTGATATTAATGCTTGGTATACCTATTCTTGATAGTTTTTGAAATTTTAGCACTTTTTGTATAAAATTACTAAAAATTATGCGTAAATTCCAGATTTCAAGCAGATAATTCTTTTTTCCCTACAAAATACTATGTATAAGTATTTATGTTTCAGGTATCTAATATTACAAGTTTCTTACCAATGGTAAATGTTTTCTAGTTATATATATAGTGAACGTGCATTAATATTTAGAGATTAGCAAGCCATGAGACGCGATAACAAACAAGTGATATTTATTGCTGGTAATTTACCAAATTGCGCAGTGATAAGCCTATACTGAGAAAAGAGATTACATTAAATGAAGAGTTTTATTACTTTTGGTTTTTATCATGTTCAACGAAAAGAATACCTTTTCTCAGAAAAGTGTTTATTTTAATTGAAAGTAGGGTGCTGTTTTGCCGGAAGACCATTTTCTTTTTAAATACATAGTTTTCGACGAAAAGTAATCGTAATTAAATGGAATGCACCTTAGTTTTGATTAATATTTTATAGTGTCTGTATAACTTCTGTTTAAGTAAGACAATACACATTACATATTATATTGTTATTATTATGTACATATTGAACAACATATTTTAGTTTCTTTAAGTACGTTAAATATTATTGAATTATAAACAGTATTTTAAATAAAAAAGGCGGATGTTTTGATTTATTTGCGTGGACACGCATGCATACATTGATTTAAAACTTTTGCCTTTTAACGGAAAATGCAAGCACTTGTATTCAAGCTGAGTGCTTTCTTACGCGGAAGTATTTTAGTTTTATTCATGTTTCCACGTGCATAAGTCTCAGATACACAAACAATAATGAACGAAAGTGAATATTGTTCGTGCGAGGTTAAAGAAATTTCTGAGATAATTGGAATCTTTTCAGTTAATGCTCATTTACTTATAAGCCAAGGAACTTTACAGTAGTATATACTGTATGAAGGTTTTAAAACTGTTATACACGGGAAAACAATATTGTTCTTTTCAACCATTTTTTATCCATTTGGTTACAGTTACTAAATTCTTACTTGATTTAAGAATATTAAAAATATTCCTGTATCCAATCAAACAAATAAATTGGTTAGTAGGTTTATTTGAAGCTAGCGCAGTATGTATTAATTTAACTAAATATTTACGTGGAAGTAAAAAATAAATATCGCATTTTATTTTCGTATAGCAGTTTTCTCCGCATATAGTCCTGCAGATCAGCAGATACACTTGTGTATGATGTGTAGTAGAGAAATTGTCGCGCAGATGGCGCATCTCCTATTTTCTTCCAGTAACAGATAAAATTTCGCACAAGATAGGCTGGAAACTACGATCGTAACATGCTAATCTGGTATATTTACCAAATCAATATCTGATAGGAGTCTTCACCATTGAAAGGACGATTTCTTCAATGGGACACTAGAGTGCTAGAATGGTCACTGCGCCCAACTCCTCCAATACTACTAGGATTTACAACATTTTAACGGCTCCTTAGTGCATGGGCTTTTGGAGATAATTCATTTTCATTTTCATTAAAAATGATCACGGCAGTTTGCTGTGTTTACGCTTAAGTCTAAAATGAATAAATGTTATAAGAAAAGGAAAAATCTCTTGATTCAAAATGCTTACGGTTTTCTGCCAATCTGCATAGTTTTCAAGTTCAAAATAAAGAGGACTTGAATCAACTATCAATATCGTTCACTAAAAAGAATAAATTGTTTCAACGAAAAATATATTATTTCCGAAGAAATGCGTGAATTTAAAATTGTATTCCATTTCAAAGAAACACCAAATCATGTTGGCCATAAAGAAAACGCAAAAACTTTTGATTTAATGCAATTCCTTTTAAATGAAAAGGATATTTCTCTGAGTGTACACAGTTCGTCCCACAGTAAGGTTAGATAAGGTAAGATAACGAAAGTCGTTCCATGGGCGTATTTAATAATAAATGATAGCTGACTGATTTACAGTAGACTCGCGATTATGTGAACCAATCACATTTCACATATTTCACCATTTCACAAAAGTAGTATTCATATGGTCGCCAGGCTACTGTATTATATTTTTGTTATTAACAGTGTTTTTTAGAAAAAAATATTTTATTTGTTCGAAACTTGGAATGTAAGCAAGAAATGCTAATATTTCAAAAATCATCAAGAATGGGTATACCAAACCCTAATATCAACCGATGAATTACGTTGCATTCAATGCTGTAGTAAAAAAGATAGAAAGACTATGTTTCATTTGAAAAAAAAAAAAAATGTTAGCTTAAAGGTATTCACATTGGAGATGCGTTTTTGAGCATCCTGTACGTGATTTAGTGATTATTGCTACAAGACCTTATACCTACATCCTTATAATTACATCGACATTAGTAGAACCGCTAAATATCTGATTCAACAAAAATTCAACAAAATTACAAATATTACAAAAATGGTTGAGTTTAGGGATAGGGAACCCTCCTACAAACTAATTGCAAATGATGTAAATTCATAGAGCGATAGAAATGCACCATCTATTTAAAATAAGAAAGTTGATATCAACACCCTGTATACCAAAAGTGCTACAAGCTGAAAATATATTCCCTAAATAGATCACAGTGGGCCATGATTACATGCAAGTTTCAAAATCAAATTCCTACTAGAAGTTCAAAAAAATCTAATGACCTAGTTCGGTGGGACAGCCTGTATGAAATACATTTTTAAGCATGGCCCTGTCGTCACTGCGCTTGCGTTGCTTTTTACAGTCCCTTCTTCCTGCATGAATCTAAAATTTGAAACTGGGGTATTTATGGATTTTGTAGTATAATTATATATAATTTATATACATACGTATGCATTTTCATATTACGTATGCGTGTCAACTATACTAACATTATAGGTATATGATATTAGTTATTAAACATAATGCTGTACGTACATTACGCAAACATATATTCTATAATGATATAATTTGTAGGTTTCATTTTCTTGTATAGAACTGAATGATAGATATACTTAAAATTGGCTACGAATCTGGGCCATCATAAATAAAGAGGCCTTAAAAATTCAATCGTCAAATTAAAGAAAAGATAAGAGAATAATCAAGAATTCAGCAGTTTTTCCTAAATTAAATTGACAAATAAATAATGCCAGCTGCGACGCGTTTTGCGGATGTCAGCTCTAGTGATGATATTTTGAACTATTTGCATTGATTATTTCGTGGCTGGCATAAACATCATACAGGTGTGTAAAACGGCCTTAAGATATGTATAAACACTTATATTTACTGTCTGACTTAACGAAACTTCTATTATATGAACAATCTGAGTTTGTAAACAGTGTCGTTTTATTTAGTTCACATAATCGCCAGTCTAGTGTCTACTGTAAATCGATCAGCTTCTAAAGAAATACTGAGCTTTAAAACCTTATAATATTCTGTCTATAACAACTAATTGGGATAACTGGGCAATATGCCTAAACCAATTTGCCACAATTCTGAACATGGCAATCTACAAAAGTATACTGACCACTGTTTTCGCCGTACCTTAGCGATTACATTGGTAAATGCAGGTACTGATATTACAACATTAAAAAGGCATGGGTGCTGGAAATCTTCTCAAGTAGCAGATTTTAAGATATGAGCGACTTTTTGTTAAACAGACTAACTAGCCCTATCTTTAAATGTTTGCAGCTGGCTTTGAGTGGGATTAATGTCAAATTTATGAGTAACTATACGACAATGTGGCTGTTCGAATAGTCACTCAGAGCCAGCTACAAGCTTAAAGATAGGGCTAATTAGTCTGTTTAACCTAAAGTCGCTCATATCTCAAATCTATTAAAGATAGGTATAGGGAATGCCGATATAAAATGATAGAGGATGATATCTACTTTCTAATTTCGAATTAAAATGTAGGATGTTCTATTTAAAAAAAAAATGAGTTTTCCTAATGAAGATTAGCGTATTTATGGTCGTAGAATTCGAAAATGAATAAAAAAATCATTTAAAGTAACAAAGTTGACGTAAATGTCCGGTCAACCGGAAGTGATATTTTGGTTAAAGTATTTCACTTTTATAGTTCCAATCGAACAGATAATAGTGGTAAAATTTCAAATACAAGTAAATACTAGAACATCATAAACTTTTAATGAACCACTTGCGTGGAATAACCTATATTGCCATTAACTTGACAACGTAGTAAACACGAAAGTGGTAAATAAAAATAAATGGTAATTCTGGATTAAGACCTTTCTTATTCGCACGTTTTAATATGAAATTATGTGTCATATGATGGATTTAGAGTTTTTTTTCTGTTTTTATAATTTAGAATACTGAATCTCAATAGTTCTTGTACCAATAACTTTCAATTTGCATGAGACAACTAGAATCTTGGCGATATTTTAAACAGATCCAGCCAGTTGTAACAATATTGTTTGTATTTTGCTATATACTTAACCGTTTTGGGCCGTCTATAACACCAATTAGATTTAAAAAAATAGGTGTGCGCAGAATACACACTGTAGGATGTACAGCTAGTAAATCCACTTGGAATCTTAAAATCGACCTGGCCTGACTCCTCCCAGGTGCTAAATCCGACACTGGGAGTATCCAACATTTGTGTGCATATTATTTGCATATCTTATTTATTTATTCCATTTATCAAAATTAAAAACAAAAATTGAAAATAAAGACTAGAGGTCATGAAATTATTACACTAATAATTTGGAATATTTTAGGAGATAATTACTTGAAGTAGCGGAAATTATGTGATTAACTTGGGCATAATAATTAATAATCAAGTTCTTAGCAAAACAGCAGAATAGACCGAAGGTTATGTTATGGCTTCTAGCTGTATGCCGTAGAATAATATAAAATAATAATTTTCTTGAGAAGAATGTCTGTATTAGCAAATGGTGTATTATATTCGATCGCAGTTACCTCAGGTTATACTATAGTAAATTGACTGTGAATCCCTTCCATATATAGAAGTAACGGTTTATCTTATTTAGAAACAAAAATAGGTAATTCGCAAAATTACGATAACTGGAAATATAATTATAAATTAAGGCATGCAATTTAGTGCCATATTGTATCATTATCTTTTAAATTATCCTACGATTTAAAAGGAATATTGTTACATCGAAGGCGTACTCGTATACCAAAACTATTGGGACAATGATCTAGCATATATTTTTATTATTTATTAGATATGATGTGTAGCAAACAAATGCTAAAAGTACTATGACCTAAATTTGTCGTATTTAAAATTAGTATAGAAAGTTGTTCACCTCATATTGATGCGAACACTCGAAAGTTAATATGATTATAGAAATAGAGCCAATTAAATATGTGCAGATAAATTTGATGCGGCTAGTCGCCGGTTTGTTTGATGATTGTGGAATAAGGTTTTTATGTTCCGATATGATTTATGGGTATATTATTGCAATTAGCGTGTGTGAATGCTAAAATATTCTTTAGACACAGAATAGTTTCTCAATAATTCTAAGTCATAATTTTGGGATATTTTTTTTGTTAGAACTTTTATATAAACTCTCAATTTGTCTGTTTCATTATAAGAAATTCTTTTAATAAATCATCAATCGACCAACTCTGCTTCAGTTATACCTACTCTTTCTTTCCACATTTTTTAATTAGAATTACATATTATAAAATTACAACCTATGAGTAGTAAATAAAAGTCGTGAGTTAGTGGCCTCAAATTTATCTTTAATTTCGGTTACTCATTCTCAAATTTTCCTTCTTGCCTAACGTTTCAATCAATTTAGGTCTTTTTCAAAGGTTAAAACTACAATTTTTATAACACTTATAAATTCTATATTACAATGCAAAACACTTTACTTTACCTTTTACTCCATATTTAACTTAACTAGTCCACCTTTGTTAAAGGTTAAAGTTATACTTTTTTTAAAATATTATTAAAACAAACACAGCAACTGACACAAACATTTTAAAATATGGTAGTTAACAAACTAAAATACATTTACCTAAAAATACACATCTGTATCACTGGTCTTTAAACAACCTTGACCAAAGGTGTTGTTTCAAATGTTTCAAAAAACACTCATTTTAAAGACCAGCGATAGATGTGTATTTTTAGGTAAATGTATTTTAGTTTGTTAACAACCATATTTTAAAATGTTTGTCAGTTGCTATGTTTGTTTTAATAAGGTTTTAAAAAAAGTATAACGTATAAACAATTATATATGACGAAAATTAAACCTTTTGGTTATTTGGCAAATGTATACTATTTAATTTAAATATGGAGTGTTTTGCATTGTAATATAGGATTTATAAATGTTATAAAAATTGTAGTTTTAACCTTTGAAAAAGACCTAAATTGGTCGAAACGTTAGGCGAGAAGGAAAATTTAAGGATGAGTAACTGAAATTAAAGATAAATTTGAGGCCACTAACTCTCGACTTTTATTTACTACTCCAGTAAAAAAATTATATCAACCTATGAGTCAAAATATGTTAAACAAATAGCACCAATGAATTTAGAAATATAACGTACTGTTGTGGTTAGACAACCCATTTCGCTGAGTGTATTTTAAGTTGCATATTTTATGGTTGTTTTCTTTGCTTAAACAGCTGATTTTCAATTCAACGAGAGTTTTCACAAGTAGATGTTTTGTATAAGTTTAGTTAAAGAGTTTGTGGTATCATTTTAATTTATTTAGTGTTAAGCTTGTTTTAATTAATCCAGACATTTATATGTCTATTGGTCGCTTGTGCTGATTTAATGCGGATTGTATTGAATATTGGCGTATTGTTATACATCTGCGTTGTACCATTTTGAGAGAAAGATTTTTGTAAGAAAAACAGTTGTAGAATTTTGTTAAAGACTTCCTTGTTCGACTATTGACGTGAGTAGACGTATTTTTAAATCTTTGTTGCCTTTTTGTAATCAATTTTGATTATTGTAAATTTCATTTTAATTCTGTAATTATTTAGTCGATCAAGGATTTCTTTTTGTGATAATTGTAAATATATTGATATAAGATAGAAGATCAATTATTATTTATTTGTTTAGGAAGATTTATTTTAGTTTTTTCTCTCGTTTAGTCTCAAGAGTTTAATTTGTGAAACCACGTGGATAGAAATTCAAAGGTTGTGTATTTTGGATAATCTTCCTGAACAAACAAATCTTTTGCTTTGCATAGGAAATAGCATTGTCCTATTTTAATTTAGAGTCAAGTGCAGTTTTTATTTTTGGTCAGAACCTTCAGTTTAAGGTTTTTTCTGCACATTTGTAATTTAACCTGTTTGTTGCAAAATAATTTTGATTGTTAATTAGCGTCACTGGGTTAAAAATTCTGTTCTTTTATTTTATTTTAAACCCTTTTCAATTTTTCGGGTAATTAAGAAAGTCTGATTGTATTCACTCACAATTTACTTTTCGTGGTTAGATTCAAGTTTTAATTTGCGAGGGTAACTCTGAGGTTAATCTTCTTTTGCGTTTAAAATCTTATCCGTTGAGCTAGCTAATTTTATTTTCTTTTTCATTTTAAAAATAAGTTTTGCATTTGTTATTTAATTCAATCAGTACACAGCAGTACGTACATCTAACATCTAGTTGCAGAATAAAATTATTTAAATTTATATAAACTTTCATAAGTTTAACCTGTGGTCATGTAAATGTTTGTATGTATATAATATGGTTAAGTTACTACATTATTACGCCAGAACACGTGTACATATGTTGCGTTTCATTCATTAATTCTTATAAAAATTAAGAATTAAAAATAGAAATATGATATGGGTATGTTTACATGCAGCACGCTTTAAGACATTGAGCGTATTACGCAAGAAAGCTATTGAAAGAATAATTTAAACCTGTCAATCTATACGCTAGTTCTAAATACTTACTCAATGCTATATTACTTATATAACAAATATCCAGAGTTTTAGTCGTCAAACTTGTAAAATTGCACATGTATACGTGTTTTCTGAATTATTGTTATAGTTATTGAGGTTTCAAACACAAAAAAAAAAGAAAATTAAAGAACGTTAAATTATTGTACTTGTTAGGTTAAAATAGTAATTAATTGATTTTGCAAGCCGTTTACACTCAAATACAGAAAAATTAAGAGTTGTTAAGTCTTAAAGACATAAACTATGCACTTCAAAATGAAGGTATAGCGCTCACAATATCGGATAATGAATTAAAAGGAATATCACAGGTATTATAAACACCATAGAAAGATTTAAGGCTTATACGTTTGAAGAAAAAGTAACCAAATGATGTGAGCTTAACCGAGAGAGAGAAGATATTGAGCTGCTTCCATTACTAGGAAAAATCTCATATTTCTTTTTTCGAGCTTACGTACTACATAGTAATGCATAAAACTGCTGCTGGTTCTTTTTGTAGCAGTTTTCCTTATGCAAAACTCTGAACGTTGTAGAGAATGGTTATTGAGACTTTTTAATTCACATCCCAAATTTTATACGGAAATATTACGAAATACATCATACATTTTTTAAAGACACAATGTGAAAAAGAAGTGCAATGTCTAACCGTATTACTAAATTTATTCAGAGATGAAGCAGTTTTCTACCCATTGCCGAATAGAAATTTTTTTATTTATATTTTTTCCCCGTCAGTTGTCTTTTATTTACACTCGCAGGCAGTGACCCGGTTTTAGAAAATATTTTTATATCACCTTCAAATGGACTTTAGAATGGAGCGGCTTGATATTATCGTTAATAAATAAAAGAAAAGTTTCAAGATTCGATTCACATGGCACAATATTTTGGGCAAAAAAATGTCCGAAAGATATGAACAAAAAGACCTAATTAGAGTAAGGAAAAACCGTAGTTTTTAATATGAGAAATTCAATTCCAATTCAATTCAAGGAATTCATACGAAAAGTTTTCAATGCAATGGGTTATTCGGAATAACGTAGAATTAAATTAAGCGAGTGATGTGAAAGGTATAACTAATACCGCTGTACCATCACGTAAAAGAAAATTTTATTGGTACCACTTAAGAGGTAAGATTTCTCTTCTCTTAAGATTTATACTGCTTTGAATTTATCTGTGCCAACCACCAGCTCCCGTAAAATGCCTACCATTTCAAGTTTGGTTTAATGATGCAATTGATTAATGCAATTGCAAATTAAAATGAAGAGATACTTATCATAAGAAACAGAAAGCTGCTAACAATGATTATATAAGATTGAATTCCAAAGACTGCGAAAATTGATTAAAGTTGAAGGTTCTTCAGGCTACAAGGCTTACGTAGATAGAATTCAGAGGAACCTGATTAATGATCCAACTAGCTTTTGGAAATTTATTGAACGCAAAAAGAACACCAGCAAGATTCTTAACTCCCTTCACAACTTATGCTGCTTTATAAAGTTTTTGCAGCAACTATTTCCGAAGTATGCTTACCTAGTATCTACACTGTGTGAATACCGTATACTCTATCGGACTATCCACTGGTTTCTATTCTCCGTGAAACGCTTGATGAAGTCATACTTGTTTTTAGTATACAGGCAAATCTTAAATATTGCGCTTACATTTTTGCCGAGCCTTTATCCACAGTTTTCAATATGAAACTAAAAGTGTTTCTCGATGCTTGGATGGTGGCTACAATACGTAGCCACCGTCGACTTGAATAACTACCGCTCTATTTCAATAATTCTGACGTTAGCAAAAGTATTTGACATCATTATAGGCAGACGGTTTTCTATTACCACTAATCCCTCAGGAAAGGCTGTTGTTGATTAGATAGATGTCATATACGCGGGCTTTTCATGAGCTTTAGATTTTTTTAGCGCAGACTATGTTCCACTTGATAGCGTCTTATATATCTTATTTAGTAATGATTTCAAGACTTCCTTTTTTCAATACTTTTATCAATGGTATTGTCTCTTATCTCATCTCTTCTTTGGATTGTTCCGTGTTGGCATATATGTGGATCATCTGAAAATTTACAGTGACATAAAGATAGCTTCTGATTCAGATCTATTCCGGACGAATCTGGATCTTATACTGGTGTGCCAAAAACAATCTCTTTTTGGATACGCAGAAGTGTTATTTTCTTAGCTACTCTAGAAAGCGTTGCAGTTTACCAGCGCAGTGCAATATAAATGCTTTTCCCATTGTTTGTGTGGAGATCACTAAAGATCTGGCAGTCATTTTTAACAACAAGCAGATCTTTAGTAACCACATAGCTGCTACAACTTCTGCTGTTCACATATCGTTGGGTTTTATAATCAGATCTTAATGACTTAATTTAAATGTTGTTTATTAATTGTATCACGCCCTGGTTGTGAGTAAGCTGAAATCTGCGTGGGTTGTGTGATTTATGGTGTAGGTACGCAAGAGTCCTACTGAAATAATTAAAAAAAAAACTTTAAATTTATTTCATTTAAACGTGGTGGAGTCTACCATCGACCTTACTACGATTACTGGAAATTATTGAGGAGATTTAGCTTTAATTCCCTGGAATTCCGCAGATCCCACACGTATGCGCTCTTCATAAATTCATATAATTTCTGGTATAACAGATATTCCTGGTTTGTTAGAGAAGGTGACCCTTCGGGCGCAGAGATTTGAGCGAGGAACTAATTATGGTGCCAGGCCCGAGGACAAACGTATTGCGGCGTGCTCCGTTGGTTCACACCGCCATAAACATTAATAAATTAAATTAGGATTTTTAAGCCTTCTTTTTCGTTTTTTTTTTTGTTTATTTAATCTTATTCTGCTATTTGCTCTCTATAATACTTAAATTTACCATCGTATTTTATATCTTATTGCTAAACGTATAAGTAAGTACGTATTGTAGTTATGTCAGTGTCCTGCTTTGGAATTTTCTGTATTTTTTAAATATATCATAACCTTTTCCGGTAATTTCCGAAACTTGAATATTTAAGAAAATACTATGATCTAGCTATATGGTGAAAATAGCCAGGGTGCCAAGGCACGTGTAAACATTATTAAAGTAATCACAAAAGCATTAATTGTTTCTCAGCAGCAGGTGTTTAATTCGAACGAATTATTAGTCCTAACTCCAGGTAAGTATATAAGTATTTCCTTTCTGCTGTGAGTTAATGACCATAATCCATTTGGATTACGTATCAGATTTTATTGAATCTGTGCTTTTATTAAATTCCTTTTCTGATATGAATAGGTCAGCAGTAATAATTTTACCAAATTAAACTGATAATGTAAAAAAGCTTTAATAATAACAGTCTACGTAATTTAAAGAAAAATATTTTGAAACAATGATATATAACACAATAAAATGCTATATTAATAATACAAAATCTAGCCAACTGTAGGCAGAGAATCCATGAAAGTTTTATGGCAGCATCTTAGGTTAAATAAAGGATAATATGAGAACATAGAAGATAATAATTTCAAGCGCTGACGTAGAAAATGAAAAGAAAACGCACCATGATTGAATTCTGTAAACACCTACGCTGTTAGATAACGTTTCCAAGTCAATAATGCCATCGTGAGAATACAGCGACAGAAGTAAAGCTAGTTTGCTTTAGCAAGCAAATACTAAGTTATATTATTATTCGTCAAATGCATATTTATGTTTGAAATTATAGGCGCATTTATACTTTCTGTAATCTACTACTAATGTTTTAATACAAGTTGATTACGAACTGAAATGTGAATATGCATTTTATTTGTCTGATTATTCATATATATGTACAGTTGTGGACTTTTGGAATTACCGCCTAGCGAACAGCGATCGCCCAATAGTCACAGCCTATTCTATTTCGCGACATATGAGCAAATGTGTTGAATGGGAACGACTGAATAGAATGTTTTTATACTTATGTGGTGGAACACAACAGAATAAACTGTGACTAGCGTGGTGCTCGCTCCTCCACAGGTGGTCATTCCGAAAGTCCACCACTGTATATCAGTATATGACACATGAAGAGATATTTTAGTACATTAATAGATGACACTCCTTATGTCACGAAATCGTTCTACTATTATTAGGTACAGAGTTCTAAATTAAAGAGGTATCTTGGTCACGGCTATTCTGCGCAAAACTTCTCCTGTGCGCATTGAGTGCTACCATTACGCTATTAATATGTGAATATTGTTCTTACTCACGTTAATGCATTCTGTAAGCCTCTGGTTATAGGTTTCCAGAAATGTTTTACCTTGCGTCATTTCCTGGAAATTCTCCCAAAAAATGGATTATCTCTGCTCCATTCCGTTTTTCAATTTCTTCAGTATTATACTGCTATTCCACTAAAGTGTTCAGGTCCTACAAATGGTATTGCAGCCCCCTTTTCTTTGTAAGATCCCCCGCTATTACGTATTCTTTCACTCCTATGCGAGCCGGAGTCCACAGGAGAGTTACCTTATTCCTTTTGCCTAGCTCGTTTAGTTTCCCTAGGCATTCCCAGATAATCTTGGGGCAGATTCATGTGAGCTCAGCGCCTTGGTGTCTGCTTGACGATCAGACCTAATGATAATCTCCTGGTTTCGGTAATTCCTGTCAATATTGAGCTGGACGGATGTTTCAATAGCGTGTATTTCCGCCTGGAAGATACGCGGATATTACCCCAAGCTTTCGTAGTACTTGCTAAGTCCAGGTATTCCTATTCCAGTTGCTTACTTACACAGTAACCATTGATAAATAAGCTCATCCATCCATTTCCGTTAATCTGCGATGCACGCAACGTTTATTACCTACTTGAATCGGCGTTTTCTTATAAATATATTATTAAAATAAATTTAAAAAAAAAACTATTCATGTAAGGAGAAAAAATACTCTGTCGGATGTTAGAGTAAAATTGGTGAGTCCCATTCAAATAAAATATTCGGACAGGCATAATTTAAACGCAATGGAAAATCAAAAATTCATATACTCTCAAATATAGATATAAATTTAACAACAAAGTTTGCATTAATGGTATAATTAATGGTATATTAGAGAATATCTGGCACTCAAATCTCTACAATCATCCACTTGATCTTTATTACTCGTACTACTACAATTCAATAATAATCAAGTTATTCCTTTATATCAAATTATATCTTCGGTCACGTTTTTTAATAAGTGTATCTTTCTCAAAATTAATAGAATAATCTCTTCATCAAAAGTCATACTGTAGTATCTTTACTGGTGTCAGTTTAAACATAAAGTCGCCAGACTTGCATTACGTAATTCATTGTTTTTTCAAATCTTAACATATTCTGATCTCATTCATCCGTATGCTGTTTTAAAATTTTTCGAATTCGAGCATAAATCAAGATTAATAGATGTAGATATGTATGTATAGAAACATGACGCACGAAACCACGTAGGTATATTATAACAGCAAGAAAAATGAAATGATGATTTAATTTGACACACCTTTCTTACATCACGTAGCTTGCGAAATTTTATATACCGTGTGCAATATAATAAGTTAATTTTAAGTAAGTAAACGCAAACACCATTGGCTTTAGTTTATTACCAGATGTGTATGATCATAAAAGGATTGAAATAGGTAAATGTTTAGTTTATATGCCATAAAATATGAACTTTTACCCTTTCTCTAAATTATAAAAGTAATTAGAAGTGATTCTCTAATTTCTTCAATAATTCTAATCGTTTGTGTCAACGCTTTCTATTAATAATTCTGAAAATTTGTATAGCGGTTTAAGGACCTAGGAATTTATATGGCAGTTAAATACCTTAGATATAGAAAAATTCTTCACATATGTAGGTAATACGTACATATGTGTCAAGCGTTATTATTCACGTTGACAATGCATAAATACCGCTTGTATTTAGAGATACAGGAAGCTAATCTGAACAAAAGTATTTATAGGACGTATAAGCTATCAAACTTGATAACGAGGATAAATTTAATCAAAAATTTAAAACAGTGGAATTACTAACAGCCATAATGTCGCTATTTATGACCATAAAAAATTTTATTCTTTGGAGAGATTATATTATCGAAGGCAACATAGATTAGTAAATCCTTCAACTTATGCTGTCTGATCCCTAATAATGCATATTATCTTGGAACCTTTCGTAGAGACAATTATTATATGTATAAATGTACGTTGTGTGTGGGTGTACTACTTGGAGATATTTAAGTCTAACTGCATTAGTAATACATTTAAAATTAAAAAGGAACAACTTAAATGTCAGTAGAAACATTGTAGAAGCATATTTCCTAAAATTGCAACTTCACTACATATTTACATGTTGTAATAATGCCATCTGATATATTAGACTTTTTTCGTTAGCATTGTACGAAATTATTCTCATTTTAGAGCACAAATCGATCGAGCTTTTGTCAAATTTTTGTTTAAAATATAATTATTTTAAAGTGTCTATTTACTTAAGCAGACCTGTGGTGGGATTCTATGCATATCTGCAGCGTCTGTATGATTATTTGTAAGTCTGTAAGCATATATTGTGTTTGTTTACAGACTTACTTATGCATAAAATCTCACTAAAGCTGTCGATAGTGTCAACTATAGATACTAATACGATATTCAATTTATTTATCGTATAAAAACAAAAGATACCATAGAAAATAATAAAAGAACAAACACGATTTATAGAAGAGAATGTCAGGATTGTGATGATATTTAGCAGTGAAAGCAATATTTAGAAAAAAAGAGTTTACGCCCTTAAATATTATAATAAGAATATAAACACAGGTAATTATAACGCAATAACATTAACGAAACATGCCATTGATAAAAATCATAAATTCAAAGATAAAACAAAGATATTAAATATTGATAATGATTACCATAAAATACTTCTCAAAGAAATCTGGTAAATTAAAAAACATAAATATGCAATTAGTGATAAAAACGATATAAATAATTTAAGCAATATCTACATCTTATATGATAAATTCAAAAACCAACATAAATTGAAACCGTATTCATACAGCACAGAGAGACGATCAAGATCGGTTGTACCTTTAATTTAATTTAATTTAATTTGCTTTGCAAAAAAGTAATTGTTATAACAATATAAATCCCTGTAATTTTTTTTTTAAATTACCAATGATAGAGCGAGAGGAATATCTAAATATAAAGTAAATGTAAACAAGGTTAAATATAAAAAAAATTGAGTTAGTTTTTATTTAACTTAAATGATCAATTTTGCCGTTTCATAGCATTGCAGGGTATTGCATATTCGTGGTTGTGATGTTTGTACGCTAACATGTATTTACGTTTGTGTACAAATATATCTTTCTTTTATAAAATAAAGGAATAGGTTTATAATCTATTTTAATAATAGTAATTATTGACAAGCACCTTGTATACACATTATAGTTTCACTCGCTATATCAAATGGTAAGTTTTTAAGTAATGAATATAAAAATAAAAAAAAAATGTAATTTAAATACTATATCGAAAATTGTAGGTTTATAATACTAATATATTGTAGCTATTCATTTCTTCTCCTTTCTATTTCTTTTCTACAAATTCTGGTGCGTCATGGCATTTTTCACTGCCTTTCCCTATTTTTTACTATCGTTTATTACTCTTCTCAAATGTTTAATTTTCAGTACTCTTAAGCCGTTTTCTACTTATTCTGTCTAACTCGATCTTGATCTTTCCCCTTGGTTTTCCTAGATTTCAGTTCATTATAATTTTAATGATCGCTTTTTCGTGTTTTCTTTGTGCGTGCTCATACCAAAGGATTCTATTCACTTCACATACTCGCTAACTATATTTTCTCCTTACAAAATTTCTTTTATTTCAATGTTCATCAAAAACTTATATTTATTTTCTCTTTAATTTCCAAATACAATCGAACTTCGATAACTCGAAGCAAATTGGTTGGCAATAACATCAAGACCGAAAATTACTGTAATTGTTACGCGATAAGTCGAACTTCTATTACTCGAATATCTCGATAACCCGAACAGAATATTTGGCGTCATGCCCAATAAGTCGAATTTTTTGAGAAAACTTGAATTATGTGTATTTTATTCCTAGTTTTACGAAGATATTTTGTTAGCGAATTTTAAGTTAGGACAACCAAACTTTAAGGCATTCGATTTACTCTTAATTTTGTACTTTTACTGATTGCTTTATCTATTTGCGTAGAATGCCTTCTACTCTAGCTGTATTCTTTGTTTTGTACATATGCTCTCAGCATTTCTAAGTAACTTATTTCAATGTTTCCGCTTTTTCAAAACTATACTCTCTTGTTTTTAGGGCTTTCATGTTCTTGCTCTTTCTACAACAATGCATGTATTTAGTTTTATTCTCATTTATTTTTAGTCCTCTTCTTGCATTTTTCTCTAATCTCTTAAATGTACTGTCTCATTGGTGCTTATTATTTGCAATTACGCTATCACTTGAACCGAATTTTTATTTATTGCACCAACGCCTTTTATGTCTTAGGAAGCTAACAATAGTGAACGTTCACTCACCCATAGATCTAAGAGACAAAAATGCAATTTTATGAAGAGATAGGAGCTATATGGGAAAGAATACTGAACCATGATGTAAAAATGCAGGAAAGAAATATATAAAAATATAAAAGGAGATAAAAGTAGGTACTTAGAGAGCAACGAAAACTAATTCAGTTTGTAGAAGAAAATAATTTGAAAATCAGCATTCCGCCACAAAGACATCTACAAAGATATGTGGATTTCACAGGATAGGAGAACTAAAACTCAGATTGATAACCTCTCAATAGAAAATAAACACCATCGAAATATTACAGATATACGAACCTTCAGGGGTGCGAATCATGCGATCATATGCTAGTTATAGCAAAATTACCAAGAACACAGCGGTATAGATTGTAAGCCAGTTTGTATTTTTTTTTTTGCACGTTTTGGACTGGTGAAGGTAACATCATGCAACACTTGTGTTGAACGATTGTTACTCTTCCTCAAACGAAATTCAATTGCAAAAACTTAAATCTGACGTCAATATTGGACCATACCTTGTTTTGCGTAAACTACAATCATGAAATGCTTTTTGTGATCTACCAAATTGTTTTGTTGTAGCAGCAAGTTCTACTTCCTGATCTAACTACTATTTATTTCTCGTTACAAATCCTTTTACGTTGCGATAACTTACTTTCCAACGAAATTCTATATTTTCTTATAGCGTTAGTTAATAATTTATTAGCTTTTCGTTCATGTATAGTTTCTTTCATAAATACACTGCTTAAGCTTACGTAGATCTTTTTGAATTTTTGTGTTTGTGATACAAAACAAAATACTATGTTTAACTGCAGTGGACATTTCATCTAAAAAAAAAAAAACGGACGCACTTTATTTTAGGTACACACAAGAACTGAACTATGAAGAATTTTAAAATAAAATATCAACCTGCAAACGTTTGCAATTTTTTTATAAGTCACCTCGGACAAACAGTTTTTAAACTTTGTAATAGTACAAATTAAACCAAATACAGCGTTAAGATATTTCAATAAATGACGAATTAAATTACGTGTTTACTTTTGAAAAAGTCTATCATATTTAATAAGTTCAGTAACATATAAATATCTGCAATTATTACCCTCAATTTTAGTACACAACTCAAACGCCTGCTTCAAGTAAATTGACTTATACTAGCAAATAAGCCACAGAGGCTTGATATTCCCAAAATTTCTGAGTTGATAGTTATACTTCAACATATATAGTTTGTAAATTATGCAATTTACAGATCATTATTATAACTTGGTAAATTGCAATTATTTCGCCCTACAAATGCAAGTAGGACCACTGTACGACGCTAGGTCTATTAGTAATCATTAATTCTGTTAATACACAACATTTGACTTTGCCGCCCCCTGAAATTGCTGCCCCGAGCAGAGGTCAAAGCTGGCCCTCCTGTAGATCCGGTTGTGGAATTGCCGCTGGTCGGCACCTTTGATAGTTTCAAGTTTCTATTCCATGGGTGAACGCCATTTTGGCAGGAGAACTAAACAAAATTAGTATTTCCTGTACCAGGGCCGTATTCAGGAAGAAAAGAGATTGCCAGTTATATACTAAGCATAAATCAAAATGAACGTTTATTTAACTATTTTTTGCATTATAACAACGATTTATAGCACGTGAATTCTATAGATTATTACACAACATAAAATGTTGTTTGGGAAGTTAAATAAATAATATTTTCTCACGTCTGTCAGTGATAATAGCAGCAAAGATATAACCTTAAAAAGTATTCGAAAATATAAATCTCTTAAGAATTATTAGATATATTTTTTATTGTTAATGTAATCCATAGTTTATTAAACTAAAATTAATTCAAACGTAAATTACATAAAAGAATATAAATGGCCTTAATAATATAAATAAATATATAAATTGGCGTTCCAAGCATGCTCAAGGATTTTCCTTAGCCTTAAGCTACTGAAACAAATTATTTACATAGTATAAAACTAAAACAGTGTGTCTGTCTACTTAATCTTTAGCTATACCGTTACTACAATGAATCAGAACGCTATTTTCATAATATTATAAATCTTACCATCGTTAAACATCCTGTTAAATGAGCAAGGCAATTTATTGTTATTTATTTATTTATTTACATTATTTTGTGTGATGAGTTAACATTCACATTTAATTTAATGGCGCTTCCATATTTATTATTTTTAAGCGTGTAGGTGTTTTTTTTTCTGTTCTGATTGAATGATATACTCATCGTTATTAACAGGCAATTAATGTAAATATAGTGTCGTGTACATAAATAATGTGTACGTGTGCGTGTTAAATCGAATGAATGCCGAAATGCACTTGTTTAAAATGTTATGGAATTGCAAAGGTAAATAGAAAAAATTATTTTTAACTAATATGTATTTTTAGAAAGTTTGTCTAGCTTTCGTACTATTCTTTCTCGGGATTAATTATTATTTATACAATAATAACCTTTAATGCTACAGATCCTGGTACCAGGACAGTGGTTCAAAATTATCGCGGTGAATTTAGTGAGACCTTTGCCTGAGACACTCAGAGAAAATAATTGGATCTTTATCGTAAAGGACACAGCATCTAAATGGAGACAGCTGTTTGCCACTGCGACAGTGTCTGCTGAATTCTTTGAAATCAAAGAAAATTTTCTGCGGTACAGAATTCCTAGAAAAAAGAATTCCGGATAATGGTGCATAATTTGCGAGTTGAGTAAAGCAAAAGATGACGTACATGTTTGGTATTTCAACACTCTTTATCACATACTATCCGCTAATTCGGTGGAGAGAAAGTATAGAGAATTAAAAACTCAATTGGCTATATTAGCTGAAAATGATTAGGAAGACTGAGATCTTCATACTGCGAGTGTACATTTTGCAATCAGTAGTATAGTTTGCGAAACGACATGCAAGCCGCTACCATACCTGACATTCGGTTGCGAAGTGAGCGCACCATATGACAATATACATGACTTGAAATGAGTAATAATGACGGAGAACTTTATGTCTCAAAAAGTACAGTCAATTTCGCTTAATTAGGTCAGCGATTATTCGGGACAGCCACTTCTTTGGGCCAAATCTTAAAGAACCAAATTCAAACTATAACGGAAACGGCAATTTATATCAGATATTTGGAACAATATTCCGCTTAATCAGGACAAAAAATAGAATATTACTTTTTTAATATATACAGGCTGTCTTACGACGAACTGTATCGATCGATATATGAAAGAGTATACACTGGAAAATTCTGACAATTTCGCAGTATACTAAAGTCGACCTGCGCTATTGAACTAAAATATTTTTAATAATCTAGCGCATCCGATTGTACCGGAAGTGGCTGTCAACTTTGTTATTTTAAGTGGAACACCCTATATATTATTACATTCTTTTTAATTCCTCGTTCAAATCTAGTAATACCTATGAAGAACTAATTCGGTGATGTGAAATGTGTCTGGAAGTTCAAGACTTTGAACATTTGTTAAAATAAATTTTACGTTTCTTGCTTTAATTATATTATTATAATTTAAATATGCTGCTTTATACTTTTACTATAAAGTATTCTAAATAACTTTTTAGTTTGCATTATTAACAATAAATTTATGTTTTTGAATTTTTGCCTTAACCAAAATTTTAAAATTCTGTATTATTCGCTTAACTGTGTTTGGTGACGGCTTCTGCTTTTGAGGATACCGAGCAGCAAAGGTATCACATGTTCTTGTTATCACTTTAGCATTATTTATAAATAATAAACAAATTTAAATAAGCTTCGTTCGTATAATTTAACCGTGCCGGCATTGTTTATAATTGAAAACTAAGTGACATTTCATCAATGCTGGATTGTTTGCCGAATGGTGACTGCCGAATGACTTACTTAGATATACCAAAGCAGGATGATATTTTAAAAGTGCCACATAAGCTACCTTCTTATACCATATATACATATTTTACTAATTATCTTAAAAAGTATCCATTTTAGATAGGTAATGAATATGACTTTTTTTTCGGTATTTCTGTAGGTCAGTTTGACGAGAAAGAGAAAAGTAGGTAGTTGTATTAAAAAAAAGTTTTAACACTTTTTCAATTCCAAAGTTTAACTGTAATTTTCGGACACACTGTATAATGTTTTCGAAAAATTCATTCGGTTTCGGATGCTACCCTATACGGTCAACAATTCTACAAATTTCCAATTTTCCAAGTTAAATACCTCTGCAGTTATAGAGGTTCAGATGCACTCGTTCATCTGCCAAAAATTTAAAAAAATGCAAATATTTCAAATATGGTTGAAAATAACAACATAGTTGTTTTAAAAAACTTACTTTCGATTTGAACGAGGAATTAAAAAATGTAATAATATATAGGGTATTCCATTTAAAATAACAGAGTTGACAGCCACTTCCTGTACAACCCGATGGGCTAGATTATTAAAAATATTTTAGTTCAATAGCACCGGTCGGCTTTAGTATACTTCGAAATATTCAGAATTTTTCAATGTATAGTCTTTCATATATTGATCGAGGCAGTTCGTGAGACATCCTATATAGCTTGACAAATTTAATTTGTGTAGTGACCCGCGCAGATCAAGAAGTGAGACAATGCATGATAGATTTTTTCATGTACTACCCCCGTTTTCCCAGTGTTGAACATAAGGCTGCATATGCAAGATAGTGAAAGATAAATATATATAACAAAGAAGTTGAAAACAGTGCATCAGCATATCTTCATTTGGACAACTTCCACAATATAAAACTTGAAGTTTTTCCTTCCAACACCACACCATTAGTGCAAGCAATGGGCATAGGAATAATAAAAAATCTCAAGACGTTATACCGTGACAAATTGATAAATTACATAGTGGAGACTATTGATAACAAATTAACAAGTCCCTCGGCGGCCAGAGACATTACTGTAAAAAATAACCTCTTCCAGGTATTAGTTAGTAGTAGTAGCTGGTAGTTGGCGAGCTATTAAAATCAAAACCATACAAAACTGCTTTGCTGTCTCTGGCATTAGCCTTTACATACCTCAAAAAATTTGAACGAAACAGAAAGCGAAATTAGTTCACTAGTGCCCATAGGTAATTATCAGGAATTTTTAACAACAAATAAGGATTTACCATGTTATGATGAAACTGAAAACGATGAGGATGCAATTGAATTGGGAAAGGAACATGTTCTATACCTATGCCGTAAGACATGTTCCTTTTTCCAACTCACCTATTCAATTATTGAAGGTATTTAATCAAAACGCCAAATATTGGATGGCTCTGCAATTAGTTCTTGATCTTTTACAAAATGCCCATAATCAGTGTTTAGTTATGTAATTTTTTTGAACGTGATAGCTTAAGTAAGTCCTTAGAAAAAAATATCGCATCGATTGAGCTAATTTTTGGTATTTACAGTATATGTGACAGTAGTACTTATTTGTTCCAATTTTAGCCCGATAGCTTTAGGGGCACTTTTCAATAATTTTTCGGAGCAGAGCCTTTATGAAATTGATTTTTTTGAGGTTTGAGGTTGGAAAAGAAAATCTCGATTTACCATTTCTCAAGTTTTTTTTTTTACATCCTATGTATCAAATTGAACATACATTGAGCAGTTATGGTGTAAAATGGCTAGTGATTGCCTCAGAGGGGGTTAATACATCCTTGGAATTGTTTTTTTTTTTGACTTTAGAAAAACCAAGGCATAGAAGCTAAACAAATTATCATGATACAGGTAATTATGGCTCGCCACACATTTGTTAACGCCTGCAGTGCATGAGATATATGAACATAAAAGGCACTTGGTTTAATTTTCCATATTTGGTTATCATTTGTTATTTTAAGAGTTGCTTAACACTGAATGAAAATGGGATTGCTTGAATTAGAATTTGACTAGAATTATTAAATCTGGTCACAACCACTGTGAATTTTATAATCTTGTGATTGTGTCAGTGAATGCTTTCTCAAATTTATTATATAAATAACCAACAAATAATAAAACTTGAGCAATCCTTTACTACCAATAAAATAAAGTATAATAGCAAGATTCAATCGTACACGAATGTAATTTCAATTTTGCATTACATAGAGGTAAGAGAAAATTGTTGTTTACTTCTTTCAACGTTGCGTAAATGTTTGTGTCCACTACCTTACGTACTTATAAAAGATTTATCGATGATTTTACTACAATTACCGCTACAATATAGAAAAATAAAGAAGCGGTGCATTCGTAAATTCTTATAAGCACAAGGTTATCGTCGAACACAACGCATTCGAAGATATTGACAATGGATAAACTGGAGAGATGCACGCCATAGATTCCTCTAATAACAACTCAGCAGTAATTAATTTAATTCTCATGAACGTAACTCATTACAGCTATGTATGGGCGATGTGATTATTATGCGATTACAATAGTTGCAAGTTTTTTTTTTTTGTGCGTGAAAAGGTTACTATGATGTTCGCCATGAACTTCTTGTGCTATTTAGATTGTTGTATTAAAAGGTATAGGTATTACTAATTGTTAAGTACTTTCATTTGAATTTCATTAGTAAATGATTAAGGTAAATAACGATAAAGAAAAGTTTTGTAGTAATAATTAAATTTTTCTTTTAAAATGGGTATATAATGTATACAGGCTGCTTCAAATTAAGTGCGCACCGTTTCTATCTCTGTTATTATTGATTCTAGAAAGCAGGTTAAATTAGCAAAGCATTCGTGTTTTAAAGCTGGATTAATATGCAGTATACGAAAAAACAGTTGTTTGACGCATTCCGAGAAATTTTGAAATTTTTATTTTTTTCTTAATGGAATAGCCTGTATATTGTAAAAAAGATTTAAAGATATTTTAAGTTATGATGTAAGTTCCAGTACACTATTGTCTTAAAACGAATAATAAAGAAGTTAGGTCGGATTTTAGTTGATGCCAAAGATACACTTCCATTCTGTATAGAACCATTTTTTTACAAAACAGTCTTTGTGTATAATGTGTATTTTAACATGTTACATCCTAACATAATATCGTTGAAATTAAATTGAAAAGGAGACAGGTATTACCTTCCTTCTTAATACATTTTCGTGCCCGCAATATAAAAATCTGTATAGCTCTTAAGACTGTGTTTCTATCGAATCGTAGAAAACTTCCTTAGCTTATTTTGCAATTCATTCACGTTGTTATATCGCGTTTTGTATACCAGATTTTTTAAATATCTCCAAAGAAAAAAGTTCGAAGGTGGAAGGTTAGGAGAGCATGCTGGCTGTATCGGCAAAGGCGGTGTCAAGATTGTTATGAATTATGCGGCAGTCGTGTTGTTTAAATTGTCTGCAAAGTTTTCGAAAATAACGTCGATCTGGCTGCTGTCGTAAAGGACACTATTTGTGCATGATATTCGTCAGTCCTTATTGAATTTTCGCCGCATACAATGTATGCTTACATATCATATTCGCCCAAATGAGAAGATACCATAGTAAGATATCATCTAACACTGAGCAACAAAAGATAATGAATAAAATTTAAGGAACTAATAATAATATAATAGTACTAATAACATAATAATGATTAGAAAAACATAACACAAAATCAAATAACCAACTTTTTTTAATAATTAAAAAGATTTAAACTCAGCGTGTTTTAGACAGTTTCAAAGAACGTACTATTTGTGCCGGCTTAAGCTGAAAGAAGCCTACTATAAATTTTACAGAATGAAAGAGTATCTTTGGCACCAACTAAAATTCATCCTAATTTCTTTATCATTCCCTTTAAGACAATATTGTATCGACACTTTTGCATCATAAATTAAAATATCTTTCAAATTTTCTTAGTTCCAGTAAATAAATATAAATTTCGAAATTTCTTGGAAATGTGTCATGTATTTGTTTTTCGTATACTGCATATTAATCAGCGTTAAAAAAACGCTAATAATTAGATAATTTAACCTACTTTCTAGTATCAATAATAACAGAGATAGCAATGGTGGGTACTTGGTTTGAATCTGCTGTATGTGTAGTCTATTGTGTA
Organism: Protaetia brevitarsis; assembly: GCA_004143645.1. Classification (NCBI taxonomy): domain Eukaryota; kingdom Metazoa; phylum Arthropoda; class Insecta; order Coleoptera; family Scarabaeidae; genus Protaetia; species Protaetia brevitarsis. The sequence goes on from RXPK01000186.1 coordinate 3,090,300, forward strand.
AACATATTATTGAATACAAATATATTTATTTCTCTAGTATAAGGAACCACAGCAGAATTGCACAACATTAAATACGACAATCGATAATATGCTACAATTTTCTTAAAGTAATTCCATAATATTAGCAAACATTCTAAAATAACAAACTAATAGTGTTCCTGATGAGACTCATGCACGGCGTTGATTGAGGGGTATAATCCGTAACTTTTCCTAAAAGAGGAAAATTATACGACTTGCATAATCCCAAGATTGAGAACCTTATCGATACGCTCCTATCTATAAATATTAATAACTAATTATTAAAATGCGATACTTTGTCCGTATTTGTCGGTAATATTCGTTTACCTTTATATAAAGAGGTTAGTGAAGCACAATAATAAACAAGGCAGAATGTTAATATTCCAAGGTTTCGAATCCAGTTCATTTACCTCAATGCGCTTACCGAGCGAAGTACATATAAAAACATTTAAGATTGCAAAAATGTCAGGGAACGAGAGATTATTTATCTATGTGATATCTTTATCATTATTTATTATATCTTGTGTTCGGCATATACTTTGTTATTTATGATGATATTAAAACGTTTCATTGGTAATGTTAATTGTCTTGTTTCAAATAGAATGGTATATTTTTTGACGATCTAGTGACTTTCTAGCATCATATGTGGTCCGTTTGTATTGGGGTTCAAAATTTTGTTGAATTTTTAATATTTGCACTCTTTCAAATTGTACTTTGAGTATTAAATATTTCATATTTGACCAGTGTGAATGCAAGTATAAGGATACTGTAGATTCAATTTTGCGGTTATTGTTCATACAATTCCTGCAAAAATGTTTGTTTGCTTTTTGTGTATATTGCGTATGCCTACTGTTGTAGCTCCTGGAAATAGCCGATATCGCATAGCGAATAAGTGTGCAAAAATTGAATTGGTCAACTGGAGCGAAATACATGGCGTACCGATAAAGTTGCCACATACGTCGCAGTGAAGAGTTGCCCGCGCGCTTAACTATTATTGACAAATGAAATTACATAAGTATGAATATGAAGGTTCCAAGCATAACGTATGTCTCATCAAATGCCTTTATTTCTACACATAGTCCAAGCACGATATTAATGTCTTTTTTTTTATTTATAGCAAATATTCTGTAAGCATTATGTAAGACAGGAGAATATTATATTTAGTAAGGCGGTGTAATGTAATTTTTTAGGTTTCATAGAAGTTAGTGTTTTTCTGTCAGTCGTTTTAAAAAATTGTAATGTTCAAATTATTATATTTATACCTGTTAATTCGAGTGATACGAGAAATCTCGTCTCGACTACAGCAACGCCGAGAAAAGATTTATTGCCTTGACGGTTCGTAGGCTTGTGAGGTTCGGCTATTTCTCGCGTCTCGTATTCGTATTAAATGCATTTATTTGTTGTAGTTGTAATGCGTTTGTATACAGGGTAACATATAAAAAACTACAATGCATAGCAACATGTGCTAGAGGTCCAAGAAATAAACAAAAAAAAAGTTCCTGTACACTAATGTCCGATTGCTTTTTGTTTTCAAGTTACAAGCTGTTGAAGTTAAAAGGCTTTTATTAAACAAAACAACATTCAAAACTATAAGATACATATTAGTTCTGCATAGGTGTTCAAATTGGTGACCTTGTTCCTGAATACACATTTCCAATCTTCGTGTTAATGACTGACGGGATCTTTGAAATATGTTAGCATTATTACGAAAATCTGTCAGCAGACTCTACAATTCTGTTCCATAATTGTTCTTCATTATTTAGTTCTGTGGCACACACTTCACTTTTATAAATCCCTATCAAAATGAAAAATCGAGGGAATTAAGGTCGGGATACGAGCTAGCCATGGTGCAGATCCCCCACGACCAATCCACCTATTTCGAAATTTTCTTTGCAGAAATTCCCTTACTTTCCTAGAATAGAGGGCTGGTGCGCTGTCATGCATGTAGTACATTCTTCTTATAATATTCAATGGAACATCTTCCAATAAAGTATTCAGTTCATCTTCCAAAAAAATCGTTCGTCTGTCAATGGTCTGGGCATTCGAAATGGACCAATTAGATAATTGTCAATTATACCTGCCCACACATTAATGGAAAACCCATACTGGTGATTCCGTATTACGTTCTGATGAGAGTTTTTATCGCTCCAATAATGCATATTTTGAATATTCAAAACGCCATCGCGACTAAAACCTGCTTCATCGGTAAACTAAATTAATGACAGAAAGTTTTGCCTTTTATTTTGCAACCACTCGCAATATTGTAAACACGGTAGAAAATCCTCTTCCAATAAGTGATGAATTTTTTGGAAATGAAATGGATGAAGAAGTTCTAGGACTTCCCTAACAGATTCACGATTGACATTCGCTACAGCTGCTCTTATTCTTCTGGTACTTATTCTAGGATTGTCTTACTACTCTTCTACTATTTGCAAATAGCTTCTTCATTTGCAACAGTGCGACGAGTTCTGTAAACCCCAGAATCAAATTTTGATATTTTAAAGCAAACATCTTCTCTCAAATGCCTATGTACGTCAATAAATGTCCTAACATTAGGAACTTGCCTTAATGGATATCTCTCTTGATAGATCCGTTGAGCTTCGGAAGAATTTGAACGAGCTTCGCCGTAAACACTATCATGTCCCTGTATTCTACAAATATAACGCACGAAATGAAACAAGATTTAGGATTCAGTAATTGTATTTAAACCTATCGAGATTAGCGTGAAATCTCGACTCGCCTTGATAAACAATGAACCGAGACAAGACGAGAGTTCTTGTTACTTCTCGTCTCGATTTCACAGGTGTAATTATATTGAATATACAAAGTTTGCCACGTCTAAGTTAATTTTATGAGTGTACTTAAACCAATCACGGCCTGGCAAGCGCTCCTGCGGCCTAGCACAGCGTTCTGATAAGCGGCACAGCCAGATGCTCCTTGTTGCGTTTAACCGCGGCCACGATGTGCGTTTTTACAGATCTAAGGTAGCAAAATAAGACGACAATATCCGAAAAAATTATAGAGCTGGCTAAACAAGTACCCTGTTTTATATAATTTAAGCCATGCGCACGCAGACTACAAAAATGTAGAAAAAAATTAAATATGGAATGAATTATATAATAGTTCTCCCCTTCTTCCTTCATGAGAGATGTCAACAGTAATATTTTGTTTGTATCTTCTTCATTTTCACGATCTATTTCAACCAAATTAGCCTGTAGATCTCGTGATCTTGGCCGCTTATGTTTGTGGTCGCGCGTGGGCAACCGCTACCGTGGCCACAGCCGCCACCGCGGCCGCAGCCGTGACCGCGTTGGTTTGCGGAATCCTTTAAATAGTATGAACAACGACCCGCGGGAGTCTACATACTAGGGATGGTACGACCTGCTTCTTACGCGGAGCAGATGCACCAGCTCCGACTCCGGCCCTGAACCTGGTGCAAGAAATCAGGTTCACAGGTCTACAGGTTCACAAGTCTACACAGAGGGGGCGCGCTAAATACGATTTGTTTATATCAGCGTGACGTTACGATTTGTTGTGGGGTACAATCTTTATTGTTGTTCTGTGACTGGCAAGTACCATAAAATGCTAAAGCAAATGTATCGAAGTAGGAAAACTGATATATTTGAATATTTTTATTTTATATATTTTTAATGATACTTCTATCCGTATATATATTTCGTTTCTGAAATGTATATTTGGTAATTAATTGTACGATCCTTTTACAAATAATAATAAATATCAAAAACTATAAATTTGTTGTTGACAAGTCAACTAACTTTGTTATTTCAAGCGGGCGAAATGAATTAAAACAACGTTCTTCACAAAAAGAATACAACTACTAAAATAAAATTTCTAAACAAATCTGAAATTCGGGGTAGCAATTCGCCGCCGTATAGTAAACATATAAATCCAGGAAATGCACCTAGCCACGAAAAGTTTTAAAACGATTCATTACAACCTATGTGAACAGGTTAAGGTTTAGAACGAGTGCGGGTGCGGAGCGAGTGCACTGGTGCAATAGCTCCGGCTCCGGTACTCTTCCATCTAGTTCAATTGGTTCAATCGAGTCCGATGGTGCACTCGCACCCGGCCACAGACCTGCACCCGGCGAATTAGCAAACCCGCTCTTTTACGAAAAGCGAACTTGGTTCACCAACTCCGATCAGCGAACCAGGTCCGATCCGGAGCAACTATGCCTCTAGCAGGTTAAGGTTCAGGACGAATGCTGGTGCGGGAGCGAGTGCACTGATGCAATAGCTCCCGTTCCGGTACTGTAGCTCCATCTAGTTCAATCGATCCGTGGTTGCATTAACTTCCCTGCACTCGCACCTGGCGGATTAGCAAACCTGCTCTTTTACGAAAACCGAACTTGGTGCACCAACTCCGATCGGCGAACCAGCTCCGAAAGAACAGGTCCGATCCGGAGCAGCCATCCCTACTACATACATACCGCAAGAGTTTTCGTTGTATGCGTAGCGTAGCAGGCACGGCTTCGTGGCTCCGCTCTCGCATTGCCGTAGTATGCCGATTGCGTTAGGTGACCATAGGACGCTCGCTCAATAAGTATAAGTTTATTAAAAGAGAATCTGTTGCGATCGACGGTATGACCGATGCGCGGAGCAGGGTTGCTTTACGGAACCCTTAAATCTGTTACGTTTGGCCGCCCGTGTGACCGTGGCTGCGACCGCGACCGCGGCCGCCTTGGTTTGCGGAACCTTTAAAGCAGAACGCGCGCTGGATTGACTCAAATCGCTCAAGTCGCAACGGTCAGACCACGCACTGGTACGGCATTTTCCGATGCGGTCCGATCCGAACCAGTGCGTGACCCTTCATTTAACTCCATATTAGCATATACCTAATTCCAAACCATGACCTGCTTGATGACTATCCAAATTTATATTGAATTGACCTTCTTGACACGTCAAAATGATAGTAATGGAGGGCACAGCTGACGACACCTGGTTTATATCAGAACTAAATAGTACAAAATTATTAACCAAATAATTATACAACTTAAATAACTATCAAGGTCTGAAATACAACTTTAAAAAACTTAATACATAGTTCGGTTTTGAACAAAGCAAAGAGGTTATTTAGATCAATTTTGGGAAATATTAATGTTAGTACTTGTCAATGCAACATTTATTTAAATTAGATTAACCTTTTTCCGTCACAATCTTGCCAACCGAAGGGGAGTATTTTCGAAGAAGAAGAAGAAGTTCAGTAATTGGCGCCAGCGGTGAGCACGTGGAACTCATGTTTCAACAGGCCGTATAAAGCAGTTATCAAGCAGGTCGTGCTCCAAACTAATCGTCTCGAAGCTGTTGCTATCTACTGAACACCATGCTCAGAAACATGAACGCTGTACTCGAGCGTTACGCGTAACTGGGTCCCCAGTTACTGAATTTATCCCCATGTATTAGCTTTTCAGTTTCAAATTAACAACAACAACAGTAGGAGCCCTGAAGATGTTGCGACTGAGGACGGAGCATCGATCAGAAGCATTTCCAGACGCGGTCCTAACCCAGAAGCCAAGCAGTGCTCTCATCTAATATTGAACGTAACCTTAGTTTAAACGTATTGTATTATTTATGTTTTATGAGTAGGACAGCACAGTACTTAATATTTAACGAATGCAAGTGTAAAGAGCACTTTAATAAATTGTTTCTTTCTTTGATAGAAAATTGTGTCATCAAATCAATTGCTTTTGTGGGTTTAATATCCATGCGTATGTAAATATTTATGAATAGCATCAAATTGGTTGGGGAAAGAGGATGAAAAACGCAACGATTACATATTAAGTGCATATTCAAACTGACATTAATAATCAAATAATGGTAATAGCGTTGACTAGTGCAATTGATGTTGATCGAAGATTTTTTTCCGATCCCCTTAAAAGCATAATGCGCTCTATGTCCATATCCATTTATTTTTGATTAAAGGAGTAATTTAAAAAATACCGTTGACATTTAAAATAACATTTAACGAGATCTGCGTAGTTTGATATAGATTCAAGTAAAGTCCGTTTTATACGATACCTACATTTCTTTTACTTGTGAAACCAATTCTTGCCTCCACAGCAACGGTATATTTTTGTCATAATTAGTTTTGTATCGCAAAAAACCCAGTGAGTAATTCTTTTGCGCTAACTTCGATTTCCCAATCGGCACAGCGCAGCGTTAGAGGTTCATTAGATAGGATTTACGTTTCTTTTTTTTTACGTTTATTGCAAAAGATTAGTTAGTAAGTATCTATAGTGTAGATCAAAAATTAGGAGTCATTGGTATTATCAATAATAAGTGTAATACGTTATATGGAAGGAACACAGTCGCAACGACATTACGCAAATCTAATCAATTCACGCTATATTTGTTTATTAATTTGGGATAATTGGAAATCGTTGATGTCTTGAAGTTGAAAATATATCCCCAGGCTAAATAAACTAAGAAAATGTTTGTTTATGTTTAGTATCTACTGTTCTATGCCCACTTTGATCTGTTAAAGCACCAAGAACTAACGACAAATGTGAAACAAAAAAATCCTTCTACATAACTAAATGGAGTAAGAAATACATTGTTTCTTAATTTATTTGGTCTTCGGAAACAATTGTCTCGAAAGCAGATGTAACGCGGAGTAATCGAATATTATATGCGGACATTTGTTTGTTACTAATGTATATTCCTTAGCAGAGCATAAAATTTGTAGAAATCATTTTCTGTATACGGAGAAAAAAGATTTTTAAAGCAAAAATATATTTTGTTACAGGTATTTATTTAAAACAAATAATAATTTGTTTAGCCTAACATCTTCATTTATTTATCCGTACAATAATATTTTGTCAACATGAGCTTGAATAAGTTCGTTTTTTACCCTAAAACACCCTCTGCTCTGTTGATAATACTATTGCTAGAAAATGTTGGTATTTTTAAATCTTATTTTTCTTGGCCAGAGGGTTTATTATATTAAATAAAAATCTTGAGTATAAAGGCCCAAATTCCTAATTTAATTTAGTTTATTACATTGTTCATAACGTTTCTATGAAATTCATCTTTTTCAAAGGTTTGAATTTATATTAAAACTTTTAATTGAGTAAACAAATATTTAAAAAAAAAACAAGTAAAGACAAATACAAGCATCTTAAAATTGTTGTTAAACTACAACTGAGTGTGACAGTTATAAACTAAGTTAAATTAAAGAATTTGGGCCATTATACTCAAGATTTTCGTTTAATATAATTGCAAGAAAATGTGGTGCATATATTTATAACTGATATCACTTGCCAGACACATATTCCCAGAAAATTCAAAATACATCTTCAATAGGTGCACTACATTCAAACAACTTAGTAATAGCTCAAAGGATTTTGTAGCTAGCAAACAGATTTGACAAATGAAGTACCTACAAATGAAAAATAGCGATTAAAGAAAATGACGCTTAAGTTGACGTCATCTGTCCTGCAGCTTAAAGGCAACTTACGCTTTAAAAACATGTCGCATAGTTCTATAGGTAGATACAAACTAAGCAAACATTTTCATTTTCGTTTGCAATTGCTTTTAGGTTCCATAAGAAAATACCAGTAGTTATAAGTTAAAATACCAGTTGTAAGACTTAGTTAATTCTTCTTCTATTCTGATGAATATATATAAAGACGCTTAATTGATACAGAAAAATGTGATAATGCCCCAATCTATTTAACAGTCTGTGATGTAGTTCAAAGAGGACCCAACTTCAGGAAAAGATGGTGTCAATCGATAGGACTTAATATTAAAGAAATATAAAGAAAAGGAAATTCAAACCATAAAATGGATGAGCAAACCATAGAATGAAGAACGGAGGTTAAATACTTAGCTCTTACCCTAGACAATAAACTTCCCTGGAATAAACACGAACTGAAAGTAACCAATAATGCCAAAAAAGCCTAAATGGAGTTACCAAACATACTGCTTTATATCACTTATGGTCAATAGCTTAGAGCAAAAAAACTAATCTGGACACCGCGAGAATTAATTTCTCTAAAATGCAAGGATTAGGATGGGTATGTAACTGGGACTATAAGAAATCCAACAGCAGCTATTGGGGTACTGAGTCTTACTCCTCTCCACATTGTGGTGGAGAGGAGCAAGGTTCAAGAGATATTTTAGAGAGGGACCACAGTATGCTATCATTCTTCATTTACATACATACGTATTGCTGTGAACTGATTGTCCAAGCATATAAGTTTAAAGAAATTAAAAATGACAAAATTAATTTAGCTAGCTCAGCAAATATGAATTTAAAAGGGCGCAAGAGATTCTTATATCTCAGAGTAACTTTCATGAACAGTAATAGTGGGCGTTTGTAAAATTTGACTTTCTTTAAAATCCCCAAAAATTGAAATGGCTGATTCAAAAATAAAAAATAAAAGAACTGTAATTTTAAAATGATATTTACAATCATTAAATTTATTGTTTTAAAAAGAAAAAAGAAAAAAAAACATTTGATACAAATTACAGGAAAAATTAAAACCATGAATATAAGATTCTGGCAAAAAAACAAACCTGCATAAGACTCTACAATTTAAAAAGGACAATGCAAATCCTTTATCAAACAAAATGGAGGATTCGTTCTAGAAGGAATTTCTTATACCACAAAAAATCCACGTGGTTTCAAAAATCCAAAGCAAACTAAAATTTAATTAAATCAACGTGGAGAAACAAACAAAATCAAAATGAAATAAAAAAACAAGCCCAAAGCTTCTCTTCACCTACCCCGAGGTGATTAACAACAATTAATTTTAAAACTACCAAAAAAAAACGGAAAATCTAAACTCTAAACGCGATCACTTCTAAAACGAAAATTATTAAAGAGCCTTACATATAATTTGTGCACAACGATATAACACTTATTAATAAACTGAGTTGCCAGATGGACGATTTTAAAATTACAAAACAACGAACTACATCTTAAAATAAAAATGAATTACCAAAAACGGTAACCAAGAAAACTAAAACAAAACAGAACTCGCGCTCGTCAATCTGGTAACTGCCCGGCCTCAAGGTAACACTGTCATATATATGAAATTTACAACATCTGCGTGCGATGAAGCCGCAACGCATCGCAAAGAAAATACAAGCAAATAAACTATATACAATACTGGAGTACGCAAAATGTACAAATAAATGAAATTAACTTTACACAACTGAACAATAAAATACTCAAACAAAACTATTAAATTCTTTCTTAAAATTAAATAAAAATTAACATTTGAGAGAATCCTCCCGCAGCGCGGACAAAAATTGATCTCTAATATCACTGAATTTACAATCCCGGAGTGCCGGACCACAGCAGTATGTACCCCGATCTGACACACTATTACCTTTCACATTACTTGTAAATTGCGTAAAAGATGTCAGTTTCAGTTTTTTGTTTAATTTTACAGTGATGAACCCATAGCGCTTTAATAGATATACTACATCCATATGCTTCAAGTATACACAACAAAAGTTTTTGACAAGTGGATAATTTATCCACCGCTAAACTGTTTAGCGCCAGTTAACACACAGTACTGTACACTGAGAAAAGAGATTGCATTGAATGAAAAGTTTTACATGTTTTGGTTTTTATCATGTTAAACGAAAAGAAAATCTTTTACCGCCAAAGTATTGATTTTAATTGGAAGTAGCGTTCTGTTTTACCGGAAAACTGTTTCTTCTTAACCACATGATTATATACGAAAAGTAACTGCACTTAAATGGAATGCACCTTGGTTTCTTTATTTATATTTTATAATGTCTGTATAACTTCCGTTTAGGATATTATAAAATATAAATCAAAAGACATTCGCATATATAGATATTATTATATATGTATATTAAATAAAATATTATATTTTCTTTCGAGTAAAATAAATAAGTAAATAAACCTGATAAACAAAAATTTATGTTTAATTCACTTGTATATCAGTTTAATTGATAACTTGCTTACAAAAAGAACATATTATGCCGTTTTCTGCTTAACCAACCATAACCTGTACAGGCACTAAATACTATTAATTTCCTATACGGAGCTACGAATCAATGTACCTTTCTAGTGGAACTTCTGGTTTTGTTCGTTTATATGTGCATATAAGCGGGCTTAGATTAACATTTAGGTGTATATTTTATAATTTATTATGGCGTTATACACCATAATTTATTCTGCAAATACTAGAAAGAAAAATATATACCTAGCTACATGCAAATATTTAAGGAATTTTTAAAAAGTAAATATGTGAAATTTATATGTATGTAATAAATCGTAAATTAAGTTGCAATAAAATTTAAGTAAGAAGAGGACATTAATTTCTTTGCTTTTATATGTAAGAACGTTGACAACTAGTGACATAAACAAAAGGCATACCAATAGAACAACTTTATATTGCGTAAAATCTGCAAAAGATTCTTGTTTCCAAACTCCAAAATCCTCACTTTAATAATTACATCCATTGTAAAAATGATAACTATAAAATATGTCAGTTCTAATTATAAATACATCAATTTATTTTAAATTACAAAAACAAATAAATTTCTCGTTATTGTGCTTCTACTCGCAAATTTATGTGTGCATCAAACACAAAACTGTTAGCAGTGGGAAGGTATGAATTCCACAAAACGTGAATGTTTATTCGAACTATTGATATTTTTAGATGTTTGTTATTGTACAACTATTCAAATTATTCCATTATGGACCTGTTTATACATACATCATTTTTTGTTAGGTAATATATGCATTTACGTAGTTTCGCTATTGTAGATTACTTTTCGAAATTGCGTATTTCGAATATTATCTGGGAAAATCTAAACTATTAACATATGAGAATAAGAAAGGACGTTATTTGATAAGTATACTAACACATCTTAAGTCATAAGCAGAGAAGTGTATACTTTTCGATATAGTCAAATTTTGTTAGATGACACGCAAGTGGACATTGTGCTGCCATCTTTATATTTTTAACCTTACTTTCTTTTTCTAAATTGATGTTACAATGAAGCTATGAACACCCAGATTGAGTGCATTTATGAGTTATAAACGCACTACTGGCTTAATAGGTTTATAAAATATATTTATAAAAGGCTCCCACTTGGCAAGTAATGTTGCAGATATCCCAGTAATATTACATTATTTACTAGACAGCGATGTTAAACAAAAACATCGTACTGAAGTTTTGCAGCAACATTAATAATGAGAAAATATTGCAGGACATTACAGTAACATTTCTATGTAATGTTAGTGGGATTGTGGTTGCGCACTGCGCACTTGTAAAAGTTAGTATCGCTTGCCATCACAAGTTTTTTCGTACCGCGCATACACGAGCTGGCGTGAACCTGTGAACCCCCTCTTTCACAATATGCGGTAATCGTGACTGGACAGGGCGTGGATAGGACCATCTTGGGATTGTGCGTCGCAATTGTTTTGATGAGAAAACATTCCCGTCAATAATGAATCAACATTATCAGGTAAGTTTTATTTATAATGCTAAAGTAGGTATGTCCATTCTTTCAAATTCATCCAAGATCTTTAAGACAGACATGTATTATGTATATCATAACCTATATATGTTATAGTAAAACCTACCTGTTGTGCTATAAGGATGAGCAATGTCACGTAATGTCATTCTCAGAATTGATAGTAATTCATGATCAAATACAAATTTTACAATAATTATAAACAGTGTTATATATAAAATATGCAGCTTATCCTCAATTTTCATATAAATAAAATAGTTTTTCTGATCTCTATTTTTGACGGTGTCTTTTTTTTAATTTCAGAGAGAATATTCTACTCACAGATACAGAATACGAAATAACTGTCATGGAATGGTTTCGTTATGCAAAACAAAGATTTGATAGAAAAACAGCAAATTGTTCAAAGGAATAAAATGCATTGGAGGCGTGTTTCTTATGTGTTGTGAGTTTTTGTTTAGATTCTATTCATGTTACTTTATGTGCCCCATAATCTGTTTCCAATACTGAAGTTTATTAAAATGGAATTTAATGTACTTTTTTTTTAATCAATAAATGCCTTTATTGTCTTCTGTAAGCAGCATTTTACTTTTTAAAGTATTTATTAATGTATTTCGTTTACTTAAATAGCTATTTATAGTATTATTCATAGTATTACTATTTAGTTTTTACATAGAACTATATGATATATGATTGACCATTTTAATGTATCTGCAAAAATAACTACAAAAAAAGACTTATAATGTTATATTATAAAAATGTTTTATCCATTATATTTTTCTGGCATTAATGTTTAATGTTAATATTGTAATTTTAGTAAGTGAAGATAAATTCGTATAAACAGAGGGCCCATCTATCGAGGGTAACATGAAATTATAATATTAACATTCAATTTCAATAAGACTGATTGAGATTCCGTTTTATATTAATTGATATAACCTCATAATGCCTTTCTAGACTCGTCCTTTGAAAAACTTGGACTCGTCTAATAAAACTGTATTTATGAAACTAGTTCTTATTTCCTTGCTGATCGTCCAACAGATTATTGACAGCTTACTATTCCCTTCCCATATATTGTAAAGAACAGGAATTATGTGAGAAATTGTGCACTAAAAATTCGGTGAGCGATTACAATGACCTTTTTAGGGTTAAATTTGTCATAGAATCTACAATCAATTACAGAAATTTCAGCTACCCGAATGTAGTGTTGCCAATCTTCAGTAGCCTTTTTGTCAACATAGGTTGGCCTATGCTTTTGTATGTTTGCGAACGATTTAAAGTAAATCGAAATCAATGTTTTTGAACGGGGCGCAAAAGAAAGTTTATATATTTATTTGTTGCTTATAAATTTCATTTATCATTTGTTGGTATGATGTATCCTCCAAATATTTTTCTCACTATACTATTATGTTAACGCATTATGATGAAGGGAGGGCTATTAAAATGATCGAAGTTTCCAGGCTATCGTTCAAAATACGAAAATGCTACAAATAAATTCATTCATTGCGGACATAAGATTACTACATGCTGCTTAACTTGGTCAAATCCTTAATCTCATCGAATTCAGCGTACGCTTCATGTGAACGCTTTTTATTAATTTTTTCTTTTTTATGGTCAGTATACAGATCTGTTTTTAAAGTGGTCGACATTATATTAATTTTTACATTGAGAAAAGAATGTATTAAGACAACGCAGAATTAAGTTGCATATGAACATGAACAACAATAAATTGGGTTTGTAAAATGTTCGTTAGACACTATATTTTAATCGAACACAGCCAAAGTTTTCTTTAACACTACGTTGTTTTAGACTAACATTTTGTAAGTCGCATATACCCAATTAACTGTTGTTTACATACAACGCAATTTTGCATTGACTTAACACATTTTTTTTCTGAGTGTAGAACTGATGCAACTCTATACAATAAATTCTGTGCAGTCTAGTGAAATGTTATATTTCCTCTTTAATTTTGGATGGGGATTGTTTTTATTTTTTATAGTGCATTTTAATTGTTTTTATAGTGTTTTACTGAGTCTAAAGCCGAATCCCTCCACCATAAACCTTGCAGTTTATGCCCGTTTCACAATGATGTTAATGTTAGCATGTTTAGGTTAAAGTAATGATAATGTTTAAAACATACATAGCTATATAGCTGTGTGCAGAATTATGTAGTAATATTATATATATTTACCTTTAAAATCTTAACGTATCAGTTAACATCAAGCAATCAATTTAAAGATTTGCATATGCGCAAAAGACAACTACGAACAGAAAAGAAGAGTGGCAAAGAAATTTTGTAGAGCAAAAAAAGAGGGCGCAACTAGAAAACCAATTACATAAAATAGAAGAGCACTACGCCAACAAAGAAATAAAAAATGTCTGTCAAGAAGCAAAACGTTCCCGACAAAGTACTAACGCCAGAACAATTTGTTGTAGAAACGAACTAGGCCTTCTGATAGGAGATACAAAGGCAAAATTAGACGTTTGGGCAAGACACTTCAACGAATTACTAAGGGAAGCAGAAGAACCGCAACGAGCACAAGTAACTGCAGAAACAGTGAGTGGTATCCAAGAAGAAATAGAAGAACCTACACAACAAGAAATATTGAAGTTATAAAAGAGCTAAAAAACAATAAAGGTGCAGGAGAAAGTGGAAAAAGTAGTATTTTAACAACGAGGTCAAAAATTGCAACAAAAAGAAGTCACTTGACACGAAGATTGTGGAAAGAAGAAATAATGCCTATGAATTGGAGTAACACTTATTTGCCCAATATACAAGAAAGGTGATAAGACACAATGCGAAAATTATACAGGAATTTCACTTTTAGACGTAATATACAAACTAGTTGCAAGGATGATACGGAAAAGACTAGAGAAATACGAAGACGAAATGGTGGGCGAATATCAAGGTGGTTTCAAACGTTGGAGATCGACAGTGGATCAAATTTTCACGTTAAAAGCAAATCCAACATAACAGTTCCAAAAAAAAAAAACTTAGAGCTGCATATACTTTTTATTGATGAAAAGAAGCACTGACTGTACACGTTAGGTTCACAAGGTAAAGGTTAATGGGTACGGCAGCCAAAGTTTGAATCAAATACTTAATTGTTCAGTTCTGAGCTTTCGCAATCATTTATTTTTTCAAAGAATTAGAATAAGAGTGTACGTTGGTAGCGATAACACAAAACAATGTAAACAACTATACATTTTAAAAGAACTGTGGATACACAATATCAAAATTTAAAATTTAAAATTAAAAACGAAAACAAGTTCATGAGGAGGCAATGACGGTGTGCATATGACACCTTCATTGTCGTGTGTTGTCGTGAATTGAACAATTGAGTATTTGATTCAAACTTTGGCTGCCGTAGCCATTAACCTTTACCTTGTGAACCACATTTTTATTGACTTCAAACAGGCATATGATTCGATTTACAAAGAAAGACTATACGAAGCACTAGTAAGATTAAAATTTCCAAAAAGGATAATAAATCTGTTGAGAAATCTGTCTGAAATGACACTGAGGGACACAATAAATAAAACTTTGATGGGCGGCAGTTATTCAGCGAAATTTAGAGTTGCAAAAGGCTTAAGACGGGGCGAAGTAGCAAGGTCCAAAAAAGAATTTGAAAAAGCGTTAAAGAAATTCGAAGAAGATGTATAAAATTTATATAAAGAATGATAAAACAAAATATATGGAAATGAAAGTAGAGGCAATAGAAGGAAAGAAATATGCCAAATTTAAGACAGAAGAAAGGGAGTACAAATTTGAAAAAGTTAACCAGCTCGAATATCTAGGAGTGACAATAACAGAAAGAAGAAGAGTGCGAAATAGGCAAGAGAATCTTGAAGGGAAATAAAGCGGTGGGGGCACTGTTAAATATATGAGAGCAAAAAATATATCGCGAGCAGCCAAAATTAGCGCTTACGAGAGGGTAATAAGACCAGTGGTGCTGTATGCAAGCGAAAAATCGGTAATGATAAAAAAAAAGGCGAACAAAAACTGGAAATCTGGGAAAGGAAATGTTTGAAAAACATTTTCGGAGATGTAGGAAGAACAGAAGGTGAACGGAGAAGATGCAGATCAACAGTGAGGTAATGAATTTGTACAGAAAAGCGAAAATAACGCAAAAGACACGAGCACAGAGAACAAGATGGTTAGAACATATCACTCGAATGCCCGAACAATGAATTGTAAAAAAGTGTTATATAAAGGGAAATGCGTGAGAAGGAGAAAAGGAAGATCAAAGAAACAGTGGCTTGAGGAAGTTAAAAGGGACATAAATGCAGTGGGTATGAAGAAATGGGAAGAAACAGCAAAACATCGGAAGAAGTGGAAACAAATAGTGATGAAAATAGAAGCCAAGGGCCTCCAAGGCCTATAGCGCTAACTTATATTACTTCGCAACCTAATAAAATGTGAAAATGGCGTGAAAAGAGTATAACCTTCAAATGTTTCAAATACCGCTGATAATATGATGTATTTTATTTTAGTTAGAATAATTTTTCATTCACATTAATCATTAATTATTTTTTACACGTTTTATGTTATTCTTTCTTTATTTACCAATTACTTTCTATATACCCCAACCTTCCTGCTTTTTTTTTCCTGAGTCGTAAAAGCTACAGCATTAATATACATACCTTGTGTTATTTGTATAGAATCCCGAGCGAGAGGATAATCAGTCAAAAATAAATTTAAAAATATTCATACTGATTCGTTACGATACATTTTTAGTGTACACTAACTTTATCTATTAATATTTTCCAATATTTTTGCTTTCAAATTTACATTCAAACTATATTTCACTGTATTTGTTAGTGCACATAATTTGTAGTATTAAAATGTTCTATCTATTTTCTGAAAACCATTATGAACACAGGTAACATTAACGTCAACATTCCCGCTGCGTTGTTACCATCATTGTAGATCGGCAGTTAGGCGTCATCTTAGAACTGCGGGAGCAGATTTTATCTTGTATCTCGTATAGAATCGAAAAGCATAGGGTTCTACAGATACTTTTTTGAAGAGAAACAATTTTTAACACAAAAATCTTTCAGGCACCATATTTTTTATTTTTTAAATTTATGACTAAAATGCATTAGATTTTTTTTTGTAGAAAATTAATTTTCCTACAAAACTAGAAACACTTTTTGTCGTAAATGCAATAATAGAAAAGAATGAAAGTATAGCTTCAAGTTCAGAAAAAAAAAAAAATATGAAAAAAGACGAATTTAACGGGAGAAAATTATTTTTCTTGTTTATTGAAAATTGAAACTTTGCATATAGATAGATATAACATGTCTAATCAAAAGTGGTTTATATTTTTTTAGTTATTCTGTCTTCAGGTACTCTGAAGAATCTAGCTCTGGATCTAGATAATAATTATTCCTATGCTAAGTTATAGAGGAAGATAGTAGAGGCATTAAGGTCGGAAACTCATAGTCATCTATATTGCGGTCATCTTGGATAATTCTATAATATTGTTAAATGTTGCTACTAGCGCTGGAGGATGACTACTTGTGAAAATATGGTTCATGATTTCTTTTCACTGAATCCAATATAGCTGTGCTGTTACTAGTATTTGATGTCGATAATAAAATGAATTCATCAGACAGCAAATAGCATGAGCAGCGGACATGTGGATACAAATGTCGCAATTTTTGTGAATGCTTTAGCTTATAAATAACTCAACACTTGATATTGAACTATTGTAAATAAAAACAAAATAAAATGTTTAAAACGCCTGAATAATTTTCAATATTCAAAAATAGTCGATATGTTCCATTTTCCACTACCCCGTCCCAAAGTTATGCGTGAGTTGCACAAAACATTTAAAATGTAACATTTTGTTGGAGTAATGACAAGCAACCAAAACTACATAACCCTAAATTACAACTCGAAAAATCACATGTTAGGTAATATAATTCTGATGTTTTTTTTACAGTTTTAATAAGTACACATTTTTAATAGTAAATATGGTTTAAAAGATAAAGGTAATACTAATTAATGGGTAGATTGAATTTGTATTTAGTTCATTTCTATGTATAATAAAAATTTGGAAATATATCAACCAGTGAAGCTTTGTTAAAAATCGGAAAAAACGCAATTAATATTTATTATATATTAATAATTCGTATATTAAAATGAAAGTAAATACATGTAGGACCATTGATTATAATTTATAATATTGCAGTATACCCACTGAAAAGCCTACAAGGTTCCGAATTGTCAATATGACAGTTTCACTCAACTTTCATAACAAATTCTCTGTCACGTTAACGTTAATAGCGATAATAAGTAATAACTGCGCCAACGGATTCGATTATGGCGAAGATGAAGACGATATCTTCATCGAAACAGTTTTTGAAAGGGTATTTGATAACAATAACGTTAAAGACGAAAGTGGTAGCATAGGTTTCGCCGACACAAATGTAAGAAAACGATCATATGTTCAAGAAAAGTCTCCAAGGATATGGGAAAATTGGAGTAGATGGTCTAGCTGCAGCGTAACTTGTGGAGCTGGTATTATACGTCGTTCCAGACGTTGCGTTTCCAATGGTTGTGCCATTGACGAGAAGGAGGAACAGATTAAACCGTGTAGCTTACTTCCTTGTACATAAAAGAATGTTGTTTTGTACATTTTTAAATTGTATTTTTAACGCGCAGAAATTGTTTCTAATTACCTAATCTTTTGATAATTGATTACTGGTAAAAAAAAAAAACGTGAGAACGAGAAACAAAATAATAGTTATAAATAGCCTTTTCTCCTTGTAAGTAAAACAACCTTATAACCATGATTGTATTAACTTTATTTGCATAATAAGTTTTTCATAATCTGTTTCAGTAAGAAATTAATTTTTATTTTGTTCACAAAAAAGTATTTGCTTCCATATTAGAAACTAAAATCTTTTTCCGAAACAGAAAGAAGAACTTTCATTATTCGAATTTTGAACGTTATCCCGTGTATATAAAAACTATGCAGAAAATTAATACGTGTGAAGGTATAGAAAGGCTGCTGAACTTTCGACAATAAATAAAATCCTTTTTCTCTATGAAACATCATTGAGTTTGCTACGAGGTCTCTGTCACGGTTAATAGGTTCTTGTTGAATAACGGGTTATACTTTCGCACTTTCATATTTATGCATCGAGAAATAGCGTTTTCAATTACATTACTTGATGTGTTCCCTTTCTTTGCAATACAATTACTCTTATTTTTACTTAATTAGATATTTTTTGTTTCTTTTTCGATTGTGAAGTTGTACCTAGAAGTAACACAGGGAAACGAAAGTGATTGTCTTGAAAGTAAATTTAACCATAAATAATAATTTTCAATTTCATAACTGTTTGCATTTTAAAATATACCATAGCGTTTTTGGAAAGACAGCCGCATTCTAATTAGTTCCCTTATTTAAGAAAAGCATTCTTGAGGTTACTTGTTCTGGAATGTGCAAACAGCTAATCAAATTTATAGTGATTTGCATGAATTATATAAAGGGAAATTACTTTTAGCATTTAATACATAAACAGTAGTAATAAGTCAAAAATGCTCCTATACGTAATATGTTAGTTGTTTTGGTCTGTGTTACCGATAAATAAATCAGGGTAGGGGTAAGGTAATATAAATTAATGTCGCTTTTGACAACATACTAGTTTTTTTTTCTAATAACACTTAATAGTTATAGTTAAAATATATTCTATATTTTTTATGTTTTGAACATAATACGTCTTACATTGGTTGTGTTCAAACAGTTGCCTTATTGCTAGTAGAATTACGTGTTTGAATCTTCGAATAGAATAGAATCTTTATTGTTCATAGATGTTACAGTGTAGAAGAGATCAGTTAAACATAATTTAGAACAAGAATATAAGACAACCATATACGATAAAATACCAGATAAACACACGGAACAAATTCGAACTATTATATTTTTTTTTATGCATAGCTACTTTTCAAATAACCACACATACAGTGTGATTTATTTGAAATGAAAGTGCCCTTGTAGGATTTATTTTATTTTACATTAAAATAAAACCATTTTCTTAAACGCTTTGTGGATAAAAGAGTATAGTTCCACACAACCATTTCAGAAATTAATTGAAAAATTAAGGCATACTACATACTGATTATTTCTCGAGTTTGAAAATAGAAAATTTATTAAGTAAAAATCTGATCTGACACCATTGAATTCAAAATTATAGAGTGGTTTTAACTAGCATTTCAAACAAATATGTATATTGATAAAAGGAGTATCAAGATATTTTTCCCAAGATTATTATGCATTTTCTTTTATATCATCTTTTGTAGAATTAAAAAAATATTGGGATTATATTTTTTATTTATTAAGACAGAAACGAAAAAACTGTGATTTGATACAGATTTAACTGAAATAGATATACTGCAATTTTTCAACTACATACTTGTAGCTACTTCGTTTAACGGATGAAGTATGCTTAGTTGCCCATTTGCTTCTCTTCTCAATTTAATTCCTAACGTTACCGCGAAATGTTATTCGTTCAATTACTCCGCGAATAAATTTACTGGCAACTTACCTGCACTATTGTGGCAACTAAAAGTCCAAACGTTAAGGCGATATCTACAGTTGCAGGAGCATGTGAAAATCTCTGAAGTATCACCATTCGTAAAACTGAGGATAGATCCACAACCGATCAGTACTAACAAGAATGTTCCTACAAATTCTGCACAAACGCCCCGCCATATTTTGATACCATCTGTTATTTCGGAGAGCCCAATAATACTCTCAGCCCCTGTAAAAATACAAAAGCATATGATAATGTTGATATGATGCGATATTTTTTGCTATCGATAATGAGAACAATTATACAGGGTATCCAATGTAAGTGGTTAATTAAAAGTTTATGATGTTCTATTATTAACTTATATTTGAGATGTGACACCATTATCTGTTCGATTGGAACCATAAATGTGAAATACTTTAACCAAAATATCACTTCCGGTTGATCGGAGATGGACGTCAACTTTATTATTTTAAATATAATGATATAATTTCCATTCATTTTTGAATTGTACGACCATAAATACGTCAGTCTTCATTAGCTATTCTTATAGTTACATGCTGCCATTTTTGAGTTATTAGGCTTTTCTTTTTTTTTAGTCATAATCATTGCATGATTGAGAAATTAATATCTCGGTTAATACTGCAAGTAGTGACTCCAAATTTGCTGTGTTATAAATGTAGGTATCACTCTAAGGAATGGTACACACACTTCACATTCTAACATATAGGGTGTTCAAAACTGAGGAACAAAGTGACATATTCTCAAATGCAGAAAACTATTTTTTTTTTTAATAAAACACTTTTTATTTTAATTAGAAATTAGAAAGTAAATATCATCCCCTATCATTTTATATTAGTATTCCCTCAACATCTTTAATAGATTCTGAGATATGAGCGACTTTTTGCTAAACAATCTGAGTAGCTCTAGGTTTAAATGTTCGTAGCTGGCTCTGAATGGGATTAATGTCAAATTCATTGACTAACCATAAAAGTGTTCATGTATGTCATCGTGATTACACTTTTGTACAACGTAATATTAATAGAAACGACTATTCGAACAGCGACATTCTCGTATGGTTACTCAAAGAATAACACATGAATTTGACATTAGTCCCATTCAGAGCCAGCTACAAACATTTAAAAATAGGGCTAGTTAGTCTGTTTAACAAAGAGTCACTCATATCTCAAAATCTATTAAGGATAGGTATAGGGAATGTAGGTATATGTGATACAAAATGATAGACGATGATATTTACTTTCTTAGGAATTAAAATACAGATGTTCTATTTAAAAAAAATATAATTTCAATCAATTCAAATCACTTTGTTCCTCAGTTTTGAACGCGCTATATGTTAGAATATGAAGTGTACCTACCGTTTCTTAGAGTTATACCTACATTCATAATATAGCAACTTTGGAGTCTCTACTTGCAGTATTAACCAAGATATTAATTTCTGATGCAATGAAGATGCAATGATTACGACTAAAAAATAGAAAAACTTGAATCTTTCAAAAACGGCAACATGTAGCTAATGAAGACTGACGTGTTTCTGGTCGTAGAATCCAAAAATGAAAAAATTAAATCTTTCTATTTAAAATAACAAAGTTGACGTCCATTTCCGGTCAACCGGAAATAATATTTTGGTTAAAGTATTTCACATCCATAGTTCCAATCGAACAGATAGTGGTGCCAAAATCTCAAATATAAGTTAATAATAGAACATTTAATGAACCACTTAGGTAGAATACCCCTATATCCAATTATCAATTACTCAACCAGTCCATTTGTAAATGTTCATTAAAAAAAGTGTGTTATCGTTTTTGTGTTTTTTTTTTGTCATGGCTTCACGTTAGTCTACAATCGAAATTACAATAATTATTGAGTCACAATTATCGGTAGTATTCGCTAGTTGTCAACAATAGTGTTCGTCACTATTTATAAAAGAGTTCTCAATAAGTTGCAGTGTTACACAGTTAGCTATAAAAATCAAATTATTTTAAATTATCATCAGTAGCTTAACTCTTCACACGTGCCAATACGTGATTTACATTTTTATTGTTACATTTAGGATAGATTTATTATCTCTAAAGTGCTCCACAATTTTTCAAGTAACTACCTATAACTCTTTTATTTTACCTTGCCTATTCATGTACAGATAGATAATCTACAAGTTTACATAATAATATCCGATAGATACAAATATTTATTTAATAGTTGTAATAGATAATAAACGGTAAGCAAATATGACCTACAGAAAGCATGTTTACGTGCAGCACATGTACCTGGGCTCCAGGTATGCATATATCTTAAAACGTCATTGCAGCATAATGTAGAACAATGGAGATTAGATAAAATTAGATTGTATTACACAATTCGACAATAAACTGGATTAATTCCAATAATGAATATTAAATTAGCAGACAGATAATCCAGAGTTTTTAAATAATACCATGCTATTGATAAATCTGTAGATAATTAAATGTCATAATTGCATTAAAATAACCACAGTTTTGGTTGCCTGATCCATATTCTTTAATAAAGTCCACATTCTTAAATAAATTGAGCAATGTTTATTGTTTAAGCGAACTTATTCGGGCTTTAAATTCATAAAATAATAAAACTAAAGGCCGCTTTACAGTTCGCAATTTTTTTATTATAAGTATGGTACCTATATAATATAATAAATAGCCTATGCCTATTCAATGGATTTCTGTCAGCTGGGTGCAATTTTACTTCTATTGCGCGTGCAATACACGGAATAGAGCATGCGTATTTTTATTGTATGCAATTTTTATTGCACGCAATAAAAATAATTGCGACCTGTAAAGCGGCCTTAATTGGGTTGCCTTCACCAGTTTTTTTTTTGTTACATCAACTATACATAATTAGCCCAACAGTACTTTGTTAATTTAACATCTGTTGTTTCCTCACCATATTTTTAAAGCAATATGAATATCTTATTTGAGTTTGAAAGATAACAATAATTATTGGTGAGTTGAGTAATTTGTCAAGTAGTCTTAAACTGTAGATATCAATCCAAACATATTTGATAAAAAAAAGAATGTTAGGTTTTCTATTCACGCAGCTCAATTTTTCCTTCTGGGAGTACTCACACTGTTAACATATCCTTTACAATATTGATGTATGCATTTTCATAGAAAATTACATCACAGTACTCACATTTATTCCAAGAGATTCCCAAGAGAAAAATAACACAAAAAAATCTAATTTCTTTTAATTGCAAGATTTTATATCTGACGATTAATAACAATTAATGTTATTATTATTAATGTATTAATAACTATTAATGAATTTAATTTTGCTTAGTGTTGAATTCATTGTTCATATTTAAATATAGAATATAGAATAATAGACATTTCTATTCAAGAGTTTATGAGGTAGCTGAGTTCGATTCCCATACTAATTTTTGTAAAAACAAAATGGCGGATCCAATATGGCGGAAGAATTTTGAAATATGCCAACTCCTTTTAAGTCGGTAATTTGCGCGGTACTTGAGTTAGTATTTTTATAGATTCAAAAATACAAAAGCGCGTCCAATATGGTGGATAAACTTTTAAAAAATATGGTAATTTAAGAGTGTTTTGATAATAATTATAAAATTGAAAAAATTAAAAAATATAAAAAGTTAAAGAATTGTAATTTGGGAAGAGGAACTATGAAAAAGGGAATAAGAAAAGGAGAGCAGAGAAAAGGAAAATGCTAAATAGGAAACTATATTTATATTATCAAAGAAAGTTAAAACTCTTTTCCTCATCATTCATTACAAAACCTATTCAATCAGAAAAAGCAAACAACAGAAAGAGATTGGTGAAATTAAAATAAGCGATAAATTGTGAATTATGAATCAGAATTGAAGATTGAAAAGTATAAATGTTGAGAAGTTGAAAAACTTCGAGTAATGGATGGCGTTGGTATTACTTAAACAATACAGCTAGGGTAATAAAACATTGAAAAAGGAAATTGGGAAAGATATCCACATTATCTTCAAAAAAACCACAGCATTTCTCCTCATCGTTCTTCCAATACTTATTCAACAGAAAAAATACAAAAGAAAGCTACCAAAGGCTTATTCAACATTGTTTAAGTGGAACGTTCAAGGGTGAACGGATCGGCTTACTAATCTACATTCAATTAAGTAGTGCATTCTAGAAGAAAGTCCGACTTTCAATTTCTACCAGGAGTGCCCACGCTGTTAGCATGTCTTTTATAGTATTAATCATTGTAATCATGCATTCCTATATCTATGCATGTACCTTCATAGAGTAATTACATCACCACGTGTTATTCCAAACCACTCCCAATTTCTATTTTTTGTATAGAAATAAGTTCTAATTTCTTTTAATCACGATATTTTATGTTTGGCCTTTATAATTAATTCCTTCATTTTTCAGTTTTAGCTCATTTAAATAAAAATTATTTCATCAGGCAGGGCTCATGGTCCAATGTAGGAATTACCATACTAGCAAGAACAATGAAAGGGGAATAACGCTAGGAACGGACTCAAGTTTCTGCCTATCAGGCGTCGTCAGCGCTCCTCCGAGTATATAAACCCACTTTCATCGTTAATCACATCTCAAGCTTATGTACAATCACCTGCTAAGTGAAAAAGAATTCAATTTGTGCGCCACTTAGCGATGAAGGTGGGTTTATACACTCGGAGGTACGCTGATGACGCCTGGTAGGCAGCAACTCGAGTTCGTTCCTGGTGTTACTCCCCTTTCAATGTTCTTGGTAGTATGGTGATTCCTACAATAGACCATGAGCCCCACCTGGTGGTATATTCTATCGGTTCATTGTATTATAGTTATTTCCTTACTTTGTTCTGATTTTATGGGCCACGTACGTATTGTTGATTATTGTCAACATCTTCAGGCATTTCTATTGCTTTTTTCCGTCTTCCATCCAGCCAACATTGTTGTTTTGTTAGTACTTGAAAAATAGTTTTCAGATATTTTATCTTTAGCGAACTTATAATAAATAAGAAGTCTAAAGCGTCCGAAACAATTTCTCATACTAATGTTTAATAAGCAAAAGCAAGAAGCAAAACAAAACAGCACTGATACTTTTTTCGTGTTTTAACAAACGGAAACCATCTCGCACTTCTTTTGCTGTTTTCGTTACCTATCGCCAGCTTGCGTACGTTCACTTGGTAGATATGCAGTAAATTCACCATGATCGTAACCGCTTCGGTGTATTCTGCGTTTGAATATGTAAACTAGCAATTCCAAATAAGTAGGTTACGTACTTCTTGTAACAAATTTACACCTGCTTGTAGTGTGTGCTGCACAGGTCCTAGTGCATTTATTTTCGGAGTAGAAATGACTTATCGACCGTAAAGACCCTTTTTGCAAATCTCTTATGCTTTCACTAATTATCTAAAAGCGTCAATGTTATTCTAGATTTAAAATCTGAATGACAGTAGGGTAATTATTTAATCTGGAAAATTGAAGAGAACGTATCTAGTTTATGCATTTTCATCATTTTGTGTTATCTGTTGGTGAATATGCTCGTGAGTATTGCCCGAGAATGTTACTACTTGGATTATTATCAAGATTTTTGCCCACACTAATAATCAAAATAAAACTGACTGATGCCAGGCGAAATGTTGCTGAGAAATGATCGGAAAATTACAAAACCAACGATCAGTTTAATCTATTCGCCCTTTCATAATTCCATTTTGATTATTTCGATCTTTATGGAAACCATAAGTATTCCGCTTCGTGCTCAAAGATGAAAGTACTACACTGGTATTAAAAAACACTACCCTGATAATAGTTACTCTTTTACTTAAACACTTTGCACAAAGGTTGTTAACAATCCAGAAAATCTTATTTCTCAAATACCGATCAAAAGACTTATTTGACTTACAATTACTGAAAATTTGCCGTACCTACTATAAATCACGAGTCTTACTATGAACCAGTGATGAGTATTTACAGACCTAAATTTTTTAATTTGCTGCAGATATCACCAATATTTTCATGAAGACATGATGATTTAGGTTGATGATATCGCTGTAATCTGACCACATGGAGCTGATTCCTTAAATGCATTCCTAACATATACCAATCTGCCACCAGCATCTTGAAGAGATGACAAAGTAATCGAAGCCAGCTCTGATGGTCAGCCGTAGGACCACCAGGAAACCATGGCGGTAGAAGTACCCGTGATCCATTTACTTTTACATCATATTTATAACACCCACGTTAACTTATGGTCGCATATGGTCAGAAGCTTCCTTGCCCGTGTATCATTCGAGCCGCAACAACTTTGCCGTCGCTGAAAATCATGTTAAACCCAATGAATGCTTATATTCAGCGAGGAAAGGGAAGAGAGAAACAAGAGGGAGAGCAAGCAGACTGAAATATAGTGGAATGTAGTACCTTTAGGGTTGTCAAAATAACAGCCATAGTTTATTCAC
Source organism: Protaetia brevitarsis (assembly GCA_004143645.1). NCBI lineage: Eukaryota > Metazoa > Arthropoda > Insecta > Coleoptera > Scarabaeidae > Protaetia > Protaetia brevitarsis. The sequence continues at coordinate 3,116,784 of RXPK01000186.1, forward strand.
CCTATCTTTAAAATATACTGTGACACCATGACATTCAAACTCTGTTATGACAAACTGTTCAAGCTTGCCTTAAATAGAGACGATTATAGAACTAAGCAAAAACTAGGACTTTAATTTTAAAACTGCCATGCAGATGGGTTGAAAACAGGAGAAATTCTGGTGTTGGTATATTTGGAGAAATTTTAAAGGATACGTGGTATTAGGACAATTCAGCATGGTAAATCAAACGGAAAAAGCTGCAATAACAACCTGGGTGCCGACAGGGCTGGTTGATTCGAATTCTTCCCGTAGTCAAATGGCTCTAAGGGCACAGATACCTTATCAGGTAACCTTCAAACCAGTCCAAGAATGCTGGTAAGATCTAAGAGACCGGGTTGAATGCGACATAGTTGCTTTTCTTGTGGGTATCCGGCCATGAAAGCGCTGCGAGCTGTGAAATTATGGATGTTGATGAGCAGATACGCAGTATGTATTATCCTTGAATCGCATACTCCACCGAAATAAGGAGGATACCGCCTTCATTAATTCCTTGTATGAAGCAAGTTAAATACGAGTCGGTAATAGCATCATGGAGTTTTGTACTTTTGGATATAATACTTTAATAGTTTGTTTGTGGTTTCCATCGTTAATGGAATGCTCTGTGCTTCATCAACGTTCACTTTTAACTTGTTACCAGCAAAACTATTGTTTTACACTCGTGATCGCTGAATTGGAAATTTCTGTTATGCTTTCTCCAGTTGTGTCTGCACGAAGAAAAACGGCATATCTCATAACTATAAATATTTGATAGTAAGTCATTTAGATAAATGGTAAAAGTTCACAATCAAATATTGTTTTGTCAACGTTATTTTCATACGATGCCGCAACCACCTAATTCTTCTTTCCTCCTATAAATTCTTCTTGATTCGATTTTCTCTGCCATAAGCTTCCCACTTTTTTGCTCTTAAAAACCTTCCGTAACACTTTCCTAATCCACATTTCTAGCGAGTCTATGTAAGGTCCAGTCACACCAGTATCGCGTTACTACTATCCAAACTATAGTTTTATAAATACAATGCTTAATAGTGTGGAAACAGTAATATTATTTATCTACATTAAAACGACACGTGCGATATAGTATACTGATTTGAGAGTTAATGGAAAAATACTGGGTTTTATTCAAAATAATCAAACTAGTTAATCATAAAATCCTACATAAGGCATCATAAATGCTTAGTATGGACTAAAAAGATTTGGCATAAGGATTAATTTAGCATAAGCAAAAATATGGTGCAATCAAAAACATTAAATTACTTTGAATTAAAGTTAACCAGATTTTCAACACTAATTGTGGACTTTTGTATGCAATTATATCAATTTAATTTTCACTGCTGTGTCAGACTAAGTATGTAAGTGTGGAAAAATTTACATAATGTATGGGGTGTTTTAGTTAAAATAATGCCGTAAGTATGATGGATTTACCTATTTTTCAGACGCTTTTACTTATTGAATTCTATATGTTTATATATGTACATTTCATGCTAAGGGATTTGGTAAGAGATAATGATGAACTTCTGAGAGTTAATAAAATATCTATTCAACAAGCACTAAATTTCTGGGTTTGTACACTTCTCGCAGGAAAAATCGGGACCCCAGCAATCGAGAATTTTAAAATTTCTTGGGTGTAAATGCAGCTTTCGAAGGATATATTCACTTATCAAAGCCATAAATCACTTATTGCGGTGTATTATTGCGATCAAAAGTAAAGCCCAAAAAACTCAACAGAAATATAAATGTAGAGAGAGAAAAAGTTTACACACAGCACAAATACATTGGAGTTTCGGTGGCGGCGTTTCATTTAGAAATACCGAATACGAAAATATTCATGCAAAAAAAAAATTATAACAACAAAAAGTCCTCTTGAATAGACGGCTTGATTTAGAAATATTTATGTATTTAACTTTGATTATGTAGAGCTAGTTCTGTTAAAAAAAAAACATGGTGACGGGATTTTGTAAAAAATGGCTCTGCCCCAAGCTTCCGGTTAGGTGACATAGTTTGTATATGCGTTTGTTTTAGGTATTCATATTTTAAATAACGTACACATAGACTTAGCTTGATACAACAGTGAAACTAAAACCAATATAATTATATACAGGTGACCACTATAATCCTGACCATTTGTTTAACTTTAGTGCAGGGTAACTTGTATTTTTTTTTTAATTACATAAAACCCTTCTAATTTATACTAAACATTTATAATGCTTCATGCAGAATTTTGAAGGTAATTAATGATTTTAAATCTAAGGAATTTTTTTTTATTAATTTTCATGTTGGCTAAGTATATAAACTTTATATAATTGAATAAAGCCTCGAATTAGTAAATATGTATTAATATTAGATAATAAAATATAAAACTAATGACATCTTTTTTGGAAAAAAAGAATGATATTTATGATAATCAGCAGAAATAATATCTATTTTTAATATAGCATGCCATGACAATTATTTCACCCCATTTAATAGTTAAGCGTCAAATCTGTCAACAAATAATTTTATAGGAATACTTTGTCCTTCTTACAGGTCAGTGATTGCTTATTTATTTTATTATATATTTACTTAATTATTTACATAGTATGTATTTTGTTCATAAACCATTAAACTAAGACATAGTATATTTCTGCCCTTTTTTGCAAATTTTGGGATTATTTTTTCAACAATTCTATGAAATGGGACGCCTCCCTCATTTTATTCTTCCTATTTTCTTATGTGGATGGCTCTTTTTTATGCACAAGTTTCTTTAGGTAACCCTCCAGAAAAAAATAAATCACGGAAAACGAATACATAAAACAAATTATTTTTTGATAGCTTTGACTTTTAATTATTAATTTCAGCTAACGGGTCTACGGTAGGTTATGGTAAACAATTACCAAAGCCTACCAAACATCGGTAATATAGTATCTCTAAATCATAGACCAATGACATTAAATTTCTTTCCATTTTCAAAAAAAAAAAACGTATTATTTGTTTTGTATTTTTTGATCTGATATTGATTTAGGCTTACTAATTTGCGGTCTTATTTATTTTTATCGCATTTATATATTAAGTTGACGTAGAAAATTAATGGAAAATTCATTGGTTTATTTAAAAATAATTATCTACAATATCCTGCATGAGGCGTCAGAAATGTTTAGTATGAATTAAAACGGCTTTGGGCAAGGGTTAATTTAGCAAAGATATAGGCTACTATTTAAAGAAATCAAGTTGCTTTGAGCTAAAGTTAAGCAAATGTTTAGGATTATAGTGAACACCTGTATATAACTATATGATTTTAATTTCACTGTTGTATCAAGCTAAGTATGTATGATATGAGAAATATGAATATCTAAAACAAATGCATAAACAAACTACCACATCTTAACTGAAAGCTTTCAGCAGGGCCTTTTTTTACAGAAGCGTAAATAATACCGTTGCTATTACAGATGGAGATATAGTAGCTTATATAAAATGACGTTATTTTTCTTCGTAGAATTTAAAAATGGACTAATACATAAGGTGTTCCATTTAAAATAAGGGAGTACTTTTGGAACAGCCTGTATAGCCAAAAATATTTTTAGGTTATGCGGCATTGAATGCTGTAAAACTTTTGTATAAAACACTTTTTCCTAAAATCAAAAATAGAGCTGTAATCAAAGATCCACTCTTGGATGGGACAGCCTGTACGTTGGTATTAAAACTTTATAATAATCTTATCTTTACTGTAAGAAAAAATTAAAATATTAGAAATTTTGAAACTTCTTTATGAAGATTCCTAATAGAGAATTGTTTCTACTGAATAGATGAATACTTGTCTCATTGTAATTTCAATGTCTTCTTTTTTGTGTGACGTTTCCTTTTTTCCTTTAAATGTATGTAGTTTTTAAGCTGGTGTCTAACTTATCCCATACCTATTATGTCACATTGTACCCACACTAGCTTTTTGGATAAATATATTATTACATCATGAAAACTATGCATCAGATCAAAAACGTTAACAATGCAAGTACTTTGAAATCTCAAATTAAGCCCCTCATTTTGAATCCCATTGGACTCCCCAGGAAAAAATACCTGACTTGTAAGACAATTATATTGTTAAAAAAGAAATAATAGTTTGATCGAATTGCATGAAATGTATTTCAACAAGCACCAATACATCAGCAAACGGTTAGATGACACCAGTGGTATACGCATTTTTATGCATTGTAACGCACTTAAGACTTACTACACGCAATGCACATACAGCCATCTGAAAATTAGTGAGCCTAATCGATACAGGAATCAAGAACAACGTTTCAAATAAAAATTACGTTTATTTCTCATAATTTGTAAATCATAACGCTGATAAAATTGTTGTTGTCTCGCTGACAGTCTGAGAATGTGTTAGCATAAACCCAATGTGATTATTATTTTTTTTGTGGAAACATGTTTGATATGAAAGTTACGTATTCTTTACCATAGGATACAAATTTGCAATAAAAAAGAAGTTCTTATCACAGATTTAAAAGTTACCTGCGCCCTAATCCCAAACATAGACTTGTTGGTGGGGACTTATATCGGTTTTATTGCATAGGTTTCTTCATGATGAACAATTTTTTTTCTGCAGGTTCGATATTTAATTTTCGGGATATTCCACTGTTTCAAGATAAAAACTTACACAATATATCAATCGTTGTTTAAAATATTAGCATTAGGTAGGTTTAAGCATAATACTTGTGACACACCGTAATAAAAAAATAATATGATGGAATTTAGGTATAAGTACCTGTCATAAAACTATCTTGACATCCACGTGAAACAATGCGAAAACGAAAATAGCTCATAAAACGAACACTATTTAGATGTTTACTAATATCTAATTTATCTAGTTAAATATATTTTGCTAATTGTATTTTCTTTGTTTTTCAAATAAACATGAAATTTACAAAACAGTATCTTTAGAATATTCAGTGAAATTTATAGCAGGGGCTTACATGATAAGAAGCAATGAAAGTATTTTACGGATATTGTATTCATACGAAGCCTATCAGATACCATGGCTCTGGTATTTATTACGAATCCCATATAATAATACTATATGTCAGAAATAAGATTTGACACGTATTAAGCAGTTTTTATTAGAACAAAGAGTGCATGTAGTGATATATATTCTAGGGAGAATTTTCTATAGAAGAGAACAAAATACAAGCAGAAGGTCTTTACGCTATTATCGGGAAATTATGATTAGAGATTATATGTAGTGATAATTCAATGGAATGATCGTTAAATAGTGGATATATTTCGCATGTGAATAGAAGATATGGTGTGGTTCTAATATTAATTATATTTCCAGCACTACTAATCTGAAATTCTACCATTAAATTATTTACTGACATTTACGTAATTATTTAAAATTATTGTTTTACCATGTTTATATCTATTTTTATATATTATTAATATATATGTATGTACATATATCACCTAGTTTTCACGTATGTATACAAGGAAGATGTAAACATGATCCAATCTCGTGAAATTTCCAAATTATGTAAACTGGAGAAGTCCTTGAATTTTACATTCAATTAAAATTCATGATTTTTTTTTAAATCATGTATTTTAGAAATTATAATGCGGAAATATAAGATGTTTTAATTTATTATATCAAATAAACGACTACAATATTGTAGATATAAATCAACAAAATATATATACAATATCGGTGGAAGTTTTTAATAACTGTTTTGAGCGTCCTACGAGTAACAATATCTATAAATGTAAAGTAGCAATTTGACTATCTTACGTAGCTTAAACAATTCATTTACACAAGATAAAGCGAAAAGAATTTCTTAGTTATTAAAACAACATGTACGGTAAGCATAGATTTGTGGCATTACAATGCGAGTACAAATGAATAAAAAAGTAAATATTTAAGCTTAAATTTGATTTATGAAGAGCTACCCGATTTCGTAAACAATGATATAATCTCTTTCTCGTTATCAGTACAGCAGCCGTATATTTTATAGATAATATTACGCAAATTTCTATTTTAAACCATTTGAGTTTGTTGAAAGTATATTAGAAATAAGGTAACTATTTGTTTATTTGTTATCTAATAAATTACGTACATATTTAGGTATGTATGCTAGTATGGAATAATAAAAAGTGTATCATCGAATAAAAATAGTTACCAGTGTAATTAAAAGGTATTTATTTTTTATACTTACAATTTAGGTAGTTACACTTATTTTCAAGTATCAATTTGCTTAAAATTTTGCTACTTTATTAAACGTCTTGAGTTGTAAATTGCAGCTTTCTGTTTCTGTGGAAATCAAATATTTAACGACTAAAAAGGTTTAATATTTCTATATTTTTAGCTATTTACTTCATCATTATTAATAAAAGCATAAATTGAAAATTTAGGAATGTGTCTTTTGTAAAAGATTGAATGAAAATGTATGATACTACTAAGTTCACAAATGATATCCGAAATACTCTAGCAACAAGTTTTCGATTTCATACATAACTACTACAGACGATAAAGAAAGAAATATTTTCCCATTAAGTGCCTACAATTGTATTTATTTCATTTTGGAGATCCATTCCTATCTTTGTCTTAAATATATGAACCTTGTGAGTAAAGCCTCATTGCGTCTTTTTTTTTTAAATAATAAATTAATAGCATCAAAATAATAAAAAGAAGCAGTTTTTTTTTTTGATAAAAATTTGACATACACAATTTCAATAACATTTGCAAATTCCTTAATTCGTTGATATGGAAATTCTAAGTATTGATAATTAACATTTAGAATTAGTTTTTGTTATCATTTGTACTATCCAGAACGGGTTATACACTGAGAAAAAAGAACTTCTTTAAACCAATGAAATATTTTTTGTGCCGCTATTTAAGAGAACTGTTTGTTTGATTGAAAATGTAATTTCAAATTTGAATATGCGAATGAATATAATATGAAATAAATTTTAACTGAAAGAAATGCGTCTTTTAAATAGGAGCAAATAAATATTTTTTTTGATTTAAGAATCTTTTTTCAATAATGTAGTTTTGTTTTTAAGAATTGTAGAGTCACATTGTACGAGGGAAAGTTTAAAAATGCACAGACATCGATCGGATACCAATAAAAAAAATTGCTTCTCTAAGCAACTATTGATGAGAACAATATTTTCTCCTGTCAGCTTGTTTCAAAATAGGATAAATACTTTGTTTCTTTTCTAATAAAAGTATCTCTTCATAATACCTGCTCTTTCACACATAGAAATTCAAACAATTCTAGGCATTTGTATTTGCCCAATAATAAGTGTTCAATTTACAGCAAAAATATATTATAGTTTCATTAAAGTACATACATATGCATGTTGTGTGTCAACTTTGAAACTGTAAATCGAACATTTATTTTTGATTTAAACAAACTTTTTTAAATTGCGTTTAAGACTTAAAACAAATTCACTATTATCTGGACTCACCCTTCAAATCTTTAGCCATTATACCGCGAACAGAAAACTATAAAGTATAACCAATTAAAAACTGAAAAAGTCCAATCACCGCTTTTTCACCAATTCGCACCGATTTGTGTGCCGAAAGTTATTTTTTTTTCTGCAACACCGGAATCCCGCGGATTCTATAAACTACCAAATAAATCAGAAACGAATCGCGTGTTTCGGAATGTCGGTCAGCGATGGTTGGAAATGAATGAGTGTGTGGTCGAAGTCGCGAAACAGTTATATAAAAGGTGGCCCCGCGGAGTGCACTGTAGAAATAAAGTGCGTCTCAGGTGGCTTCGGCGAAAGGTATCATCGTCGTGCAGTAGTATCGGAGCCCGATATCGGATTTGGAGCATTTTTTGACGCACCGGAGGAGGTTAGGCGGCGTCAACGTAACCTAACACACTTCCATCGGGAGAAACTTGCGAATACTATTTGCATAATAATTAGATTTTATTACCGTTTGAGGCGGTCGGCCGAAGCTTCGATTTTTACGATGTATTGTTTAAGAATGAACGATTTAAATGTAGCCATTTCGTTCAGATTTGGAATGTTTGATTTATTAGGTGAAGAGTCATTTGTAATTTTTCTTTTATCAATGTGTTTGATGTTATAATTTGCTGTCAAAATATTAATTGATAATAAATTAAATATTGTTTCTAACTTTCGTTGTTTAAAAAGTTTTATTTGAGATAACAAGTTCCAATTATCATAAAAATTGTATAATAAATGTATAAAATGAGGTATTTTGTCATAAGTATTCATTTATTTGAAGCAAACAATAATTTGTTCAGCCCAACATATTCGATTATTTGGCTATACAATGATATTTTGTCAATAAAAATTAGTTGACTCAAATATTTATTAAATGTCAAATTCAAAAGTGTTAAGATATCATTCAAAACATTATAACTGTTTTGAGTCAACAAAATACATTGTTTTTAATTAAGTAATTAATTCTTAACGCCGAATTGTAGTATTTATCAGGTATAACCCAGGAAAATTATTTTAAATAATGATTTCAGAGTGTTATGATTTAAGGTAAATGTAACAAGAAATCAGAGATTTACATATATGTATGTTAATGTATGTATAATGTATAATAAACTTAAATTTGTGATATATGTAACATGTGCACGTACAAGTGGATGCATATTTATACACACGCCAATAAAATAACAAACTCTTCTTGTCTTTTACTCTTTAAACGGAAATTGTTTAAGCCAATAAAGCCCATATTTAAGGGATACCTGGATTAGATGCGTCATTATTGATGATTTTGATGAATTATTATCCAGTGTGGTTCTTCCATCATATGTGATATGAAATATAATTTGGTTATCCAGAAAACTATTTATTTCACAAAAAGTCAATACATGCAGTTACAAATAAAGTATTAGTAGTAGTTTTATGTCAAAATTGCATTATTTAATTCTTCGAATTCAGCTCTTAGGTGATTTACCACCTTATACTGTGTTGTTTTCATGGCCTTCGAATAACCAATCGGATATAACATCATCTTTTCTCTTAGGTGTCGTTTAGAATAATATGTGCTAATGTTGCTTATTTATGTTATTTATTTATGTTGATATTTATGTCTAATATCGTGCTCAGAGCTGTGTGTGAATAAAATTATATAGTTAAATTACAAAAGATTAACAATTATTCTATTAGAATACTTACAAAAAATTAGTTTGATAAAGTTGAAATGGAAATTTTATTAAAATTGATTAATAGCAAAAAAAAACAAAGAAAGGATAACCGAAAGGGGTTACACTAAATTTTGAAAAGAGAAATTTATAATTGGAAAATGCTTGGTTTTGAAAAATAAATGTGAATGGTTACTTTTAAAATGCGGGAAGGAATTAAATTTTGAACGTCATTAAAGGAGACAGATAGAAAGCGGAGAATATAATTTAACTATATTTTATACTAAATTACGTTACATTAATAATTGAATTTAGTTTTGATGTAGTGCCGATGCATAATGATAAAATAAGGAGCAAGCAATAATTTGATCCATTCCACAAATATCTTTTTATTTCAACAATCGCTTTTGCGCACACAACTGCGCATCTGCAGGTTCAAAGAATTAAATATTGTTTTGTCCTTATTTTATAATTAATATTTGTTTGTTACAGACACTAGGCACTTAGATTGCTGCTACTCTGGCATAATTACTAAAATCCTTAGTTTTTTGGAGGGTCTCTATTAAAGCTACATAGTGAATGCCTTTGTTTGAGTTCCCTCAAACGTGAATCTACCGGTAAAGTACCCGAAATAACGCACGCCGCATCTGCCGAAATAGATGAATACGTGTTCAAAGAATCAAACTACAGAGACAAGCTCGGTGAATTGATTTGGGAACAGGACTGCAGCTGGAGTTTAAGGTGAAGTAAGAGATACCATGATCACCATTCCGCGATCACAATAGCAAGACACTGTGAACTTCGAAGATATTAACAGAAAATATGACTTAATTATGAAGATTTGGCTTCAGATAGTGTGATAGTATGATAAACAGAAAGACGTAATTTTCAATAAGCTAGTTACAAGATTTTGTCGATCTTATCTCACATATATTTTTTCTTTTGAATATTTTGATTATTTTTTTTGCAGATGTAAAACTGTATTGACCATTTGCATCGATTGTGATTAAAACTTAGATTAAATGATCAAAAATTAAATGAAATTCCGCATTAAATATGAATGGCATTGCTAATTTAATTTTGAATGCTTCTGAGGTATATTCGTTACCTATTAAATAATAAGTTCATTTCATAATTACTGAATGTGCTGAGTTGGTATTTTGACCAGTGTATGTGTGTGTGTGTATTAATAATTGATAGATGCTTTCATTTTTTTTATTATTTTTCAAGTATTACTAAAAAGATCGTACATACTTATAGATATACAAATTATTGGAAAATTACAGTATTTTAAAAGTAATATATAAACACTTTAAAAACACTTTTATCGATCATAAAGTCGTAATGTTGCACGAAATAAGATTAATATAGGTATGTTATTGTTATTTTATTTTTATAGCACACATAAAAAATGGCTTTAACTATTAGGTATTGCGGAATTTCTTTCCATGTGCGTGTAGACGTACATATCAAGTTGATTTTTACTCTACGTTCCGTCATCCTTTCATAGCGGTGCGTTCCGTTTACGTAAAAATATTTTTGCTTGTATGTACTTATATTGATGTATGCATACTTTTCCTTCCGTTTATATACGGTTTTTAATCATTTCCACTCCATATTGATGCAAACGTATTTTTGATGGATTGACTAAGACTGGAAGTGGTATTGATATACTTATTGTTAGTGGGAATATATATTAGGTCTCAGTTTTATAATACCTGAACGGGGCGAGCAAGAAGGTAAATGTCGGCTAATATTTACTCTTTTGCTCGCATCATTTGGATATTTTAATCGAGCACTCTGTACCTTATCTACTCAGGAAACCGTATGTTATTGAAAGCAAAGTTTTGCGGATTAATAACCCAATTAGAGTAGCTATTGTAATGAATTAATTGATAAAGAATTAAGGGATAAAAGTAATGCGAATATTATTACAGTTGAAATTCAAAATTACAGAGGATTAAAATTTATTAGGATATCTTATATTCCTGTAAAACAAAACATTTAGGTGAGTTTGATAATAATATTCGCATTCTTAATAATGTATTAAACGAATTAAAGTCGGTTAGGAGAAATAATTTCTTAATTGTGATGGATGCTAATGGTAAACATTAGTTATGGGGTAGTCCGATAGAGGAATGATGTAAGCGGATTTTAGAGGAGTTAATTAATGATAACAATTACGAATAGAAACGCGAACGGTCTAATTACTGCGGAGGAGTGAGGAAATGCTTTCGGACTATAAATTTATAGAATTTTGTATTAATAAAGGTTGTAGATTTGTCCAAAAGCGGGTTTTTCTTCTAAAAAAAAAAATGGAGTCTTTTACGAGAGAGGCCATATAGTGACCTGTCTAATTATAATTTCCGTAAGAGATTTCCAATTAACCTTTTATCTATCTCTATCTAGCAGATAAAGAATTTGAAAATATAGGGAATAAATTTGAAGATAGGGTTGTTAGGGTTTGCGAACAGTTGTTGCTACGTAATTAGCATTAGGAATTCGGTACCGTGATGGACCTCTGAACTAACTAGGTTAAGAAAACAGATTAATGCGGGGATTTCAAAGATGTAATTACAGGAAGTTAGGCGCGATCGTGAAACCGTATTAAAGTATAAAGAGTATAAAACGCTAATTCAGATCACTAAATAAAATAAATGGGGTGAATTTTCTACTAGGCCAGGGGAAAGGATCCATGGGGACTTGCGTATAAAGTCATACGCATAAATACGTCATAAATATTCGCCTAGTACCGCAGTAATATTAAATTTAGGTCAAAATTTATATACGCAGAATGCAGAGAAAAATGCGGATTTATTACTAAACAGACTTTACCTGAAGACACACTTATAGATGACGGGGAAGAGCATAAGGGAATTAGAAAATTAGCGAGTAGGCAATCTAGGGATGCAGATGGTTTAGCTTTTTCTGATTCCGAAATAGAGGTTGCTTTTAGGTCGATCAATCCACGCAAACCGCCAGGTATGGTCGGTATTACTGCTGATATTGCCTTAAGCGCTTATGAGGCAGTGTTCAAGAGTGAAATTTTTTGATAAATGGTTGGATAAAGGCATTTTTCAAGCTTGCTGGAAATATCAATTAGTTCCAGTTATTCCTAAACCGAGTAAAACCGAACCATGTAGCAGAATGAAAATTTAAATTAAACCAAGATTTGAATACGAACTTCTTGTTATTTGTATTTCACTTAAACACCAATCTTTTTGGGACTTTATTTATTTTTTAATATATAAATCTTTAATTTAATTACTACTGGACAGTGTAATTAGGATTAAGTTATTGTTAAGTAATAGAATATAGACTACTCTTGTTATGTTTGCTTTCAGTTCATTTTATGCGACTGAAGAATAAATTCATTTAGAATAGCTGAGAAAGGATGGACGGAGAAGCCGGCTTCCTTGTCTGCAAAAGATCGAGGAACTATGTGAACATAGCACAGTTATCGGAACTGAAAGGGCTTCGAGGCTGGCTTCTCCATACCCTGAAGTATAATAACAATAATTTGCTTGCTATCAGTGACACGGCGTGGGGCTGCTTCCCAAGCTATGCTCCTAGAGTAAGGTTTTCGTGGTTTCTCCTACTTTTTGGCAAACGCTAGATCGCTCAATACACGCAAACATAACAGCAACTGATAGCTAATCGTTTATTATATTTTTGTTATTGTTACTAGGAGTTATAGGGAAATTATTTAATTAGAGTAGGAACATTTGAATTGTTATGGAATCCATATGGTAATCAGAACAGGTAGCTTCGTGTAGTACCTTTAGGTGAAGTATGGGTTTAGGATGAATTTTAATTATTTTGCTTTTCATAAATAAACTAGCTAAAGAGAAAATTCTGGGCAAATTAGAAAAATTGGTCCAATATTGGAACAATTATTGTGATTTGGTACATGCGAATAAGTAAAACGATTAATCAAACGTTATCTCTCGCTTGAATCCCTAAATCCTTCTTGTAAACGAGATTGCTCACGAATAAACAGACATTTCGTTAAATATATGTGGAATGGCTGAGCAAGGAGGCATTGTGAATAATTGGAAATGTTGCTAAGTTATATTTCGTACTTATAATGTTGACCTCTACTTCGCTGATTACATGTTATGTATCTTTGTGTATAATGTCAATGATTCAACCTGTCATTTCAAAATTAGGTAACCTCCAGCCCTGTATCTTTCAATTTTAAATGCAGCATTTATTTCAAAGAATATTCATTTAGATGTCGGCATAACTTTGTAAAGGTGTTTAAATATCGCCAGTCAAGACTTGCCGGCCATATACTTTGACAAAATTTAGTAACGTTCGAATGTGTTATTCATACGAGGAAAAAATTAAATAATACAAACTCCTACTAATAACATCGCAAATGTCCGTGTTGTTACCCATACAAATCAGTGCGAAAGTTACTTACCTACTGTTCGCGGAATACAAACCGATATTATTAACATTGACATTACCCCATTTTCTACGGTAGTACTTTTTCGGCGAATGTGTCGTCTGACCACGATGTCTATTATTTAATATTCTTCAACGGCGAGCTGAATGTTAATGAATAATGTTATAAATAAATAAACGTGACCTTCATCGGAAATCGCGCACCTCGTTAAAATGCTAAACGGTTTCTCTCCTTTGACTCCAGTAGTATTCGTGACCTTTGACAAATCTAATTCTTCCTGAATATGCATCTCGCATCAAATCAAATTAGCTGCATTAGGTATAGTGTTCCTTTTGGATTTAATAGCAATTGATTGATAACCTTTATAATTAATTAACCGACAGTTTGTGTCATAAATAATGTGTTTATTTTTTTCTGGGAGGGTTATTGAAGATCTAATACAAATGGATATTTGTGTCATTAAGCATTTAGTATCGTCGACTAACATGCCTCACACAAAAAAAAATAAGACAAAATTCATTATCATGCTGATCTGTAATTATGTATATTCAAATTTCTCAAGGTTCAACAGGTGTATATTTCGTGGTAGCATATTGATAGACATAATAAATTTGAATATGACAATGATGTCAGCGGTGAGAATCTTTCTCCTACGATACTGTTTTCCTGGTTTGTGATTTTCAAGTATCGCCCACAAATGTTTTATAAAAAAAATAATGTAGGTATCTTTTCGTCGACTGCTATTATTATTTGCAACTTTTGCAAATAACTTTTACTTTGTGTAGGTTCCAATTAATTCTAATCGATGTTGTTAACAAGAAATAAGCAAAGGTTGTTGCAGGCAATTGAGTTAAAATAAATATATGGAATAATTAAATTTCTCTTCTTTTGATTACAAAATCATAAGATACCCTCTACTGTTGTATATTTAGAGCTAGGAAATTTAATATATCGTGGTTGGTAGGTTTGGTGTACAAGATAGGTTAGTTTTAAGACACAATCGAGGTCATGTTCACGTTGCTTTTGTAAGCTAAAAAAGAAATAAACAAGTTCGCTGGATTGTGTATTGTTATTTCTTTGAAAATAATAGGAAACAGACGAAACATGGCGCTGCGAATATATTAAATTGGATAGGCTGCGAATGCAAAGAAGAAGAAGAAAAAAGAGGATAAGTGTCGGTTTCCAAAATGGAGGCAAAATTGCATCATTAAATATAGATGGTGATATTAAATTAAATTGGGAAAAAAATCAAACAGAATTTCGACATACATATGGTTGCTAGAGGCAAAAATGGCAAACAAGATGAAGTAAAGGTGGCAACACTCTTAAATGTTATCGGTGAGGAAGGTATGGAAATTTTCAATAATTTCACATTGACCGAAGCACAGGAAAAGGTGTACAAGACAGTTACGGAAGAGTATGAGAAATATATGATCCCAAAAAGAATGACATATATGAAAGATTTGTACAGACACCAAGAAGAAGGAGAAAATCTATCACATTTTATCGAAAACATGAGAAGACTAGCGAAGACTTGTGAATTTGGAAAACAAAACGATACACTAATAAGAGACAGAATTGTGTTAGGAATCAGAGACCATACATTACAAGAGAGATTGCTAAACGTAACAGAACTGACATTGGACAAGGTGATCGAAATGTGTAAATCCAGTCAAATGACGAAAAAACATATAAAAGGGGAAATATAAATAAAAGAACGGAAAAAAGAAGTAATGAAAAAAAAGGGATAAGAATAAGTGCAACAGAAACCATAAGTCAATGGAATGTCCAGCATACATCGAGTGTAAAAGATAAATCATTGGGCTGTGGTGTGCAAGACAAAGGAAGTAAAAGAAGTGGAGGAAACAACAAGAAAAGAAATAGAAGAGTTGTTAATAAACAGTGTCGTAGTTGACAGTTGTAGAAGAAATGAAGCAAATGAAGATACTAAATGGTACGAAAAATTAAAAGTAGAAAATAAATTTATTCGATTTAAGTTAGATTCTGGATCCGAGGTAAATATTATTACGTTGTAGTTACTAAGAAAATTAGATCTTTTGATATATGTCAAAGTGACAGATATAATTTTTGGTGTCATATTTCGAGGGCTTTGGAAATAGAAGGAAGAAAGATGAAAGTTTTGAAGTTGGTTTTATGGAATAGGCAGTGACACCCGAAAAGGGTGTCAGTGAAAGAAGAGCAGTGCTTAGAAGGAAGATTGAACAAAATTGGGGCTGCCAAGTAGAGGACGCGACCGTTTCAGACAAAATCTACGAAAATTTAGATGAATCAAGGCTAAGGGAAGAACATCATTAGATGATTTAGTCTTTTTGGCCCATATGCATAAAATGTTGTACACATTTGTGAGTCAATAAATTGAGATTATTATTATTATTATTATTATTAATTAAATAAATATATCAAAAAAGAACTATTTCTAATTCTTTAGTGTCCTAGATATGAAGAATGGGTTTTATCATGTTAGGCTAAGTAAAAAGTCAACAGACTTATGCACTTTTACAACCCCTTTTGGGGTGTTACAAGTTCTTGAGGTTTTCTTTTGGAATAAATATCGCATCAGATCATTTTCAAAAAATAAGCTATAAGCTTCGGTGATGTAGAGAGTATCACAATCTATATCGACGATATATTAATAGCAGGAGCAAGCGAGTAAGAGCATAAGATTCTAAAAAAAAGTAATAGAAAGAACCGGAAGATCAAATGTAAAATTCGATAAGGATAAGCTTTAATACAAAGTGAAACAGGTATAGTATTTGGGTTAAGTGTATAGTAAAGAAGGAAAATCATTAATAGATATGAAAACTCCGCAAAATACAAAGGAGCTACAAAGAATGCTAGGACTTATAAATTATTTCCGAGCTTATATGCCGAATTTATCGAACCTTACACACAAATTGGGGGAATTGTTAAAGCAAAACAAAGAATTTTTGTAGTTAGAATATCATACGGAAGAATTAAATAAAATTAAAGATAACATAGTTTTAAGAGACAAGTGAGATCATGTTCATGTTACGTTGGTAAGCTAAAAAAGAAATAAACAAGTTTCTGGATTATCTTTAAAATTATTGATAGACATGCGGGTGTCCCAAATAATAGGCGCATCAATGTAAATTTAACAACCTATGCCAAATTATATTACAAATTTGTATTCTAATTAGATTGTATTTGTAGACACAAAGTAAAGAGGGTTCGAAATGTTATGACACTCGGCACAAACAGCGTAAACATTTCTATTGATATCCGAGATATTATCAATATGCGAAGTACAGCTTCCGATATTATTTTTTAGCACTCAAACGAATGGCTCGCCGCCTCGACGGTGCTAAATATTAATGTCGGAAACTGTAAATATTTGACAATCTCTCTATTTCGCTTCTTTTGTTCCGAAGTGGATAAAATTGTGTTTATCAATGCCTTTATTCTATTTCTTTAAATCACAACATATCTCCTATAATCGCTGAACAAAATGTACAGTGATGTACAACCTTCGTAAATAGCTTTAATTTAGATTCTTTTGGCTTCTTGGAAAGTCATAAAATTATACCAATTTTTTCTTATATTTATTTGTTAATAAGACGAGAAAGGTTATCTACTGTCGATACCTTTGATGCTTTGTCTCTAAAATAATGACCTATAGCGCTACTTCATTATCTCACCACTAGATGCCTCAACTTTCTCCTTTAATGTTCTTCAATCATAAGAAACGCGTGCTAGAGAGGGAAGTACAATCTCAGCTAAAAATGGTGACTATTTATCATCTGCTGCGTTAAACTTACACATGTCTTGTAGGGAATTTAAATGATAGTACTGCTATTATTATTAAATAACAAAACATCAAGTAACAAACAAAATAAGAATAAATAGAAATAAAAACGCATGTATGTTTAATTATTTTCGATTACTCTCACCGACCGTCAAGATCAACGTCAGAATAATGACTGCAGTGGCGCCTTCTCCGTAAATTCACAGACTGCTGTAACTAAAGCTAATATGCTCTTCTTCTTTTATCTCTTCGCTGGTTGCTTCTCTACTTGAAAGACCTTTAATATTTTGACGGTGTGCTATGCGATTTCTATGTATAATTACGAGAACTCAAAGATGAATAGGATGTGGCAAAAAATATACAATACAAATTTAATTCGATTTAGTTGAAGATCACCAGTGCCTTGAGTAAATTATCCTATTGTTAATTAGTTCCTCCTCTTTTATTGTTTGTTTAAATACGGTTGGGAACAATGACGTGATTTTTTTTTGGAATAATAATAAGAAAATTGTTGCTATTTAATTTATTCATTTATATTTTTAGGTAACTATTATAAAGGATATTAGATTTTTGATTAGATTAGGTAAATATTCTATATAATGTTCAAATTGTAACGAACACTGCGCGTCTATGTAATCTAATGGAAATTTATGACAGGTAGAAGAAAATGGCATTTCTAATTCGATGGACGTTCATTACGTAATAAAAAATTCATGAATTCATAGCTGCACTCCTACTTAGATATGCAATGATTGTGTTCTAGGTAAAAACTGACTTACTACAATTATCCAATTATGTCATGCCTTATCATAGTTTCCATTATTCTGATTTAGGGACTTTTTCATATAATAGCCCTTCATTAATACTATGAAGGTATTGCTTTTCCACAGATTAAAAGTGCTTTTCTGTGTTCATTCATATTATATGCTGCGTTGCATCCGATCAAATATCTCTACTTATCAACAATAGAAATCAATTTTTCTTGTATATTATGGTGGCAATGTTGTGATGTTTGTCATTTTTATAATGATGAATTATAAATGAATTTGTTACAAGCCTTCAAAATTGTAGAAATCACCGGATTTACAAACTATTGCCTGTATTTTTGCAATCTACATAGCTTTCTTTAATCGCATTAAATCGCTCAATTAGTTAATTTTGGCAATTATTGGCCGCAGAATAAACAAGTATTGTTTAGCACGTCTACCAGGATATGGTAATTTTTGAATTGTTGGTGCAAGTCATTAAGATAATTTCATTAATTATCCAGAATTTTGCTGTTAACCGCAAAATAAATTTATAGGCTTTTATTTTGCACGTGTTTTAGATTAGTGGAGTGTCTTGCTTGTTAGTAGATTTCAAGGTAAACAGTCGAACTCTGCTTTCAACAAGGGAATGACAACTTAAGTAAACTTTCAGAAACTTTACTAAAATAATTGTGACAGAAGTAAATAAGTATAAATCGCTGAAGCGGATAAAATTGGATATGAAACACAGGTAATTTAATCAAACAATAGAAGAATAATTTTTTATTATTTGTCTTCTTGATAAGGATCAGTTTGAAATACTTACAAGGATCTAATTGCTGTATGCCTTATAGTGTAAAACAAACAGATACTAACATCACAGAAGCAATTATTTGTTATAGAACAATTAAATTACTTAGTAAGTACAAAAAGCCATTAATGCAGTATTATTACGCTATTATGAGGTTCGTTGTGGCAATTGATTCTTTATACAAACAGGAAATCATTATTTATTCTCTCTAAGATGCAATACTGATTAAATTTTTCAAAGATATTTTTGAAGTTTAATATGGAAAAAGTATGTTGGGACAATAAATTCAAAAACTAGTAGTTCCAGTAGTCTACCAACTATTTATTTTGATCTTATCATTGGTATACTTAAAGAGATAAGATCAATACCTGCTCTCAAGATAAATAGAGTACACTAGAGTTGTTTTTTGTCATTTAATAGGATTACTATAGAATTGATAATATAATCTTTTGACTTCCTGTTATTAAAAAATCAAGCTATTCATCCAAATATTTTATTATGTGTGGTATATAATTGTTAAATATTTTAGTTACCTTATAATTGGCTTTTGTTTTTATATCTAAATCTTGTTCAAATAAAACTTGATTCCTTGACTACCTCATACATTTTTTGTCTTGATATACGGACTAATTTGTAGTTATTTTCGTTTTAAACTTTCTTAATTTCGCAGCGTACTTATTTTTTTTATTGATTTATACTGCTTTCATTATTTAAAATTTAGTTATTGCATTAGTGCAAATGCATGAGCTTGTCATTTTACTAATATTATAGAAATTTTGAGCTGTTTAAAAAGTTAAATAAAAACTTATTTAAATTGTAATCCATTTTTCATGAAAATGGATATGGCTCGTTGGCGGATCATCAAAACCCTTAATATTAGGGCCGTCGAAACCCGTCTTTTTCAGGAGTCGGGTACCCGATTAGTGTACTGCCCGGTTCCGAGTTACCCGGGTATCGAGTTTTACCCGAAATCGGGTAGTACCCGAGATCGAACTTTGCCCGAAATCGGGTATTACCCGAAATAGAGCTTTACCTGATGTTAAGCTTTGTCCGAAACCGGGTATTACCCGACATCCTGCTTGTCCCGAAACCGGATATTACCTGAAATCGAGCTTTACCCGAGCCGGATATTACGCGAAATCGGGTATTACTCGAAATCGAGTGTTACTCGGGTACCCGAAACCGGGTAGACCGTAGTAGAAAATTTCGGGTACCCATGTGCCCGGGTACCCGAAACCGGGTATCGAGCAACAGCTCTACTTAATATATTATTATTGTTACGCAGGCCTATTT
This sequence comes from Protaetia brevitarsis, assembly GCA_004143645.1. NCBI lineage: Eukaryota > Metazoa > Arthropoda > Insecta > Coleoptera > Scarabaeidae > Protaetia > Protaetia brevitarsis. The sequence continues at coordinate 3,136,969 of RXPK01000186.1, forward strand.
GAATTAAATTACCAAATGCGCAATCGAAGTTTCTAGTGTGAATGTATTAGAATGATCGGGAAAGATATCGACTGCTCTAGAATCATAGGCGCAAAACATAAACGAAGGCTGGACAGTTCTATTAAAAAACCCGGTAAGTGTTGTCATACATGAACTGAGTGAACAGTGAAAATAAATAGTGAGATATAAATAAGTAGTATTTAAGTGGGTTTAGTTTAGTAGGTGTTTTAGTGGTATTATTTTATTTTAATTAGATTTAAGTATAGAAACGAATCTTTTTTATTTAATATATATTATTTTAATGCCCAACTATTTCTTAAATATTCTTGTTAAGCTAGGCATCAACCTGCGCCGAGCGCGCCGCAAAATTGAATTCTTTTTAAAAGAATAAATGATAGTGCGTTTCCTAAGCTGAGTCGCACGCATCGCATAGCCGAAAATGCGGCTAGCATTCTTGGACGAGCAACTAATTCTATTCGTGCGGCGCACAGTGGTCCAGGGCCCGGCCAAAAAATCATTCTTTGACAAGTCCGTATAAATCAAATGCATATATTTCGCCGTAAATAGTTATTAAATGTTCAAACTTCGTGAAAAATCTGTTCTGGAATATTTATTCGTAATAACTATGCATATCCCCGCTCAAAGTTGGCGTAAGTAGAAAATCCTGAAATAACCACATATTTTTGTTAGAATTAATAATGCTGTATTTTAATAAGTTGTTATCTAAAGTGAATATAACTTCTAGATTATGTTCTATGGTCCTTATAGTTTATATGACTGCTAAAAAAAAATTGAATTCATTTGTAAAATGCTTGATTTTATCAACAGTTTTTAAATACTACATTTATACATGAAAAAAGTTCAGGTAGACTTTTATGGTCATCGGCATTATCGACAAGCTGATTTTTACATGTACATGATCTCTAATGCCTCTAGTATAATGTCCAAAAAGAATCAGCTGCTCCTTTTTGCTCCTCTCCGAGAAAATCACATTTATTGCGAGCATGTCTAATAAATTAGCATTCGCCATTGTATTATGCAGCGACAATGTATCTCGAATATATCTATAGCTACATTTATATTTCTGTGTGTTTATGTCAATTTGAATGTGTGTATATGTGTGTACTTGTATATAGGTATCTTGGTCTATTAATTTTTAATTTCAGAAGCATGATTTTTTTTTATTTCACTTATCTGCCCACGAAGGTATTTATGTATTGGAAGTAAAAGCCATATTTATTCTAAGAATGTCTGTATGGTATTTTTTTCAGATATACTGTAATCCTTAAACGGAAATGTAGATTTAGTTTGGAGATATATTACCTTTCTTTTCGTACTACAAAAAAAAAATCGTTTTTTCTAATTTGGAAAATGTTTTTCAATTATTTTGCAATGCATGTTTTAGCTCATTCTTTGGCTATATTTCCTGTGCTTCTGACATAGAAATCACAGAAAGTGGTGCAAATGTATCACTACAAGATATTAAACGGATTGCGGAAAAATCCCAGACCAGCATCTACACGATATTGCCGACCTAAAAAATTTGAATATGCGAAAGAAACAATTAATAAAACTAATGCGGGAGTTAAAGCTGTGAACGATCAAATTCGGCAACTTCACGTAACAGTAATAATAATGCTTCTAGAATACCCCATTAGAGTGACATTTTACAATGCTTGATGGAAAACTTGCGCTAGTCATAACAAATATATCATCAGCATTCAGATGAAGCTACATATGCAAAGTTACCCCAAAAGAAATGAATAACCTGACTCGTATTTATCAAAAACCTGTATCAGAAGAATGTTTTAAATTAGGTCTCTCACGCGCGTATAAAATTTATGGAATGCATATTACATATATCATATAGAATACCGATACAAAAATGGTCTGCTGTAATACTAGAACAAAAAACAATGACAGATAATACAAAGGAAAAGATCCAAGACAAGTTAAAGAAGAAAATGGGGATTAAAGTGGATTTTGTGCAGCAAGGTTCAGGAACCAGCAGTGATAGCAATACCGCTAGGTTTTTTTCGAAATCCACAAATGATTACAGCTATAACAGGCGTTGATGTAGAACTATTTGAAAGATTTAGCGCAATGTTGCAAGTAATAACAAGTAATGCAGTAATTGATTCCGATAAATTTGAAAAGTACGCGCGTGACACTGCAGAATTATATGTAGCTAGGTATAATTGGTACTATATGCCTGTAACCGTTCATAAAGTTTTAATTAATGGCAAAGATATAATAGCCAGAGCTGATTTACCTGTAGGATTATTGTCAAAGGAAGCACAAGAAGCCCAAAATAAAAATTATAAAAAGTATAGAGCCCACCATTCGCGAAAATTTTCTCGTAAAGCAACAATGAGGACATTGTACATTTTGGCTACTTAAATCCGATCCGCTTATTTTAAATGTGAGACGTTGCCTCCTAAAATTTTTTTTGAAGTTCACGATGACGCTAAACATTAACTTCGAAATGATTTATAGATTATACCCTCAAATTACTCTCTATGGATATACTTATGAATATCCAGTTGGTCTGGTATTGGGCTTTTCAGTGCTTTTTTTGAACTGCTTAAAGTGCTTTTGCCATTTTTATTGTTTTTTATGTAGAAAATCATTAATTTAATTACTACACTGATGTAGATATGTGAATCCTGTGAGATTTGTTTTAATTTTTAAAAATCTTTGCTTAATTACAATAACATTCATGTGTTCTGAGGTACCTGAAAAATTTAATTGATGCATTCTAATATGCTATATACACATATACGTATATACACATACATGTATGTACATATGGTTTGTTTTCTTTTACAATACGGCTATTTGTTTAAGAATGATGAGCGAATGTAGTAGTATTGGGACGCAATAGCAGTTCCTCTTATTTTGGACTACATACTTTCTGACTAAAACCATATTCTCTTATTCAGTATCATTTCTCTACTATTAGTAATTAGTTCAGTTATGTATTATTAAAAAATATCTAACTATTTCTGTTTGTTTATAATAATGTAAAGCATTTTAAGCATGGCAAGCGGTTATAACAATTCTTCTGAATATTTTCTTTATTTTCTGAATATTTTGCCGTTTTGTATTATTATCATTGCTATTATTATTGTTAATATTATTATATGTATGTATATTTAACTAAAATAGTTGAAAAAAAACGTTAATGAATAGAAACTGCAATACCTAACATTATTTGAATAATTTATGTTCTTCCGCCAATAATAACCTCGTGATTTTATATTTATTTTTTTTTTTCTTTTATGCAATTCAAATCGCCTATATTTAATCTCATTATCCTGAAAAAATTATTAAAAAATTTCAATTCTATCAAAAGTTACAGATTTATTTCCGCAAAAGCGCGTTTCTGGACCACTGTGCGGCGCGTTCAGTGCGGGTGGCTATCGATTCCGCTTACTACACGCGGCTGCCCGCATCAGTAGTATTTTTATTTTGAGTCAAGTCGATAGGATGCATGCAATTTATTTTAATCTGTACTATAAAGTTACGTACGGTATACTATCGAAGCTTGGGGTGGGAATATTGTTAAATCATCTGTACTAGTGTTGGGACTTTTGAGTATTTTTTAATACTCAGAAATACTCGTTACTTTCTTGAATGTAGCGGACATTGAACAGCGAATATTGTGCTAAATCTTGTATTCATAATATTTGCTACTATTCTCAAAATATTCGCTACCTTCGCAGAATATTCGTTACTTTTATACTTGCATTACTTATCGCATTACGCATTCATGACTTTATATTCATATCTATGATTATTTTTATATTCGAACATATTCACCACTTCTTAATACTCAGAGTAGTGGATGGTTAGTTATAACGAATAGAGTAGAAATATTCGAATATCCAGTGTATAGCGAATATTTACTTTGTATAAAGAGTATCTAATGAGTATAGAAAGTATTTGCTTTACAATCGATATGACCTAAAGGACGGACAAACTCGTTCGGAGAAGCGGGGAAGCGGAAAACTCAGTGGCGTTGCCTACACGCAGTCCATGCCTAGGAACTTGCATATGTATCTACATACATATGTACCTACATGATTTTGCGAAGTCAGTAGAGAATATTATGTAAGGTTCTGTATTCACATGTAAGAGAACTTCATATTTACAAAGGAAAATCTACAAAGTATTATGTGATTACAAATTTAAAAAACTTATTAAATTACAATAAAAAGTAACAATAATTAACATAATTTAGTGAAAAGAGCTTCCCCTGTTTTTGGCCTAGTTGCATCAGTATTTTGAATAGAAATCTTGAGGTAGGGGCGTTGATTGGATTTATTAACATTTAATACATTTTGTTGATAATCGTTTAAATTCAACGTGCTGCTAGATATAACAAACTCACCATCATTTTCATTCATTTATTGTTGTGGAAAATTACAATGTTTTGATATTAATAATATATAAATTATTTCTAATCAATGATAAAAAGACTTACCAAGTTTTTGTTTTATTACTTTAAATAGTTAGTGACTCTTTATTGCTGCTTGTTTTATCTTTTTTTTTAAATAAAATACAAGAAATAAAGAAAATGTCACTATTACCTATTTAAAATAAGTAATACAATTATATATTTTATCTTGTTACGGAGTTTAAAACGTATTCAAAATATAAATTATTTTAGCAATTCTTATTTTTCAATGAAAGCCTGAACCTGAACGAAGATATTTGAGTGCTGCACATATATAAATACATAGCTACATCTAAGACGCCGCCAATGCGTAGAATATTGCGAAAACACAGCTGCGTTATCGTTCGTGTCGAACAAACAAGTTATGGATATATGCGTCATCGCTGTGCATGGAAATATTCCAGGTGATTTACGGGCGCATGTAGGTTTTATACATGGGTGTGTTTTTCTTACTCGTCAAAACTACTAGAAGATTTATACGGGCGATCGGGTGCCTATCTATCAACACCCGTATGTGCGTGTGAACTTTGGAAACGGAGAACGCCTTGCTTTATATATAACGAGTAGTGCGACGGTATTTATTGGGACGAATATATTCGGTGAATATTTACATGAATATATCCTGCCTTTTACTAATATAGTTACGATTAATGTTGTGGTTTTTGTCTGCGGGCCAGGTCAGTATTAAGTTTCATATATGTGACATTAACGTTTAATACAAGTATACAGTACAGTGTCGGGCAAGAGTAAAATCATTTATTTATTTAACTATAAATATTATGTATGGGCTCCTTAGCTTATTTATGTAGCAGAAACAGTATAGGATTGCTGAAAAGTTTGCAGCATTAAGTGTTTCAACATTTTTCTCACTAAACCGCGTTCGTCACGATGATAAAACATACTTATATTTTGAAAAAGATCGTTCAACATCCACAGATGTAACACACGGATAATTAAAATAATCTTTATAGGTAGATAAAGGATCAGATGCACCACCACCAATGTGTAGTCCGATTTGTGCCAACACAATAACTGTTTATAAAGCGCTCAACTTTTCTTGGAAAAAATCCTCCTAATTATTACAGTTAATAGCAGAAATACATTAATTTGTTAATTTCTCACTGTAAAAGGTTGCAATTCTTGCATAATTGCCGTCCTGCCGGCCTTTCAAGATCTAATATCGACGGAAGTTCGGTTAAACGCTTGAATTTACATCTCCTCTTAGCTTAATTGGTAAAGCGGTCGTCCGGTAAACGAGAGGATGTAGGTTCGAATCCTGCTTACTTATAAAAGTTCGAAATGTGAAAGCGTGTAAAACAACGCAGATAAGAAAGTAAATATCTCAGGTAAGTCAAATGAGTTCGCTTTTTAAATAAAAATTACGTTTTTTCTTAGTAATTTCAGGTTTTGCAATATAACTTTAACAGAAAAGAATACGTTTAAAATTAACTTTCAAAATTCCGCGGTCATCGGGACATCCTATACTCAAAAGACTGGCAAACAGTATGTGCAAACATTTGATGATAAAAATTACTAGAGTTTCGGTTCGTGCCGTGAATACATATTGACCAGTAAAATTAGAACTGTCCCCTTATAAAAGTTTTTCACCAGTGGTCGGCGGTTATACAAAATTCCTAACCAAACAAATTTCTCGAACCTATTAAAATAAAATTTCTTATAACTATTTTAAAACTTAGATTAGAATTAAAATAATGAGTGTATTTTTAGGTTGATATGGACGCAGAATAGTTTTGGAAAGAGTAAATCGGCAGGCATCAGAGCAGCAAGTCTGTTCAAGGCATCGTCGTACTTTCTAATTACGGTGAATGGGTCAGGACAGGAATATATCTCGGGAAAATCGTCGTTGGCTAAAATTTACCCAACAATTATCTAGGTAAAATGTGGGTAAAATTAATATGATAAACTTTGTTTAACAATTTAATCATCATTTTTAGATTGGAATTTTTAATAAATATGATTTTATTAAAGTAGCCGTTAAGTTTTATTAAATACCTCACGACACGTCCGCCTCTCACGGAGGTTGACTAGGCAATTGCCTTCGAATTGAAATTTCCTAGCACACATCGATAACGATTGTCTTCGCAAGGGCTGCAAACTGCCTCAGAAAAGTCCGTTAATTTCACCGATGTGAGGGGAATATAGGATAACTAATATATGAAAATGCTCATGTGATGAAATGGATCTATGAAATGTTTAAATTGAATTGAAAAAAAATAATTATTGCAATATTATGGAATCACCTTATATTCATTTTAAAATAAAGGTAGGTGTGTGTACATCATGGGAAAACTACATTTGGAATTTTACACAACAAATTACTATACTTGATTAACACTCTTAAAATATTAACTGTACGAGTATGCAACCTCGCATACACGTCAAGTTTTGACAGACCGAATTCGAATAATTGTAAAGGAAAATGACTTGAAAGACCAAATGCAGAGGTCTCCTACATCACCTGGAAATCGTGTGGCTGTTTACTGGGACATTCTATATCCTTTCATTTATTTTAAAACAGATAACAGTAAGTTTGTTATGGTACAATTAAATAATATCAGTTTATTAAACCACTACAATATATGTCTATATAAATATATGTAGCTAAATTACGTGATTCTAATCTTTGGAAATGACATTACTAACAGTGTATAAGCGGTAATAGGTTCCAAACATTTTTATATGACGTCTACGAGAAAAGCTCACCTTTCAGGAATAACCGTTGTATGTTTAAAGTAAGTTTACGGTATTTTTATTGTTGGGTTGTGACAATAATACAAAACCTCTCATTATAACGGATTCCTTTAAGATGAATTCTAGTGAACCGTTACATCATTTTTCGTCAAAATTGGTACGCTTGTGATGTAGTGTACGCAAACAACTCCAGATTTTTTTACTCTAATGATTGGCAAGCTTATGTAATGCTTCTATTAATTGAGAAAAATAGTAGTTGTAGTAGTAGTTTTATTATCTTAACCGATCGATGGTGCAGATTGAATAACTACCAACCAACAGAAAAATACATGCTAAAATATCAAAGCAATGCGTATGTCTCCAGCCATCTTTTATTAAAAAACAGAGTCATATTGAATTGGAATTAGTTCTGATTAACCCACAGTATCAGAAACGAAACATTAACAAATATTTTTTTGATTACTTTTTAAATTATTATTTTTAAATAATTTTTGTGGAACAAAGTTGTATAACAAATTAGTTTTAAATTCATATATTCTGCCAAAGTACCATTATCGAACCATTATTTTTCATGCAAACAATTGCAATTTTATGGTAAATAAAGCATACATATATTTCTAACAAAATTTTAATTATTTTTGTGGTTGGCAAATAATGAGTTAAGAAAGCCGTCAAGATTGTAAAATAATCCATAAGATATTGTTTAAGATATGTCATTTGCCTACAAAATTATTTTAATGCCACTTGTGTACAACTTACCCGTTGGTGTTTAATGTTAATATATTTAGAAATGCGCTAAAGATACTTTCAACTCAAAAGACATGTATGCAAATGAGACGGTACTATTTTTTCACATTTTCGAAAGGGCAGACAAGCACCTCTCTAACTCCTTCGGCGCTGTAATAAAAATTCCCACTCTAAGATGCGAGTTATAAAATTTTGTGAGTTCTCAATGGTGTAATAAAATATATGCTGAAATAACAGCATCCAAAAAAAATTACAGAAGTTTGTTGTTGTAATATATGATTGTTACTTTGAATACTTGTATCAGAATGTGTAGTGTATAAGCTCAAATATAAATATAATTTATTTTAAAAAGATAAATATTGTAATTAATACCAAGCCACCAGTCAGCTTCCCTTATAATCGCACAGCATTATTTGCATTTATGTTCGCTCCTGCTACCACAGAGAACGCGACACGGTCGATAAATAGATCACAATTTTCAAGATTTACTATATCAGTTATAAATTTTATAAAGAGAATTTGTCCCAAAACAGAATCTTGAGGTACTCCCAAGGATTTGGGCAAAAACATATTATTAATATTCGTTACTTTTGAATAATATCTTTTCTTCTATATTCAGATAGAATATACGTTGTGATTAATAAACCAATACAAATGGTTTCTCCTTTAAGCAGATAGATGACGGATGTTGGCGAATCAACTTCAAATAAACGGAGATTATATGTATAGTCGGTTTTATATAGTGGTGGATTAGGGTGGAGACATTGAATGAGGAAAAGTATTGGAATAATATGGACACTTCAAAGAAGGGTCCCTTTAGGAATAACTTCGCTAACACAACTTGATTGAATGGTGAAAGAGAAGAAGTTTGTTTATTATTAGAGCGGGGATAGTTTCGGGTTACGACACACGAGGGAAGTAAGTTTCTCTCTTGATAAATGTATATACAAACGGGCACTTGACTATTTGTACGACTAGTTGGTGCACCAGCAATAGAAGGGGAAGAACATTACATACGATACTCCAATAACAGTCCAGCGTACTTAGCGTGTTCTATTGTGCGATAAACGATGAAATACAATTACACGCAAAAGACAACGGCGTCCTTAGGTGTTTGTTAGCGCAGTTGTATTAAAAAACTTGTTATTATATTATACATCGTACAATACGCAGTATATTTAATTTGTAGCTATTGTAGCGTGATACTTTTAATTACTAGATTTTCCAGTAATAAAGAATTACTATAAAAGTTATATTTAATTAGCTCTAATATAATTTAAAATAAAGTAAATAATATTAAAGGCGTGAATGTATAAATACAGACGTTATTTTAATAAAAGGGAAGAGTTTACGTGTGAATTTGTTTCCATTGTTGTAGCCCAGACATAATAGGATACAAAAATAAAAATTTTAAATCTTTAGCAAGAAAAACTAAAAAGGAGATATATAATCTTTAATCTATACAAATAAAATCCACTGTTTATGAAGCGAAAGGATTTTAATGGTAATTCTTTTGCTCCATGAACAGTGGATTTTATTACATACATTATATAAATGTACTTCGAAGCAAAAATAATAAGAAATTTACGAAGAAGAAAAAGTAACAAACGCCTAAGGATATATAATGAATAATAATCGAAAAGAAAGAAATAAAACAACTAAAGATTTACACTTATTTTAAAAATATAAAGAAAATTCTTTTATAACCAAATATATGAAAGTAATTCTAATATACATGTACGATCGACTCAAAAAAAGATGACATAGGGAAAATAAGCAATAAGAAAACATAAGGAAAAATGCATCTCCTTTAAACTGCGACTGCGCGTGGATGGATTCTAGGAATTTTTTTTTAATGAATTCATCCGCGGAAACTATAAAGTAAAATTTTGCGAATGTATGTAAATCTCTGGCCGAAAACGTTGCGGCATCTTTGTCGCATAACATCAAGGGGATTAGCTCTCCGAACGATAGCTGACATATACACATATCTTTATTTTATTCTTTTATTATGTATTTTAGCTATCGATTACTCGCAGGTGCTCAGATGGTATAATTTGCCAATACTTAAAATGTGTTCTTGTATAATTATTTGTAAAAATAAATTTATTGAAGCCATTACTTCGATTACAAAGACGATTTGAAGTTTAGTTTTATAAGAATTTTTTTAATGTGGGTGTATAACATAATTCATCAGACATAAATGTCAATCGGCAATTTATATTAAAAAAGCCTTAAAAAATATATACTTTGGAAAAAAAATGGTTATTTTTTTTTTAATATTTTATTTTTATTGTTTTTTTATTATTTATTATTATTATTACGTTTCTAGCTTTATCCGGATAACGCGAGGATTGCCCAACATCGATAGGATAACAGTACGAAATGAGTATCAGTTTGCAATTGAGATTAATGCAAAAGTTTGCAAAGGCTCTCTTGTAAAAACCCTTTGCACCCGTGGCCTTCGGACACGGAGAGATTATTTACGATATTGGTGTAAACTACTTTTTTCGTGTGATGCTCTCTCAATATCGAGAAATTTGCTTCTACACACTGCAAATTGATTTCTTGCAGACTTCTTTAATGGTAAATAAATCGAACACCTTCTGACCAATTTTTGCACTTCTTGTCAATCATTTATCAGCAACAGGAACCCGAAACATACATATTTTCCAGCCAAATGTTATGTTCATCAATATCGCTATTACCATTGGAAGCATTGCAATATGCAGAGTGTATAAATAAGTTGGGGACTATGCACAACATACATATATGTATAATATGGAAGTTCTAAAGCGAAACCCTTTTGAGCACAGAAGAAATGAGTATTGCACCGTAATATACGCATGTTTTTACGTTACGTCTATAATGTAATAAATTGAATAGACCATGTATACCACATTTAAGTAAATATTTAATGAGATTATATTCAGTAAGTTTGTTTGCATGAGATAAAGTAGCTGTTAAATACATTTGAACAGCTATTGTAACGAGTGTTAAATATTAATGGTTATTATACAAAAGTATGAGTATACATATATATTTTCTTAAAATTTCATTACCATTATCCACTGGGATTTTTCCACAATCTCTTTATAAGAATTTAACTAAGTAAAGCAGGCACCTCTTTTCTTTATTAGCATACTAAAAAGAATTATTTGTTGAATTACAATATTGTACATCTCTTGTTATTATTGGCTATTATGATTATAGCAAAGCAGATGGAAAATCTTGAATTGTGCATTCTAGGGGTACCTACACCTAATTGTTTTAAGGGTGCGTTTACAGTTCTGTTACAGGCTTTTGAAAGACTAATATTTTGTTGTGCATTCCATGTATTATGTATAACATTTTACATGGAAAATAATAAATAAAATATTCACGGAGAACTTTGGTATAGAGAACGATTTAAAGAAAGACGTAAAATAGTTGATGATTTAACTACTGTTTTCCAGTTTTTTTTTATTTAAATGAATTTATAAGTAGGTATTCAGTTGGAAGGTATTGAAGAATAGATGATAAATATTTTTTTCTATGGTTCTTTTTTCGCTTTTACATTACTATTCTTTTTGCAACGGAACACTAATCTTTTGATTCTCCTCCCACAGAACTCTGAAAGTACCCTAAACACGAATTGCGCGCTGGCCAAGAGATCGCAAAATTAATAGTATATGAGTGAAAAGTACGTACTTATCGAAGTAGGAAATATGTAAATTACAATAACAACAATAACTAAATTATTACTTGACTGTCAATCCAGTTTACCAACTAGAATAATTAAAAACATAGTAGCTCTAATTGGAGTACCTACTATCTATAATTTCAATAGTCTGTAATTCGTGCTGAGCTCAGCTAATAAAATAAATTAAATGCGCACCAGATTGGGTGCTTTTATAAGGGCCATTATTACACTCAACTGATGTTCAAAGTATTTGCTTATCAAAGTACCAAAGAAAACTTACGGTTTTCAGATGTAAAGGTAGAGAAGGAAAGTATACATGTCATGTGACAGTTACAAGGCAGGTAGTTACAAATATCTTATCATTATTTCATTCGCATGAAACATAATGGTTGATCAATTTTAAATTGTTATTAAATATAACGACGACTGTATTTACGTAGTCCTCTATTATTGCATGGCTTTCTTTCTCTGTAATCAAGTAATACCTCATCATAGATGCAGTCAACGAAGTGCTATGAATATATAATAATAAATTAATAATACAAATATAATAAACCTATGTCTGCATTAAATTGAAATTTTATATTATGTATGTATTTATATTACATCGTACATATTATAACGTTCTCGGGGTTTAAATAATCTCACTGTCGATATATTTAATAAAAAGTATTTATTTCTACATTTACAGCATAATAAAAATAAAATAACACTACTGAAACACTAATTAAGAAATAACCAAGCACTAAAAACACTTATTAAAGTAACTCACGTAAACAATACTATTTATATTCCCTATTATTATTTATTTTCACCAATCATCCCACGTAACTCTCGCTTCTGCAGAAATTCACATTTTTCCTGAGTTTTTGACCGAATTCGCGCTAGAAATTTCCATTACGAATCTATGCATTATACAACTGCATCCTGTATCAGCAATTTCATTATCTACGTGATGTTCGCTCTAAGGTGGCGCCATCTGCTGGGATAGTCGGAAATTCAAATTTAATATTTAAAAAGAGCCGCGCTTGCGCACAAATATTATAGATATTGCGATCACCATTGTCCAGCCTAAAAATCTTATCTAAAAATATAACAGTTGTTTTTTTGCATATTTATGGATATTTTTGAAAAGTCGTTTCAGAATTCAACTGACATCCACGTTAAACATTCACCACTTCTTACATCACAGATGCGGCTTGAACCAATTTGGACCAAACTCTTAAACGCACGTCTGTACGTTGCATTTATTTGATCGAATTTCAAAAATCGTTTATAATCTCGCGTAACTCAGAAACCTATATAAGTATTTAGCTCCTATAGCTCAATGTAGATAGTAGTATTTCAGATTTCATAATTTTACGGACAACCTGTGTAAATCACTTGTAAACACCATTTTATAACAATGAAAGGGATTATAACTGTTTTCTGAAGTTCGATCAAATAAGCAGAGCATATGTCGTTCCGTGTTTATACCGCTATTTATATACCTGTATATAAGTTCGCCATTTAAACCTTTTTTTTTTCTTTCACCGTTTAAGAGTGATTTTTTAATTTTGGTCGAACTTCAATATCAGATTGTACCCTCTAAAGTTGAAGCCATAGCAGAGATTGTCCTTGAGTAATCGTCGCAAACTTTCCTTTTTAAATTAAACAAATTTTACTTTTTAACTTTTAGTACCTTTTAATAGTAAATTTTCATCACAATTACCTAAATCTAACGCTATAATACTTTTGAATATACATAACTGGAATCTATTTCCATATACCTTTATTAAAAAAAATAAACTCCCTTTCAGAATAAATTAGTACCTATACCTATTGTTCAATACCATTAAATCCTACCTTAAGGATAGGCAGTTCGATGTGACTATTCCGCATTCGGTAAAATATTAACGGTTTCTGCGGAATAAATGTTGCAAAATCAGCCGAATACCGAATAGTTGCCGAATATTCAATAATAGTATGTCTTTTTGAACCCATTTCAACACATACCTATGTTATTACTTTATCTGAAACAAATTATATCAATTGCAAGGTTTTTTACCGTGATATTAGCAACGTCATCGAAAATTAGTGGCGATTTTAGTTTGAACTAATAGCAATTTTGTTGGAAAAACCACAGCCAGAGTTCGCTGAAACTATGGTAAATACCTCTTTTTACCGCTATTAGTATATTGAACGCAAAAAATACCCGAATTTCTTTGTCTCACGCGAGTAGTTTTTATACAGGATACAAAAATTAACTTTTCGTTTTTGTCACAACCTAGAAAAAAGAGAAACGTAAATTCAAAAAAATCCAATTATCTGTTTTTAGTGATGAGCGAAATACCAGTTTATCAATAGCGCTCCTATCCACTATTGCTATTCTTTAATAGCAGTTATTTTAAAACGCTATCGCGATCGCTGTTTTGGGGGTCCTTGCTTTAAAAGCGTTCAGCATAGTGATGAGCGATTTATAAATACCGCTGCTATTTGATGTTATTGCCATTTTAAGACGCTGCCGCGATCGCTGTTTAGATTGTTCTTGCTTTAAAAGCATGTAGCTATGAGCGAAATAGCAATTTATTAATACTGCTGCTATCCGCTATTGCTATTTTCAATAGCAGTTATTTTAAAACTCTATCGTGAACCTTGTTTGGATTATTCTTGCTTTAAAAACGTCTAGCATAGGTAGGGGCTGATCGCAGCTAATCAATCTACTATTGCGAAAAACGAGTACAGTCTGTTGGCAAATCGTGCACACAAAAAAATATATGTAAAATTACAGTTATTTTTATGTAATTCATTACAGCAGTAGAACTGTAAAGAAATTGTTACAGTTTCTTTGATGTAAGAAAGCATCACATTTGTATTTTTTCAGGAAAAGTGTAATTTTACATTACTTGTTGATATTCAATAACTGTGCATCTGTAAAAACACGTCATGGTTGTAATTTTACAGTTTAGTTAACTTAAAATTTGAATTTCGGATATCGATAGTAGCCGAATATATACGAACGAAGTATAGTTTGCCGCGTTTTGTTTGTGGGCTTGCCGCCCTTTGTTCGCAGCGTTCGCAGATGGTTCACAGCAGGTTCACAGTTATTTGTTGTGTGATTTAACACCAATAAAAAAATTGAAAGAGTAGGTGATATCATACTTTATCATTTTTATTCTGTGCTAAACGTTGAGCAAATCAGCATATGGTATTGTATATCGTGTATTTTATATATGCATAGGTACATAACCTAAAATAATTTTTGCTTATGTGTTGTATCTTACTTAAACAATGAGTTATTCATGTATAATTTGCACGTCAGTTAACTTTGATTGCGCAAAAAGTTATGAAAAACACATGAAATTTCATAGAAATACACAAGATGTTGTTTTCAAATATTTTAATCATTACATAATGACTTTTATAAATAATTTGCAAAAAATTAATGGTTTAAGGCTCGTTCAACAACATCTTCAACTTGGTTTAATCTTAACTGATATTTAAAATATCATATTCGTGGTATGTCTTAAAAATTAATACCACTTTCCGCTGTGTTAAAATTAAACTAAGTCTAAAATATTAGTTCAAAGGATATAAAAGGCTTATAGCCCCAATTATTATGACCTTTTGGTAATACATTCTCACATTTTTCCTTATAAAATTTTAATTAATAAAAACGTTATTTCGACTAGCCAGGAGCATGTTTCTAGCATTATTTGTAATTGAGATAAAGCTGTTGGCAATGCAGTTATATGCATTTAATTAAAAATAAAGTGGTATCAGGTGTTTATACACATTTCTCATGTTTCAGATAGTGAAAATCCACTATACCATATATACTACGAAAAAGCCTTGGTGACATCTGTAGTAAATTATCCTGAAGCACTGGCCATTACCTTCGCACTTTATTTTATTTTAAAAATATTCAATATCCAAAAGCTATATCAGTAACATTAGAATTTTTACAGACCTATTTTTTAAAGATTTATCGAGATAGTGGGAAAAAAGCACTATAACCAGCTCTACAAAAAAAATAATAAACTTTATCAATCAACTACAAAATTTTTAAAAATAATATAACATAATCACATTTTCATTTCGTTTATTGTACTTTAGTTTATTTAGCTAGTTTATTGTTTTATTAATATATGCATAAATCTATAACTTATGCTATAATTAATGTGTTAGCGTAAATAAATTAAACGCTGTGAAAGAAATAAACTATTTGTTTAATTTGGCATTCGCTTCTATACGTAACATGAAGTAGCTATTAATTTTTAATTTTGAAGTACGCGCATCTTACTGTAAAATTATAAACAGATGATGGTTAATAATGAGGTACTTAGCCTGTAACATTACATATTTTCGTAAGATCTCGTTTATTTACAAATTTACAGTAATATAACAGTAAAAAACACATCATCACGCTGTAGGTCTGTTCATCTTCATAACGGTATAGTATTACATAATTAGTGTATTTGTAAATACATATAGTGTCGTAATTTTACAGACTCCTCGTAATTTTACAATTCACTGTTGTATTTTTACAGTTGTCTTCCTGGCGTAAAATAACCAGTAATATTACTGTAATTTTTTCTTTCTGTATGGTGGGAAAAATAACGAGTGTTGCAATAAGAAAATGTTTTTATTATTAGACATTTATTAATTAATACCGTTCGTCTATAAAAAAAAATCATTATATCATGCTCTATTTACCTCAAAAAACAGTTATCTAATAAACATTTGGGGAAGTTCATCAAAAAAGAATTTATCCAAAATACAGAGACGACAATACAAAGTGCTAAAAATAATACACGAGTACTATAGAACAACAGCGCCTATTTATGAAAAACAAAGGAATTAAACATACAAGAAATCGCCTTTGAGAAGTGAAAAATATAACCACCATAAGTATAGTCAGACACTAACCACAGCAATAATAGAGATGTATAATAAAAGACATAAGAGGACATTCATATAAAAAATTCAAACAAAAGTAAAATATTTGCTTAAAAAAAGAATGTCCTGGACCGCAGAATCAAGAAAATCCTAAAGGCCCTCAACACCGTTAATTATATCGATTTTAATTTCACTGTTGTATCAAGCTTTGAAGGCGTTTTGGATGTAGGAATACTTTCTTTATGGTAGATGATTTTTTAGTCATTAATGAGAAACACTTGTAACTCAAAAACCACAAAACAAATTACTTTCATAATCTAGAGAAAAACAGAGTGTGATTAAAGACCTTTCATAAGGTAAACATATATAGGGGGTTAATAAACTGATTTACTATTGCAGCACCCTACTATTACTGTATAGTACCCTATATTCAGTTTTAGTTTATTTTCAAACTATTCTACCACAGCTAATTGGATCAAATTTTCACACAACAAAGCCAGGGTATAGCAGCATATCAGGCAAAACTTTGGTGATTATGCTCGGAAGAATGACCCCCTTTGTGGGGATCCCAAAAATATTTTATTTTTTTTAACTAGTTTTGTCACAGCTCAGTCAATTTTTTTTTTTTTAAATGGGAGTACTAGTCAAGCAAATTATCCTGTAAAATTTCAAATCGATTTATTAAAAAGAGACGGAGATAAAAATAAAGTAGTTTGCTTCTATCAACTGTAAGGAGCTGAAATTTTGCACAAGTCATTACCTTCATAAAACGCAACTTTTGTATAGGTTTTCACTTCGATACCATCGGTGGCACTTTTCAGTAGCTTATCCTGCTATACCCTCCAGGTAATGATCTTTATGTATGCACTTAATATTAACAATTTGCTCCACGAACAAAACGACTCCTACACTGGCAAAAATGTATGTAAAATTCAGGTACCAAAAGTAATAATCATGTGGGATATTCCCTGATTTCGCACATAAAAAATATTAAGGTACCATGGAACTTCGTGTATAAAATAAAATTCATGTAAATTTGTCATTTTAATTGATTTAAGTAATATTCAGTGGTAAAATTATCACAATGATCGTAAAATTTTTGTCAGTTAAATTCATGTTGGTAAATATGAATTTTATCCAGTGATATGAATCCTAGGTGATTTTGCCTAATTTTTTACAATGAAGTGTGCATGCGTCATCTGTATCATATCTTTGTGTATAGACCATACGTCATTGTGCTCATATTCGACTGTGTTTTAGTGAGTGTTTCATTAGAACTTAATTTTAGTACGTACACTTTATTATTTATTATATATGCATGGTAATGGTTAGTTTTGTAATGATGCAGACAAACATTATGAAAAAGTAATTGTTAATTAAAATAATATGCAGTAAACTCGTTATGAAGGTGGTGCATAGTACATAAGAACACTCACAGGCGATGCTAAAAGAAAGTGTAGGTCATCACCGCATTTATTATTACTTAATTGTTTGCCAATATTAACCGATGGCAATTTCAAATACCTAGTGATGTATTCGTTTTGTAGAATGACGAGGCCTCTATCAATATAAAACATTTAAATCCACACATGTTATACAGACGCAATAAGATTTTATTAACATATAGTGTTACATTATTTTGAAATAAAAATCGTCTTTCTTTTTAGGAAATACCGCCAGTGTATGTATAGAAAAACATATAATGATGAACATGAAGCAACTTCTCTATTAGATGCCCTACTATCATGCTTTGCTTGTTCCTATATTTGGACGCTACTTTGTTGAAATTCACCCAGATCAGGGAACGAAAAGCCAAGCTTACTTTAGCGATGGCCCACAATCATCACAAGAACTCGACCTTATAATATAAGGGCTGTTCGAACATGCAGTTCGCGAAAGATCCGTGATCACGTGAACCAATCAGAGAATAAATTGGAGTTCTCGGGAAATGGAATGCGTTGTCTGATTGGTTCACATGATCGTGAACCGTTCGCGAACTGCATGTTCGAACAAACCTATTGTATATATATATATATATATGTGTACTTTTAGCTTTCTTAAGTTTTCTAGCTTCTGGATTCTATGTAGGTGTTCACTTTGTTGTATTAAAGTTATTTTATAAATTAATAAAACACATTTCCTTCAAATGTACAGCAAAACAAAAAACTATCCGTCTAGTTTGCGTAAGAGAGAAGACTATGGGCTATTCCCCTGTTGAAGCGGAAGTTATAACCCTTAATATTCTCTCTAACTGAACACATAGTTGCTGCTTTTACTGTACTTTCCTACTGAAAATCACATATGAAATTTCTTACTGAAAATCACCTATAAAATCTGTAATTTTACATGGTAATTTTACTTTCATGTATGAATATTACTAACACCATGAAAATTCATGTACGAAAAGATGGTTGTTTGCCATGCCTTCGTACATAAATTTCACATATGAAGTTTTTACTGTGTAGCACAAGTACTACGATTTGTGTAGACCACAGGCTTTTATAACCCCGGGCCCAAATGTTCTGAAGTGAATCCCTCAATTCCTAACTCGTAATTTCAAATTTTACAAACGAAATTCTTCATAGAAAAATCATTACTTGAAGTTTTGCCAATTTGCTATTTGCTACTTTTTTCTTTGTTTAGTGACTTTGGCGGTGATAATTGTAAGTAGTTATAAATCGCTGTGTTCATTTTCTTTGCTATTTTGATTCTCGTATAACTGATTGCTAAAGAGATTTTCCAATAACGGTGATTAAAGCGCCGGTAATTATATTGCTCATCACTAATCAATTGCAATAATAATAAACTTTTTGTTTTAAAACGTTTTCTAATATACATTGATTAAATTTAACCATTATCGACACGCTAGAAATATATTAGTATATGCATGCTATTTCTTGGGGGAAACAACTCATGCAGTTTATTATAATTTTTGCATGACTATTTATGTTTGAAACGCTTTTCTACTATTTAATTAACCTACATCTTAATGGTAATATAGATACGCATATTATATAATAATATTGATATTTTCCTTGGCACACATTTTATAGGTGCGTTTCTAACATTAACCTTATAATTTATTTGCTAATTACATTTTCATTTATATGCAACAGAATGTTGTTAAAATAAAGCGAAAAATTCTAACAATAAATGTAAATGGCAACAATCAGTGACATAGCAAAAATTATATGTGTTCGAAGGCGAAGTACCTGTTCACTTTCTGAGTGGCTATTTATCAATATCAATATTTGACAAATAAAATACTGTTCATACACAGATAATTTTTGTTGTAAATTGTAATTATAGGTTACTAGGCAATGATTTTGATTGTCTAACAATACATAAATGCTGATATTTATGTTATCACATAGAGGAGTGGAAATTTTATAAGAATTTTACTCTCTAGGGCAGACGAAACGATAATTTTCTGCGTTTTGGTTCAGAATTGAAAATTTACCTGAGTTTGACTGTGGAGACCCGAATGATATATTGCGTTCACAAACACAGATTTTGTATCTGATTTTGTATGCATGTAGATTTGCCAAATCGTGCGAACATAGGGATTGAAATGCATTAATTTAATATAATAACTTGTAACCGATGTTTCAAGGTAATGTGAACCAAATATATTTCCAAAGTAATCGCATAATAATAATTTGCATTTTATTGCTCCACATTGGCCTATTAACGGCTCTATTATGTCCAGCATATAACATTATGAAGTCATAAGGATAAAAATAAAAAAGACAGTAATATTATACGCATAGTGCGAAATTTGTTATACAATTAATTTCTATAGTAACTGCTTGCGCAAGAGCATCTTAACATATTTGATAACTAAAGTATAATGAGATGGGGGCTGTATTTGAGGCTCCTATTGTTTTTTTTTTTTTTTTCTAGAGGTTATCTAAATTCTAGACGAAGTAAAGGGTTAAATATGGAGTATTTTTTAATAAACTTTAAAAATATTTGCTTCAAAGTACACTTGTAAATTGCTAATAAATGTTATCAAAATATTTTATGGTTGTTTCAAGTAAAATAGAAGAAAGGGTAAAACAGGATTAGGTTATGAAATAGGGTAAGAGATTGCGAACAAACTCGAGTAAATAAATAAAAATAAATAAAAAAGTATAGTTTTCGTTGATTTCCTATAATTTGTAGGACTAACGTTTCAGTGATAACAATCATCTTTCTCAAGATCTAAAATACATATGGAGAAAAATATGTTGATGGATAAAAACAATCAAATAATTGTAGTTATAGAAATTGTTTAACATTTGAAGAAAAGAATTATTATAAACAGACGAGTCCGTTTAGATATACGATGGATTTAACTAAACGACTTTTGTGCTAATTTACTCATGTAAATAACAAAGTCGGGATATTCTCTACATTTAATTGTATTAGAGTAATTTTAGTTTTTTTTTTTTTGTTTTTTCTCCTTATCTTTCTATTTGTATTTATTGTTTTTATGGTCTTTTAGTTTTGTTTGGAAAATATATGGTTTCCTGTCTTTGTTATTTTATTAACTGCAACGTTTCGTTGCTTGGGTTAGCAAAGTTTTTAAGTGACAATGTTTTAAAATCCTCTTGTATTAGTTTTCATTTATTACCTTGATATAAACTCATTTTTTTTGTGTGTATTAAGGTACAATATATATGTATTTTTAAAGTGCTAATTTTTGTATGATAGGTTTTGTCGACATAAACTAAGTCCATCTCTTGCGTTTATGGGGGTATTTACAAACAAAAACTCAAAAATAAATTAATGAAAATTGAATGATCCTGATCGTAATATACCTAATCCTTGCAACTATTAAAAAAACAAGACCACATTATAAATAAAATACAATTAAACACAAATACAACATAAATTTTGATATTTTTTTCTTTACTTTATTAGGAGTTGTAAAATAGTGTAAATCTATTATTATTAGTAGTAGTAGATAGATTAAGAAAAAAGTAACTATTATATAGAAAATGTACAGCTTGTCAAACTAAGTAAACAAAAATTTATTTAATACGAAAAGTATTCGGTAAAACCTCTAATACGCTGTGATTAATGAAGTTATTTACAAACCCTTGCAATAAATTAACTTTATTTTGAAATATAAATTTTATTATTTTTTTTGTAACACTTTTTAATTGTTTCACCGAGACGAAATAATAAGTCATCCTGAAGATGGTCATTATAAACCGAAACATATAGTTTAACCTAAATAATATCAAAATAAATTGAATGGAATGAACTGAATTATTTTAATTACTTTTTTATTATACTATCATCCATTTACGAGATAGAAACGGGAATAATTACCTTTTATTTAATTTTGCAAAAAATAGTGTAAAGAGCTTAAGGATTCCATCCAACAATTAGCTTAACTTAAATTTATTTCCTTATTCTTAACAACTTATATTTAAGTTCCTTTATGTTCTTCAAGTTAATGTATTATTTATTCTTTGCTTCACAGAAACAAAATTATTATTTGAGGTTATCCACTTATTTTCCCATTATAGAGTTTCTACTGCCATATGTTAGAATATCATTATTTAACCACAAAAGTAGTACGCCAACAATTGCATGGTATTTCATGTTTACGTAAATTACAATTTATAGCGTATATGATTTAGAAGTACTATCATGAGGAAAAAATCAATTGAGGCATACCATGTAAAAACAAACAAAATACTGCACAAATACTAGTGGAATATGATTAAAAAACGTCTTTCTACGAAAATTTTATACCCATTTGTTATTATTAATAGTCCATTAACATATTATTTTCAATGTATGTACTTACATATTTATTGGAAACAAATACCTGGTTAGTATGAAGCAATACCGTTTCCTATTACCTTCACTGTATCTACATTTCCCTTTAAGTAACAATCGCCGTTTCCCATATTTAATTTAACTAACCAACTAATTGTTGTAATCAACTTTATAAAAAAAAAAAACTTAGGATTGTGCGAAACCGCCAACAACGTAAACAAATATCTGTTACATAATTTGATTTCTCTAATGTTAGCACTATCTAATATTGCATGATTATAATTACTGTTATATTGTTCTTAGTTTTCACTATTTTCAACTTTCTTGCAAATAATATCACAACAATCGTAAAATTTCCAATCTTCGCCTGGTGGACTTTAGCCGTTGAAAATTGCGATAAATTATATCTGCAGGAAATTAAGGATTAGTGTCAGATTAGAATCTGAACACTTTTGTGACAATAGCGCTCATTTTATTGTGTTTTTTGATCAATGCCGCACCACGTCGAACATTTATAAGTGTGGAAGTTTTTATAACCTAGGCAGTAACATACCAAGGCGATATGTAAAATTACAACAGAGCATTCGAGAGGGAATTCTCGTAAACACACGCTAGCAAACAATTGCGGGAACTAATGTCCGATGGAATTTCACGATCAAGGTCGAAGAAATCAGACAGATTGCAGAGCAGAGCCAGGGTCGGTTTGCTGAAGCATTGGCGGCATTGAAGTCCATTACCTGATTAACATAACTATTAAAATTAATTGCATCCAATGCCTGTACTAACGAATAGTAATTAGAAATGGTTTATAAAATAATAGGTAGGCATAATGCATCTATCTATTTATCATGTGAATAATAAAGGAGCTTCTTTGTTAAATACTTGGAGTTGGAAGATGAGGACACTATTTACATTTTAAAGTACATGGTTATTTCCCAGAGTAGTTATCATTGCAAATTCATGAATTAGAAGGTTTTGAGGATTTATTTATCTATTTATATATTTATTAACGTATTAGTAAGATATAGCATCCGCATAGTCGACTACTTCATGGTTTACTATAGAACCAATGCCTAAAGTTCATCCAACAAGTTCAGGTCCTTAAGATAGCTGAATGTTTTGTTAAGTGAGATTATTTTCAGGTCTTCTACAGAAAGAACAGAACAGAAGCGTTAACCTTTGCAAAAGTTACGTGCACTGGCTTGCAATAAAATCCCGTACAATCTGAATGTCGATTTAAATGTTTTCAATGCTAGATAAAAGTATGGCCATGAGGACGACTAGAGGGTGCCCTTAAGGGGGAGTGCTGACACCAACCTGTGGAGCTTGGTCGTGGATGATCTCATCAGGTCATGAAACGACAAAGGAATATGAACGCAAGGATACATTAATGATATCGTTATAGTAGCTAAAGGGAAGTTCCCGGGCGTATTGGCAAGCATCATGCGTAATGGTACAATTTTTATCAGTATAATGAATGTACCCAGTCATTTGCAATTAGTTTACACGAGGGTTCCCTACCCCTAAACTCAATCATTTTGAGATATTTGCAATTTTGTTGAAGTTTTGACGTTTGCACTCTTTCAAATAAAATTAAATAGCTGATGACGTATTAGGTATTCAGTGGTTCTACTAATGTCGATGTTTTTTATTTCAAATGGAACATGGTATTTTTTACTACAGCATTAAATGCAGCGTAAAATTATACAACGATTGACATTAGGGTTTGGTATACCTATTTTTGATAGTTTTTGAAATATTAGCATTTATTGCCTAAAAGAGGACTAATTTCCAAGTTTCGAGCAAATAAAATATCTTTTTTCCTAAAAAATACTCTGTATATTATTTTTAGAATGACGCGTTATCTATTTTTGCATTGTTTGATTTCCATACCTGAGATATTTATCATTGGAATTTTCCAATTAGTAGCAGATTTTATGTAATTGTAATTATAAAATATTAATAAGCCATAACTATTATGCAACAGTAAATTACATGTTAATATTTTTGCCTGCTTATTAAATACATCCCAAATAAGTCAAAAAAAAAAAAACTAAGAAATTATTATTCCGAAGGGACATTTATATTGGACATTTTCGGACCGGTGTAAAGTTAGCAATAGATTTTAGCAATAGATTTCTTTTCGGTCAAATTAATTCCAAATGTAATAGAATAGCGTTTTATGGATAAAATCAATTCACACAGCATTGCAAAGAGTGGTACACACAATATTTTTTACAAAATAACGATGTTTCTAACATTCGGAATTATTCCAACTAAATGCATGCGCCACCGTATACTTTATTTATTTTGGCATCGTTCGTCATCTTTATTTTCCAATTTTATTTTCCAGACGTGTTAAGGGGTATCCAAAGATCATTTTGAAAAAATATAAAAATGACAATATTTTTCTAACAAATTTTATAAACAATTAAAGTTGATCGACTCGCCCAAATGCACGCGCTGCCGTATACTTTATTTATTTTGACATCGTTCGTCAACCTTAATTTCAAATTTTATTTGCCAGACGTATTAAGGGGTAACCAAAGATCATTTTAAAAAAATATAAAAATGACAATATTTTTCTAACAAATTTTATAAACAATTAAAGTTGATCGACTCGCCCAAATGCACGCGCTGCCGTATACTTTATAAATAATAATAAATTAAATATATGAAAGGGACCGTATTTTTATAACAGTATGAGAGAACGCCAAAAGTGTTTTCCGAATTTTCTGCCCCAAGATAAAAATAACAGTAATTATTGAAATTTTTTAATGCAGATTTCGCAGACGTATGGTAGTGCTACCCTTGGGTTGACGCAAACAGGATGGCAATTCCTGTTACATGTTTCGCATTTTATTTCTCCCCCGCAGTAGAGACAGTCATATTTAGTGCTCTCTGAGTCATGGGAAATTTTAAAGTTCAAATAAATAATTCTATAAAGGCTTGCATCGAAATCGAAGTCAATTTTTATTACTTATTATGGTTTGCGCATAGTAAAAAATAAAGCACCGCAATTATACGAGTCTTTTTGTGTTGGATATATATTATCTTTTTAATTTTATGTTATTTTCCAATAATTGCGTTACTTTGTTGACATAGTCTGAACCCGTTCATTATTATTGTTTCTCCTGTTGGGGTCAAAGAAATTAATACACCCGTTCGTTACATCGACAATGAGCAACATCCAGTGCATATTTTCTATAATTTGATATAGATTTTTCTTTTTAGATTGTCCTGATTTGTTAAGCAAACCAAAATTCGGAGATCCTTGGACCATTACTGGTTCAAAGTCAGTTCTATTGCAAACAATCTTTAAACAATAATCGATTGTAAAGTTGTCGAGCCACATATCACGTGATTCTTTATGGAAATTAAGCAGATTATACCGGGTAAAGTACAATTTATCCTTTTGAAATTTTGAAATAACAGTCTTTGCAAAGTTGTTCTACTGAATTCTCTGGAGGGACTTTTTTATAGGCATCGTTGATCTCGTTTTTTTGGGTTTTTTATTGGAGTTTTACTGGTAAGTTTTTGCAATTGTTGCAGTTTTTGCTTTTTAAAATACGTGTGTACGCCATTTTGTCTTTTGCACCATGTCTCCTCATCTATGTGATATTCAGGCTTTTTTTGACTGCACAGCGCCTTCTTTTTACAGCATATTTATTTTCTTTGTGCTCACTGAGGGTATACTTCCTTTTTTGCTATAATATCTTATAAAATCTAGTTGTTCTTTACTGAGAATAATAACATTTAAAGGTATAGATACCTGATTGATATTTTAAGATGATATATTTTAATTAAATCAAGTATGTCGTCGTTATCATAATCATTAACAGATGATTTTTCTGATTTAATCCGTCGGTAAACATCATCAGATTTTGCTTTATGCAAATTTTTATCAGTAGGGAAATGAGTCGAAAGAGACTTGATATCTTGCAAACGAATTTTAAGGGCGCTGTGTTGTTCCAGTCATTCCAAGATAAGCTGTATACGTTAACTGCGAGAATATCTTTCGTGCATTTGACAGTCGATCAAATTTAATTGTTTATAAAATTTGTTAGAAAAATATTGTCGTTTTTATATTTTTTAAAATGATCTTTGGATACCCCTTAACACGTCTGGCAAATAAAATTTGAAATTAAAATTGACGAACGATGTCAAAATAAATAAAGTATACGGCAGCGCGTGCATTTGGGCGAGTCGATCAACTTTAATTGTTTATAAATTTGTTTTAGAAAAATATTTGTCTTTTTTATATTTTTTTAAAATGATGTTGGATACCCCTTAACACGTCTGGCAAATAAAATTTGAAATTAAATTTGACGAACGATGTCAAAATAAATAAAGTATACGGCAGCGCGTACATTTGGGCGAGTCGATCAAATTTAATTGTTTATAAAATTTGTTAGAAAAATATTGTCATTTTTATATTTTTTAAAATGATCTTTGGATGCCCCTTAACACGTCTGGCAAATAAAATTTGAAAATAAAGTTGACGAACGATGTCAAAATAAATAAAGTACCTATACAGCAGCGCGTGCAATTAGTTGGGATAATTCCGAATGTTAGAAACATCGTTATTTTGTAAAAATATTGTGTGTTCCATTCTTTGCAATGCTGTGTGAAGTGATTTTATTCATAAAACGCTATTGTATTACATTGGGAATTAATTTGACCGAAAAAAAAATCTATTGCTAAAATCTATTGCTAACTTCACACCGGTCATTTTCGGAGACTTTTAATAGTTTGTTCCTGATTTATTATCTGTCTGTATCGCTTAATACCTAGTTTAATACAAAAAGCCAAGAGGCTGCATTGTTTTCGGACTCCGTGTCAGACGGCTCCCCTACAAAGAAAATATCTGGTCTAGTAAGTGAACAATATTTGAAATATTATGGGTGTATTTAGAATATCTCCTTTAATTTCCTTGTGTATTTAATTTTTCCGGGGTTTATATTAATTGCAAGTAAGTGTAAGTATCTAATCACTGTTACATTCTTCATGAATATAAAATAAGTCTAATGTTATTGGTATATGTAACTTCGAATGTTTGTCTTATTTTTTCGATTTACAATGTTTTATTTATTGTTAGAGGAGGATGCGTGGAGGAGTTGACAGCATTAGGACTCAATATAAAAGATATGACTTGTTATACTGGTTGGGTTTATCACTGGAATTGGTAATACCATAATGGATATCACTTTGTTTTTATGCCCATATATCTGATGATTAATGTCGTTCTTTATGACTAAGACATATATTAGTAAGAAACTATGATGCATTAGTATCTGAAACATAATATTTAGAATGTAGCAAATACTATCACAGAGTTTTGTAGAAAAAACTCATTTATTTGTTGAAGCTCAAGATAGTAAATTAGGTAAATCTTAGCTAATATACAAAAATGCTAATACATCAAACACTATTAGCAATAGGATATACCAACCCTATCAATCCATTGTAAAATTTACGCCCTGCATCAATGCTGTAGTAAAAATACCAGTTCCATTTGAAAGAAAAAATTTGTTAGCTTAAATAGTAACAGTTGATGTGCGTTTTTAACAGCCGTAATATTCATTTAGTGATATCGTCAAATTCAAAAATTCGACGAAAATGAAAGCATCTCAAAAACGGCCGAGTTTAAGGACAGGAACCTTCAGATAAACTAGTTGCAAATGAATTGGCAAATTCATTAGACTGATAAAAATAATATTATTCCATTTAAAATAAGAAAGTTCATATCAACACCCTGTATATCGAAAGTACTGTAAAGTTGAAAATATTTTGCTTAAATAGATCATAGTAGGCCATAGCTACACTGCAAGTTTCAAAATCAAATTTCTACTAGAAGTTCAACAAAATCTAATGTTTCAATCGGGTGGGACACCTCTATAATAATAAATAGAATATTGTAATTTACGTTGTATTACATTTAAAAATTAAAATGCAGGACATCTGTGGGATAAAAAACAGAGCTATGTATAATTCATAACCTATAAGAGATTTGAGAACTAGTCGGTTTTCCAATCCAACAACAGTAGATCTCATTAGAAAATCTGATAAGAGGCAATTATAAATTAAAATGATGCAGAAATGGAGATACGCGTTTTATAAACTAATTACTACTTACGGATACAACCTTAATTGATGTGTTGGATTAAATTACCTACTCATCTTTTAGATTTTCCATATTATCAGCTATATAAATTCGTGCACCGTTTTTTAGCATCTATTTGCTAATTAATAACTATTAAAAACAAATCCCAGGAATCATGCAATAAAATCAGATAATAATGCAAAACGTAACAGGAATTCTTGAAATGAAAATATTTTAATTGGACGGACACGTGAATATGTATAAACAACGTTTAGATTACTGTCACGTCAAGTATTCAAGTATAGGATTTCCAGCAACTACGTATTTTGTTTTTAAATTACTGAAGAACATACTGGCGTACACGGCAATCTTATGAATGTTTATCCGTTAGGTACAATGAGGGGAAAGAAATGCATTATCTGCCAAACCCTTTTTCGATTTATCGATTAAAAATTCCTGCTTCCTTTAAATATTGTCGATCTCTTTAGATGACGGCCCATTTGCATGAGTAATTATAGTTATGCGATTTAAGAAAATGTTGCAAGGAATACTCGTTGTGAAATGTAGCTCTATACAATATATGGGCGCGTTAAAATTATTATGTTTACATATACTACATAACGCTTATGATGAAATAAATAAAAACATTTTCTTTGCTTTTTAATTGACGTATAGACAAATGTGATCTAATACAACAACAATTTTTTGCATTGTGATATAACAAATGTGTTTACCTTTTTGTACGTTGTATTGTTGGTAGTAGAATAAGATTTAAGCACTCTAGGTGTTATGCAATTAAAAATAAGCCGAAAGTGGTTCCATATTCTTTACATTTATGCGATGATGTGACATCAAGCTAAAGGGTACTATTATTTGCTGTTTAGTGGTTATTTCTTCCAGAGCATTGTTGGATTATTTTTTATGACTAGTTTTCTGTACTATCTAAAAAGCTATTACCCCAATTGATTGGGTATAAATTGAATATGATAAATAGCATTTATGGAATTGCGCAAAATATATTTAACTTTTGACAATGTGCCGTGCTATATAAGAAAAAAAGTCTTGCATCAATTTTAGAGAGAGAGATAAATAAAGAGAGAAGGGTATAAACCATCTACGAACTGTGCGAGCGTAATATATAGAATGGTCAGGCGTGTCTGCTAACATGGATCGCACTCGCCTCGCGCTATGCATGTTTAGCCACAGTATATCTTCAAAGCAGTAAAATCACATCTCTTCGATTCGTGCACCTACTATTCAGCGTCAGTGTTAGTCGAGTCTTGATGCGAGATGGAGCAATTCTCCGTTAACGTTTTACGCATTAAAATGTAATACAATGTTGGGCGTAGAAAATCCCAAAAAAAACGACCATTGTTTCATAACGTAGAAAAGTATATTGGTGAATTCCAGGATTTACATTATGGTGGTGCCAAAACAGTTTGTACAATGTGCGATAAACAGTTATTGTGCTGGCACAAATCGGACTACCCATTGGTGGTGGTGCATCTGATCCGTTATCTACGTATAAAGATTGTTTTAATTATATGTCTGTTACATCCGTAGATGTTGAACGGTTTTTTTTTTCAAAATATAAGCATGTTTTATCAACGCGACGAAAGCAGTTTAATGAGAAAAATCTTGAAACATTTAATGCTACAAACTTTTCAGCAATCCTATACCATTTCTGCTACTTAAATAAGGTAATGGGCTTATATACAATATTTATAATTAAATAAATAAATAATTTTGCTCTTTCCCGATACTGTACTGTATACTTGCGTTAAATGTTAATGTCACATATACGAAGTACTGACCTGGTGCGCAGACGAAAGTTGACCACTCTAGAATAATATATGAAGCACGTGTGGTTTGAACGGCGGCACGTGCCGTTTGATGATAAGAAAAGAGCAAAAAAATAAATACGGCCGCAGAATAGACGGTTCATATTTAGAAAAACATATTTAACTTATTTCAGTGTTTCTCTTGAAAATATATACTGAAATAATTTTAACAATATTATTTTCATCCTAATAATGTATTTTATGAGTTCGTATTTCACTAAATATATAAATTAATTAAGTAGATACATAGGTGTTTGTTATATTCAGTAAAAGATTGCGGTAGTTAATGCTTACAGTACAAAAAAAAATGTAAATAGTATCGCCCCAATTTATTCAATTATAGGCCCCCACAAATTAATTTTGTGCAACAATTTGTTTTGTAATTGATAGTTGTCTTTTAATACTAGTATGAGCTTAGGCAGATACAATTATCTGTTAAATACATCAGTGTCAAATGGAGTTGACAATAGGTATAATTAATAAACAAAAAGAAATTGAATTGGAATTCTAATATTTGGGAAATAAGTCCTGCTTAGTTTGAAACTTATTTATTGTTTGCTTTCGATTTTTAAAATCATGTAGGATTTTGCAGCCGTGTCAAAAATGTTTTCGTTTTAGGCAAAGTACCTTTTCTGTGCACAGACAGTATGCTAAAATATTGTTCAGAATGAAAAGTTATAACAGTATGTAAATTTTCGGAGTTATTGCCTGCTTTGATAAGATCCATTATTTGTCAATTTCGTTTCAGGTAAAGTACTGTTAGCGTTCACAATACCCCAATATAACTAAGAAAAAATGCCTAGAGGAAAAAGTTATGGAGTTATGCAAATTTTCATACTGATTTGCCTACTTTGATTATCACGATTTGTTTTTCCGTCTATTATTATCAAAGTAGGCCGATCAGTGCAAATATGATGATGATGATGACTGAAAAACTCTACGTTTTGTCATAAATTTTTGTACTGAACAACATTTCTTAATAACATTTTGGCATACTGCCAACAAAAAAGGTACTATACCTGAAATGAAAACAGTTTTGATGGGCTACAAAAGTCAACTGATTTAAAAAAAATCGAAAGCAAACATAAATGTTTCAGATCAAGCAAGACATAATTTTCCAAATATTCAATTCCGATTCAAAAATTCTGCTAAATTAATAAAAGAAATACTACATAAAAATGAAATAATAGTAAACTTAAATAATATTATTTACTATGAAACGAAGAATATATTATTGTTAAGTAACTAATAAAGCTTGAACTTTAAAATCGGAACTAAATAAATAAGAGTATGCGTACATTTCTAAAGGTAAGCTGTCCATTCAATAGACTTTTATGCCTGGGTATTTCCTTCGTTATTTTATTTGCTACTTTTTATCATCAAAGGGCACGTCCGTCCAGACTACACGTGTTTATTATATTACTCTCGCACAGTTCATAGATGGTCCATACCTTACTCTCTTTATTTATATCCTTCTCTAAATCTAATGCAAGGCTTTTGTCTTATATAGTACACGAACGGTGCATACTATTAAAGTGGTTACAGTAAAATAATGACAAAAGCAAACTCCAAATATAACACTTCTAAATTCACAATTTATCAATCATTTCTTATTGCTAGCAAGACAACAATGAAAATATGATAAAATCTGTTCAAATCATCAAGATTTGAATAATTTGCATAATTTTCAATTTTCTTATATGTGCAGAAAATATATTTAAGCTTAATTATTTTAAATACATCCACTTTATATGAATTTGTATTTTGAGTGATTGATTTTATCATTCAGTAGTATTGCGAATATTACAGAATAGTGTCAAAAACGGGCCATTAAATATAATTAAGAAAACTTTCACTTAAAATGATATACGAACATAGCACAGCTACTATCTTTTACCGCAAAACTTTAAATTTGGATTGGTACATCTTTCCCTTCTTAGGAATCAAATTACTCTTTTCTAAGTTGAATTAGAAAAATTGTGACACTGAGGTCATCATGGATGTCATAAAGATAATTAGATATTTAAGTAATTGTGTTTTTTTGTTGCTATTTTCTAGTAAGTTCTTTAATACAACAATAAGTCGTACTCAGAAAAGGAGAAACGTGAATTATAGAAAGACACATTCCAGGATTCGAAGAATTTACAATTTCGCCATGGTCTCTGAACGACATATTGCATGAAGTCAATGTTAGAGACACCTCGATAGTACGTTCCAACATCAACCTCCATATAGACACTTCTCGTCTAATGTTGGATTCTTGCTCTTAATCGATTTTTGAATTAAACCTCCATCGATCAAATATAGCACAAAATTCGGCTTATTGTTTGAAAAACCCAATAAACTCAATAATCTTAATATTCATACTAAAAATAAAATGCACTTTATGATAGATGACGATCGCACCGGGTCCGTTTTTAATACCGCATATGATGATCTTCTACCTTTATTCGTCGTTGTATAATTAATATTATCTTGAATATGCAGGAGCGTCTTACGTAACATATACAAGCTATCAATTCAATTACCATCCCAATAATTATGAATATCTCTGACATACAAATGTAAAAAAAAAGTAAAGTGATACAGCATAATTAGCAATCGCAGTTTCATACCCTCGAAGATTGGATGAATTTACACTATAGATTGTTAATTGCAATAATCTAGGAACACCTGTCACAAGATGTGATGATGATGAGCGCATTCGCTTGTAATTATTGATTAAAGAAAAAGTTGCAGTCGCATTTAACCTATTTTAACCAGCGCAAATATGTATACAGGGCTTATTTTTAAGTGTCATCAGTAACGGTATTAAAAGATCCTGAAACGAATAGTTCTTGGGGTTTTGGTTTCGAAACGTTACACTCCTGGTCTTAAATATATGTACCACAATTTGAGTACAATATAAAAAATTTCGTTAGCAAGAACTCTTAATGTCAGTTAGCTAATCTTCTAGCGATCGTATGTGATTTAGATATCATGTTACGATAAGGAATTGTGTGTATCGTTGCTCAATTCTAGAAGGTACTCGTATCGTTATACGATTTTAAGATTGCAGCGATTAAGAAAGTGAAATACCAGGATGTTTGATACTCCATTTAAATATCGAATTGTACGAGATCCCCCTGATGAACTTTGGTCTTGCATTACTCATTTGCTATTGAAATGAGACACTTTACTTAAACGCATGATAAAAAAAGGTATTGAGAAGCATATCTGATAATTATTTTGAATTATACAGAGTATTTAAAAACGGTCAGCACAATTACAGATACATTTGATGCGTATAATAAGATTGCATGGAATTGATTCGTGACCATTTATGTAGGTACACTTCTCGCAGGAAAAATCTGGACACCAGCAACCGAGAATTTTAAATTTTTTTGGGTGTAAATGCAGCTTTAAACAGAAATATAAATGTATAGAAGAAAAAAGGTTTATACACTGAATAAACACATTGGCGGCGGCGTTTCCTTTAGAGATACCGAATACGGAAATATTCATCAGACAATCAATCAGTTTCCTTAGTTTCGGGAAAGTGTGATTTTCATAGACTTATTGATTACACAATTATTGATGTATTAACTATTATTGTTGGTTAATATTCTTAAATATTGCATTATTATCAAGTTTTTATGTATTAAAAAGTGCCAAAAATAATTTTAAGGTTATTTATAAAATTCTTGAAGCAATTAAGTTCGCAAAGAAATAATTTAATTTATTAACCCTACGTTTATTGTATATTCAAGAAACATATGGTCTGTGTAATCCAATGTCGTTCTATTTTCTTGAAATATGGCCAGCCCTTGGTCTGTTTACAAACTGACCTTATGTAGCACCGGTTTATTAACAATTATTAACAATATCATTGCATTTACATACATAACAAACATGGTAAGAAAGCAGTCAATCTCAGTTAGTACTAAAATATTTGTTTTTGGATTTGATTCATTTAATTTTAATATTTTCTCATTTCTACGGCCTGGAGCTGTGCTACAGACCAAAAGTGTTTCAATAAAATAGAATAAAGATATTGGATTACTAAGATATATTTCTTTAAAATACAATAAACGGAAAGTTAATACAAATAAATAATTTCTTTGCGAACTTGATTGCTTTAAATCTTAAAACTGTTTTTGGTGCTTTTTTTATTAGATAGACGAAAACATTAAAGTAATACAATATTTAAGAATACTAAACAATAATAGCGTAATCAATAAATCTGTAAAAATCACATTGTCCCAAAAGTCAGGAGGCTGATTGACATGTTGTCTATTGTTAACGTAAGCAACTAATATTAAAGTAGCACTAACAAGTAATATAATTTTAAAATCTCATAACCAATGTTTTCTTAAAAAAAAACGATTATCTCTGCATAACTTCAAACAAGTTAAATACATATACTATATTTCTAAATGAAGCCGTCTATTCAAGAGGCCTTTTTGTTGTTATGAATCTTTTTTTACATCAATATTTCCGCATTCGGTATTTCTAAAGGAAACGAAGCCACCGAAACTGCGATTTGTTTATTCTATATATAAATCTTTTTCTCTCTATACATTTATGTGATTTATGGCTTTGATAAGTGAATATATCCTCTAAAAGCTACATTTACACCCAAGAAATTTTAAAATTGACGATTGCTGATGTCCCGATTTTTCCTGCGAGAAGTGTACTTATACATATTTAGCCCTGGAACCAGATTTAGAAATGTCAAATTGATGCGCACCTTTTGGGAGTTTAAACAACAATACAAACAGTAGAAAACATAATTTCATTGTAAAATATAGGGATAAAATATTTGCATATTCACATTATACAAAATAAAGGGTAATTTACAAGATACATATAATAAATTTCAATGAAACTTTTAATATTACTATAAACTGAACTTGTTAGAGTTAACATTCCAAAAAGAAATATTTAAAGTACACCATCTCAATAAGCGTCATTCTGTAAAGGAGCCCGAATAAAAATTATACAATTTTTAGTATCTACCAAAAATTTCTCTTTGATAAATATTTGAAACTTAGTTACTGACAATATTCAATTTTCTTGAATTTTTCGTTTTTAAAATTATTTGGGCATTTTGTACCTACGCACTCTTGTTCTTTAATTAAATGTTCTTGTATTTTATTGAAACTTTGCAAAATTATCGAAGAATTTTAAAATAAGTCTTGCTGACGAAAGCCGTTTAACTCATTATTTATTTATTATCTAATTCTGATCCAAACTGTCTAATTTATACTTCATGTTATCAAATTTTATTTTTTGGAAACAAAATAATAAATAGAGTTAAACGCATACCGAAAAATACGTTGTTTTAACTCTCTATATATTATTCTATATTTCAATACAGTATAAAATTCCAGACGATTACAACCAGGACTTCCTAGCTTTATTCAATTGTTTTCAAGGCATTATGAGTTATGTGGAAATTTTAACAATTACGCCATTGTACGTAATTTATTAATTTTCACTTGCCCTAAGTGCCAGAGATCTCACATTTTCAAACTACCTAGTACTTAAGCTTAAAGGTGGAGGGTTTTGTTGAGCCGGAAATAATGACGATGAATTTAGTAAGTTTTGTAATTAAGTGTGTTTTTTGAAATGGCTCATTAGAAAAGCTTATCTAAAAGCTAACAAGACAAAAAGCAAACTCACGCATTTTAAATTATATATCCTACTGAAGAAAGTGAAGAGGTTGCTTTATTTCACGTTTTTTTCCCTTAGATGTAATCTCAAACGATTTTTGATCCTTTAGGAAACGTTCTATTCATTTGCTAGGACAGTAAGCTACCTGGATCTCACTACTTGAATTAAATTTAATTTTTGTTCAAAAAAAAAACAACAATTCAATCAAAGATAGAGAAGATATCAATAATTTAAATATAATTTGTAGCAATTTAGTTGGATAAATGATCATCTCACATTCTTTAATTTAAACTATTTTGTATTCAAAAATTTATTGTTTTAAATAAGTACTGAAATTTTTATTGTATGGCATGCATTGTTTCTAACTGCTTTCTACTACTGCTTCTAAGTGCTTCAGTTGGTTTGTAGTTTCACGTGTTAAGGTCTCTTACAATTTTGAATGTTATTTGTTTCAACCTTGATGAAACCTAAATCTGAAATTAAATTATAATAGTTCACAAATGTAATTTAAAAAAAAAAAACACATTCGAAAAGTTAGAAGCCACGCAGAAAATCACTATTAAAATTGATATCCCACAGAGCACAAAATGACTGCCATACATCCAATGGATATTATTTATGGATATCCATAATCTCCATTAGACTTTACAAACATTCTCATTTGGAGATGTCTCTTACATCTCCAAATGTCCGCTTATTAGATATCCAAGTAGTACATCTAATGGATATGCTACGTAACACATCTAATGGGTGCCCTTAAATTCGTGACAAACATAAACACATGTACACAAACGTAGACAACACTGTTATGCTTTGACATATATTTACAAACAATGCAGCAAAAAAAATTAATATTTGTACACCACTCAACAATAGAGAGCCTCATTAGATATGGTATCATGAATTGGGGAAACAGCACACATACTTTCAGAGTATTTTGATTAAAAAAATATGCCCTAACAATATTTGAAAAATTAAATAGAATGCAGTCATGCAGATCAGCATTCCACATTTTGGGTTTGCTATCTGTAGTGGGTTTGTATATATTTGTTACCTGCTGCTTGCTACACTGTTGAAAATTTTAACACTTTTTTGACTAATTTAATAGTCAGGAGAGGTCCACACTCTTTTCGTGTTATTTTGTCGAGAACTATAGAAGTTTAAATTTGACGAGCAAAGATAGTCAAGTATTGTCTATTGCTAAGGAGTTATTTTGTCTAACTGACACGTGGAATTATAAAATACTTCTAGTCACATTTTATTTGATCTAGACTAGACAAATTTACTAGCTGTTTAACTAAATGAATGCGATCTATTGGGTGTTTTAACACCATTTTCTAAACACAACGTCTTTTTAATATGCAACTCCTATTTCTTAGTGCTATAATATTCTCTCTTTAAGACGTTTTCTCAATTATAAATATGCAAAACCACTCATTCACAAGTTTTGGTTTCAACTAAACGTACCAATTTTAAAATGATTTTTTGAGAACCATTATAAAATTAAGTGAATGTTTATGCTATTTGATTCAAGTCTAAACTAATTGCGTAAATAGATGTTCCCAATACATCTTTAAGATGTTGAATTTTTTTATGCCCACTGGAATTAACGTTTAATAACACGAGGTTACACTTCGCAAGTCAGTCACATTTGGTGGTTTGTTTGGATATGTTAATACGGAGAATCAAACACGAAAACAGGAACACGTGCAATGCAGGTGGTGCGTATAATGCAATACTGTATTAGAATAGGTGGGGTTTCTATATTTCTATCCGAGGGAAAAATTCTGATTGGTTGACGCTTCTGAATGTCTAGAAAAATTGTCAATCCTCATATCTGAACAAAGAATTCACACGAAATTCTAGTCATTTCTGTTCTATTAAATACGCGTAGTCAACTCGTCTGGCAAAGTTTGGAAAAATCAACACTAAAATATTTGACTAGCGCAAAATTAACGCCAACACCGTAATATTTTCAACAGTGTACTATGTACGTAACAATTAAGATTAAATTTTTATATACACAGGCCAATTATTGCTATGATTCCAGGCACAGGAACTTATTGCAGCCAGCGAGCCATCGCACCACTCAATATCGAAAAAGTTTTATTTTTCAAGACTGCACATTATACCATAATTTCTGTACACAAATAAACTCTCCCAACCAATAAGTATTCAAAAAAAAAACTAAGATTGTTTCTTGTATGAATGCACTGCTACTCATTTGAGGAATGTCTTATATATACATTTAGGCACATATTCTGACTATGTATGTTGCATGCTATACTCAAACAATAAAATACTGTTACTTTTTACTATTATCACAATAAACTTCTATGGATGTTGTCAATGGTTTAATTTAATCATTATATTCGAATGATTAATTATCTTTATTAATAAAGTATTGCTTTCACTATTGCGCACACGAACTCAATAATTGATCGTAAAGCTTGAAGTAAATCAATTATTTCACCAGAAATTAACTTAATATTGCATTCTAAACTTATTAAATTCTCATGTTCTCTATGTGGTTAAATTATGATTGATCTATTGCGTCTTTCATTTTACTGGGAAGAACAACTTTTTTTGTTTACTATTATTGTCGTCGACTATTTACTGGATCTAAAATTGCATCGTCAGCTACATAAAATACATAATAACTCATCAAGGATATAGTAGAAGAATTTAATTTCAAAAAACGAAGTTATTATGTAAGTATAATCTAGGTAATTTCATTAGAATTTGCAAAAGTGCATTTAGTAAACATTTAATCACTTTGGACTAATTGTATATTTATTCAAAATTGAATGTCTCCTGAATACAAACTGGAAGCTTTCAACGCTATTAATTCCTGGAATTTGCAACGATCTGTTTGCATATCTCATTTGCACTTTGTTTACTGCTGCGAAACGAAAGAGTGAAGGTCGTTTTATCTTTCAATCTGATTAAGGGGCCAATTAACGAGAAGAAAATTAGTAATAGTTAGTGCCTTTAACACTAGCGAAGCGTTTAATATATCGGAAAATTTGGCAGGCCAGATTTTTTTTATTGATAATAAAAATATCTTACAAACATTATTTGCTCAATTCAATGTTCATGGAATTGCAGCTAAAAATTTAGAATATTTATTTCCGATAATTTATTATGACGAGAAATAAGTATGGCAATAAAACAAACTAAATAATAATTTTTGATTTTCTGTTGACGCACCATCTGGCGGAGTTCATTTAATACCTACTAAGTTTATGAGGTTGTATCACAGATGGCGGTTATATCCTGTCAAGTAACTTACATCGTTAATGTTTTTTTAATTTTTAAATGTTAATGTTTTTAGTTCTATGTATTGCAAAATCAAATATAACTAGTATTAAATAGTATATTAAAAAGTATATTACTTTCTCCAGTCTTATTTTCCTTTCTATTAGGTTTCTTTAGTATCTATGTATATCGTCAGTTTGTCTTGCTAGTAGAAAGGGGTGCTGATATCAACAACATCCTTAATTTAAACGAAATAGTAGAATCTTTACAGATCTAATGAAGGTTTATTTATTTGTTTATTTACCCAAAAGGGCACAAACAAGACTATATCTTAATTACATGTGTCCTTAACTTAAATATACACATATAAATACACGATCGCAGAACATCCTATATTCCAGGCGCGTATACAAGGGAAGAGAGGTGGAGGGGGTAATGAGGGTAATTACTCCCCAGTGAAACCTACTTGTAAATCAAAATCTTACATTTACACTCATCCCTCTTGTTTCCTTTTTTGTGTAATTACCCTTCCCCTGATGACAGTATTCAAATTGTATCTAAATAGAGCAGACAACCTTTTTTTTTAGTTAAAATAAATACGCGCCTGGTACATTCTCAGGATAGCAAATATGCTAGTAAAAAAAAGAAAAATATCGGAGAGAGACCACTTCAACAAAGTCAATAGCACTTACTGTAATTCTTAAAAATTAAATCCATCCAAAAATCAGATATATCACTGTCGGTTGAAATATATTGCATTTCTGGCAGACGTAAAATAACCATATCTCGTTATTCCAAAGATCTCTATTTCACGAAAAAATTCAGTATATAGTTCCCAAATTTCAGTTATTGGTGACAAATAATTACTAATAAACATAGGTGGAGCCGGTCGGGTACTGTAATAAGGTAACACGTAAGCGAAACAGTGACAACAACCTTGCATTGTCAAATACGCTATATATCAACCTCCCGTCTATCTATAAGCGGCGGTCACTGAAACTCTCTACGAATGTTATAGTACGATTGAAAGGGTGGATTATGTCCATATTTTTTGTAATAAAGATAACGCAAAAAGTTATTTTGTACTTTTTCAAAAAGATCACTATCGCTTTTTATATGAGGAGACCAAACTACAGACGCAAATTCCATCTTAGATCTTACTAATGCATTATATAGGAGAATAATTGACTTTAATTGACTCGTCTAATGAATCCCAGACTTCTTTTTCACCACTATTAAAACTCCACCACCTCTTCTCTTGATTATATGCGTACGATAAACCGGGGGGTGGCCCCTCTTAAAGAGCCTTTGCAAATTAAGGAGCTTTTATTTTCTGTAAAAATGCCCATCTTCGCTTAAATAACTCATCTGCTTTATATTGTGTTACGTTTTCGTCAATATAAAATCACAAAAACACCCGAATAATTTTGTGTTAGTTAGGTGGGAAAATGTAAACAAGTGACTCATGTATGTACGTGCAGTTTAAAGACTAAATATATGCAAGTTCGAAGAAAATACGTTATTATTTCTATTTAAGTAGATAAGTATTCCTGATAAGAACATAATGTATTTTTCTAATGTCTTCTAAATTTGTGTACATTACATTTTTTGTGTGGGTGTTATTTTAGCAATAAACGAGGTAATAAATTACTTAAAGAAATATCATCATTTAAAGAAATATCATATATCATATCATCATAATGTTTAGAAACAATAGATAACTTATTCAAGTATTTTACTAACCATATCAAAGTCATCTAAATCGCTAATAACATACTTATTATCCCTATTATAATTGTGGGCGGTTCTACAATGGATCTTACCGTTCCGCACCCAGACATCATTACTTCCAAACTTCTTACGACATTTACGCAAAATTTCATATCTAGGTTGAGTTAGGTCCTTCACAACAAAAATACACGATTTTATTCAAAAAGCCTCACTTCTGTAGAATCTTTGAACGAATAGACGGATTCACCAACTTAACGAAAATTGATGTATTTACGCTGTTTCCTCGTCCAATGCGATGACATTGCACTTATATCGTGACTTCCGTCTACTTGCATTTTATCTCGAATTTATGAACGCAACATTGTATTCTATTTTTCTAGATGGTGAATTTTTTGTTTCATAGATTCAACCTTTTCTTATATGCCAGCTATATGAATCTACACACACTTACTAGCACCGTTAAATATTCTTCATCACTGGATCTATCTTGAATCAAGAAGCGAAACTCGTCTCTCTGTTCCCTGGTGAAGAGCATTATATATATTGTTGAAATTACCCACTAGTAAATAAAACAATACAAGAAATAACAAGTTAAACTTTTAAATTGTGAGAAGCGAGGCGAAGCACGTCCTTACTGTAGGACGTATGTACGTTCTGCATCATCTGTGATTAGTTCTCAATAGAATTTTCTGTCCCTAGTTACACGTTTTCCAGATATTTGCGGTTTTGTTAAATTTTTGGCGTATACCCAGTAAACATTTTTGTTTTACGTATCTGCAGCATCCCCGACACTGCTAATGTCCGCCCCATTTTATATTTTGTTTGTAATATACCGAATGAAACGTTTCTGTTGGAATGTTCATGATACAAGACATTGGAGATGATATAAGAATGTTTATTTATTGCAGTGGTTTTCAACCTGCGGTACGCGAACCTCTGGGACTTCGCAGTGGGTCACCAGGGGGGTTCGTGGAAAGAAAATGTGTAATGGCAGATATGATCAAAGAATAACTTGTTGTAAACAAGAAGCACCCAAGAAGTAACTTGTGAACGAGTCCAAGATATATGCGTCTTAGCACCCATCCCTCGCTACTTCGACTCGATCAAGCTATTGCGCCTAAACTGTTTTTGATGAAGCTGTGCTAATCGTGAACTTTATCAAAGCAAAGGCCTTAAACTCAAGGCTTTTTAAGTCACTTGACAGCCTCCATATCGGCTTACTCTACCACACAGAGGTTAGGTGGCTTTTCCGTTGAAAGATTGTTTGAGCTTAGGTTTGAAGTGCAGTTGTTTTTTCAAGATAAACCTTTTCACCTGTCATCTAGCTTACATGACAGCGATTGGCTGCATTGTTTGGCTTATTTATCTGACATTTTTCAACAAATCAATAAGGCAAATCTAAGTTTATAGGAACGTTCAATTACGATCTTCAGATCAGAGTATCAGAGAACATAGAATCTTTGATTAAAAGGATTGAGTTTTGGAGTTCTTGTATTCTTCAGGTCCAGACAGAAGTGTTCGAGACTTTGAGTGCCTGTTTAAAAGAAAATGAGTTGTACCACCTAGTGACGTTAAAATGCAAACACTTGAACACTTGAAGGAATTAAAATCATCATTTGTGAGATATTTTCCAAAGCCTGATGCAGGTATTAACTGAATTCAAAATTCTTTTTCTGAAGAGAACTTTCAATCAGCACAGTTGGATGTCTGGTTGAAATTCTTACTGACAGCACATATAATCAGCTTTCAAAGAGAAACCTCTCGTTCACATTTGGTTGGACCTCAACAGTGAATGTGAACGTCTATCTGACCTACCAATGAAGGTTTTGGGGCTTTTTCCATCCGCTCTATCGGTGGCAAGAGCTTTTCCATTCTACGCTTTCATCAAAAACAAATACAGAAGCAAGTTGGATGCCGCAAAACCGCGGCTAGTCCCACTTCAATATAATTTTTGCCGTGTAGTCTGTAGTCGACCACTCCCTAGCTCTCCATGGAGACCTCCAAACGTCTGAAATCGGTGCCAATCTAGATGTGCCTCCCCGCTCACCGCTTGCCTACATCAATAAATACAAAGCGTGTTTCGTCCCATCAAATTATGGGAATCGCAACGTTTGCTCTGTACTTAAATGTGTGTGTGTGTGCATGTATTTATTGGTATTTTTACAGGAAATTGATGTTATTGATACTACATGTTTCTACAAGCTACTAAGTACTATCTGCAGGTGTAATAAATGTGAATTTATTTTTGCTTTCAACACACAGTTTTTCATGCAAATTTGGAATGAGATTTTAATATATTTCTAAATTCTAAAATTAACTCATAATGTGTCTATCTATCATTTCGTATTCTAACATTGACGTTTATTACATCTGAAGAAGGTACCTAGATAACACATGGTACTAATATGATCTTTTATAATGCAGATTGTAACAGAAATTAAAATGTGAAAACAGTAATCTGGAAAGCTCGCATAGTTAGTTGATGGATATTAAATTTTGTTTAATGTATCGTACGGAGTACTGCTTCCTGGTACGCATTGGTTGGCAGGCCTAAATGCGTTAGTTTGATCGATATGACGTTGACATTTCAGTATATCAAATTTGAATTAAATTTGTGAGCTCATTTTAATTAACTCATCACAATATGGTAAAGTATCCTTTATTTGCTGGACATAGTTTTTATTTATGAATAATTTTAGCCGCCCAAAAAGAAAGGAGGCGGAAAAGGAAAAGGAGGAGCAGGAGGTATGTTCAAATTATAATATATGTACGTAGATACGTATGTTGTAGGCAAATTATAAAGTCAATCTATAATTTGACCACATTTTGTAATACCCTGAAGCATATGGTAATAATTTTATTTACGATATTATTCAATAACAATCGGGCATATTGAAAAACACAGGCAAATGAATGTTGTTTGCCCAGTTTTACGTGAATAAGACACGTCAATACGACTATCAACAACCTATTTTTTGTTGCAATAATTATCGTTTTTAAGACATATATTATAAGCACTCATGTGAGTGCTTTGTAATTATTATGTCACGGAAGATATAGAAGCCAAATACATACAACCGTAGCAAGCTTAATAACAATTTAAATCAAAAACTAAAATTTTTATGTCGTTGTCAATCACCACAAAATTTCCTTTGCATTATCCAAATTCATCTCTTTTTATTAACAGATTAGACACTTTAATTACAAACATTAAGCAAAACACTTTTTACCAAAGGCATTAAGAAGGAAGTCATTTCAAACATATATCTTATGGA
Source organism: Protaetia brevitarsis (assembly GCA_004143645.1). NCBI lineage: Eukaryota > Metazoa > Arthropoda > Insecta > Coleoptera > Scarabaeidae > Protaetia > Protaetia brevitarsis. Next base: position 3,181,085 of record RXPK01000186.1, read on the forward strand.
ATTGATTTTTTAATATATTCTAATGCCACGGACACTAAACGCATAATTAGTGCATATTATTTCATAAATACAAATCCTTTGGAATGTTTTTAGCTTGATTTTGTCACTGGTAAATTTGCAGTTAACAAACTGAGAAGTATAACGTAAGATCAAGGAAGTAATATTCAAATCAAATTTAACTTAATTTACCTATACTTTGTATAATAACTCCAAGATACATCCATCACAAATACGCATGAACGCATAAGATTGACGCATGTGGGAATGTTGTTTGCACTATTTAATGGTACTAAATTTTATTAGGCATGTAAAAAAATAAGGTTTCTGAAGTGACTAAATATATATATGCTAAACAAACGTTATCTATTTTTAGATTCAGTTCATTTCATTCAAAATAAGTTTGAAGTAGAAATTTAAAAAAGAAAGAAGTAACTCCATGACTTATTCATTCTGTTTCTATATCAACATTACCGGCTAATAACATAAATAATATAATTCGATATCACTTCACTGTAAGTTTAAGCACACCATTGACATTTAGGTGCCGATAAATTAAGTACGTTCTTCGCGATTCTTACAAAGAATGTCGTTTCGTTTCATCAATGTACTACTTCACACGTTTTAATTGTTACATGCGAATGTCAATCACACAAGAAAATAATAACCTTGCCGGGTGTACGAGAATCATACAAATTAATACATTTATAATTTACGTTGGAATTTGTACCAGTTCTGCAAGATAGTTGTATTTTGATGTTAACGATTTATTTTAATAAATATGGAATGTATTAACATAAAAAGTGGCATTGCTATGATGTGATTGTTTAAATATAGTCGTGTGATGTAAAACGCATACCGTCTTAGTAATAATATGTTGTTATGGATCGTTATTTATTAAGAATAGTCACTGACTTTTATTAATTTCCATAATGATCTAAAAGCATTAGCATAACACACCTCTTAAATAACAGTGTATTGTATGAAGTTTGAATTTAGTTGGCAAATGTGTCGCTTCAAAATTGCTTCATTTATCAACATCATTTTACAATTAAATAATAAACCTAGTACATTTTTATTTTTTATTAGTAGTACCACTATTTTTATCACCATAAAGAATGTCAATTTTACTTGTACTCCAAGTCTTGTAAGAATTTTTTTGTTGATGAGATGATAGATACCTATGAAGCACCAAAAGTTGGCGTACTCGTATACAAATAAACCCTGCCATCTGCTTGCAACAAAGCAAATACTAATTAAAAATAGGATAACTATGCCAGTCGTCAGTCACTTACATATTTTTTTTAACTAACTATACCATATGCTCAGTTCAGTTAAATCTGGATGACAAAAAGTTTACATTCTTATAATAAACTTACAACTTCAATTTTAAGTTTTAAAAAAGTAACTTCTTGCTTGCATATGTAAATAATTGCGTACAGTTAGTTCAGGCAAAGCTTAATAGCAGCCGTCAGTACTCCAATATTCAGCCAAATCAACACTCTTTCCTCAACCCTTACTATTTTAGTTACGGAATTCTTTATTTAATATGTAATAATACAATATTTAGATACTTTCGTATTATATCTTTATTCTATAAATATACAGAAGTATCTGAAAAAAAATTAAAAATTGCCTTCGATTAAAAAAGTATTTACCTACTGCAATAATGTAATGTTGTACATTCTTTTCTGCGTTCTAGTTGTGTAATATTGTTGGGTGGATATTGCTGTTTTCATTTTTCTCCAAATTGAATTCGTTAAAATCAAATACTAAGGCATTTTTAAGAATCTCACGATGTGAAAGTTCGTTTGCAGTAAGCTGAAAAATTCCGTTTCATAAAATAACGAACGCTTATGTCGCACTCATTGTCAATAAGTCAGCTATCGCGGAAAGTCGCCTATCGTCGTGATTCATTGGTTAGTTAGTTTGTCTTTCAAAATTACCAAAATGACTTCGCTTATTGCAAAATGCTTCTATGTTAATTTTCAGTTTGTAACTTTTGAAGATTGTTTCTGCATTTATGAAGTCGACTCCTTCTGGTTGAAACACAAATAAGCCATATTTCTTTTTAATTTATTTTTTATAGTTTGGAGGTAAAGCAGTATTTTTTAACAGTGGAGAAAGCGTACTTTTTGTTAAAAGAAAATAGCTTTGGACAAATTGGTGCCTGAATACTGAAGTTTAATGTAGTGTTGTAAATATTCGGATGATTTCAATAATCGGAATATCCGAATTGAAGGCCATGATATTCGGAATAATATTCCGATTCCATATTCGACCACACATACTCGTATGAGTTGCACGTATTCGGATGATTCCAAGTGGAATTCAATAAGCGCAATGGAACATGGGATCATATTTCGTGTTTATTTTATACGTAACTAAATCTCTATTAAAGATGTCCAAAACAAAAGTTTACTACTTTTTCTTAATAAAAAATTCTGCACATTACTAATATATTGAGTCGATGTGACTGTGTGTTTTAAATGTGCACAACCTCTATGAACAACAAACACCGCCCGTCAGTCCAAATAATAAATTTCGGATGATCGAGTCAAAACCGGAAAGTTGAGAATTTCCAAAATCACACAATTTATGCGAATACGTATATGGACACCTACCCGGTTTCGGTAGATTCATTCGATATAAAATTATTGTATAAATTTTACAGATTTGGAATCATCCGGGTCGGAATCATTCGATTCGTAATCATCTGATTCGAAATCATCCGATTCAGAAACATCCGACTCGAAATTATCCGATTCGAAATCATCCGATTCCGAATCGGAATCTAATAATCGGAATCGCCCGATTCCGAATCGGATTCTAAGAATCGGAATCATCCGAATATTTCAATAATCGGAATCAACGAATATTTTAATTCGGATACTCAGATACTTCTACGCAGACACTTCCATCCATTTTTGTTAGAAGTGGCTTACTATTGGTATTTGATGCAATTATAGCTTACAATTTAATAAAATAAAAAAGTATTTTATGGCAGCCTACTTTGGGATTAAAGGCCATATGTAATACAACATTTATTTACATGAATCTGGCTTCAAAAATAATTTTTAGGATTGAATTTTTGGAATTGTAGAGAACTGTCATAGACAAGCTTTATTACAAATGTGAATAAGGTTTCAAATGTTTTTTTTTAATACATGACCTAATCCTCAGTCACCTGCCCGACTTTTGGATCTTAATAATTGTTGATATCATGTTTACAGCCATCACTAAAAAAAAATGCATTTAAACTTTTTAGGATGTAAAATTATGCATTAAACAATGGTTTTAGTTTATTTAGATGTTTATTTAGATGATGATGACTTTTGAAATTACTTCCTCTATGTCTTAAGTTCTATATTATACACCACTACAATACACAGCATACTGGGTACATTTTTTATTATCCAGTCCTTTGAGTGAGTGGCTGGACTTAAGCGTACTTATAACATGCGTATTTTAATGCAGACAACGTATTTACACTATGCATGAAAATTCTTCAGCGTTACATAAAATTATCAACGAAATTAGGCAGTAGTTGATATTTATGTCAATTACTAGAATTACTAGTACGTAAATGACAGATAATTAGAAAGATAGTAAAAATTAAATAAAATGATAAGTACATATTCAAATTGAAGTGTCAAGATTATATTCGAAATAACTTATTTCCCAAGGAGATTTTATTACAACAATAGATAATTAAAAACATGCAAAACAATTCATTGCTACTTTATAATAAAGGATGTAATGAGATGTAAGAAAGTTAATGTGGTTTTCCGACTTGGAACAGTACAACACGTAGACTTTCACAGTCGTTGTCCATATTATATGCGCTTGCTTTCAGAGCTGAAAGCACATCCTGCTTCCTTTAGCCGACGTTTCATTCACAACTGCAAGATACATCTTCAGAGCAACACTCGGTTTATTTTACAGTCGTAGCGTGGTAAAACTCACGGCATTTTTCCTCATTTAATAGTTACTTCCAATGTCAAATTTGCGAGCCCCTGCATCTTGCTGAGTTCAATTATAGCTCTCTGCTGCTGCATCTTTGCCCACCATACCAAAGATTCATACGTGATCATTGGTCAGACCACTGTGGTGTACGAAGATGCATTGAAAAATTCTTAGCCTACTAAGAATAATACAAAATTTGAAAGCCAAAATATTTTATTATTCAACATACTCTCCTCTTAATTGGATACATTTGTTACAACGAACCTGCAATGCCTCTAGATCTTTCAAAAAGAAATTTTTATCTTGCTCTGCAAACTAAGCTACTACATCTTCTATCATCTCTTCATTGGAAGAAAATTTACGACCTTTTAAACTTTTTGTTTCAGTTGGGGAAAGATATGATATTCGGATGGAGCCAGATCTGGTGAATAAGGGGGTTGTTCGAGTAATTCGAACCCTAAATCACGAATTGTTTGCATGGCAACATGCAATTTGTGTGCAGGGGCATTGTCCTGCAAAAACAAAACACTTTTGAACAACTCTCCTCGTCTTCTCTTCTTAACTTCTTGTTGTAGAGTGGTCAGTAACGTCGAATAATAATTCCCGGTCATTGTTATACCCTTATCCAGAAAATCAATCATGATTACTCTATGGCAATCCCAAAAGAAAACTGAAGCAAGGCCTTGGAAAACCAGAATGTCTGCATTCCTTCGATTGTTGTACTGTTTCTGGGTCGCAGAAATGTATCCAAGTTTTATCCACAGTAACAATACGACTTAAGAAGCCTGCATCTTTTTCAAACGCTATGCTCTACCGTTGCACGCTTCTGGTTAACATTCAGACATTTGGGGATTCATTTTGCAGAAATTTTTCTCATATTCAAATCGACGTGAACTATATGATGGACGCGTTCATATGAAACACTCAGTGCCCTCAGATTTTTGTTTTAGTCCAATTCGACAGTCTGACAAAATCATGTCATGAACTTGTATCAACATTTTCTGGAACGGACACAGAAGCTAGCCTTCCCGATCAGTGTTCATCTTCAATGGAAAATTTACCCCTTTTGAAGCTCATAATCTATTTTTTCACGGTCGCATACGAAGGACATTGATGGCCCAGGGTACTAAGCATATCTTCTCTTAACCCCTTCAAATACAGGTACTTGACTTTCGATTTTCACAATTTCGGTCGACATCCTTTTTTTTCAAATTTTATAACGCAACTTTGGTTTGACTTTTTGACGTGAAACTTTACACTGACACTCCAACTATGTATGGATCAAATATTATGGTGTCGCAATATTTTCTTTATCCACGAAACCGATCAAGGCTAACTAGATACCCATACATCCTCGTATGTTTGTGTAGTCTATCTTCCATATTTATTGACATGAGTTTTGCCCTAGTTCGCATTTTCCAATTCCATATTTTTATAGTTTTTCAAATAGATAAAATTTTATATTTATCTAAAACATTCCTTTTCATATCGATTGCAGTCTAAGCTTTCTTAATATTTTTGCTTTGTTTTTTGGTTGTATGGCTAAGAGATTTTAATTGCTAAAGCTTAACGTTGTTAAGGCATCATCGATGGAGTGGACACGTCTCAGATGACAAGAGAACAATTGGAAATATTTGCCTTAAGAATAAAAGAAGAGAATGAGCGCGAGAGAGAAGAACGTAATTTCTTCCAATTGGAAAGGGATAAAATCAGGACATTTTGGGAGATCACCAGAAGCGAATTGGAGGAGACCAAGGCCAAGCTAAGGTGACAATTTCTGAAATAAAAATTAAAATCTAAATTTAAATTTTAAACACTTTATTAGAAATAAGGACAGGCAGATTGAAGAAGCTGCAGAAGCCAATGAAGAAGAGTTGAAGTTCTTCAAACAAAAAGTCAAACATCTCCAATATGAGCATCAAAGCAACTTAACTGAATGCAAAGCTGAGGCAATGGTATCTCTCAAACTAGCTGCGGACGATCATAAGGAGCAGGAGAGGGAATTGCTAAGAGATAAGCGGGAATTGAAATCTAGGATAAGAGAAGATGAAATCTCAAACCAAGATCAAATAAAAGCTTTGAAGTTGGTATGTATTTCCATATAATAGGCAGATTAACGTATTGTAATAATTATTTTTCAAATATTAGCAATTTAGTGAAGAAATACACAAGGCACGAGAAGAGTTTGTCAAAGAGGCAAAAGAATTGGAGAATAAATACGAAAAACGATTTAATAATCTCAAACTAGAACTGGGAATTAAACATAAGTTAGTTTCGCTAAGATAAAATCATCACTCTAAATCAATTATTTGTATTTTTTAGGATGGAAATGTCCGAAGTAGAGGAAAGGAAGAATACCCAAGTAAATGATCTTACAAAAAGCCACGAGGTAGCCTTTAATGAGATGAAAAACTATTACAACGATATAACTTTAAATAATTTAGCTTTAATAAGCAGTCTAAAAGTAAGGATAATTTATTTCTAATCTAAATTAAATTGAACCGGCTTAAAACTTGCACTGTAGGATCAAATGGAAATTTTACGGAAACAAAATGAACGCATGTCTAAGCAAGTAACCGATTTAACGTTAGAAAATAAAAGATTAGCAGAGCCTCTTAAGCAAGCTCTAGCAGATGTGGCGGAGTTCAAGAGGCAGTTGCAAAATTACGAAAAAGATAAAATGTCCTTAGCGGTAATTACTCAAAATCACTGCATTTTACATATTGCATTTTATACTTTTAGAATACAAAAGCAAAACTGCTTTCCACAAAGAAGGAATTCGACGACCTCAGATGGGCAAACGAGGCTTTGGAATTGAGGTTTGAAAAAGTAAATTAAGCAAAAGTTTATATCAATATAATATGCTTATAACAAGCACTCAAATTGCGATACTAAGAATACTATATAAATAGTTTAAAACTCGTTGCCACCCATAAACTATAAGTACTGAACTCCTAGTTTTGCTAGTTAAATTATTATCACCAACAACATTCGGTCTAGTTCTACTGATGATGATAGCTTAGCTACTTTAACGTTTGTCCAATACAGTGTATTTTTGTGTTTATTTGGAAATTCTCTTTTATTTTAGCTAAAAGGCGAAAAAGATGAATTACAGAGCAGATTCATCAGAGCCGTATTAGAAGTGCAACAGAAGACCGGATTAAAGAATGCTTTGCTGCAAAGAAGAATTAACACTCTTAATAACGTTGCGGAGAATAGGGAAGCTCTTATTGGTGAATTAACTGCTGGTAAAAAGGTGCCCTATGGACTAAACGAAAAGTTCGATGTTAGTATTATTAAGCATACAAATAGCTTTTTTTTATTTTTTTTTTATATTGTGGAAAGTAAGTGGAAAATGAAAATTCTTTGTTTACATCTGCAAGCAATTGCGGTGTTTAGAATGATAACTGTTGCTTGTTTGAGTCAACATCAAAACATTCTCCTTTTTACCGCAAATACTTTTCTATCTAAAACCACAGTAAAATGCCTCATTTTGCATCGATGACAATTACTCTACATACTATAAATGCTTCATCATTGTTTATTTTTCATTAACAGCTTCGAAGAAATTCAGTTCTGTATGTATCTAATTTTACAGAAAATGCTTACGAAGAAGAACCAAACTATAAAAGACCTACAATATGAGTTAGCAAGAGTGTGCAAGGCGCACGATGATCTAGTTGACACTTACGAGGAGAAATTAGTACAATATGGAATTCCTAAGAACGAATTGGGCTTTACGCCGATGAAAGTTTTACCTGAAGGCCAAGCAGGCCATGCGAAAGGACCAGCTGGGTTAGTGACGAAAAATAAATGATATGCCTGGCATTCAAACAACAGAAAAAATAAAATTATATTATATATTTGTGAGATATTATAAATGATAAAGATTACACATATTTGGTAGCAAATATATTTGTTTGTTACTTCTGGTCTTGAATGAATCACTTTTATTTTTTAAACAAAGGAACACAACTTAGTTTGAACTAACGTTAGAAAACTTTTAACTACTGAGATGGCAAGGTTGTTGATGATAAGCAATATTTAGATAATATTCTACTGCGACAAAATATTGCGGTTTCCGTTTGGAACTATGTAGATATTTATTTCTCGCGAAAATGAAATCATGAATTTCGGTAAAAGTGGGATAGTGTTCCTAAAATCGTAAAAATTTTAACGAGTGTAACTCAGGTGATTTCCATTTTTTTAGAACTTCCGTCTGACGATATATGTAGCATCATGTATTAATTATAATTTTTCAATTTTTCTTAAAAAAAAATTACACATGATAAGATTACTCACTCCGATTATTGTATATAGATCATTCGGTCTTTGAAAATAGTAAACAGAAATGTAAACAAATATGACCAATATTTATTTCCTGAAATATGTGTAAGAAATGTTAGTAAATTCTCTTACATGAAATTGCAGAAATATGTACGAAGATCCAATCATCTTTTTCATCGATACGCTGGAGTGATGGTTTTCGTCCACTGCTTTTTCTATTTTTGCAGTAATATATAGTTACTCTTTATTGTTTTATTGGTATAGTTTTGGCACATTTGATATCTTTATTCAGATAATTCATTATTTACTGGTAGTTACCAACATGTCAGAATTTAATAAACGGTTTGTGGTTAATTGTTTGATTTGATTGATTTTGGGCACTGCCAGGGAACATCGCCAACTGTAAATCGCGGATTCTAATTAACTTTCGCCAGTTTGTATATCCTAGGTAGTGTTATTCAAGGATACTTTGTGCTGCCGCGGAACTTCAACTTTAGGGGGTGCAATTTGACTTTAAACACGCTTCAAATTTCGTTTGTCCAAAATAACGTTTGAACGGGGACGGAACGACATATATTGTGCTTATTTGATCGAATTTCAAAAATCGGTTATAATCATTCTATTTAGCATCGTGTACAGTATACGGACCTAAATCAAATAATTATACAGTGTGTTCACAAAATTATGATTTTTATCATATTTCTTTAATCTAATGAGCTACTGTATATATTTTATGCGGTTGCATAGTATGTTGAAAGTCTGTGAAATTATACCAGGCGTTAACTGCCTATATGTGCCGTTTTCGACCTATGCGCGTTTGGATGTGGAATGTAATGTATGTAAATAGAAGGGTGGTGTTACACTGCGACCTAAAAGATCTATTGTGTCCCCTATTTTTGCTGCTTTACAGCTGGCCTTCCAATTCTAATCCTTTTAGAAAGCGTAGGATGTCAGAGGGCCCCAGTCTAGGTAAGTTTCCCTCTTCGATTTCACATGCTCCCAGGTGTTATGCCCTCGAGTTGCACAGTGCTACACAGTTTGAGAGGAGGTGGATCAGTGTTTCATCACTTTCACATCTTCCAATAGCGTGTATTTCCGCCTGAAATATGCTTGGGTATTTTCCCAAGCTTTCGAAATAGTAGGTTCTAAGGTCCATATATTCCCTAATTCCAAGTTCCTTCTGCTGTTTTGGAGCCATTAGCTATTTCCCATTTGATGGCTATTTCTATTCAAGTTCAAGATAGGATGTTTATGATCCCACTCGCTCCTGTTACTTAGCTTTTATGGTGAATTCCTCACAAAGCTAAATTTTTTTTAACATATCATCCCGGGGCATATCCCAGGTTTGATCACCGTCAGGAGATTGAGGCTTATGCCTAATCATTCCTTCCTTGACCATTCTTAGTGCGGTTCTTTTCGCCACCGCCCTCTTCTACAATGTAAGATTGGATTTCTTTTTCCTGGTTAAATGCTACTAGGGTTTTCTTAGTGGGGTTGACATTGAGTCCCATCGATTGACACCTATCTTCTCGTGAAGTTCAATCCCTCTTGAACTATGTCACAGAGGGTATTCTCAAAATTTGCCTCTTGCGTATATGACAATATCATCCGCATTACCCTTGACAAGATATGCCTAGATCAGTCAGTTCGTCTACTATTAGGCTCCACATAAGTGGGGATGTTAACTCCCCCCTGTGGCATCCTCTGGTCGTACTAACCGAGATGGTCTTATATCCCACCTCCGCCTCCACCGACCTGGTAGACCGGTAGTTTCGACATCCATCTAGAAGTCACGCCGTCTACACCCCCTATAATTAATGCTTTTTTGACAGACTCGTTGTGGAGTGTTGTCAAAAGCACCCTCTATGTCTAGAAAGGCGCACACTACGGGTTTCTTTATTTCGTCAGGGCATCTTAGATTTGGTCCGTCAGCTCCACTAATGCAGTCTCAGTGGATTTGCCTGTTTGATAGGCGTGCTGACAGGGTGCAATGGCACCCGCTCCAAGATGTTTGTTCTGATATAGTTATCTACACTCTTTTCCACGTTTATAAAAAAAATGATGTGAGGCTGAATAGGTCTCTGTGGGATTTAGGGTGCGTAATGTCCTTTTTCCACCTGCTTTTGGTATAAAGGTGACTTTAAACCCTTCGCCAGGCTTCTGGAATGTACCCCAACTCCAGAATACTTCGGCTTATCCGAATCATGTGAGGAAGGATTTCTTCCTGCCCTTTCTGAAGTAGGACTGGAAAAATGAATTCGATGTGGAAACACGGGATATTCCACGTAAGTGGTTCATTAAAAGGTTATGATGAGGACTTATATTTGACATTTTGGCACCATTATCTGTTCGATTGGAACTATAAATGTAAAATACTTTAACCAAAATATTGACAGCAGATTCTTCGCGATTTTCTATACCAGTGTTTTATCAGGCCTGGTGATTTCCAGGAAGACACCGAAAATCCGCGTGAGAGAATTGCTCTCAGAGACCTATCGCGTACTGATTTGTGCATCCACATGCGGGGAGTTATTATAGATTAAGTTAAGAAAACAAGTAAAGTTAATTACTCTAAAACCCCTAAAAATTACTCACCTCTTCTGTTCGAATCGGTGCTTTCCCATGCTATGTTATGGGCATTACCATCCGCTCCAATGATAACCTGGAGGTTATGCATGCCATGTGCTGTGTCAGTTTCCCCACTTCCTTTGTTGTAATATAAATTGTAAATAAACATTGTTGAGGTTTACTGTAACATAAAACTTGTTTTTTTAAAAAAAGTGATTAATAATTGACAAAAAAATGACAAAAGAAAGTTTTATTTGCTTACAATTACTGTAAATGTTTAAACTGGTATTCATTAATTGCAATACGTAAATATGGCCTTCATGGAATAGAATTAAAAGATGTGTTGAAAAATATCAGGAGTAAGTAATTACACTATTGCGTTGAGTCTATTTTGTATGTATGTAAGCGAATAGTACACTGCGACACACATTCTTATTTGAGTTTCCGATTTTTGCATTTGCAGTTGGCCATTGATAAATTGAAATAATAACAACACATCCTTAAACTTCATGCTCCATTCAAAGGTACTACACGGGGTTACCTACTCTAATTAACCCATTGTCCCTAACAATGGTGGTGGTTCCTATTCTAATTAACTTTTACATAATTACTACTGTGGAAGTAGGGAACTGGTATTGATAATATTGCGACCGTGGAGCGACTCAGCATTTACCTGCGCTTAAAGGATTGAAAAAAAAATATTTCAACATATATTAACATGCATTCAATTAACTGAGAATTAGCCCTAACTGAAGCTCACTTCTCTTAGTGTATGAACCAGGAAAACCTTAACAGAAAATACTAGTTCGCGTTCATATAATTTCAAAAAATGAAATGAAAATTCTTAATCTACATAGGAGATCATATTACCTCTTCGCGGATTCTTATAATTTGGAGAGTAGCCTAAATCCCGCCAGTCTCAATAGCTCCGCTGTTTCCAGTTAGCTTCTTGGTCCTCTCCGGGTCAGAAACGTTTCTCTCAGCCTTGTTGGCCAACAATTTCTCACCACCGTGGCATAGAGATCTCGAAAGCCTCCATCCGCTGCTGATATCCGAAAACAAAGAAGCAGCTGACCGTTCTGTTCTCCACAAAATCTATATTCGAATTTCTCTGCTATTCCTGCCCTATTCAGTTTTTTTGAGTTTTTAATGCCTTGGTAGAATCTCCGTAAGTATGTGAATATTGTTTTTACTCTGTAGATATCTCCCGGCAATAGCTCCCCAGAAGTGTTTTAGTTTGCCGCATTCTTTGGAAATAATAGTTGGACTTCTTTTGCTTACCTTTTTTGTCATTCCAGTATTGTAATGCTACTGATTCCGAAGTGTGCGAGCCTAAAGATGGTATTTCGGCGTATTTTTTATAAGATTATCTGTTTTCTTTTTCATTTCCTTTCATTCTGTACGACCCGGAACTTACACAGGATATTAATTACATTCTGGTTATTGGGTGAAGACGTCAGTATCCTTTAAAAAAAGCTTCAAGCAAAAAATCTAAGGCATTAAAAACCGGTGATCTAATCATAGTGTTGGCCCATTTCGCCCATTCCACATATTCGGAAGGTACTGATTCAACCATCCTCTTAAAAATGTTTTTTTTTTTCGTTTTTCGTTTTTTGCTTATGTCGAGTAAGATATAAAAAGTACATATAATTATTCGTTGGTTATTTAAGGTAAAGTCAGGTAAGTGTGTAACCGGGGCAAGTGTGTAGTTTGTTTATATTTATTTTTAAAATTGAAATACGGACGTCCTCTTGTTATAATACTAATGTACTAAACTTCATACTAATTTTACAAACAAAAGTTCGCATCTCCTAACATGTAATAACTTAGATATCTTGTAAATTTATCATACCTTATTAAAAAGACATTGGTATAGTATTGCACTCTTGGCCGAACTAAAGGATAATGCTATTACTATATAAAATGCGGAACGATTACACACTTGCCCCATTTTGCTGGGTAAGTGTGTAGTATTGACAGTGTTTAAAATTTCTTTTTTTTTTCTAGTAAACCGTTGATAATTATAAAAGTTTGTAATCTATTGAAGGCTTTCAACTGAGGCATACGTACGTACTTCTATGGTGTAAAATTTATCAAAATGTCTTATTATGTGAACAGTGTTACATTTTCTTCGCACTATGCAATTTTTACTACACACTTACCTGACTTTACCTTATAGTAAAAGCTAGTAAATCCTATTGATAATAACAGGGTTACGATGATATACTAATAATAGTAAATATATGACTCAGAGGTATGTACGGATGCAGGTATGTAAATACAAAACCTGTGTATGCGTTGGGAAAAGTTTAAACAAAACTTCGTTCCTTCTGTTCATGTGAAATGTTTGTTTCTTCTTAACCACTCTTGTACACTCTCAACTGTTATTACCTCTATAAAGATTTCTAGTTACATCAAAACTACACATTATTTAGGAATCAATGTTAATTAGGTACTTCCAGCTGGCAAAACTACCTCTTAGGTCGGATTTCATATCAATAATCAATGTAGAGTTGCTGCAACTAAACTACGCTACATAAACTATCTTTTTTTCTTTTTTGAAGTCAGGGTGGACTCCCACAGTCCAGGCACTTGAGCTGAGCAGCTTGGTGTTCTCTATAAAGCCCAGTATCTTACCCAGCGGAAACTTGAGAACCTTCGAAGGCTCCAATAAATCCTTCCCGAAATGTTTCCGCCTTAGTACTTTCAAGTCTCCACATGTGCAGATTACATGTAAATTCGTTTCCTCTTGTAGCTCGGCTCGCTTACTCGACCTATGTTATATAGATGCTTTTTCAAAGGACAATGTCCAATTACCAACCCAGTAATGGTTTTAGCTTCTTTCTTGCTGCGTTTGAGTAGGTTATCAGAGAATTTAGCATCTCCATCCCCTATTAGCGCTTTAGGATGGAGTTAACCTTCAGTCGACCTCCATTTCTTTGTACTTTCTTTATCTAACCACCGACATACGGGCCCTGGACCTATGAAGTGTCTTTTAGAGCCCTCCTTGGCTAACTCGTCGGCTATTACATTGCGCCTTTATATCCTCATGTCCCGGCACCCAAATTAGAGTGTGTAGTCTTGTGCCAGTGTATTATGGGATTGTTTGCAGTCTTTAACTAGTTTTGACCTAGTTACAGTACCTAGTTCGAGACTGCCTTGATAGCAGCCTGGCTATCAGTCATTATACTTATTTTCCTTCTCATGTAGCTCCCTTTTGCAATCACTTCTGTGCAGGCTGCAAGGGCGAATACTTCTGCTTGGAAGACCGCTGCTGGCTTCCTCAGGCTTATGGATACCCTTTGATTAGGACTGGGCCAATAAATACCGGCTCCTGTGCCCTGGCTGGATTTTCACCTTGTCAGTGGAGATTATTTTGGGGTGCCATACTGTCCGTGGGGATTAACAGCAATGGCCCGTCCAGCATCGTACCCGTACTATTAGTGTGCCCTCCAACCCTAACGTTGGGATGCCACAAGTTGTTGGTTTTCAGTCTAAGGATCGTATTCATAGCCACCGCTTTCACGTGAAGCTCCAGCGGGGGGAGGTCCACAATAGTCTCCAACGAAGCGGTTCCTGTGCTGTTGATTGCACCAGTGATTTCCAGCAATGCCTGTCTCTAGACAGCGCTTAGCTGTCTTATTCTTGGGTGTTTTGGAAACTCAAACGAAAATCTTACCAGCACCCAAAAATCAATTTTTGTAGTCTTTATTATTAACTTTTTGTAAATAATGAATGGATAAAGTTTAATAGGGGCTCCCGAACAATAGGAGATTTATTATTATATATTGTGATTTTTTTTTCTAACTACCAATAAAAAGCATAACACTAAGGGCACATTGATTTCTATTTTTATCTCAGTTTATTTACATAGTTATCAAAGAAATAAATTACCTATTTTCAGGAATTAACATATCTTTTATCTCCCATGCACGCTACCTGTCCAAATTCCCTTAAATTACTGAGTCTTAAAATGGAGCCAATGGGATTAACACAAGCCCAGCAAATATTTAAACAGATAGTAGTGTGTGGTATACGGGTCGCTTTATACTAAATATGTGTGTAGATATAAATAAACAGCTGTTACGGTTTCTATTTTTACTTATTTACATATGTCGCGCTTTTCGTAAAATAAAGCTTAGGTATAGTAAATTATTTTTAAGTATAATATTTAATTTTATTTTGACAGTTTATAGCTTCAGATTAATAAACAGATTTTTTGATATCTATACAAGTTGCAAATAAATCCTCATAATTTCTTATAATAAATTAGAAATAAAGATAAAATAACTTTACGGTGGAAATTGTAGATGCCATAATTCTTATGTAACTTAATAAGGCTACGTTGATATTGTTGATAAGAGAAACGTAAATAAAAATAGATCTTACTAATCTATCTAAATGTTTACATTTTTACTTTTTACAAGGCAATTTGTGGAAGCAAAATTTAAATGTTATCTCATAGCAAGATTTGCCGGGAAAAGTCGTACGTTTTGTAAATAAAATATTTTACAATGGTTTTATAGCATCAAAGAATATTGTTATCCTAACCTATTAATTAAGAAATATTACATCCAATACTTCCAAAACATTTTATGGAGCGATCATCTTTCTTCTAAGAAATGATTGAAAGGAAGCATATTAACCGCATAAACTCTTCACGTTTAAATTTAATTAAAAAAAATACATTCACTGATTCTTAATGATAAAAAAAATGCCTTCGTAAGGCATACTTTTTTTTCATCGGTAAAGTAGAGCACGGAGAAAATTTTTAAATAGTACGACCTTAAATGTTGTGAAAGTTAGGCCAGTCCATATAAGTGAATAGAGTGAATAATCTTGATGGGAAAATTACAGATGGATTAGGTTCTTTTTTGTTTCTTCTACGTATAAAATATTCGTGTGCAAGTTTAAATTTAAAATGACTCCTCTTTTTTTTTATTTGAACTTTATTGGTTCATTTTAATAATTCTTTTTAGATTGGGGTCGTAGGTCATTAAAAAGTTCATTTCAGACTACTAATTTTCTTCTTATATTGTGTTTTATTTAGCTGCGTTTCATTACTTTTTCAACCTATAAGGAATACATACAGTTTTAATTACAATTTCTAGTGAATGATATTTTTCTTCTACTGTTTTCTTTATTTATTTCCTATGTGTATGTAAAGCACCTGAAGAAGGCACTTTCGCTGAAACCCGGTAGTGCAGAATACATAATTATTAAATGCAGTAAATAACATTTCCTATTTTCACAATAACAATTAAGAAGTATTTTCTTTGCCAATTTCAACTGTCAAATTTACCCAATTATGGAACACCGCAAGTAGAAAATGAATTTAATCACCACTCATGAGTTTGAAATTATTACCATTTGCAGCATTTACAATACTATATATGTTCACTGGAACATTCTACAATAGCTAACTTTTTTATTTTTAGAGATATAGAGTCGGTTAAATGGAGAAAGTTTGTGTACTTCTCCATCTGCATTTCGTGCTATGGCATAAAAAACAAAAGAGCGCTTGGTTGCTAAGATACGACTGTAGCATGTATTTTTTAAAAGGGACACCGATATATTTTTGCATTTTTGAGTTTCTCTAATCATTGACTATAACAAAGTATAAAACGGTTTTTCTGTAAAATCACGATACGAGAATTATAAAGAAAATCATGCTCAGCTCATTCCAGGTGTTCACAAAACATTCTGCAATGGCAGACTTTTTTTTGTTTTTAAATATACAGAGTCGGTTAAATGGAGAAAGTTCGTGTACTTTTCCTTCTGCATTTCGTACTATGGCATAAAAAACAAAAGAGCGCTTGGCTGCTAAGATACCACTATAGCATGTATTTTTTTGAAATGGGGCACCCGATAAATTTTGGTTGCCCATCTCACCTAATTTATAAAATTTTAACAATGTTTATTTCCCAAAATCCGGGAAAACATTAAAATACATAAGAAATAAAATAGTTTAGATTAAAAAAATATATATGTATATTTGCAGCCGTAAGCGTATGATATTTGAGAATTCAATACTATACATACACTTTTAGATTATGTGCTTTTCTCAGATGAAGTAATTCTGGAACAATTAACAAGAAAAATTCACACTATTATGATACAAGCAACCTTAATTTTGTGCAGCCCATTTTACATTAACACAAATGGAGTCTTAATACTTGGAGAGGCATCTTACGAAATGTCGTTGTAGGTCCAAATACTTTAAATTGTGAAGTTATACTATTAGAAGGCTTCCTAGGTAACATCATAACTGAGCTGCTGCAAGATGCACCTAGGTAAAATATTTACTAATGGGTGGATTGAAAAAGAAGGTCCAATAAACTGACCACCGCGATCACCAGATTTCACTCCATGGCCTGAAAAGAGTAGCAGCGCCGCCATTGTGTTTGATAGTGAAGATGATTTGTAAAAAACATTTACACTATTCATCCATTCATTCATTAGAGTTAGAGTGGGCACTTAATGTCCGGGCACTTGAACTAGGTGCTCATTGTACCATCCCTATTAATTCTTTTATTTCCACTCGAGCAGTTTGGTGTTCTCTATAAAACCCAGTATCTTGCCCAGTGGAAACTTGAGAACCTTCGAGGGCTCCAACCGATCTCTCCCGAAGTATTTCTGCCTCAGTACTTTCAGTTCTTCACAGTTCACAGTTTACATGTAAACTCGTTTCCTCCTGTAGTTCGCATCTTCTACACCACGGTTCACTTACCCGGCCTGTGTTGTATAGATGCTTTTTCAGGGTACAGTGTCCAGTTACCAACCCAGTAATGGTTTTAACTTCTTTCTTACTGCGCCTGAGTAGGTTATCAGAGAAACTAGCATCCCCTCCCCTATCAGCGCTTTCGTATGGAATTGATCTTCAGTCGACCTACATTTTTTGTACTTTCTTTATCCAAACCAGGTCTAGATCTCCCTTCTTGCGGAATCCTTAGTAAGTCCACATACGGGCTTTGGACCCATGAAGTGTCTCTTAGAGCCCTCCTTGGCTAGTTCGTCGGCTATTACATTGCTGCATTTACGCTATATTTACATTATTTTCGACTCTATCCAGCATCGTCTAAAAATAATATTTCGAAACTAGCATTGAATTATTGAATATTTTCATTTATAAATCCTTCACGAATGATTGCGTCTTCCTACATTTATTTTGCTCGTTTTATACACTCATTTTCCTTATTTTATATCGTCACATATATATTTTGTTTTTGATTACGATTTTGTGAACTCTACAAATTTTCTTTACTTTCATGTAACCGTATTAACATCGATATGTTTTGTTATTCTATACATCCATTTTCACGATGTGTTCGTGAGTTTACGTGTACACCAGAATTGCCGTACTGTCCACACTACAACGAATTGTCCCTTTGATGTCGCGCTGAAAAACAATGGCTCGCGATTACTAGCTAGCAAGGACGTAATGCTCGCTGTGACAGCGAACATACATCCACACCGATTACATTCGCTTTACATTACAATTACATTCGTGATCGTCATTTGCTGTGTACGAGTTTCAAATTTTGGGATGTATGCATATATCTGCAAAAATGTAAATTTACGGTTTAATAGAGTCAGATTTAATGACATAAGGTTAAATCCAATGCGAAAAACTTCCGTGGATTTCCAGTATTGCAGTTATTAAAATATAAGAAAAAAGTGTTTTTTCCCTTGACTTTACAGATTGAAAAACTTCTGTCAACCAAAAAAGGGTGCTAATTTTTCTTTTTTCGGAGAGAATAAATTATACTCACAATCAGTGACATTAGAAGTGTTACACTCGGAATAAATAATTTGTTCAACTTGCTTTTTTTTTGGTATCAGAATAACTATTTAAAGCAAGCTATGGTAAGAATGTGAACTTTTTGTCTTTGATAATACTTTACAAAAAAAAAAACATATCAGCTTTTTGTCAAGAAACCTGTTTATGAGAGTTGACTAGTACAGAAATTTTGCGCGTCCGTCTACGAGTGTTAAGTGTATCAAAATGCCTGGAGTTCTAAGACGTAAAAATTATCACCGTGTTAGTGACTTTGACAGGGGTAGAATTGTTGCCTATCGAGATGTTGGTTTGTCCTGGAGCGAAATTGGCTGCCGTGTTAATTGTACTGCAATGACGGTAATATAAGTAAGTCGTCAGAAGAAGGTAGAGCAACACGAAGAAGACCAACTGATCAACCGAGACGTACTACAGGGTTTCGAGATAGGCGCTTCAGACAACTAGTTCAAGGAGACCATTTTGCTACTACCCCTCAAATCGCTGACTAATGGTTTGTAGAAGGTAGGCCTGTGAATTTTCGTACACTATATCGCTGCATTCGAGCCTTTGGGCTTTTTTTTTTATACCGTCCATGCTTCCTTTGACTGCGGATCATTGCCGTCAACGTTTGAGCTGTTACAGAGAACGGCAGCATTGGGAATTAGAATGCTATAATGACGTCTTTCAGCGATGAATCGCGATTCTATCTAGGTATGCACGATGGCCGTAGAAGGGTATCACGCCGGCGTGGAGAGCGACGTGATATTGCGTTTTCTGTGGAGAGGCATGTACACAACTCTGTTGGCGTAATGGTTTTGGGCACTTCTATTTATTCGTGGCAGTATGACAGCTGCCCGGTATGTTGATGATGTCCTACAAACCACTTTACTATTTTATCTACATCCATACGTCCTTTTTCAGCAAGACAACGCACGTCCTCATATTGCTCATCGAACTATGGACTTTCTACCAGAAGCAGGCGTTAATGTTTTCCCTGTTCACCGGATTTAAACCCCATTGAACATATGTGTCTACTTTGCACCATCCTCCACAGACTCTGGCACAGTTAATTTACGAAATTCAAGTTACTTGGAACGAAGTGCCACAAGCAAATATTGACCATCTTATTTTGTCGATGCCCAGACGTGTACAGTAGTGTACTTACTTTAGAGGGTCGTCAAAAACACATTATTAATTTTGTTTTTATATTTATATATATAAAATTTCTTGCACATGTTATCGTTTCATTTTTGATGTAAAACTATCACATTGCCAAAAAATCAAATTCAACAAATTATTCCTTTTAGATGTAGATAACACTTCTAATGTCACTGAGTATAATTTATGATGATTAGTGACATATTTATGCGGGATGTTACTGCTTTCTTTCTCTTTGAGTATAAGATCCTTTAACGATCAATTTCAACTTTTAACTTATGTCCTAAAAAGGCTTACCGTAAATGCTGTTTTGGTTATTTTTAATTCTTTTAGTATGCTATTTGTTCTTTGTAATATCTGCTTGCAAAAAAAGTTTCACAATCCAAAAATACTTTCTATTTAGAGTTTTCCGAATGCAAATAATCATTTAAAATTATTCCATCACCTATTAGGAGAATTATCTTATTATTATTAGCACTATACAGGAAAAGGAATATCTACCGTGTTACTTTTTCCTGTGTAGTGCTAATAATAATAAGATAATTCTCCTAATAGGTGATGGCATAATTTTAAATGACTATTTGCATTCGGAAAACTCTAAATAGAAAATATTTTTGGATTGTGAAACTTTTTTTTCTTTAAAGAGAAACTAGTTGTAATTAAAGATGAGTCTATAGGACACCTGACTGTGATATATCAGAGATGCTTTACCTAATGTGAAAGTAGTTTGGTGTTTTCTTTTATCTTACTTGTTTCAACTACACACGAAGACAAGGAAAATATAGTTTCCATTATTTCTTTTTATAATCGTTAAACTTATCAGATTGGATCTTAGCAATATACGTCTGAGGATAAAGAAAGAACAACTTTAACGGAAGTATAGATAACGGTAAACTGTACAAAACGTCTGTAATATCGTTGTATTGGTACATTAGAGAAATTGACCGGCTATTGCGACGCCAACTGACATTTTAAAAGCATTAGCGTAACAAGATACTCGGCAAAGGGAGAATTACTATTAGTGACAATTATCGGTACGTTACTACTACTTCTACATCCACTGTGACACATTACTATACAAACAGGAGTATCCATAGGCATCTATGCGCGCACTCTTTCGCAAATGGACGCTGAACTTTACGAATCGAGCCCATTATACATTACGTTTCATCTATGAATTGTTGCTCAGGATGGTAGTCAAGGTTGTCTTTTGAATAAAGGTAATAGGATAAAAATAGCTATGTAAGTTATTTGCACTAGTTTAAAACAATTTATATGGAGGTCATAGTGCTGTACAAAAGTGTATTTGAAACAAGTCATAATATACTATTCTATTTTGCAAGAATAGGAGAAACTATAATAATAAGATTATGAATTAATTACCAAAATGTAAATAAAAGCGTGTATAAAAGTGTAGTAGATGTAGTTATATTAACTTTATACAATTACTTAAAAGATTTGTTGGCAAATTAGAACTAATTCACAACACTAAACTTCTTTGAATGTTAACATGTGTTTCTGAAAACCTATTGCAATTTGATTTTTAAGAAATCGATTTTGTAATCCACGTGATCCGAGGATGTATGTATGAGTCAATTACCGTGGTTCGTAGGAACATAGAAATTGTCAAAAATGACACAATTGTTAAGAATTATAAAAGAAACTTAAAATTAAAACAGTGCATAATATAAAAATAATGGATGGTACATATAAAATTACATATTTAAATACTCGCCCAAAGTGTAAAATAAATGATTAGTTAAGAATGTCTTAAGTTAAATTAACTTAAATTTACTGGTAACCTATTGTACAGTACTATAGCCTTATATCCAGAACTAGCCTCAAACAACTTTGTTCTGTGTTGGGGTATATTAAGATTATGCAGCTGACGTGATTCCATTTTATTGTAGATATCACATTTTTGGTAAAGGTTAATTCGTCTGTTTTGTAAAAAGTATAATTTCATAAATGCATAGCGCTGTTAATGTTAATATATTTAATTCTTTAAATAAAGGACCACATGCTTCAGAAAATGATGCCCCAACCATGATCCAATATTTTCTTTTGCAAAAGAAACAATGGCCTGGCATTAGATGCAGTTGCCCCAGAAAACAATTCTGTACCTCAGGGGCGTGTCCACATAGGCAAAATAAAACAATTTTAAGCAATGTATGCTCACTTGACTTTTTAAAGAACGTATAGCATACATTCCCCACAATATCTTACCTTCCAACTCATAACTGTGTGACTTAAACCGCAAAGTAGAATCCACTGTTATTCCTAAAAATCTTACTTCACTACATACTGGTTTTACTTCTCCTTCGATGTGTAAAGGCATTGATTCAGTTTTATCAAGTACAGTTCTGAATCTCATAAGGGGCAACTGGACTAGTGGAGACTGGTTTTCTATTCAGCCATACATCTCATCGGCCTAGTCTGCCACCTTAGGAGTTAGGTTTTTCCTGAGGTTGTCTCCTCTCGATCTGTTCAGTTAAGCCCAGATTCCTCGCCCCTTTTGGAACATGGTATCAGTCGCATAGTTCGCGAAAGTTCTGTATTTCAATAGATACACAAAAACTATATGAGATGTTACGTATTCTTTTTCGAAGGTAAATTTGGTGGTGATGAGGAAAATCAAATATTTTTAATCATTTCCGGAATATGGCCGGAAACTCCAAAGTCCGGGTTTTCTTT
Organism: Protaetia brevitarsis; assembly: GCA_004143645.1. NCBI lineage: Eukaryota > Metazoa > Arthropoda > Insecta > Coleoptera > Scarabaeidae > Protaetia > Protaetia brevitarsis. The sequence goes on from RXPK01000186.1 coordinate 3,203,532, forward strand.
TTTTACTTTTAAAGATACGAAATAACACTAAAGAACCTTTTTTATGATATTTTATGGTTGGTTTCTAAACGCATTCTGTATTCAATTGAATTGGAAAATCATAATTGGTTAGAATTCCAATCTTATTTATTTTAAAATATTTTTTGATAAGTTTTGATCATCCTCAGGCAAAAAACGTCAAAAGTTTGTGTAATATAAATGGTGAGTGATGACGTTGCGATACGTTGAATGAAACATGTAGCAAAAAAATATTTTAAAATAAATAAGATTGGAACTCGAACCAATTATTATTTTCTAATTCACTTAATACACCAATCTTTTTGGGACTTTACTTATTAACACTCTATTATGCCTTCATATTCATTTGTTTCCGAGTTATGAGACAAACTTATGTTTTTATAGATAGAAACTATAGTTGCCCATGACATATATAGATAAATTTTTTTAGATGGTCTTCAGGTATATACGGTCTAGTTTAAAGCGACCGCATCGATTACCCGTATTTCTCACATTGTTTGTGCCTATGCTATTGTTCGAACTTGCTAGGATGCGCTCGCTTACAACCACACAGTATACTTTTATATATCTGTTTGTAGCCGTTCTCAAGTTGTGAGCAATTTTTAATTTCTGGAAAATTACATGCCTTATAAACAGGCCTTGGATTGCATAGAATACTAAACATACGCGAATTGTCAGATAGTAATTCGTAAAGTAGATTGTTATTTAATCATTCAGAATATGATTAAAGCGACTAAATTACTTTTTTACTTTATAAAAAAAAAAGTTTGTCTCATAACTAGAGAACAAATTAAGGTAGAGACATTAGAGAATGTTTTTAGAAATCTACTTTAAAATATTAATAAAAAAGGTTCTTTATAATTATGTCGTTCTTTAAAAATAAAGAGATTAAGAAAAGTAAGAAAAGAAGACCCGGAATTTTGAGTTTCCGGTCATATACCGGAAATGATTAAGAATGATTATTACAATTTTGACGACAATTTTGAAGTTTTTTAAACACTGAACTGTCTTATTACCTTGTTTCTTATTTTAATTTTGTTTAGATTTGGTTTCGTATTTATTGCTTGCTATTTTAAAGTTATAAGGTTTGAAATTTAATCTAAACATTCAACAACACACAACAACACAACAGCTTCTTCTCACTAATAAAAATGATTTCTAAAAATTCAAAATGCAAGAATTGTTGGCAAGACAATGGTGTTATATTCCAATATGAAGGCCTGGCGAGGACAATGTTTCTAGTAATGGGGGGAGAAGAACCCCACTGCTAGTAGCTACATAAAGAAGCCGCTCTCAAAGATGATAGGCCTAATTAAGAGGGCAAAATTAGAGAGCGAAAAAAGGGGATCACAATAGATCTGAAAAGGTCGCGGTGAAACAGGTCGATAGGCCACCCCAATTCTAATCCAATCTAATCAAATGGTGTTACATTCTTACAGCAAGCTGTAGGGACGTTCAATGCGTTTTGCAAGAGGACTTGCTCAAGCTAATATAAGAATGTAACACTGTTCTTAACATTGTCTTAACAATAATTCTGCGTTTGACATCATAAAATTGCCACTTAACATAATAGAAATAGTTGTTTTGAGATTACACATTTGTGCATTTTAACTTAAAATGTTTTTAATCAAAGATATGTATCTCCTTAATTTTAGTGCTTTAGTTATTTAAATTTTCCCTCAAGGAGGTCAATTTCTTCAGACAACTTTCAGGCAAAATATTATTGTAGAAACTGCTGTTGTAGATTGAATCAACAACACTATAGTGCTACTAATTCTGGGTAATTAATATTTGAAGCATTCGAATGACTTGAGAATATTTAAATAAAGAAAAAAACGTTGAAATACTTTTTCTCAGTGTATCATTTGAAATAATTGTTTCTTTAGTGTAAAGAATATTCTACTTATCAGTGTACTCCATTTTTTTACAATTACGTACAGATATATTTTATAAATTTCATTTACATTTCTTTAACAAGGAAATTATAACATCCGTTTCTATCAGTGCAATCAGAATTAATAAGTAGTTAAACATACTTCACTGCTACAAAAAGAGCGCTTCTATTTTTACTACATTACATCATAACGAATTCTGCATATGTTCAACGACAATGTTGGTAATAATAAATTAATATCTAACAGTAGCTACTACTGGCAGTCAGAAAGGTGTGATAAAAGTTACGTCGTTATCTCCATTGTTTCAATACGTAGTAATCTTCTCATACTAATTAGTTTACGCGTCCGTTGGCGAGGTTACGTCCATTGATTACATCATAAACAAACAGAGAAGAGAAATGTTTTATGTATCGTGGCCCTCATATATACGGTATTTCATTCAGAATAGTTGAATGTAGAAAATATGCACTCGTGGCTTACAATATCGTGTACACAGGACTGAAATACGATCCTGTGCGAATGGACTTTATTAGATGCTATTATCGTACGGCAACATCGGACAAATGGCCGCGCTCTTGATGGTGGACCAACAAGGAAACGTTCAGAATTATTGCAGTCGTAAACTACGACTACAAGAGGATTGTTCGAGGTATACGACCGACATTATTCCGGCACATAATATCGGATATAAACACATCGTACAGGCCATAATTATTTATTTCGTAAATTAGACCATGTTAAAATTGTCCTGCCTACAATCAACCAGTTGGTTGTAATAATGCGATTTGCCCACACAGAATGACATCATAGGTATGTGTTGTGTCGGAAGTGCGGATTTGAGCAACGAAAATTAGATCAACGCTGCATAATCCATTACGGTTGCTTATTCAAGAAGATTTTCTAGCACTTTGATAGCAAGTGCTTAAGTACAACAAACATGAATAGGCAACAGATAATATATTTCTTTTTGATTGTCCAATAAATTACCGAATTTACCAGATTGACGTCATTTTAACACATATCTCTTTTCTTAGTTATTCATACCGTCATTTGAAATTTAAATTAAATCTAGAATTAGCGGCGACGTTATAGGATAGACCACTGTACACTATGCTTTAATTATCTTATAAATCCCTGTACAAAGTCTTGTATTTGAATTTCGCCTTTACTTGATGGAAATCCATCATAACTAATGAGAAAACAACTATTATATACACAGTATCACACAGTTATACTGATAATTAATAAACTGGGTAAATCTATACTGCAATAGTTGCTTCTTCATTAATTGCAAAGTCTTGATGTGTTTCGGTGCATTAGATAAGCGAGAAATCTTGTATAAGAAACATGATTAAGAACAATCAATACTTTAGTATGCACAAAGTTTTTCATTTTAGTTTGACCACTAGTTAGGTACTTCTGTTACTATCACAGATATAAAAAAAATGTTTTAAGTAAAAGTTACAGTATTTTACTTCCACCGAACGAAACTCGACAACTATTAGAATTGCATATATAGTGCAACCAAGTAGAATTGAAACCTGCAGCAGCGCAGTCGAATCGAACGGTACATCCGAAGACAAAACTTTCCGCGCAAGATTTGAATTTCTCTCTAATCTAACAATTTAAGTTCGTAACATTATATTTGATTATACTGTTTCTTTAAGTACACGTGCTATACTTTATTTATGAAAACTAAATTATTACAAATCATCCTAACCTCGTGCTCCACCTGAAAAGGTACTACACGAGGCTACCTATTCTAAGTACTAAATGGGTTCCATAACAATTGAAATGATCCTACTCCAACTAAATAATTTCCCTATGATTTTTAATAACAAAAATATAATACAGTAGCCTCGCGACCATATGAATACTACTTTTGAGAAATGATAAAATATATGAAATGTGATTGGTTCACATAATCGCGAGTCTACTGTAAATCAGTCAGCTATCAGTTATTATTAAATGCGCCATGGAACGACTTTCGTTATCTCCAGCAATCGCCAAGAACACTGATTATATATAATATACTTATATAAAATCAATGGCCACGGCGTAAGGGAAAACCATGGCAAAAACCTTACTCTGGGAGGATCTGGGAAAAAGTCCCAGACCTTATTACTGATAGCCACAAATTATTATTATCCTTCTGAGTGCCGAAGAAGCAGCCTCCACGTCTCCTCAAATTCCGACAGCCTTGCCGTTCTCGCGTAGCTGCTCCCTTTTTCACACCTTGGAAGTTGAAACAGGAAAGAAGTAATGACGTAAAAACAAACAAAACAACAGCAGTACCTATTCTAATACTTAATAATAACTTAATCCTAATTATTCTAACCAAGAGTAATTAAATAAAGATTTATATTTTAAAAACTTATAGTTTAACACCAATTCCGACCACTAAAGAGCATAAAATATTCATTAATAAGCGTGCTACCTTACTAACTATCTAAATATCATGCCGTAGCCTATCTAGTTCTTTAGCAACATTACTAAAACATTCCATTTGCTATACTGCAAAGATCACCTAATAAAATGAAGTGAAATGTATATTGCAATTTATTAAATTATTACATGTTTACATTACAGCGTAGGTTGTGAATATAGAATTAATTATGTATTTATTATAAACAAAATATATTTGCAATGTTTAATATTTAAGAATTATAAAAGGCATTGTAATTAAACTAATATATATGAACTCAAAAACTTAAATAAGAAATCTGTCAAAAATAAAATAGATCCGCTCACGATTTCTACAAAAAACTAAAGTTCACTTTCAGAATCCGTCCAATCCATTTCACTACATGATTCACTTAAACGTATGATAAATTCATGCACCTCATCATGAAGTCTATCACGTTCTATACATTATTTTGCAATTCGTTTGACATGTTCACTTTCAGCCTGCCACAGATCTGGGGTAATTTGTTAGAATGACCTGCTACTCTTTTTTTTACCATACTCCAAATTAATTCAATTGTATTTAAATCGCAATGGTAAGGGGTTAATCTTAAAACGGTATGTCCACGAGTTATTGCACAGTTATCTATTTTATACTTGCAAAGTTTTTTTTTTTTTTCGTTTCGCTATTTATAGTAGTTCACATTTCAACATGGAAGGGTGATATGACTATGGTGGTATAGCTGAAATTTATATATTGAGCACATCTATAAATGTAAGGTTATACATTTCTCACCGCATATTATCGTTGACTGACCGTAATAGCTTTTACAAAAGTTGTTATTTAATATATAAAAACGATAAAAAGGGAAAATAAAGAAAATGAGATATATAACAGATAAATAGCAAAACGTAAACAAACAACCAGTAAACAAATGAGACGGGATTGTACTTGGCTATCAAACGTAAAAAAAGTGGGTGCGCGGGTGAGTGGAGTAAAGAGATTGACAAATTAGTTCGCATATTATCCGGGTTTCAAATCTATTTGGTCGCACTATAGTCGGTTTAATGAACATGAGTACTTTTGATAGATCTTTATCTTCTGCTTTGTAATACTTATATCATGTGAAACTATTTTGAGTAATCAATGTCTTATTTTACTAAATAATTTAGGAGTCATTCTGAGTAAGCAGAAAAAAGGAGGTTCTACCAACGAAATATATAAAACACTGGAACGCGCGCTGTGTACTTAAAAAAAACACTATATAATATAACAGTAATTATAAAAAAGTACAGTGTATTAACTTCTAAGAATTACATTAAGACAATATTAAATCCGTGCTACTGTTTCAACAATGCTTTTTCACACACTCCCGCTCGAGTCGTCTTAACATAAGTTTAGTTCGTAACATTAATTTTTTGTATCAATTAATCAATAAATAGTTTTTAAAAGAAGTGTCTGGATTTACAAATATATAATTGGCAGGACTGTATTTATACGAAATTTTGCTTTTTACATCTGGTAGTTCCTGTTTTTAGTAAGAAATAGCTTATAATGGGTTCTCATATTATGTATACTTAATAATGTTCTGCGAATAGTACTTCCAAATGACAATTAATCAATTATTTTTTATTATTAGTAAGACGACCACAATAGGAAGATAAAGTCTGTTAAAACCATCAAGATTGTCATAACTAGAGTTGGGCAAATTTTCCGGCGCGGCAAGTGCGTATTCAGAACATGCGCTCCAACTAATGTACTGCAATAAAGCAGATGAACCGTAGAGTTGCAAGTCAGTAACAACAGTGCCTGTTTTTCTTATAAAATATAAAAAAAAATATTTTATCTAAATATGTAGTGATATAAAATGTGAAGGCATCGTAAGGTTGCCCGTTTGTTCGCCCTGTTGTTTTATAAATACATACTAAATTACGATAATACGATTGATCTGCTTTATTTATATTACGTTATTTGAGGCCCGCGTCGCAATACATATCTGCTCCACCGGACAATAGCCCAACTCTAGCCATAATTTTCAATCTTATATTTGCAAAAAGAATTGGATTTAAGATTAATTGTTTTAAATGCATTTCATGTAAATATTTATTGAAATGGTTCATTTTATCATTCAATAGTTTTAAAGAATAATGTGAAAAATGAAAGTGTCAAACGGGGTATATGAACATACCAGAACTCCTATCTTCTAGCGCAAAGCTTGCAATTTGAATTTATGCATGTTTCCTTCCCCGAGACATGCCACAAAGCATGTGTACGATGATTCTAATTCAAAACCTTAATATGTAAAAAGCTGACAGTTACTTCTTTTGACACTCTACACGTTAATTTGCCACATTCAAAGATGGCGGAAATCAGACCGTTTTTTCAATTACTGCACTGAGAAAAGAGATTGCATTAAATGAAAAATTTTATAACGTTTGGTTTTTATCATGTTAAACGAAAAGGATACCTTTTCGCACAAAAGTGTTTATTTTATTGAAAGTAGCGTGCTGTTTTGCGGGAAAACTATTTTCTTCTTAAGTACATGCTTTTCGACGAAAAGTAACCGTAATTTAATTAAATGGAATGCACCTCAGTTTTGATTAATATTTTGTAATATCTGTATAACTTCTGTTTAAGTTAAAACAATACACAATCACATATTACATTGCTATATGACATTAACTTTACTTTAAATAAAAAAAAACCCGGCGTTTTAGTTTATTTGCGTAGACACGCATGAATACATTGATTTAAAACTTTTGGCTTTTAGCGGAAAATGCAAGCGTCTGCATTCAAGCTGAGTGCTTTTTTACGCGAAGGTATTTTAGTTTTATGCATGTTCCCACGTGCATAAATCTCAGATACACAAACTATATAGTACACAAAGATAAATATAAAGGAATTTCAGGGACAATTGGAATCTTTTCAGTTAATGCTGCATTACTTATAAGTCAACATACTTTACAGAAGTTTATGTTTGAACGTTTAAAACTGTTACCCACGGAAAAAAAAACGTTTTTTATTAACGCATTTGATTACTAAATTATTACTTCATTGAAGTAATATTAAAAAATATTTCTGTATTCAAACGAATAATTTGGTTAGAAGGTTTATTTGAAACAATATAATACTATAATATTATAATTTTAAAAGAGAACGAATCAATATCAATATATTTCACTTAAAAGAATGAACTGCTTCAACGAAAAATATATTATTTTCGAAGAAAATGGTTCAAAATTATATTCCTTTTCAAGGAAACACCAAATCGTGTTAGCCATAAAGAAAACGTAAAAACTTTTGGTTTAAATGCAATTCTTTTTAAGTTAAAATGATACTTCTATCAGTGTGCGAGCACCCGAAAACGCATTCCAGGGTTCGTTGTGTTCCACAAATAATATGCCAAGATAACACTATGACTAGTTTTCTGCTAGTTATCAGTTTATAAACTAACATGGGAGGTTACATATTCACACGGCCGATAAAGTAGAAATATTTTCTATTATTGCACAAAATATTAGAAATAAAATAAGCTGCAAAGACAAAATATGCACTGCATCTGAATTTGCAAACTCTTTCTGTAAGTACGTTTGTAAGTGTTTACCGTTAAGTAAGATATAATGAAAATTTTGCAGGAAAGAAGCGCCAAAGCATAGTAAACGATGCACATTTTAATACATCGCGTTTCAAAAGTAAAAGTAATCTATTTTAACTTGTTTAATTAGGTAAATAACTTGTCATAATTTCATTTATTAATTGCAAGGGAGAAATAGAAAAAAAGCATCTATTAATACATCAAGGTTTAAAGAGCAAGAAATTGAATTGATTAAGTAATTAAGAAATTATTACAAGTTTAAACAATTTTTAGGAAACATTTTATGGATAGTCAATTTGTCCACTTCTGAATGAAAAAAATGTTAGAAAGAAAAATGTAATACGAATAAAAAAAGTCTGGTAGAACGTCATCTGTGGTGTAGAATTTTCCAAAATAAAGTAGGTAGATCGATTTTTTATAACTTCAAATTATTTGCTATTTGGAAACATTTGTTCCACACGTGGATGAGTTACTGTAGAACTTCTTCAAGAAAATCAATTAGATAAAGTGATTTGGCACAAACATGGAGTACCACTGTATAATGTTTTAAAGGCTCTAGAGCATTTAAACAATCAATTTTTCATTTGGATTGATAATACCGGGACTATTCAATGACCATCGTACAACCCCGACTTAACGCTACGGGTTTGTTCATTATGGGGATTTTTAAAACAAAAATGAATTTTGTTTCAAATGAAAATACTAGCACTAAACGAAAGAAATAAGAATTGTATTTCAGATGATGTACAAAACTTAAGAATACTGAGCCGCACACTATGACAGCGGAGTGATCCTTGCGATCAACACCTAATATGCGGGACTTTGAATAAAGTAAGATTTAGTTGACACAACCAAATCGGCTTTTTTTTCGTGTACAGGGAGAGTTGTGTTAACAAAATATAATTTTTCGCGTAGTATGTTTCAAAGGCTTCGATTCATCCCTTACTGGAGTTACCATAACAATATAAATTTGTTGTCTTAACAACAAATATCTAACATTTCCTTTTCGTTCCTGCAACAAAAAAATTAGGTTCGCCATATACAACGAAACGGTATTGCTAAATTAACTAAATTTTGGTTAGCTCAATGCAGGTACTTTTCTGAATGTATGTACATCTACTTCTTTAATAATTACAATTCCTGTATCGTAATGAAAAGCCTTGTGTTGCCATTTATTACAATAAAATAAAGAATATAAAATTTCATACGATGATTTTCCTTGCACCCTCAATCACTGCACAAATACATGCAAACTTAAGTAGCATACAAAAATGTTGGCACATATAGACTTTCTTTTTCAAATCAATTCTCCGAACAGATGAATCAAAATATAACATTAAAATATTAAAATTTTCTATTAAGGGATCGACAAAGAAGATACAACATAATTCTTCTGCCAATTTATACACAATCATCAATCATATAATTTTTGTAAGAATATATAAATAACATTTATGTAAGCTGGTATTGACAAAAATGACAATTAGTCTTGTTAAAATGTTCATGATATATATACATTGATAAATGTAAAATGTTATCGAATGTCATTATTTTTAATTATAAACAAATTTCATTATGAAGATTACTTGTGTTTATGTTTTCTTTTATCAAACGTTAATTTTTGGAGGCATATATTATAAACTATTACCACACGCATTTGATATAAATGTTTAGTAGTAATATATTTTTACAATATACATACGTAACTTATTCCAATATTTTCATTACTTATAACTAGTTTTACTAAGCTACCCAACCTAAATTATTTTAATCTGTTGATACTAGGATAATGACTAGAAGTACTGGAATTCTGTAATTGCAATTAAATAGAAAGCTTAAGTAACTAGAATAAATCAAAAATCCGTTCATATGCACTTGCATTTGATGACTCAGCAAGTTTTTCCAGTTTATCGTTAGATCATTAAGACAGTTTAATTGTATTCAAGCGTATATGAATAATCTGCTATTTAGCATTAACATTGCAGTAAAACGAACACGATAGCTAAAATAGGGGAAGTCGGTACTACATCTAACAATAAACGAAGGATATGAGAGCATATTGCACTAGATAAACCTGTCGCTTAGTTCATACAAATTTTCTGAGAAATACCATCACGTGCTATTCGCTATAACGGACGGTATCCAGCTTTAAGGTAGCCTTCTCTTTATGCGATAATGAAGGTTATCATGGCACCGTGTTTATCTTTACTAAATACAGCCCGTTTTATAATTCTTTTATGGATATACAAGTAACACTGGTAGCATTAGATATGTGAAATATATTCTTAATGAAATAAATATTATATTTCACGTAATATCTAAGAAGCATTTTTATTACTGTGAAATCTTAAGTGTCTATGTACGTCATAGAATAAAAACAATAATTTGTTAAATCACTCTTCAAAAAAATAAATTTAAATTATCAACTACCTTTCTGTTTGTTATAAATGTTGTAATATATTAGGTAAGTTCCTTGAATTTTTGCATTAATATTCTAGCAACATCAAATGATTCAAATTCATGACAGGATATATTTAACTGTTATTTAATGAGTAATAATAATTTTGGAACAAGCCATAAAAAATAAATTAGTAGCTTAATACTGCCACTAAAGTCGCAATACCGGCATATTTAATGACTAAAACTATGACTAAATGACTAAAACTATCTATCTATCTATCTAAAACTCTTTTTGTATCTACAAAAAAAGGCAATTGAATAGCCCCATAAAAGAATCCTAAATCTGTAGGTGGCTAAGAATTTGCCTAAATATTGTAGCGTAGTGTATTTCTGTTTTTGGGTGTAAAGCTTTTGAGTAGAGTTGTAATATCTCTTGTAAATACGGGCTAATGAAAATAAGTGAATTGTGCACTTTATTTATGAAAGTTTTCATAAATAAAGTGCACAATATAGATTCACTTATTTTCCTTTTTGGTGGAGCACGGGGTTGGGATGATTTGTAATAATTTAGTTAAATTATTACAGTGTAGTACCTTTTTGGTGGCGTGATTTAACTAATTATTACAAATCAACCCCGTGCTCCACCAAAAAGTACCACACGAGGCTACCTATGCTAAGTACTATTAGGGGTTCCATAACAATTGAAATGTTCCTACTCTGACTAAATAACTTCCCTATGATTCTTAATAACAAAAATATAATACAGTAGCCTCGCGACCGTATGAATACTACTTTTGTGAAATGATGAAATATGTAAAATGTGATTAGTTCACATAATCGCGAGTCTACCGTAAATCGGTCAACTATCAGTTATTATTAAATGCGCCCATGGAACGAGTTTCGTTATCTTCCAGCATTCGCCAAGGGCATTGATTATATATAATGTACTTATATAAAATCAATGGCATTAAATGGCACGGAGTAAGGGAAAACCATGGCAAAACCTTACTCTGGGAGGATCTGAGAAGAAGTTCCAGACCTTATTGTGTATGTGTGTGTATATTGGAAGGGTAATATTACACTGCGACTTAAAAGATATATTGTGTCCCCTGTTCTTGCTGTTTTACAGCTGGCTTTCCAATCTTATTCCTTTCAGAAAGTGTAGGATATCAGAAGGCCCCAGGTTAGGTAAGTCTCCCTCTTCGATGTCACGTGCTCCCATGTGCAACGCCCTTGAGTTGCACAGTGCTACGTAATTTGAGAGGGGATGGATGCCATCCTGTTCCCTAATCTGCTCCAGTCGATTTGCTCCTCCCTTTGTTCCTTCCTTGGGAGGTACCTCACTTTGGAAGTGGAAGGCTTCTTATGGAGGTCCTGCCCAATTCCTGTTTATTAGCGGTGTCGTCCCGCTAATAAAACATCCTTCCTCCATGGTTGATCCCACGAGTAGCTAGGGAAGAAAAGGTTCCACCTCCACCATAGCGCCCGCATGCAGAAAGTAAGGCTAAAATAATGGATTGCGCCAGTGCCCCAAGTAGTACTAGTAGACTTCTTCTATTCCAGTCACGCATCCCATCAGCCTAGTCCGCCACCTTATGGATTTTAGGTTTTTATTGAGGTTGTCTCCTCACGTCCGTGCAGTTAAGCCAAGACCCCCCATCCCTTTCGGACCTGGTTTAACAGTTGGGCTTTCGGTACCGAAAGCAACAACTGGCATCGTGTGAAGACCCTGTGGCAAGCCCTTAGCCACGACACGACAGCTCGAGCGAGGGTTGAGTGGTTCACGGCAACGGTCTTCATTCATCCTGACATCAACTTCTCCGCTTTCGTCTCCATGGTTAATGGTACTATCGTGATTTTGTTCGGGTTAATGCTCAAGTTCTATTGCAGCAGCCACATATGGTGTTCTTCACCATTATACATTGCTATAAGCACTTGAATGATAGCCTGAAAGTATAAGTACTGCTTATAGCAATGAACATAAGATCCTCACTGGCGGGTACCCTCTGCTTCACCTAAAATGCGGATTAAAAAGAAGCTTCAATTTAATTCAAGGAACTTTGAAATACTTGCCGATTTATGAATAAAATTTAAGAGTTCTGTAACAAATTGAAAAAACGTCTCATTCGAATTTTCAGTTTGACTGGTCCATCTATATAAATAACTAGTAGTCTCCTTTATGTTTTTTAATTCTAACAGAATTCCAAGCAAGTTTGACAGAACCATTGCGATTACAAATACATTTAGTGAAAAGGCGTTTGTGATATGGTTTATAGAGACGGCAACTCTTTGATCACAAATTGACGGCGCTCATTAAACTGTCGCTCATTTTGATCTAATTATTGATGTCTAATAGATTGTAATTACTAAATCTATAGACATTGTTCACTAAAAACGTCCCACAAATCTTTTTTAAATCTCATCAACGATAAATGGATCTTAAATAGATACTCCAAAAAATTCAGAAGTAGATATATAGTTACTTCAATTAGTTTTATTACTTAATTTTTTTTGATATTGCTATGTAAGCGAAAAGACAAGAAGAAAAATACGACACAACTGAAACTATGTTTATTCACTTGAGAAAAGAACAAATGCCTCTAAATTAATATTATAATATTATAAATAATCCCGGGAAGTGGACTCTTACTATCGGTGTTGCAATAGTGCATTTCACATTTAAATTTTAAAATTTTGGCTTTAAACAATAATTTGTTATTGTTTATGTGATGTTTTAATTCATTATTTTTAAAATTTTTTCACAGCTACCTTGGGTAATCCGGGTGGTGATACGATATATTACAATTCAAGCGTAATTCACAAAAACATCAAATGTCCAAATATATAATTTTTCAGAAATGACAAACAATAATTGACAGAAATATATCAACTTCTTATTAAATTGGGTGTATTACACGTGACTGATTTGTAAAATTTAAACATGTTTCTTGATATAACAGTAATTATTATTATTATTTTATAGTATAGTGTTTATAAAACGGAAAAAAAGTTTCTACTTTGTTCACAAGAAAGGATTGGTGGGTATTGCAGCTAAATACTATTCTAATGAGTGCAGCCAGTATTCCCTTTCATCTTAGTTACAGATGGGGTTTTTCTTTTTAAATAACATTAAGAACACCTTTGAAAATACAACTCTACGGACGTGTAAAAACATTATGAAATTTAACACCCAGTTGTCCAAGTTGAATAACAGAAAACATTTTTTTTATGATGTCGGAAGGAGGAAGTCATACCGAATCATATATCATATAGCCAATGGGTTGAAGAATACTTGCAACCTGCTGAATTCGTTTCTCGTAATGTTATCATTTTAATTTTAAATTGAGACTTTTTTAAGTATTTTGCTGCAATGTCTACGCTACGATGTTTCATGTTATTCGATACCACCGTGCACGCAATTGTAAGTTTTCTACTTATTTTACCTCACAATTCTAACTTGTTGTATTCCTTGTAGCTAGTTCTTATAATAGTGATTCATCAGAGAATTAGATTGCGAAAGCTTAGTATCTGAACATTTCAGTATTTTGTTTGAACTTTGGTTGGTATACCCCACTTAATCCTTCCTTGTGAACCTAACAAGTACAACCACTATCTATTTTCATCTTCATTTCTATTCTGTTTTGGATCATTTTCATTATACCTGTAGCACTTGTTAGATTATCTGTAAGCCTGTGAACAACATCTATTATACAGGCTTACAATTTTGCAGATAACCTTATAGGTATATTACTGCATGTGCGGAATCTCTTCATAAACGTTAAGCTTGACATATTAGATTTCTTCATAACCTACGCATTTTAAAGCAAATCTTTTAAATTGGTATTTTGGTAATGGTATAGAAGAAAATCAACTACATCACCTCCTTAAGTACAGTAAAGGAAAAAGAAATAGGAAGTAGGAATAATATAGAAAAAAGGAAAGGGAATTGAAAAATAATTTCTTGTTAATAATTGTTTATGACTAATGTATAATTTAATTATTTATGTACACTGACCGACATAAATATTGCAACATGTGGGATTTTTTTTATTGTTAAAATATACTAATTTTTTTAGCGGTTTGGTTGTGCATGTGTAGGAACTCTAAAATTTATTTTGACACGCATCACGGGGCCACTAGTATGACGATAAATTTAAAAAATATGCCATGTATTTGCAAAAAGTGAGGTCAGATGATATGATATCCAAAAAACTTATTTGAAGATGTTGCTTAGAATTCAATTCTGAGGCATATTTAAAAAACAATAAAAATCACAGTTTTTCCAAATATTGTTTCATTGAATTACCTTTTTCCATTTCTTTTATTTTTAGCAGCTCAACTGCAGTTAAATTTCTAAATTTGGTTGATACTTAAATAGTTTTGTCAAGTTTTGCATAATTAAAGACCGTTTTACACCTAGCTATTTATTGCGCAATTTATTGACCAATTTAAAATTTTACGTGTATAACACGAATTAAATACGTGTTATTCACGTAAAATTTCAAATCGGCCAATAAATTGCGCAATAAATAGCTAGGTGTAAAACGGCCGTAACACAGCGAAAACAGAAAAGTGCGAGTTCAGTGTAACAGTTGTTGTTGCAAAGGATTGTATCTAGTAGTAATAAATAAAATTTACGAACATTTTCTCTCTAAATCACTTAGCAAACATTACTTTTATTGAAAATTATTATATTTTTTTGTTTGTTTTCTGCATCTAAGTGGAAACCATTAGTCCAAAAGTGGTAACACTAACGCACGCACTGAAGGTATCAAAGAAGATTTTGAAATTAGAGAACAACGAATAATAAACAATAGTTAGAAACAACAAAATAGTTTATTACATTATTTTGTTGTTTCTAATTTCAAAGCCTACTTTACTTATAAGAAACAGATGAAATGTGTATCTAATAAGTACGATATGTACTTCTAGAGTTTCATTTCCCAGTTGTTCATTACTATTAGTTATTGTTTAAGTGTTTTTGCTTAATAAGTATTCCTATCATTAGCTAAAAGTACTGGTTATTTATTTCTCCTGAGTTTTGTAATTTCAAACCCTACTTAAATAGAATTTCCACTTTAATCCAGAAAACAAAAAAAAATATAATTTTTAGTAAAAGTACTCTTTGCTACACTGAGAAAAATGGTAGGTTTAATCCAACATAAAATTTTGTGTTACTATTTTTATGCTAGTGCAACGTTAACCCAAACTTATAAATATATATATAAATTTGGGGTGTTTTAATATATAGAAAGTCTTGAAACAATATTAATTCATTTTTACGTAACCATAAGCCACAGTTAAATGAAAAATTTTACTGGTAAATTTTAATATGCTCTGCGCATCTATTTTGTAGCAGTTTTCTCCATAGAAAGTCCAGCAAATACGTTAGATACTTATATGTATATATTACAGAAATTGTCACATAGATGGCACTTCTCCTATTTCATTCCAGTAACCGAACGTATTTTGCATAAACAACAAGGTACATGCCATTATAGGATATTAATCTGGCAAGTTGACTAGATAAGCATCTAATAGGAGCTGTGTCCGTTGAAAGCAATATTTTTTGGGTCAATTAAATAAAATTATAGTTACATAAAATTATAATCTTTTGTCAACAACACATGAAATAATCTTATTTTATGTTACTTTTATTGTTTACGCAACATAAAGTGTTGTATTAATATAAACCAAAATAATGTTCAGTGAGCCACAACAAGAGGTTTTGAAACTTTTTCGGTTGAGTAAATCGAAAATAATGTTATTTCAAACAAATTATATACTACAGTTAATACGATGCTGGTTTGTTTGAAACATAAACTAGGTGCAGTGAAAGCATTACTCATCTTTTCGTGTTCTTGTTACTTAATTTAGTGTTCAACCAACATTTTATGCGAACACTGTTTTATGGGTTGAATAAATTCAATGGTTGTGTTGTATATATACAACTCAAAAAATGTGTTAAATCAACGCATTTTGCGTTGGCTAAACACAACTTTTTTCTCAATGTAAGTGGTTTAAAATGAAAATGCTTCTAAAATTTTATTTATTACTAGTAAATACAGTCTTTTGCAACAGCTGTCATACGGAAACCGTACTTTTCAGTTTTCGCTGTGTTCATTATGCAAAAAATTGCTAAACTGTTTAAGTATCAACCAAATTTAGAAATACTACTGCCGTTGAACTACTAAAAATGAAAATTTGTAATTCAACGAAACACTATTTGTTAAAATCCTGGTTTTTAATTTTTTTAAGTATGTTTACAAAAGTTTGTGTAGAGTCTCAGAATTAAATTCGAAACAACTTTCAAATAACTTTTTTGGATATCATATCATTTAATCTAACTTTTTGCATAGTATATTCTATGCATATTCTTTAAATTTACCGCCATACTAGTGGTCAAGCGATGACTGATGTGTGTCAAAATAGATTTTGGGGTTCCTAGACATGCAACAAAAAAGATTTAGTATATTTTAATGATAAGAAAAAACCCCCAGTATCACGCATGTAGGTAAAAAAATATGTATTGTGTAATACATATATTGTATATTTTAGCAAAGTTTGAAAAAGCAGAAAAACGTGCAGTTTATTATATATTTTAGCGAAGTTTGAAAAAGCTGAAAAACGTGCAGCGAAACATAGTGACCAATAAAAAAATCTAAGGAGGTAATGAGTTGATTTTCTCCTAACATCGACCAAAATACCTATTTAAAACGTCTGATTTAAATACATGTATACATTAATCTAGGTATTGAAAGAATCGCATATTTTATTATATTCTTTTTAATATTTCACCTTTCACTATCCTATGTAATATAAACTAATGATACTTTCAGGGCAAATAAATATATTCAAACTATTTACTTAATAAAACCTAAATTAAAATTAATGGTTACATGCAAATAGTTCAATTTAAATGTATAACTATATAGCGTAATGTTAAATAAGGCATGTTGAGGCATCTGTATGATGATAATAACATAAGTGTATAAACGCAATAACTTAAGCCGTGGAGTAATTCGCTATCCCACATAGATGATGAAATTCCTTTCAAAATACGCATGACGTCACAGTAATTTCTTTTTTTCGTACTGTTTTCGGAAATAGTGCTATGTGCAAAACAACACATTTTGTGATAACGCCCCACCTTTGCTTCCGGTTTTGCGGTCTAAGTATTTATGTTGACAAAATTCGTTCAGGTGAGTTAGTTGATGTGGTTCTCAAAAAGTTGTGTATTTTTACGGTGCGCGTTGGTGTTTTAAGACGAGTGTTTATTATTTGCTAATTGAAATGTAAGTGATAATTAATCCTTTTTTTTTTACAGAGAGTTTTTCGGACGATATTAAACCGTGGTGATAAACTTTTAATTGAAATTATACGCACTAAAAAATTTATGACAACATAAGTCATAATATTTTATACTATAACACATTAATTATGCCGGCGCTATAATTTGAACTGTGATTTGAATGTTCATGAATGGTTCTATCGACCGTCGTAAAGTATTTAAAATGCAGGAAATTATGTTGTTCTCAGTAAATGTCAATCTTCGTTTATAAATATTAATAAACCACTAATAGAAATGAACTAACTTGACATTTTTGTGGTTACCTGCATTAATATCTCTAATCACCGATTGTTTGTTTGAAAACGGAGATGACTTCATAGTAGATATTTTTCTTGGTAAAATGTTTTTTTGCTTTGAATTTTAATAAAGAGAAATTATATTATAATACAATATTTCTCAATATATTCGAAACGTTGAAATTATATAAAAATATTAATATTTGTAATTAATTAATTTGAATAAGTTCTTTCCTAGTTTTTGATTACCACCATCTCTTTAAATATTCAAAAATCTTTTTTCTTTCAATGTGTAATTAGAATAATAGTCGCATATTTCAGTTAATACGTTATCATCTATTTATCTAGAGAAAACAAAGATTAATAAAAAAGTTATACAGTTTTCGAAACTGCTGTAAAAAAGGCCGCTTTTGTTAGTAATAAATAGCTGCCCTGCTTGGTATAGTAGTCTTGCTAGCAAAGAAAATTATTTTTTTCTTACGAATGCAGTTTTAGCATTAAAAAAATACAACAAGCAAATGAAATGAGATAGTAAATATGTTTTGAAAGAATATGCAAATGAATATGCCAATAACTTGAGATAGGTAAGTAACTTTATTCCCTCTTAGTAAATAAAATTCTTCTTTCCAATTAATATTTTCTACATTGAAAATCTATGATTAATATCACCCATTTCTTGACATAACTGACATAGAGGGGGAGTCAACAACACCAATTTTATGTAAGTGAGCTTCCACAGCAGCTATTTGTACTCTATTAAAGATAAATCTTTTCAATATCCATGGAAAATTTTGGAAATAATTTTACCCCTTAAGTCTAGCATTTCAGAACTTTGCCAATCTTGAATAATTTCCTTGTGAATGTTATAATTAAAATCACCATAGTATAATTTAAAATTAGAAACAATCTGATTTCCATCCAGTCTTATTAAGTTATCTTTAATTTCATTACCATATAAACCAATATGACTATGAACCCAAATAAAATGAATATACAGTTTTCCAATTCCAACTGGCAGATTTTCTCAAGAGTATACCAGATTATGTTGTGATCAAAAACTTGTTATGTTGAAGAGCCAATAAGGCACTTTTTGAATCGGAAATTATCTATTTCCTTACTTATGTTCTTCAGCTTTACAAATAGCTACATAAATGACAAGTAGCTCACATGCAAAAATAGAAGCATAGTTTGAAATATTTCCCGAAATATTTATATTGAGCAATGGAGAATTAGCGCTAAAAGAAGATTTGTAATGATTTTCTAATACAGAACCATTCTTAAAAAATACATAATCCTTCCACTTTTGATTAATAATTTCTTGGAAACTTTCATTGACTACATTCAGTGGGGGACCAATTATCTTAATATGCTATTTCAATTTTCGTTAGATAATTCATTGTTTTTGTTTGGTTAATGTAATCCATGTAATCTGTCATGTTAAAAAAAAAAAAAACTGTGGAATAAAAGATTAAATACATAATTTTGTAATTACTTAACCATCATATATTAATATAAGTATACTTCGAAAATATCTTCCTATCCTTTCAAAAAACTTATCCCAAAATTATGGGGTTGACCACCTTAAAAAGTTGCATTGCATATACATTTGGCCATACTGAGAAAAAAATAGTGTAAGATTTAACACAAATGTGTTTCATTTAACATAACCCTGTATTAATGATTGTGACAAGAGCAGCATGCGGTAGAACATGCAATATTTTTGTGGTAAACTTATTGTTGTAAAAATAACCATAAAACGCAAGTATATAGGTATTAGTACAACAACATTGCAATAATAACTTGAGTGCACTGTTCATGTACACTTCAATCCATTGTAAATTGAATCAATTACCCATGCGAATGGTACATTTATACATGGGGTTTACCAATATCGAGTAAATCAGATTTTACAACAATCGGAGTAGCATAAACAACTCAATAAAGTTTGTATTACATTAACAACTTAAAATTACTACAATAATGATCAAAAATGCAATCAATCTTCCTTCGCCGATGGTTAGGAAGGGTTATGGAAGGAATATTTTGAGGAAAGTTCCTTATTGGTTTAAATAAGTTGAATGACGCGCCACGAATAATATAGTAAACATCACATGTACCTATAGAAAAGAATACATGTAGGTCATGTTAGGAATGCGTGTCTAAATTGGAACTATAACCAATTACACTTGAACACTTTGATATACCCAGAACGTTATGCATTTTTTACTAGCAGTGTGGTAAAAAAATACGCCAAAAATTAACAACAAAGTTATTGTAATTTTTACTGTCTCGTAAGGAACAATTACTGTCTTTGAATAATAAAAATTACATCAATTATGCTAACATTTACCTCAATCATATTACAATACCTGAATTGTAATTTTAGCAACAACTTTTTTCTCAGTGCATTGTCAGTATTTTTTTATTAAGATTAGGGTAGGGGTATCTTAAGAAAGGAATAATCTTTGTAAAAAATTCACACTTATTAATGTTAATATGAATGATAATAAAGTATAGAAGAAGATATAAAATTTAGTTAAGTTAGTGACTTTCTTATGTCATATTCAAAAACAAAGTACCCATTGCCCATGGAAATCGTTTTCTCGAATTTTTAAATATATCTTTATCTTGACGTAAAAAAAAACTAGATATTTTTGGGACGTATTTTTAAGAACAGTTATCAAACATTAATTCGCACATAAATATACCGGCAAAACAATTTAAATTTATATACATATCTCATTAATAACCTACAAATTGTGCAATTAGCACAACATGTGAATAGTGTAAATATAACCTTTAAGTAAGCTTTGAACCTGTTTCGATTAATTATTTTGGTAGGGTAATTTGAAAAAAATACATGACGTAACGAATTTATTATATAGATGATATCACAACCGATCATTCTTCCTATTCTCTTCTTTTATTTTCATAATATATGAATACCCAACGGAATATGTAGATCATATTTTCGCGATAACTTATCCCCACCTGTCCTGTTTCAGTTGGTGTTTGCCCATCGCCGTCCCGGAGTTGTTTATTCTATCAAAGCTCGCTCAGGTGGTTGGTTACTTGTTGGGCAGTGCGCAAAGCTTGGCGGTTTTATTAAAGTGTTCGAAATCCTTAGGAGGCTCTTCGGCAATTTTGTGATGTAAGTATGAAATTTCTTTCCGTAAAAATGTTTGATATTTGCGATAGTTTAAAACGTAAGGGCACCGTAAAAATATTTATTATAACACATGACCTTACACGGTACATAATCGCACAATATTATCTTGTTGATATGAAGATTTTAATTTATTCTTGGTCATAACTCTGTATTGCTTACATTGATTCGGTCACACGTAAAGTGCATATAATAGAAAGAGTTGTTAAGAAACCGATTTGAATTTTGTAAATATAAATAGCGGCTTGCTTTATATACATTTAACACCTAGAAATTTCAATATCCTCAATTTATGAAATCAAGGTCTACAAGAACCGCCTAAATTTGCGCTAACAATAATCAATGTACTTACAATGGGGTTTTGCGTCTGCAAACGTGTGTAGCTTATAAATTCTCATTAATTTGCGTTAGATTTATACAGTGATAATGCAGATTGATTCTCTATATTCCCTTAAGATAGCTAAATAAATAAATCATTTCCCCATCATTCCATTTTGAGCGAATTAAGAGGATGCCATAATGACACCATCAAATATATTTTAAATAAGCTCGTCAGAGATGTAAATCTGAAATATGATGCCACTTTCTCATTACCAATATTAATAAATAACTTAGGATGGGTAGCTGTTTACCATGGATTCTAAAATGTAAATTTCATACAACTGCATAATCACAAAAATTATAGGTCAAGTATGTTTATATTATGCATGTTATGAGTACTATATCATTACACTTCTATTTGTTGTAATAAATTACCTGCTTTTACACAAACTGATTTCACCTCTTTTAGTAGCTTATCTCGTACAAACAGAAATTATTGTGAAATGACACCTGTCCGGTGCTGCTCTGAAAACATATCTTTTAATCTCGATAAAAGTATGGTGACGGTCTAAAATAGTCCCATTATAGTTTTATATATATACAGATATACAGTGTGTTGTCGGATAGGTATCACAAAAGTAAAAAAAAATGTGCCATTGATTTAAAAAAAAAAATATTCTTTATAAACGCTTTGCTTGATCTAAAACCCACAAATATTACCAAGTTTTTAAAATAAGACATAAAATTGGCAGTTCTTGTATATTTATCCATTTATTTTCACCAGATGTGGAATAGATCAGATTTCCATGAAACTGTACCGACTGAAAAGCTCCAGTATAATAACAACATAATTTGCTTTAGCCGCTAAATTGCCAGATTTCAAAAATATGCACGATTACTATTTTTTTTTAAATATCCTGGAAGAAATATGTTTCAAGCCTTTTAATATTATTATATATAATATTATTTTTTAAAAAAAGAATAGATGGAGATAAATAGTTCTTATCCGCTAATTTTTCGTAATTTACTTTTTTTTTTTATTTATCAGCAAATGTATGCTATGTGCCTAGTATCAAGAATAACGCTAATAGAAACAAACAACAGAAGATCGGTTGTCTCTCGCGGCCTATAGGTTATATTAATAATTAAATAATAAATTTTAAATGACTGGGCTACTGACACTGATCTACTATTGGAAAAGTACTTGTTTTAATTAAGAAACAAAAACAACAATTAGGTTTCGTTTAATTTAACATTTATTAACTTCTTTACGTTTCGGCACGAAAATATATTTTATTTATCCACACAAATGCCTTCTACGACGCGTATTTTTACATTTTTATGACAAAATATTATTTGCAACCTTTGAATATCAAGATTCTTGGGTCAAATAAATTCGTTTACATTATTAACAAATCATTTTACAAATACTTTCATTCGTATAATAAATAATTTATGTATATAATATGAAATTAATATACTACATTGTTATTTTAACGTACAACTTCCATAAAATTATTCATCATATGAACGCAATTGTTAAATCATATCTTCTCTGTTATTTTAATGGTTATTTTAATTATTTTGATGAAAAGTGTACGGCAATCACTCATTGCATTTCCAACTTACGCCAAGTCGCTGAATGAGTTCGGCGTGTGCCTCATAGAGGGCGCACATCTAAGCTCGTGATTTCTTAGTGGAAGATCGAGGATAATGCTTGAAACACAATACAGGATACCGATGAAAGTCTATTTGCTTTCAGAGGAATGCTGACGACCTTGTAGGCAGAAACTCGCGTTTCTATTCCTCTTTCTGCCTTGTACGGTGATTCCTCCACAATGGACGATGAGCCCCTGCCATGTTGCCACATTTACCGTGAATTGTTTACGCATTTTTTTTATGTTTTTTGCTAATCACCAATGCTTAATAGTAAAACTGGTGCTCATTACAACAATAACACATTTCATTGAACCATCAAACTATCGTTTCATTTTCTATTATTTTGGTTTCACTAATACAATGAATGATTTGTTATTCAATAAATTCCTTGGTCATTTTAAAATCTTTTCTATTGATTTAATGAACTCCTTCTTTGCACTAATTTTAATGCCTTATTTCCTGTGAACAATTATTTTTCAGGAACCATTTTTGGTTCAGTGTAATGATTTACTAATTTTTAATATTGACGCACTAGTAAGTGGTAGAACCAAAAGTATTCGTAATTTTCTTGTATTACTAATGTAAAAATATTTAGTTGCTTGTAGCAATACAAATTAAAAATTAATGTTACAGCAAATTATTACTTACATTATCAATTATCTTAATAAATTTTCTTGGCCAAATTTTGGGATAATATTAAATAAAACTCATGAGAATTAGCGGCCCAATTTTCTTTAATTTCAATAACTCATTTTTCCATCTTCCCATTATCAATTATCACCTAACATCAACTGCAAAATGTAGTTAGTAGTTAGTAGCAAAGTAAGATTACTGTTGATTGTGATATTACATATAACAACTGGTATTTGCAAAATTACAACACTAATATTCTTTTGATCGTTTATAATGCTACTATGATTTGTAACGGGTAACAAAGTTACCCGCTATTATCACTGTAATTCCATAAAGTGAACTCACTGTATATACCTTCATGTTATATATAGGAGATATGCGGGTGCTTACAAATGGAAACACATGTTTATGTTTTAGCAACATGCAACAAACATTGTCTATATGGGCAGCGTTTTATTATCACATAATCAATTTGTTTCTCTTAAAAATACTCAAAATTTAACTGGTAAGTTAAAACTCACGGGAATATACATAATTTATAAATATACAAAATTTAATTTGCATTATGTTGGCCTCCGTAGAAATTCCAACTAATTTTTTTTATGTCTGCATATTTTGACTTCTTAGTATTGGGTATGAATTTTGAAGAAAATAGAATACTTTGTATTAAATTGTTCATCAAGCACTACAAATATCATATCAATTAAGATGATTAATCCATTAACGTTTCAATGAAAAACCTGTATGTATGTGAATTATGTATTAGTCCATAAAAGGTAATTACGTATATGCATTTCAATTGCAACTGACCTTAGACTGCAATAATAGTATTTAATTTTGTGTTGTTATTAAGAATGGTCTTTGTTATTAATATTAAACTACATTTTCGTTAACGTGACTGATGTGAAATACAGAACTCGACAAAGGAAATTGCTTCATGCTTTTTTTTAATATACATCCTTCTTTGTAACCTTGAACTTCCAAACCAGATACCGTTTTAATTCGCATCGCTTACTAGTAGCCGCAGAATAAAAATGTTCATAAAATAAAACAATAGAAAATATTTTAGATATTATCTGCTACTAAATTTACAACTCTGTTTGCATCAGTAAGTTAAGTGTTAAATAGATTAAGCTGTCTTAATAGAGATTACCTTCAAATACGATTGATTTCAAATGTGATTATCACTATATTTATTTGTATAATGAATGTTATAGTAATTCCACTGAAGTTGATTCACGCTATGGCAAATACACACAAGAAAACGTTTAATGGACGTCAAACTAGTTTATAATATTTGTTAAGTAATTTTTTAAATATTGTCTAATAACTGTTCTAAAATCTCTTACAGAATCATTATAATGATTCATATTACTAATTCAGTGGTAATATTTATGGTAAACCCAAAAACCATTATTGAAAGTTATTTTTAGTTGACAATTTGAAAATATTTGCAAATAATCATAGATTTAAAATATTGATTGTAATAAAAACGAAATGTAAATAATAAATCAAAAGTTGATTCACGCTATGGCAAATATACACAAGAAAACGTTTAATGGACTTGTCAAACTAGTTTATAATATTTATTAAGTAATTTTTTAAATATTGTCTAAAATCTCTTACAGAATCATTATTACTAATTCAGTGGTAATATTTATGGTAAGCCCAAAAACCATTATTGAAATTATTTTTAGTTGGCAATTTGAAAATATTTGCAAATAATCATAGATTTAAAATACTGATTGTAATAAAAACGAAATGTAAATAATAAATCAATCTTTTTAAGTATCTATGTTAAGAGTATGTGTAGGAATCTAACAATTCAACTGGTCTCCTAATTAGTTTACAAAGGCAGCAATAAACAGCGTAATCCTAACTGAATGTGCAAACATTACTGTCGGTATTAAACACTTTTTTAATAATCACTGTCCAAACATTGATAAATGCGTTCTCCCGCTGGCAAACAATGTTCAATTTATATCGTATGGCTCGGCACTATGTTAACATAAATACGCGGACATAAAACAATAATAAAGTACATCTTTCTTTTTCATTTATCCTGACTTTAATGTGTAAAAATGTAATTTGTTGGACTGACCATGCTTTTACTATGATTGATTCACTTATTAAGTTTTACGCCACGAAAATTTTACCTCAGCATTCAAGCTGAAAATCGTTGATTGTTTTGAATTGAAAAATACTGGACCTCCCCTCCTCTTCCCTCCTTCCTCATTTAAGTTCGTATATTTAAATTTGTTGTGTTAAACAGGTACTACATAATTGTATCGATTTAATTCATATGACACTGCCTTTAGGTAGTAAATAGTCAGGCACACAACGATCCTTACTTTAAAATTATCTTTTACAAACTGTGTACCGGAAGTTGTTATCATTTCCACTATTTAAAAACTACTACTATATCTTAAAATTCAAAGCCTTTACAATATTTAAGTGGACCCACAAGTATATATAATCTTATAGAAAATTCACTGCGCTTGTGATTCATTTTCTCGAAAAGTACTCAAGCCAGTTAAAAGCATACCTGTTCATATATATATTCCTTCTGGTTATCATTATTTTTTAATTATATTCAGCAATTTGGCATCGTTAACGTTTCTATTTTCATAAAGCTGCAGAAAAACTCCAGAAACCGAACAAACAGGACTTCTAGAAGGTTTCTTAATCTTTCTTAATCTTCTAAACATAAAGTTTGCATATACTACCTTGTATTCTCTCAAAACCAAAAAGTAAACAAACCAAAAACTCTTATAGATTTTGCAGAAAGCACCTAACAAATCTTTTATATACGTCAGTAGAATTACACAGTCAACTCTCTTTTTATGCGATAAATATACATTCCAATCGCAGTCGCATAAAAAAAAAAACGTTAAATATATTATAATATTAGAGATGTTCTATATAAAAAAAGATATAGAGAAATAGGGGGTACAATATTACTCTGCACCATTTAGAAGAAGGGCCATCTGTATTTCCTATAATTTGTGTAGAGATGTACACAACCGATTTTGTGCTAGGATGAAAGAAAAAAAAATCAGTTGAATCTGTATTTATTAATATTTCAGAATTGCTTGTATAGATCTTTCAACTGCAAAAAATTCTTGTTTTTTGCAAACTGAGTATGTACAGTAACATATCAGTAGAGACGGTG
Organism: Protaetia brevitarsis; assembly: GCA_004143645.1. NCBI lineage: Eukaryota > Metazoa > Arthropoda > Insecta > Coleoptera > Scarabaeidae > Protaetia > Protaetia brevitarsis. The sequence continues at coordinate 3,230,382 of RXPK01000186.1, forward strand.
ATTTTTGTTGGCACTCAGTAGCGCACACAAAGAAAAAGAATTCTTTAAATCAAAGAAATGTCTCTTTGCGACTAATTGAAAGAACCATTTTTTTTTCAGTCAACACATATTTTCTTCAACTAAAAGTAGTGTTATTTTAGTGAAATAAATACGTATTAGCTGAAGGAAATAGTTTTTTAACTAGCGTCAAAGAAATGTTTCTTTTGATTCGAAGAATCCTTTTTATGCATAATATTAGTACATTAGATTAGATTAGATTAGATTAGGATTGGGGTGGCCTATAGATCTGTTTCACCGCGACCTTTTCAGATCTATTGTGATCCCCTTTTTTCCTAGAGGGCTCTCTAATTTCGCCCTCTAATAAGGCCTATCATCTTCGACAGCGGCTTCTTTGTGTGGCTACTAGCTGTGGGGTTCCCCTCCCCCAATACTAAAAACCATGTCCTTGCCAGGCCTTCACATTGGCACAGCACATGAACTGGTGTTTCTTCCTCCTCTTGGCAATATCTGCAGGTTGCGTCATCTGCCAGGCTTATGTTGTACATATGCCTATTCAGTCTACAGTGACCAGTCAGCAGACCTACGATCATTTTGACAGTCTTCCTGTCTTTATTCACTAGATCTCTCGTGAATTCAGGCCTGTGCTCCTTTAGGAACTCTTTTGCCTGCCTTTGTCCCGGTGATTTTTGCCACCACTTTCTGGACTGATCATGTATATTCATTGATGGATTTTTTAATTTGCAATTTCGTAATGCCGAAAGAGGGGTCGGCTCCAACGAATGGCCTTGACGAACCTCGCCTGGCCAGCTCGTCCGCCGAATCATTTCTTCTCACGCCCGAGTGGTTAGGGACCCAGGCCAAGGTTAATTTCCTTTGGGTACCCACCTCATTTGGGGCGCTTACACAGTCCCAAATCAATATTAGTACATACTCCCGACGCAAATCGTGTGAATCGATTTATATACATATACGTATAATATAATGTAAGCGTCAAAATTTAACTATAGTATAGGAAAGCAGAGAGTAGAAAGAGCGCGCCGCTTTAAAATAGAAACATATAGCCGTGTCTCCCACCACATGCCTAACGCCCAATATCGTTTCAACATTGTCATCGGCATTGCAAGGTCATTTTATGCATAGTATAAGATCCTTATACTAAAATTCAAATTTGTCGACTAGGATATACATAATACCGACCGATCATGTACAATTTGCGCCACTGCGCGCCAACAAAAATCACCATCTCTACATATCAATTTGTACTATTAGTTGATTTTGTGATGTTGACTAAAAAACTGGTTTTCAAGAGAGAGCTTACTCTATTTTCACCTTTCTGAAAACATGCATGTTACAGTCTTAATAGCTTTGCTCATTAAACTACGTTTTTAAATTGGGACATTAATATCAAAATAGTATCCATTTTATACACACCTACATACCTATGTATGCACCTTTAATTGAAATCTCTTATTATGAATTTATTGAGAGCTCCATCGTTCATGAACAGCATACGGAGTCACACGTTCAGTGGCATGTTATTTACAACTTCTTCCAAAACATTGAAATATTCAGCAGCATCTAGACGATTCTGAAAGTAACTTAGTCCAATGACTGTATGGTTTATTATGCCTAATCGAAATAGAACACCTTATTGGGTGAAAGTTATGAGTGTTAAAAACTCCAACTCTATATGAAATATGCATTGAATGCTGAATATGTCTCAGGAAACCAACTCGATTTTAAATAGAATTCATGATAATTCTATTTCAAATCGAGTTGCAGAATCGTGTTCATTTTCATAGAGACAGATGTGGGTGAGGAATGTTTTTCTTTGAAACTTAATGCACGGTTTTGTAGCCTGGGGTATTCATTCAAGCAACTAACTGGCTAGTGCTAACTGGGGAATCTCCATTTACTAAGTCTAAAATCTGCTGTTGTACTTTTACAGTGCGTCTTTGCCTTGACCTTCCAACATTTCGATAAATTCATACAAACAAACCGTTTCCCGAAGCGTTGGTCCAACTCTTGAAACGCATTTAGTGTAGGATGCCTGGGGTTTGCGTGCCAAACAAGATATTCCCGCATTTCCTCATCCGCATTAACATTACATGCACCGTACGTCATGTTTTGTATCATGGAATTCCAAGTTTGGTGCACTGATGACTTCGGGAATTATGGAGATTCCTCTTTGTGTGTACTCTTTACCAGTATATTGTGTCGTCTGTTTCGCAAGCGTATTTTCTTCTTCTTTATGCTCATGAACTTTGACCTTTAGGGGTCTGCTTATTTATCCAATGTATAAGTGACCACACCCACATGGAATACTGTGCATATACATTGTTATTGGTCTACCGGTTGATGATTTCTGGTTTAGTTCTTGTACACACCTTGTTGTATTGGTGGTTTTGATTGCTGAAGTCCTATTGATTTTTTTTTTAACAAGCTTCTAATGTCCGTGCTCGAGGATTCCGTGACTTCTTTGTTCTTATTTATGATTGACTCTCTGACTTTGTGTAGTATTGCCACAAATTATCCGTTCTTTGCAAGCATGTTGGTAGTAGTTTGGATTTTTTGATTCGTGGTTGTAGTACATGAAACATTGTTTTAGTACGCAGTTTTCGCTCTGTCGTACAGGTCCTTACCATTCCAAGTTTTGTGTGTTGTGGATGGTTCAACAGCTAATATACATAAGTACTGCCCTGTGAAGGTTAATTTTCCATACACACTGGTTTCAACGATTCCGTTTTCTAGTTTACGGACAAGATTACCTAGGAATAGAATCGAGTGTTCCTTTTTCCACTTGATGGAAAAGTTTCATGGTGAACTTTGATAAAAGGGTTTAATTATTGTCGATGCGTGTTATATATTAGGGATAGAGTGTAGATTAGGTGCGGTCATACTAGGAATGTGTTGTGGAGATGCCTAAACAATAGCTTTGGTTGGAGACAGTAAATTTGTATTGTTCTTTCTAGGAATTGTACTATAGGTTGCTTAGAGTTGGGGATTAAAGTAACTCCATTGCCATTCCAAATTCTTGTTGCCAAAATTTGTTCCATATCTGATGTTGTTGACGCTTAATGTGCTAAATTTTAACGATTGCATAAACTATTGAAATAACTCCAATAACCTCACCTACTCATATAAACCATTGACAACAAACTTTCTTTCATGAAAAATAAAAGAAAATACATTAAACGGTATTTTAACTCTTGCAGTAGACATTTTATCCTTTAGTATATAATGGCACAATCCAAAATTAAACATTATTCAACTATTTTAGTGTGCTTTGGGTTGTTTGCGTTTATTACTTTTTTTTGTATAATGTACCATTTTATTGTATTGCAATCATAACTTCTTTACATTGTAAATGTAAGACTGCGATTTACTCTATAATTAAATTTTGTTAAGACTTCAAGAATATTTGATTTACTTAGTGTTACAAATAACAAATTTGATAGTGCCAAATATTCATTTTTCAAATACAAAAGTTTCTATCTGGTTATATAACCCTTATAGAGAATTAATTTAATTATCTTGACGCACTCGCCTTATTTTCGCATTACATCGTAACAATGTTGGTAATCTGGTCCGGTATTTACACAACCGTTTGTTCTGATGGAAGTACAAAACCTAATCTAAATTAGTTCCTAGTTCGTTTATGTGATGTGTATTTAGCATGTTCCTACACGTGCCTTTACGTATTGCTTTTGTTAATTCGCGCCGATTCACGCCAACAAGCACCCCGTTATCCGGGAAATGTAGCTTTTTTTTACAACTGCCGTAGAACAAGAGAACACAGTAGGATACGCAGTGCACCTCTCCTTCCGTCTCTAATAATGGTAATAATGGAACCGAATAGTAAAGCGTGGAATTATGCCACAATCGTTGCTACATTTCGGTACATTTGGAAAGATTGATATCATAAGGTGTAGCTGAGCGTGACTGCATCGGAATTGCGTTTTTTTACTATCTACGTCAGTTAGAAATACTACAGAAACAATAACGTTATACGCGGTGATTTAGAGAATGTATAGGTTAACGCACCGGTACATTTGCTTTTGCTTGTCATTAGCGGAAACGTTTAGTTTATTTAAAAACACTTTCATTCATTTAAGTTATTGTGTAGCTACAGTTCCGGTATACAGCTAAGAAAAAAATGACTTCCATCAACACAGAGAAAACCGTCTAGTACAATCAAAGATATAGGAAAAATATATTATATTATACAAATTGCAGTAGAGATGGTACCTTACTTAATTGTTTCACTATTATACCTAATGCTTTTTCGCATGTAACTTATTTAGTAAGCACATTAAAAACACTAATTACACAAAAAAATAACCTAAAAACTCGTTTCATAAGACCCATTCATTAAAGTGGAAATTCCTAGCTGCTGCACGCGTTCTTCAAACTTTGCATTTGTGCTTTAAAAAATTCGTTTTATGAAATATTATTTTTTAATGTAATAATTGATAGTATAATAACCGTATATTAACAATCTCGTATAAAATACTAAGTATTAAACTTTATTCCGGATACTATACATAATAAAATATGTACTACCTGCTTTTATAGCATATTTTGTAAATATTTGTAATATACAGAACTAAGTGCTCAGGAGGATTCAGAAGGATTATCAAAGAATAAAATGAAAAATAAATAAATAAAAGGGTGCAGGTGAGAGGAAATAACTATTAGCAGCAGAGCATTCATTAGTGCATGCCAGATTAGTACTGTCGTTTGTAGTTTGTTTGGAAAGATTGCGTGCAGGAGTGAAGAAGGCGGCAGGTGCGGTTCCCAATCCGCCACATGTTTGGCAAATACGGCGAATTTTTATCCATAGGTTTGGTCTTATTTTTAAATGTTCACTGTCTAATATGGTATGTATAGCACACCAACCTGCATACATAGTTGTAGACTTCTTTTCTGTGGTGACATATAGTTATTTAAAATATAAAAATAATAATAATAATGATTTCGGTGAGTATTCAAATACAATGCATTACCTGATGTTGGCGTTATGCCGAAACATGTAGTGAAATAGATTTTTTAATAAAACTTTGAATGGGAAGGATCATTATTATTATTTTTATATTTTAAATCCAAACACCATTCATAAAAAATTACCGTAAACTCTCGATTATCCGGCCTAATGTGGCGGACAGTTACTTTGGATAATGAAAAAGCCGGATAAGCCAGTATAAGCAATTATATGTATTGTATGTTTGTTATAAACATTTTACCGAATTTAAACATACATACAAACCTCTGCAAGAAAATGTGTGGATAATAAAATGTGTGTATTGTAACAAAATTATACTTTGTTGGTCAATTGGTTTTAAAAAGGATCCTATTCTTGTCTGCTTTATCATCTGTTTCCTTTTCCTGGTGGGCAAATGATATCTGCTGGTGTCGCTTCCTCCTTGTGGCTGATGTATTCGAACGCTGCTTCAATCACTTCAAATCCTTCAGAATGTGGAATCTGTTTGATTTCTTTCTTATCAGGGTTTTTGTTAATAGTATCGTTATTCATCACCATTACTACAATATCATCGTCTGTTATTTCGTTGTCACCGTCATTTTCCATCCACTCTGTGCTGTCTTCTAAGTTAATGCCAGGAATTTTTACCATTAAAGAAACTAGCCCTTGATTTTCACTTGCTTCCTTAGTCAAATCCACATTCTCAATTTCGTTGCTCATATCAGATTTATTATCCAATAACCTTTTCCATAACCGTTTGAGCGTCGTTGATGATATTTCGTCCCCGCCTTCAGTTATCCATTTAATAACATCCAGTATGTCAATTTTTTCAGCGAAGTTACACAGTTATCGTTGTTATCAATAGACGATATCAGAAAGCTAAAAAGCCGGCGTCAGTATTTTCTCGTCAAAGCTTCAAGGACGCCTTGATCCATAAACTGACAAATGGATGCCACGTTCGCAGGTAAAAACAAAACCCTGATGTTCCCATCTTGCAGTTCATCGTTGGACAGATGGGAAGGGGCATTATAGAGGATAAGAATAACTTTCCTTGGCAAATTATTAATGGCAAGATGTTTTTTTTTCTACAGCTGGTACGAATTCTTTCTAGAACCAGCTTTTAGAAATTGTCGAGTTCATACAAGTTTTTGTCTGATATGTACACCATAGCAGTAGGGAATCTAGTTTTTCTTCCAATCCCTTACTGTGCTTTTAACGACTCTTAACTACTCTTAACTCTTTTTTAACGATGAGGACCACAAAGGCGCCTACATAAACACAATTAAAATCCGCTCTTATTTAACCTCCTTATACGCAGCATTAACCAAAATAACGTAGGTATATGTATGTGTAAATTGTACTTGTTCAGACACGTAAAATTCAGCTCCCACTCTAATACAAAAACAAAACCGGATAATACGGAGTTCGGATAACTGCTAGCCGGATAAAGGCGATTCTACTGTACTTCAATTGTAATATAGTTATATTTAGAAATATTGCGATTTTTTCATGTTACATTATCTTGAAAAAGGGTTGTTGATGGTCTAAAAACAATTGTAAATGCTTTTGCCTCCACGAATAATTCTAGAGGAAGTTTCATAGTCAAAAAAACTGAGAAATTACTAAGTATTAAATAAACTTTAGTATTAGTTGAACTTTTTTTCGATTTAATACATTTAGGAAACAAAAAAATATTAGCATTAATAGATACATGAAGTTAACTTAAAATTATCATGAAATCTGCATCTCGTTCATTTAATTGCAAGAACAAACACACAACATAAAAAAAAATGATAAATATATAAGTGTCTATAAATTGTAAATCATATGAGCGTTATGTGTAATGTACATATATTAGTATACATATATACTCAATGTTAGATGTTGGACGTTTTAAAAATTATAACTGTTGGTAATAGTAAACTTTATTGTGACTTCATTTCAGTAACAGTTATGATGTTTTCAATTCATTTCAATTGTTGATATTCGCAAAGAAACCAAAAATGTATTCTTGCATTTCAAGCTAAATTATTCATAGCTATTTATAAACTGCATTCTGAAAATTATAAACACCATTATAAAATTTACATATGTACATATACACGTATACTTTATTGCAGAAGGTTGTATTATGAACAAGTACTGGTAATGTGTTGATATGTGCACATCAGCTATGTATGTGCAATGTTTTATTACTCACATTTATAGGCAGTGCTACAGAATAATCTCGTAAAATCAGCACATTGCATTATCGACCTTATTTTTGATTCTTAAAGTTTAGAGTATATCTATACGAACACCTATACACTATATTTTTTTAAGTAACAGTTTTTAATAAACTTTTACAATTGAAGTTATATAAATAGAATTTACAAAAACAAATATAGAAAGAAAATAGAAAATGAGAAAAGTGAAGCTGTTAACTATTTACAAAATTATTTATTTAAGAATTCACATAGGCTCAGGTTATATTTCTCACCATAGTGAATATTATAAAGTCTTTTCAAAACCGTAAATTTCTGAATATAGAATTTTTATAACTTCAAGATTTAGATATATAATATAAAGTTCGTAAAACATTGGTTCGCAATTTTTTGATTATCTCTCTTAATAGAAAATAAACATCTTGTAACTTTTGCTATAAATAAAAAGCTATTTGCCATGTTTCTCTATATTTTTTCTTTTAAAAGAAATTTGACTGCAACACACAAAGACTTTGTTACTGGATCGAAGACCCTTAAATGTGTAGGATATGTTACGTGGCATTTTTATTTGAAAGGTTCATAGGGGCAAGGTAGAGAGTTAAATTAAACATAAAAAACATATAAAAAACGACAGCTTTTACAATTAATTATCTACGTGCGGAACTTGAATGTAATTAACGAAAAATAAACGTTTCCAGATTATCCTTTAAACTGCTAAAAATTAAATAAAATGGGACAGCAGATGGTTCATGTTTTTCACCAACGTTTCTTTAAGATAACTGGCAATTGCATACTGTACAATAGACTTGCCCAAACAAGAGATCTATCAATATTCTAATGTAGTATTTCAGCAGGATCTTCTATACCTATATAATAACTAATAAGATAGTGGTAAATTTAAATTTAATATTTTAGATTAATTGAGAATATTCCATATTGTGTCAGTTATTTATTTTATGAACAACTGATATTCTATTCGAAAAAATTATTTTTAAAATTTAAAACATCTACCGAGTTAAACTCATACTACGTACATACCATTCTTAAGTGAAAACTCGTTTTTATTGCTACATTTAAGTACTATTTACGGCGAATGAGGTTATCCTTATATAAACATAAATAAATTCTAGCGCAAATATAGCAGGTTGTTAAATTTATACGTTTAAATTTATTTATGTGTTGCTGTTCGATTTAAAAATACACACTAAGTATCACATACTTATAAGCACAAATGAAAGCTACAGTTTTGTCTTGTGAATGTTTTTCCCATTCAATGGGAAGAAAGAGTTATCAATTAACATGTTTATTTAGATTATATCGGTATAGCACTATACCACACGTATTTAACAATTCTAAAGGAATATGTCAATTAAACATTCAAAATATAAAAACCTAAAAACTTAACTTATGCTTATGAACACATTGAGACTGTAATGTCGTAATATTATACAGATTCCTGCAGATGAACTTCAGTCTTTGATTGTTCAATGGAGTGTGACGTTTCCCATAAATATACGGTGAAACTCGACATTGAGAAGCATATCCCACAATTATTTTGAATTATATCGGGTGTGTTAAAAACTGGTTGACATAATCACATAATATATTTTTTAAATAACATTAAAACACCCCATATTTTTTACAACTTTAGCAGTGGCTGACTATTGTCTATGTGCACCTACTCTGTTTTTGTTTTTAATATTTCACTGGAGGGCGAGTTCCTTATAATTCCTAAACAATAAAAGTTAGATGTTTCTTTTTTATGAATCGTGTTATTTGTACAGGGCGTTTCGAAATCTTCAGCTCTATTTTCTTAAATACAATATCCTTACTATTTTAAAAGCATCAGTAAATCTTCAACATATAAGATATGACAGGCCTCAAATCATTAATTTTCCAAGATATCTTCGCTTTTCTAAAAATTATGTTCAATTGTTTGAGAAAGGCCATTGAATTTAATTGGCGCTTATAATAAGGGAACCATATTTGAGATATCTTAGTGCAGATCTACTTACACTTTCAGGTGTTCTTATACTTCGACTTTCATATACTAGGTATTCTTTATTAAAATCTCATTTAAACGCCCTTTACACGATCATTGACTTCCTATTAATAAATGCTTTGGTATTTGTTGAACATGTGCTATGTGCCTTATTGTCTATTTCTTCTCCATTTTTGAGTTATTATAGTTTTAATTAATATTTTATTATTCTGGTCTTATTTACAGTGGCGGCTCGTGAGTTATGAAAGAGGGTAGGCACAAAATAAAAGCTTGTCTATTTTTTGTACATAAAATCCATTCTCCTATTTTTGATGCTGAAAGAGACTTTGTTGTAAAAATGCGTTCAGTTGATCTTCTGACATTATGCTTCTCAGAAAAGTTTTAATGCGTTTGAGGGTGGAAAAACATCGTTCACATTCTGCTGTCGATATGGGGGTTGTACAAATGATATCCAACAGTTTGTATGTTTCCGTCAAAACTCTTTTTAGGTTGTTGTCTGTTATGAACACTAAAAGTGGCAGAACACCTACACCTACGTCACATCACACTCATAAATTACTGAAAGTTCATTTTAAATTTTACACTGTCCAACATAGGAAAAGATTTCACAGTTTTTTATACATATAATTAACCGAAGCAAAATATGACATTTTTCCACATCTTCGTTGTACTTAGTTTTATGTCGCAAATAAGCACTAACTATGCACGTATGTCCTCTTTGTCTAGAACATTAAAATCCAACCTCTTTCTTAAAAATTAAGCAGATAAAACAAAATAGTTTATTTCTTAGTAAACATCCACATATCCACTCATATTTTTCATATATATTTTTATTGAACACTCTATTGTAAGTTCAAGTTTCACTTGTGGAAGTGTAGTTTATTTGAAGATTAGCAATAAGCCTTCCTTCTTCTTAATTAAAAGTTTTTCCTCAAATGAGAGTGGTTTTTTTTTTAAGTTTTTACACTCAATTAACTTCCACCATTAATAATAAACGTCACTTCAAGCCTTTGAAATCACACATGCGCGGTACGCGTTGAAAACAATACAGTCACAATGAACGCAAGATGTTAACTGGAGACACGAAATTGCGTGCCCCAAAGCGACCGTATAAGTGCATATGGTGAAGATAAACAGAGCCATCTGATTCGTATCGAAAAAGGTACATCGGAAATAGTGCCCCGGAACATAGTTTTGAGTATTCGCATATGCGCTAGTGTCTGTGGTGCGGAAGGAAACTTTGATACCGTCGTTATAAAAATACGTAAAAACAATAAAATAAAATAATGCTCTGATTTACATGCGAATTTCTTTCTGTGTTTATCTTGGTGGTTGGGTGGGCACGTGCCTTTGTGCCCTTTAGTACCAGCCGCCACTGCTTATTTATAATTTTAGTAATTGACGATTTCATAGCATTTCAGCAGTGTAATCGTGTTTAATGAAATCAATCAAGGTACACTGTTGAAAATATTACGGTGTTGGCGTTAATTTTGCGCTAGTCAAATATTTTAGTGTTGATTTTTTCAAACTTTGCCAGACGAGTTGACTACGCGTATTTAATAGAACAGAAATGACTAGAATTTCGTGTGAATTCTTTGTTCAGATATGAGGATAGACTATTTATCTAGACATTCAGAAGCGTCAACCAATCAGAATTTTTCCCTCGGATAGAAATATAGAAACCCCACCTATTCTAATACAGTATTGCATTATACGCACCACCTGCATTGCACGTGTATCTGTTTTCGTGTTTGATTCTCCGTATTAACATATCCAAACAAACCACCAAATGTGACTGACTTGCAAAGTGTAACCTCGTGTTATTAAACGTTAATTCCAGTGAGCATAAAAAATTTCAACATCTTAAAGATGTATTGGGAACATCTATTTACGCAATTAGTTTAGACTTGAATCAAATAGCATAAACATTCACTTAATTTTATAATGGTTCTCAAAAAATCATTTTAAAATTGGTACGTTTAGTTGAAACCAAAACTTGTGAATGAGTGGTTTTGCATATTTATAATTGAGAAAACGTCTTAAAGAGAGAATATTATAGCACTAAGAAATAGGAGTTGCATATTAAAAAGACGTTGTGTTTAGAAAATGGTGTTAAAACACCCAATAGATCGCATTCATTTAGTTAAATAGCTAGTAAAATTGTCTAGTCTAGATCAAATAAAATGTGACTAGAAGTATTTTATAATTCCACGTGTCAGTTGAACTAAATAACCCCTTAGCAATAGACAATACTTGACTATCTTTGCTCGTCAAATTTAAACTTCTATAGTTCTCGACAAAATAACACGAAAAGAGTGTGGACCTCTCCTGACTATTAAATTAGTCAAAAAAGTGTTAAAATTTTCAACAGTGTATTTGTGTAAAATAAAATTTCCTAAACATATATCAATTGATGTTTGAATACATATTTTATATTGAATTATATTATAAATATTATATTGAATATTATAATATATTGTAAAATGAGTAATGGAAGGTCTAATTCTTTCTACAGGTCTCTGTGTAAGTAGATAAACAAATATTATTTATAAAAGATTGTTATAATGCTGATGTCAGTATTTAATAATTAAAAAAATATATAGACATTCCGCTAAAATCCGCTCTATTAGTTTATGAAATAACTTTTACTTTGAACTGTTTTCTTAAGCTTGATGGCGGAGTATTTAGTATGCTATAAACTTTAATGTCACTTCATACTGTTAGTTTAAAAATATTGCGATAAATATAAGTAAGTGCGTAAGTTATGCAGTGTAATCCCACGTAACTAAAAATAAATATTAATTATTAACCACGTGGTACAAAATAAGATAACGTAAGGTAAATATTTATGGCGCAAAAATTTTCCTTCTGGTTTTGTTTAATTTATTTATGCAGTTTATGATAATTTAAATGAAGTTAAAGAAACGTGATCAGTTTTTTTTTATTACGACTTCATCCGAAGATAAATCTTAATGAACATTCTTTCGCTATTGGTAAGATTATTGGAATTGAACCTATGAACATTTTTCGCGTTGATTCATTTGCGCTTTGAAATGGAGAACCGCATAAATTTCCGTTAATTTCCTCTTTCACGATTGATTAATTTGGTTTTTACGTGTTAATGAAATGAAATGGAAATACCGGGTAGGATGGAATTGACACACCCTGGATACAAATCACTCATGGTTTACAGCTATCTGCTTGGAATACACAGCGCAAGGTGACTTAATGTACAAAAGAAATGAAAGAAAAGCAGCTCTCTTTTATTGAATAGCGAGAGTCACGTAATTCTCCTGAAAGCATTACCTACACGAAAAAATATGCGTGTATTTCTGTCATATTAAGACTAATTGGAGAAGTGAGAGAGCTCAATGAATTAAATACTTCTTAGGATATATGTAAATCACAATTTAAAATAATAGTCATTAATTAAAATATGTTTCGACAGAGCAGGTTAATAAATAAAGGTGCAATTGAGCATAATTTTTCACCGCTAACCACATAGTGTTTACTAATAGATCAATAATTGTATCCCGTTCCTTCTCTCGGCGTATTCTTTTTTATCATATATCAATTATTGTTTGCATAACCCGCGATTTTATTTCCACCGTTTGAAACATAATATTTCAAGGTTTCCACACTTTGGAACTGATACTAACTTCAAGGTTTTCGGTGTTACTGTGACTGTCTCTAAAAAATGCAACTGACAATCTCTTCTATGGAAAAACTTTAGTACAACGCAGGTGTTTTGCTTATTTCGCGGAATGGAAACAAAAAAAAATGTGTTATATTTATGGAATTTTACTTCACAAGAAAGAAACAACTTGACTTAACGTATAAATAAAATTAATTCAATGTTTATTGTTTAGGATATATTTTCATTATCATGTAGCCAGCGTAAGCATGCGATAAAAATCTTTCTTTATTGCTAATTGTAAGTTAGAAGTAAGTCCTGATAAGGAATAAGAAATGCACTTGTTAATTGCGTTGTTTGTTTGTGTGTACAATTTAAACTAGGTAGGATTGTGCGAAGATGAGGACCAGTGTTTTTAGAACGCGAAATTTTGTCTTTAAGATATCCAAAATGCCGACGATTTCTTCTTAATTCGGATATATGCATTTTGTTTAATTATTATAGCAAAATAACTCTAAGGTAAAGACACAGAATAGCGTAACAATCAGAAGTTTCACTCTTAGTCGATACCTTTGATTTTTTCAGGCTACATTTCGTGACCTCGAACGTCATCAGGCGCCATTTTGGAAAGAACAATAGTCAGGGGTGGAATAAGCAGAATTAGTATTTATACCAGTATCGTATTCAGGTAGAAAACGGGAAATATATTCGTTATCTCTTTAATTACTATTAAATAAATTAAAGCAAATAGGCTTCTTATTTAAAAATGAAAAAGAAGTGTATGTTATAATACAGTAGGAGTTAAGTTCCTTAACATCCATAATTTGACTCTGTGTGAGTAGTATATAAAGGGAAAAAGCAAGAAAAGAAGGTCTTGATCCTCACAAAATTCTTTAATGTATCGCACGACCGGTTTCGCTCTAGCCGAGCATCCTCAAGTTAGTCTAATTTTAAACTGATTTTGAATTCTGACCTGGGGATGCTCGAATAGAGCGAAACCGGTCGTGGGATACATTAAAGAATTTTGTGAGGATCAAGACCTTGTTTTCTTTAATACTTAATGTGTTCGTTTAAGTTTAAAGAAAACGCATATTGCTATTTACAAAGTTAGAATGCATGGGTTAATTTATGTTATACAGTGACCGGCATAAATATTGCAGCATATGAAAATTTTGTTTATTATTGAAATATACTAAATTTTCTTTTTGGGGGTAGGTTGTGCAAGTCTAGGAACCCCAAATTCTATTTTGACACACATCACGTGACCACTAGTATGGCTGTAAATTTAAGAAAAACATGGTGTGAATCTCCAAAAAGTGAGGTTAGGTGCCATGATATCCAAAAAAGTTATTTGAAAAAGTTGCTTAGAATTCTGAGGCTATATGCAAATTTTTGTAAAGATACTTTAAAAAAAATTAAAGTCACAATTTTTCCAAATATTGATTAATTGAATTACATATTTCTTTTTTTTTTCGTTTTTAGCAGCTCGAAAGCAGTGCTATTTCTAAATCTGGTTGACACTCAAACAATTTTATCAATTTTTGCATAATTAACACAGTGAAAACTGAAAAGTACGTTTTTGGTATGACAGTTGTTATTACAGGGGACTGTATCTAGAGGTAATAAATAAAATTTTACGAACATTTTTATATTAAACCACTTAAAAAACATTACTTTTATTGAAAATTATAAAATTTTTTTGTTTCCTGTATTAAAGTGGAACCCGCTAGTCTAAAACTTATAACTCATAAGTTATGAGTCATAACACTACATGCACGCATCGAAGGTATTAAAGTAGATTTTGAAATTAGAGAACAAGGAATAATAATCAGAAGGTAAAATAAAAATAGTTTAAGGTCTATGAAACTCAATAAAAGTAAATGATTAATAATAAGGTAGGTGCTTACTTAATTTTAGTGAAATATCTAATATTAAATAGATAAATACATTCAAATAGACAATAACTAATAAAAATGGGCAATGTTTGGAAAAATTGTGATTTAATTTTTTTAAAGTATCTTTACAAAAATTTGCATATAGCCTCCGAATTCTAAGTAACTTTTTCAAATAACTTTTTGGATATCATGTCATGTAACCTCACATTTTGGAAATTCATGACATATTTACCGCCATACAAAAATTTTAGGTTCCTAGGCATGAACAACCTATCCCCCCAACAAGAATTTGGAATATTTTAATAATAAAAAAAATTCCCCATATGTTGCAATATATATGCCGGTCACTGTATATACATATACAATACACATATCTAATATGATTGATTATCAATAAATGCCAATCACAATTCGTTACTTAGTGTGTATTTGTGAACAGAAGTGGTTTTGTTACAGCTAGGAGTATGTATATATAGAGAGCCCACGCAATGTTAAAAATTGACAATACATTTTTGACGAGAGTAGCAGAGCGGTCTCGTCAAGAAACTTCGGCCCTAGTGTCGCTAGGTTTGTTCCTCTTCAAACTAGATGTTTCTGAATAAATTACTTATTATGATATTTATCCTTGAATAATTTTTATGTAATAAAATGAGTTTCAACGTTGCAAGCGTCAAACTAAAATGGAAGACAATAATTTAAGCAATATAACGCTATTTTTAAGGGTACACTAAATATTTTAACAACCGAGGATTTTAAGCGAAAAGAAACCAGAATATGCCGGAGAAGTATCGGCTCCAACTGCAATGGAAAATATATCTATTCCAAGGTGGCTTCAACACAATGAACGTTTGTAAGGTTCTAATAAAAATAAAGTAACTATTTTGTTTTGGCATTTTAAAATATTCTAAATAAGCCATAAGGAAACATAAAGAAAGATACATCTCCTTTAATCTACCAGCCATTGCGCGTGTGTAGATTCTAAGAATTATTTTGTTATTGAATGCTTCTACGTAAACTTGTCGCACTACATCATATATACATCCTCCTTGGTTACAGCATATTACAAATACCACACAATAATCGAATATTAGAATTGAACGATCTTCAGTTGCACATGTAATATTAAAAATGATCTTAGATTTATTTTGGCAACTTCGTTTGTGGTTTATGAGACATTCATTGAGATATACCCCAAAATCAAATTTATTACACGAAATTATTAATACGTATTAAAAAAAAATGTATGCAATTGCCTTTTTCGTTAACTGAATGCATATCAAAACTTTAGGCAAATAAATTTTGCTTCCACGTTGTAATACTAGTATTTTACTTTGGTGCGATAATTGTTTATTTACTCTGTTGTTTTGTAAATTGCTTATAAAAGAAGGATTGTATTGTACCAATCTAATTTAAAGAATGAAATAACTATATACAAACGTCAAATTGCCAAAATTTAAAAATTCACAACTATTAATGTAGTCAAGTAGTAAATGTAGTCAAGTAAAATCATTCTTTAGAAAATGGCGGATTTCAGATGCGCTCTAGAAACGCGCCAACTATCCCGCGTATGCGAGTGAAAATTCTGATTGTTATGCTATTCTGTGGTAAAGAGTAGATTTGATTTTAATCAAAAGGGTTACAACCATAACGCGAAATTTATTCATTTCTTTATAGTTAGTTATAGAATCACTTTGATTTTCAAAATTTATGTTGTTTAATTCCTATAAAATTAACGGTCAATTTAACTAAAACTTCCCAAATTACCACATTTTAACTACTGTAACCTAAAAAAAATCCGCTGAATGTTCTATATCTATGAAATAATAATTACAAACACGCTTTAGTAAGTATATTAATAATACTAGATACAAAAGCACATTATTGTCATTATTTAAAGTGCTATATATAAGTTTGAGAGCTATAAAATTTTCAAAAAGAAGAACGGCATTAAAATTTTAAATACTAAAAAAAAGCATTCTTGGAAACTTTTATTACTTTCTCTGTAACTTGTATTTTTTTAAGTGCTCGACAATATAATTGGAACGCAGTCATTAATATTAATTTATTTTATTAGCCAACTAATATGATTAGGATAGGATATTACTATTTACTTAGCGGCTTATAGCATAAAAAGGAGAGGGCTTTTTCGATATAGGTATTTCATACAAAACAAGAAAAAAAAAACAATACAATGTTTTTCCGGTAAATGGACCAAATCAACTTTTTATAACCGTGTTTCAGTAATATAGAAGAGGCGCCATAAATAAATATTCGGATGATTTTCAATAATCGGAATAATATTCCGATTCCACATTCTACCACACATACTCGTGTAAGTTGATGATATCAAGTGAATTTCAATAACCGCGGTAAAATTTTCAAAAAGAAGAGCGGCTTTAAAATTTTAAATATTAAAAACATTCTTGGAAACTTTTATTACTTTCTCTGTAATTATGAATTTTTTTTTTAAGTGCTCCACAAAATAAAAGTAACGCAGTCATTAATATTTAATTTTATTAGCCAAAAAATATGATTAGGATAGGATATTACTATTTACTTAGCGGCTTATTAGAAAAAAACATATAAAAAAATATTTATAGGTATAAATGAAACATAAAAGAACCATTTGTTATTACATAAAACTAACTATTGAAATTAGTAAAAGTTAAGAATACTATTGCGTAGGTGACATTATTAGGTTAGATACTGGCCGGCACAACCATATTCAGTAATTCAAGGACCATCCTACTTCTTGCTGTGCCTATTTCTACATAGAAATGTGATATATACATATGCACGCCAGATATTTTACATTATATTATGTTAGAACGTTAATGTTTAGTTTAAATTCTTACGAAATTGAACAGTTAAACATAATCCATTAATACGATGGGAAATGATTGCTGAACACCTACACATGCAGCATTAGTTAATTTCAAAATAAATCTCTCACAGAGAGTCGAAGACACCTGCTAAACAAATAAAGAATATAGGGGTACTTAACTATAGAACTAATAGAATAAATTCCAGATATAGCTCATTCTAGTGTTATTGATTAAAAAAGTTCGTTACTTAAGATCAATATTGTTATATTATAGCTATCGATTACATTTCTATTGCAGATTATAACTTCTTTATGTGACATCTCTTAATTGACAAGCTTACATAATAATTTAAACAAAACCATCAACAAAATATCTCCGTAAGTTGAGTTCACTTACTCCATACGAAATTATGAACATCCAATTGTCAACATTAATTCTGAGATATAAACACATAAAAAAATTTCAAGGTTTGCAATATTGCAAGGGTGATATTACACTGCGTCCTAAAAGATTTATTGTGTCCCCTGTTCTTGCTGTTTTACAGCTGGCCTTCCAATCCTATTCCTTTCAGAAAGTGTAGGATATCAGAAGGCCCCAGGTTAGGTTAGTCTCCCTCGATTTCACGTGCTCCCAGGTGCAGCGCCCTTGAGTTGCACAGTGCTACGCAATTTGAGAGAGCATGGATGCCATCCTGTTCCCCAATCTGCTCCAGTCGTTTTGCTCCTTCCTTGTGAGGTACTCTCACTTTGGAAATGGAAGGCTTCTTATGGAGATCCTGCTCCAATTTCTGTTTAGTAGCGGTGTCGTCCCGCTAATAAACGTTCTTCCTCCATGGTTGATCCCACGAGTAGCTAGGGAAGAAAAGGTCCACCTTCACAGAGCCCCGCATGCAGAGGCAAGGCTAAATACAATGGGGTGCGCCAGGTGCCCCAAGGTTGGACTAGTAGACTGGTCTTCTATCCAGCCACGCTCCCATCAGCCTAGTCCGCCACCTTAGGATTTAGGTTTTTGATGAGGTTGTCTCTTCTCGGTCCGTGCAGTTAAGCCAAGACCCCCATCCCTTTCGGAACGTGGTTTAACAGTTGGGCTTTCGGTAGCCGAAAGCAACAACTGGCATCGTTGCAGAACCCTGTGCAAGCCCTTAACTACGACACGACAGCTCGGGCGAGGGGGAGTGGTTCACGACAACGGTCTTCATTCACCCTGCTTCGGTTTTAATCAGAGAGGACGAACGTATAGCCGCCACTAACCATCTCGTCTTGAGCGAACCCTGACAAGATGGGGACACCTCGGGGACGCGCCTGGTAGGTACTCCCAACTCCCAGGAACCTTGGCGGTATGGAAACGTCACAGCATTTATCCCCCAAAATAAGAATTTATTGAATTTTGTCAATAAAATTTAGGAATTTTAATTTTTCTTCCCCAATTCGTAAACAAACACATGTTAACATAATTAACTTTAAATTATAAATTACCTAAATTTTTTCAAAAAAACTTCATTACCATTTATTTCTTTTTCATATCCATAACATTTAAGTCTGCTGATTGCATCGAACTCTCAAATAATAATTTTCTAACTTTTCTTTCGTGATGTCTGTGTGCTTGTTAATTAATTATAATAAATCTTCTTTCTTGAAAAAAGATTGATAAGTTTTCGTAATTCTTAAGCATTTCAAGTATGTAAAGCAGTTCTTCCATTGCTTTATCCGTTATAACTTTACGTTTCATTATCAATTTGTTCATTATCATCTCCCTCATTCTGTTTAAAAATTTCTGTATTAACTTCGTCTAATTCCACCTTATTTGACCCATTTTCACCGTCCAAATCGGTACCAATATGTTTGAAATCTGATAAATTTCCAATTCCAATTCTTCTTCACAATAATCATCATCTCTTTCACTATTTACTTGCCTCTTCATCATTTTCCATGTCAACGCCATTTTCCTTAAGAGCTTCCTTATTTTCCTTTATAAATCTATGCTTTCTTCAGAATTGTTCTTCCTCTAGAATTTCGTTCTCCTCCTTTGTAATTTGATCTTTGCTTTTTAACCTATAGGATATGATTCCCTTAGGTTCAGATCTCGATTTAATCTCTTCTTTCATTCGTCTCACATCCGCTATTAATTGAGGTATTTCTTCTTTCTCTTCCCGTTTATCCTGCATATACATTGCGAAAAATGTCTTTAACGACCTATCTGTCTGATCTATTTCCATTTAACTAGTAAGTTTGCCTCACAGCGTTGCATGCGCCAAAAGAAAATGTTACTGCAATTATACAAAACGTTGCCCAGATTTTCAATATTTTATTCACAATTCTTTTACATCACTACATCATCAAACTTCTCTTAGACCCTCACCACAAACTGCACTAAACTGAACGTACGTTTCTATAGCAAAGCTATCATCATCAACAGAAACACTGAATTGAGAGAGCTGCTATTGAACCGTACGTCCAGTTTAGTGCAGTTTGTGGTGAGGGGTCTAGGAGAAGTTTGCAGTATTACCAGTGCCACAGTTTGGAGTATTTTTGTCATTACATCTTCAATTGACAAATCAGCATAATCATTATAATAATAAATTACGAACATCAAATTGTCAACATTAATTCTGACATATAAACACATCAAAAAGGCCAATTATAATTTCATTTTCTAAAATCTTGGCGGTATATGTCATAGCAATATATTAGTTTTAATCTTTATTGGTTCAAATCTATACCAATTTAAGTAAATATTACAAATATATCATTATAAATTGGCTCATAAATTTTAATTACTGGTGCCATAAAGAAGATAAGTTAATTTTCATTTTGCAAAATTTTTAGAATTTATAAATAGATAAGCCATCCAAATGATTGTTTTGCAGTAGATTATATTCGCATCAACATTACATTCTTACATTATGACTTCGAAAACCTTTCCTTTTACTCTTTGAAGAATCTGAGAATTCGACTCTTCCTATATGTAATAATAATAACAGTTTATTGCAAAAAAAAAAAAAACAGAAAACCAATTACAAAAGAACAGAAATTATTGATAAAATCTAAATTCAATGCCAACGGAAAAAAAAACGCAAATCTTCCTGATTATTTTGACGGAAGAACCGAATCATTCTAACAACTGAAAGTTTTTTTTTTAATTTTCAAAATTCAAATTCATGGTGAACTATCGCATGATAATTAATAAAAAGCTTTTTCACTGAAGATTTTTTATTTATACAATAATATTCAATTTAAAATATCTTAAACCAATAACGTACATTACGCATGCCATGAGGAAAAACAGCCTTATTGATTAAAAGGACATTTTCAATTTTCAAATTCTTTTTTTGATGCCATGCGTTTTAATTTTTAACTTATTGGTTAACAATCTCTTACTCAAAACGCCAAGGATTCTTACAAATTCTGCTCTGAAGGTAATAACAAAACTATAAACGGCATCGAGCAAGGTAAAGTGACGTAAACGTTATTGTAAAAATTAAAAATCTAAACGCATATCCGCCAATGTATTTACATCTACATATTTGCATGTAATTTAATTTGTATGATAAAGATGTTAGGTAACGCAGCACGTCGACATACATTATGTATATAATTAGTACAAATATGTACTATATTAGTACCTACTATAGTATAAAGTATGAAGCAAATATAAGTTTTAAAATTCTACTTTTCCCCATTTTTTTGTATTAATCTTCAATTGCTAATATTGGAAACATACTTATGTATATATGTGCTATTAAATTAGCATCAAATTTGTGCAGCGAAAATCCATGGTCATCAGACAGAAATTATATACTTCAATTTTTGAAATTCTTCCCAACCTTCGCATAATTGATATTGTCTGGGCTTAACGATGTTAATGTAGATAATGTAGATAATATATCACGTTAATAGCGTCGATATAATAACTTCAACAACACCGCTAAACGACTACTTAACACCAATAAAATTCGGCAAAATTCAATTATCAAAAGTCGTTTTTGTTCAATGTTATATCGGTAATTAGGAAACAATCGGATGAAAAATTTTATGTACATATAAGTACATAAAGCATAAGTAATTAGCGTTACAAAAGTGTTTAGAGTCTTAATAAAAAACTCACCTGTAAATCTCTGAAAAATGCTTCTTACAATAATAATAACATACTCTTATAGAACTAGAAGTTACTCAGCTTGTTTAGTAAAGTCAATGATTATAAAAAAAACTAGTTGTAATATTTTGTAAGATATATGTAGATTATGTAGTCATTTGTTGGTATTTTTGTTAACCAATTAAAGTTTTTAACGAAATATAAAATGCTTTTTTTTAATCTAATACTGTTTTGAAAAGCTCTGCATCAAGATCAGGGGTTGAAAACATTTATTTAGAACTGAAATTCATGAGGATATCGGTTTCGATTAATAATTAATATTAACGTCAACATCGATTCCTTTTTGGTCATACATTGGCTATTTTCGGTTATTTTTAATTTGTGGGTTTGTCCATATTAAGTTAAAATTTGGTTTATTATTTTACATAATCCTTAAATTCTTTTTTTTTTTATTATTAAAATAACTATTTTGTTTATAATTCAGTGGCGGCTCGTGGTCGGAAGCGTAAGGTGTTCACAAAATCAAGAACATGCAAATTTTTAACTAAAGTCCAATCATTCTTTTCGTACAAGTCCTTCTTAAATTTTCTTGTAAAGTCTCTAAATTTGCCCTTTGTAGTTCGCGTCAAATTAAGTTCTGATTTTGGTCTGCCTACACTTTTAACTGGAATTTTTTGTTCATAACTAAACGAATTAAAATTGTCTTTTAAATATTGCACAGTAAACTGTTCCCATTTCCTATTTATGTAGTGTTTTACGGATAAACTATATTATATATGTTTTGTTTATGAATGACTCACCGTTCACAGGTCGCAAGTACCATAACAACTAATACTGTTTGTTGGTGACAGTTTTATAATGAAACCAAGGGTCAGTAACAACAGTACCTGTTTTCCTTATAAAATGTAAACATTTTTATTTTATCTAAATATGTAGCGATATAAAATGCGAATGCATCGCAAGGTGGCCCGTTTGTTCGGCCGGTTTGTCGGATTTTATCCCCACGGAAAATTTGCTCAACTCTATTAATATGACATGTTTTATAAATACGTACAATTTTCGCACCGTCGCACCATTACAATAATACGATTGATCTGCTTTATTTATATTACATTATTTGAGGCCCGCATCACAATATGTATCTGCTTCGCCGGACAATTACCCAACTCTATTAATAAATTAAAATAATTACGCACCCTTGGTTTCATTATAAAACTGTCACCAATAAACAGTATTAGTTCTTATGGCAGTTACGACCTGTGAACGGTGAGTCATTCATAAACAAAACATATATAATGTAGTTTATCCGTAAAACACGATGTCTCACCGTTGATGTCAATCGAGTTATTAACGTTACGCGAGAATGCAACGAAACCAAGTACAGGAGCACACTAAATTTGTGCGCCGTTCATATGGAATCTGTCGTATCCCTCCTCACCTCCGCTCGTCCTTTATGCGGCTAGGCATTGGATAAAATCAACGTAGTCCCGCCTAATCGGCGCACGTGCTCCGTCGTCGGTCGCTTGCTCGCGATGTACAATCGCCGACATTAATATTTAGCACTCGAATGATTGACTCGACGCTTTGATGGTGCTAAATATTTATGTCGGTGACTGTACATACATATTGCTGTGAACTGATTGTCCAAGCATATAAGTTTAAAGAAATTAAAAATGACAATATTAATTCAGCTAGCTCAGCAAAGATGAATGTAAAAGGGCGCCAGAGATTCTTATATCTCAGAGTAACTTTCATAAAAAGTAATAGTGGGCGTTTGCAAAATTGACTTTCTTTCAAATCCCCAAAAATTGAAATGGCTGATTCAAAAATAAAAGAACTATTGAAGATGATATTTAAAATCATTAACTTTTATTGTAAAAAAAAAAAAAAAAAAACATTTAATACAAATTACAGGAAAAATTAAAACCATGAATATAAGATTCTGGCAAAAAACAAACCTGCATATGACTCTACAATTTAAAAAGGACAATGCAAATCCTTTAGCAAACAAAATGGTGAATTCGTTCTAGAAGGAATTTCTTATACCACAAAAAATCCACGTGTTTTCAAAAATTCAAAGCAAACTAAAAATTTAAATCAATTAACGTAGAGAAACAACCAAAATTAAAAATGAAATATATCTCAAGCTCACAGCTTCTCTTCACCTACCCCGAGGTGATTAAAATACTATAAATTTGATAACTACAAAAAAAACGGAAAATTTAAACTCTAAACGCGATCA
Source organism: Protaetia brevitarsis (assembly GCA_004143645.1). NCBI lineage: Eukaryota > Metazoa > Arthropoda > Insecta > Coleoptera > Scarabaeidae > Protaetia > Protaetia brevitarsis. Next base: position 3,254,257 of record RXPK01000186.1, read on the forward strand.
CTTCTAAAACGAAAATTATTAAAGAGCCTTACATGTAATTTGTGCACAACGATATAACACTAATTAATTGAGTTGCTAGATGGACGATTTTTAAAATCTCAAAAGAACGAACTACATCTTAAAATTAATATGAATTACCAGAAACGGTAACCAAGAGAACTAAACAAGACAATACTCGCGCTCGTCCATCTGGTAACTGCCGGGCCTCTAGGTAACATTCTCATATATATGAAATTTACATCTGCGTGCGAAGACGGCGCAACGCATCGCAAAGAAAATACTAGCATATAAACTATATACAATACTGGAGTACGCAAAATGTACAAATAAATGAAATTAACTATACACAACTGAACAATAAAATACTCAAACAAAACTACAAAATTCTTAGCAAAATTTAAATATAAACATAAGTGAGAATTTGCGCGCGGCAATGCCAAAACTTGATCTTGGAAAATTAACAGCATAGAGTTCAAACAACCGGGGAGACATACCACAGCAATATGTATAGAAAGGAACTTCGCGTCATTTATTTGTTTCGCTGCGTTATATTTCACGAATATGTTAAGATGGAGTAATAGATTTTATTAGTTTGTAATCGAAGATTAGTTTAGGGGGTTCACGTGCTCATGTGCTCCTATACAGAAACTGTTATAATTATAAATTCCATACCATGCTTTGGCTTTGGTTGCCTTTTTCAATAGATAAAATTTTACATATGTATGTGTATTTTACGTTATAATTTAGAATTTTCAATTTTAAGTCTTATTTACATGTTTGTAGTTTGAAAGTTAAAATGCAAGGGTTTGTATTGCATGCACGCTCGTACTTTTAACTTTAAATTTTTTTTTACTATCATGTGATTGGGTTCGTAAATGGAATATTTGATAATAAACATAGAATGAAACATCTATCGCAGCAAGCCAAAAGAAATGGGGTCCTATGAGCACGAACGGATTGTAACCTGTGACTACACTTTTAACTGACAACAGTGACAACTCGCATCAATGTCACCGATTCAGTAATATGTAATTGTGATTTACTGTACTGTAATTTTTCAAGAGCACTAATCCGCGGACTGCAACAATTACAAAACTCTAACTGATCGTACCCACTAAATAAAATTCGGTAACAGAAATGTTTCAGAGCTGAAACAATTATCACTTTGAAACGTTAAGTGTAACGTGCAGAAACGATTTTGTTAACCGTACAGAACAAAAGAAACGTTGCGTTTGAATACATTCCAGAAACGTAACTCTAAACATTCTAAGAAACGTTTTTTAAACGTAATCATTTGAATCATTTCTGTACCACAGAGGTAAAGTGTCGTAAGCCCATTTTTGCCCATTACGAAGTCTAAGTATACCATTTTCTATAATTCCAGATTAAGAAAATCGTATACACTTCATAATGGGCGAAAATGGACTTATAACATTTTACCCACAGACCTGATAGACTGCCAATAAACAGGCGTCATCATCACGCGTCATGCATATGTTGCCTTTCGTTTAGTTAGTACCTTTCTAGGGAGTATTTGCGATGAGGTGCTTGTTAGTTAGTCAAATCACAGTAGTATACTGTGAACAAATCACAAATGTGACTGGTGCAGTATATTACCTAACCTTGCAATTTAATTGTTTTGTTTATTTACTTTCTTTGTTTTTTGCTTTTTCGGACTATTTCTAATAAGTATATTATTCGTATTTCTATTATACGAGTAACCGTTGTGTAAGTATGCATACTATAGCATGAATAATAAAGGTACAAAGAAAATCAATAAGAAAAGAATTAAGTATAAACTAATATTATTTAATCAGTAAATTGGACAGCAAACACTCTAGTTGATTATTTACTCCCGAAGAAAACATACATTGCATTGTTACGGCAGATTCAGATTCCACTCTCAAACAACTTTTATTAGATTTTATCCTGCGTAGTTTTATATGGCGTTAAAAGAATACGTCTCTTTTTATTATTTTTATTAAACCCTATGGACAGTGGATACTAAGTTAAGAAATGGTTTTAGAAGACTACCTGTATTATCTTTGTTGATTGAAGAATGCGCAAAAAGTTGATTGTGGATTTAGAAATAGAAATTATCTGTAGCTCTAAACAGTTTTAGTATTTAAAATACACAGGTTAAAATCTAACATGATAGATACTGTGCTAAAGTTTTTGAATGTCTCATTCACTTGATTTATTTGAATACAATACACGCTGTATCGACGTCATCGATGACGTCTGTGTACCAATATGGCGCATTTCAATTGATGGCAGTTTTAAGTTCAATATCAGCATCTCTATGATTTTACCTCTCTGGTACAGAATTGTAAGTACCCACACATAGCCAAATTTAAATTGCCCGCAATTATTGTTAGTAACTTCAACGTTAAAACATAAAATTACCAACTATTTTGTATTACTTTGATAGTTATTTAATGCCTTTATGTTGAAGTTACTAAAAATAGTGGCGGGAAATTTAAATTTGGCTATTAGGGTAGTTATAGGTGTAGGTAATACAAACGGATATTGAATTGTACTAAAAGGTCTTTATTAATTTTTTTGTTACAACTTATTTTACCTTACTGCACTATATTACTACACTATTGCTCTGAATTAAGTTCGCTAACATATTATTTTCCCAGCAAAATGTGAGTAGTTGAGAGAAATTTTATGCGAGTCATAATTCAGCTATGTATATACCTAATACACTTACCGAATTCTCAGTTTCAGGTGTTTCTGCCATTATGTTAATTAGAAAAAGCATAAGTTTGCCACTTAGTCACAATCTGATCTGGCCACAACAGCCAGCATACGCAAACTTTACTAATGCTACACTGCTATCGGTGCCCTCGACTCGAAATTTGCGTGTTTGTGTATGCGCAATGCGCAGGTACTTATAACGATGTTACTTTAGGTTACACAAGATACATTTCCTAAATGTTACAAATAGATATTAAAAAAAAAAACGTTTAAATAAACTAATAATGCAAGTGTTACAGTGAAATTAATATAATATAAATAGGAAACTGATTTACTATAACAAATTTCTGGGAGAAATTTTTCAAAGAAAAATTAATCCCAAGCAGGATTTGAACCATGCACCCACCGTTCTCCGGACGGCCGCTCTAACTAATTGATATATGTTGCAAGTTTTACTCCTAAGAATTGAAGATACGAGTGGATGAAGGTGCTATGTCGCATTTTAAAAACTGTCTTTTTTGCATGAATCAAGGTGTTTTGTACCCATCTTTCACATAGCACCATCGAAAATTCCAGAAATTCAAGAACACTCGAGTCTTGTGAATGTATGAAGGAGTTATGTTACACTACTTTTGAGAAAACTTACATAAAAAAAAAATTCCGAAAAAAATTGATTTTGTAACATAACACCTTCATCCACTGATATCTTCAATTTTTTTGTTATGTTTCATTTACGTTTCTTGCTTACTGGGTTGCCAAGAAATATTAAAGAAAGCGTTTTATATAAGATACAAACATATGTTGCAAATTTTACGCCTAAGGAATTTTTTGTTATGTTTCCTCTACATCTCTTGTTTAGAGGGTAGCGCCCTCTTACCAGACTTTACCGCCTAAAAAAACAGTTAGCGATATATAGAAATTTATGTATTAAACAAAGATACCAAACACAATATTTTTGTAGGACTAGTTGCACGTCTAATATTGTCGCTGCTACTTTTTGATTTACTAATAATTGCTATTCCGTCAATCTTCTAACCATCAATTTATTTTAATTTTTACTATTAATAGAGAAAGAGTACTTTTTCTTAACTAAATAAACAACAAATCTTATTACTACTATCACTATATACATTATAATAAAAATCAGTATAACCATAACCGAGTATCCGTCAAAAATAGAATTGACATAGAACTGCAAAGAACCTATATGTAAAACTGATATAGAACCCAAGAGAACCGATATAAAGACTAATATAGACCCGTAACCAAAACCGATATTAGATCAGAACCGTTATAATAATAACTGTTTTGGAATTATTTCTGTTCTCATAACTCTTTCAGTCAGAACCGATATATAATAGTTTGAAACTGTTATTTTCAGAAACTTTTCAATCCCTGAATCAAGATTTTCATTAACTCCTAATGCGAATAACACATGTTTAAGATGAAAATATATTTGGAAGCCATTTATTTATTTTTTTAGTTAACTAATTTAAATTCCTCACCTCTTACAGATAAATAAACATGGGCAATTTTCATGAAAGATTAGGTATAAACGACCTAAAGGCTAAAAATAACTTATGGAAAGCATTATTGGCCGAATTCATTGGAAACCTGCTCCTAAACTTCTTTGGCTGTGTATCATGCGTTGTCTCCTCCGATGTCATGATTGCCCTAACATTTGGTCTGACTATTTTCGTAGTAGTGCAGGTAAGTGAATTAAATTTATATAGTTATATCACGGTCATGGTATTATACATACATCTTATTGTTTTAGTCGCTAGGACACGTTAGTGGAGCTCACATAAATCCTGCAGTCACAGCAGGGATGCTAGCCACTGGCAATATCACGATAATCAAGGGTATTCTCTACATCATAGTGCAATGTATTGGAGCTATTGCCGGTTCGGCTATTGTTAAGGTTCGTAAAAAATTACTATTTTTGAATATGTATGGCATCTATGTTCTTCCTTCATTCACTATATAGGCATTGACGCAAGAAATCACAGAGGCAGTTGGCGTAACTCTAGTAAACGGAAAATTGAACGAAGCTCAAGGGTTTGGAATTGAATTTTTCTTAGGTTTCGTCTTAGTTCTTACTGTATTCGGCGTATGTGATGTCAATAGACCGGAAGCTAAACCCGCTGCAGGTTTGGCGATTGGTTTTGCGGTAGCGCTGGGACATTTGGCCACCCTGGGACTTACAGGTTCAAGCATGAACCCAGCTCGTAGTTTCGGAGCTGCTTTAATTAATGGAAACTGGAGTAATCATTGGGTAAGTATCATTGTTTATTGTAGTAGTGTAATGCAGAAACATTTGTTGCTATTTATGCCGACAATGATTAATAAACAAGAAACTTTAAAATTTGCGTTGCAAAGTTATAAGTATTGTACCTGGCTGGCCCCAAACAATAATCCCATAAGTCAAAGCAGAATACACAAATGCCTAATAAATATCAATTAATGATTTAATATCCAAGACAGATTTGAGTGAACTAATGGCTTAATAGGCTTTTTGAAGTCTAACACATATGCTCTCTATTTCATCGTCCCACGCTAAATTACTATCCAAAATAATACCTAAAAATTTACAAGTTGACGAGGATATTATTTTTTCGTCATTAAATGAAAAATTAAATTCAAAGGAACATCTACATTTATTAAAAAACCAACAAAAACCATTTTTCTATACTTTATCATTAATTTGTTGGCAGAACACCATCTCTCAAATTCACTTAAAACTGTATCAAGTTTTTTCAAAATATCAAACTTGTCACTACTCACGACAATGCAAGCATCGTCGGCATACAAACAAAATTTCCCTTCAGAGATATAATGTGGGAGATCATTAATAAATAATAAAAAAAATCAAAGGTCCCATTACACTACCTTGCAGTGTACCTACATTGACCGGGTATGGTTCAGACTTTACATTGTTATGTTTTACAATTATCTTGCTATCGCTCAAAAAAGAGACTATCCATTGATTAAAGATACCACGAATACCTGATTTGTTCAACTTTTCGGACACATATGAGCATTTAACTGTGTCAAAAGCTCTTGTTAGATCAAATAAAATACAAACTACAAATCTACTGACATCCATTTGGTCATAAATATGTTGAATGCAGTAACTTGTAGCAGTTTCTGTAGAATGCCCAGGCCTATAACCATACTGAATACCAGAAATTAAGTGATATTTGTTAAGATAAGAATATATTCTGTTAGAGATTATTTTCTCAAAAATTTTAGAAAATACACTTAGAAGTGCAATTGGGCGATAATTTTCAATATTTGTGGGATCACCTTTTTTATGTAGTATGTATGTAGAGAGACCGCTCCTGATTTGAGAACAGTTGGAAATTTACCTTCTATCACAGATTCATTGATAGCACACGCAAGAAATTCAGATAATTCATGACTACATTCTTTAATTAAAGTTATAGGTACCTTACCAAGACCAATAGATTTTTTATTAGTTAAACTGTGAATAACTCTAAATACTTCATGACAAGTCGTAGGAACATAAAACATTGAATGATCAACCGCTGCACTAGTAGTACAATCAGTGGAATTAAAAGCTCCAAATTTAATCAAAATTCTATTTTCAATATCTGTAGATAAGTAATTACCAAATATATTAACAATTCATTCAAATCAGACGTAATACTGCCATTGCAATTAATCACCATTTCGTCACCATACTGCATTTTACCCTGAACGGTCTTTACATTACCCCAAACTGTTTTTTGTTTATTAGTGGAGCGCGCCACTGCTCGACTAAAATGAGATAACTTTTCTCTTTTGATACTATTACGCACCTTCCTAACAAGACACCTATACTTAATTTGAATGTCACTGCCACTTGTTCTTTTACGTAAAAGAACAAGTGGCTATGGTATGGCTATGGGTATGGTTACGTAACCAGCTCAATTTTTCAAGTTCGCTTAATTGCAGAGTCAATTCAGGAGAAAAAAAAAATATTAAATATAGGATTATTATGTAAACTATAGCATGTCATTTTGAGTTGAACAATAATATATCTATTTATTTACATGAGATAAGTTACAAAGTTAACGAAGATCGTGAACTGAAAAATTCATCGGAAAAATACGCTTCCACATTCAACAAAAATAATCTTAACCAACGCTAGAAAGTAGGCAATAATTCAAATAACAGACAAAAATTAGCAACGTATACTTTATAATCTCATAGAGGAATAAACAAACCTATCTCAGTTAAAAATAATCTGTTGATATATTGCATGCGTGCAGTACCTAATTTGTGTTTTTAAAATGAGTGTTGTATTAATAGTGAAGGTATTAATTTTCCGCGTTATTAAATGCGTCTGTGTTCAGTTTAAAATTATATCTATATATTATACACATTCATATTAAGTATAATACCAAGTTCTGTGTTTTAAAACAGCTTTGCATGGAGACTGTATCTTTCACACTGTGACACTACACTTGCTAATATTTGACTTTACAACAGCGGCGGCTCGTACATACGTCGCTGCCGAGGCTGCGACAATGTCACTATTCAGCCAGTTCTGGCGCTGGCGGCGCTAGCTTCCATATTCATAATCCAGGCAAAATCTTAAGGAAAAGTATGACTTACGTAAGGAGACCTTACACCTTAAACAACTTTCTATTTCATAGTCACAATATCGACTCACTTCGGCTATTCTCGGACAAGGATGCTTCCTCTAGAATTGATGAATAGAATTCTATTAAATGACATTGCTATAAAATCAGCTGCGTACCACATTGACTACTTTCCATATTACTTTAGTACTTGTAATCTTCCATATTTATAGTATTTATTTTAAATTTGTTGTTGACAGTTTACGACTGGTTTGTGACGTTTATGATTAGATAGTGGTTTGGTTCAATTTTATTTGATTAGCATGGTTAGAAATTTGTGTAAACTGAATAGATAGACCATAATATAAAGTATTTTTAAATTTGAAACTCATTATTTGCACAATAAGAGCAACGAATCTTTTTTTTTCTATTTCAAAATAATTTTTTCAGTTTGACCACCACATTAGCAAATGCTAATGTAAATATTTTGTCATTCTTCATACAAACCGTCATGTCTTTTTTAGCAAACGCAATTAAAAGTTTTTGAATGATGCGGATAAACCTCGAATCTGCCGTATCAACTATATTGTATGTTATAGGCAAATACAATATAAATATATTTACTGGTATAATATTTGGGTAATACAATGTTGTAGGACTTTCATAAAAAAATTACTTACCTACCTTGAAACTGTATATCAGTGATATAAAAAGCAGAAGAAGTTAATAGTGTAAAAAAAGTGTGATATTGATAAACCATCAGGATTTTCTATGCTTGGTAATCGTCCGTTAACAAACGGCAATAAAATGTATGGAATTTGTTTAGAAAAAAGATACCTCTTTCTAAATTCTGCATTACTATTTCACGAGATTTTTGTGCGTCCCTGATATATCGTTTCGGTTGTCTATTACTATCTTATTTTATATTTATATAATCCAAAACATCCTCTATATCTGCCATTGCATCCCATTAATTAATTAATGAACGATTAATGATATCCAAAATGGCAACATGTGTCAAATTTATATCAAGTATTCTTTCCTAAAGTATCCTAGGTACCTACGGCGCTACCTTAAGATTTTCCTTATGTAAGGTAACCTTAAGGAAAAAATGTGGTCTATGAAACAAAAATTTTTATGTGAAGGAGAACCTTAAGGAAAAGTATACCTTAAGGAAGCACTATGAATATGGCGGTAAATGTCAGTTCAATCAAGAAACATGTAACCAAAAACAGATACTTAGCAAATTTTGTTAGCGCGGAATCACCATTTTTTTTTTGAGTACTTTTTAGCATTTAGCCAATAGAAGTAATTTAGCGGACTGACGGTCACGAATTTCTCCTCCAAGAGATCAAAGGTGCCGACGCTGAGTGTCCGTTCTTGTTGAGATGTTCCTTGGTTTAATGTTTAAGGTGGTTTAAGTACCTAGTAACTAGTAATTTTAATTTGGCATGATTTTTTTGCTATTAAATAATGCTTTCTAAAGGACAATATAATTTCTGTCACGCAATTTTACTCATTGACAGTTTTAAAGTAGTTTCTCGTTTGTTCGTTAGTTAATCAAATTCAAAAATTCAAAACATTACCAAAAATAAATTAATTAAATTACAAAGTCGCAGCCTATACCAGTCGGTCACTTGAAAACGTTAAATAAAAAAGAGTAATTTAAAAGAAAACTATTGAATGAATGATGATTGATTTAATTCTACATCTAAAAATACAAGGTGTCCTATTCGGGAAAATTAAGTTTTGCAACTTCCAAAATTTTTTGATGTCACTAATTTTTAAACATCCTGTGTAATGCACTAGATTATTTTTTACTATGTTTTGGTAAAACAATGTTAGTACTGGTTAATTTTAAAGTAGTAGTAGTAAAGTACGTAATCAATTATATACAACAATGTAAATGTCAAAATTTTAACAAAAGTCGTAATATCTTAAAAACAGTTGAAGATAGGTATATGAAACCCTGGTAGTAATCGTCATAGAATTTTATGATGAATTCAAAAATGTAATAATATATATGTTGTTTCATTGAAAATAACAGAGTTCATGACTACTTCCGGTCCGGAAATGCAAAAATGGTGAAAATATTTTAGAAAGAAAGTAAATGCCAAATTGTTGCAAACCCCAAATTTTTAAAACTGAGGAATTTCGTTAAGCCGGTTTTTTTTTCTAACTAGCCACTTCCGTGAAAAAAAACCAGTATAATCATGTGATGTGCCATGTGTCATGGTATATTATAGAGATAATATGCCCAGAGGGGCATGGTATTACTGGTATGCTCGCCTTTGTTTGTCAAAACACTTTCCACTACTGTTACTTTACCACCTCATGTTTTTGACAAATATATACATATAAACAAAGCAACCACTATATTCGACATAGTATGCATATCGATAAAACCAAATGTGTTTAATTAAATATTGCAGAACAGTAATATTTCTATTTCAAACATGTTTAACGTGATGGCGAATGAATAGTAAGTGTACTATTCTCAGTGGAAATTTTTATTTTGGTGTTGGAATAATGCTACGCCTTTCGGTCATTCAACATAATCCCTCCACTGTAATGATACAGTGACTGTCACTTTCTATTATCGCAGTAAGCGGTGGCTATCTGTATATATAAAAAGTAAATGAAGAGAGAAAAATCGTAATACGTAATAACTACCATTAAGAAAATGTAAACTTGTGCTGGTAGTAGACACATTGAATGAAACAGTTTACTCAATCTTTTAAATCAAATTTATCTCCGGTCCAAAATGTTGATAAGTGAATGAATTGCACGCAATAATAATATTAAATATTAATATATAATAAATGTTTTCGATCGATTTTGGTGCTAAAAATACCACTGCCATTAAATTCTACAAACGTTTAATTTGCGATCAATAACCTCGTAACATCTAGGACGTTCCTTAACATCCGCAATGCTTATCTCTTCGTTTGTTTTCCTAAAGGACAATTGAACATTTCCCTGCATTTGTTATTAATCCATTCTCTTTATAGGTATATTGGGTAGGTCCGATTGCCGGTGGAATCTCAGCTGCCCTTCTTTACAAACACGCATTTGCCGCACCATCTCTAGGTCCCGTCAAGATTATCGAAAGATATACAACAGTGTCGGCTGATGAAAAAGAGGTATCTAGAATGTAATTATTGTTTTATCTAATCACTAGTTTCATAAAAATTTCTTAAATCAGTTGCAAGCCTGTTAATTTCACGTTACAAGCAATCGAATATCTGGAATGTAGAAAATGATAAAAATGTAAGTTAATATCTCTACGAAATGCTACCATTAACGCAATTATCTAGTTTTAATTTTGGCAATAATGCGTTTTGCAATTTACATTTTTTTAATACCTGTTCTGTTGTTAGATTCCGATTTCTGTACAGTTTTTGTTTGCTTTACTTTATTATAATTTGAGTTAGCTCTTTTGATGTACATATTCAATAAAATAGCTTTAGATATATGCATATTTTGTTGAATTTCTAATTTGAAAAGCTTGTACGTACTAATCCTCAAAAACGTGTTTCTTTCCCATCTATATAACAAATGCTTAACTAATTTTCCAATTTTCAGTTGAAACGACTTGGCGGCACAAAAAATGACGTCTAAAAAGCAGGCCACCATCATCACTTCATTTTCATTCTCATAATTATATCGCATTTCGAAAATCTGCGACCTGTCTGCCTCGTCATCGATTAGTGTTTTGGATGTATTCATGTTTTTAGCTTCCAATAATTTATTTTCACGTGTTTTTTTGTTTTTTTATGTACAATTAATTATTATGTAACTATTGGAGATCAGAGCAAGTGCCTTCCACTTATTATTGGTAATAATAATGTATAAATACAAAAAGAATTTATTAATTTTTGGCACCTATTGAAAATAAAATATTTATTTGTGAATGTATTTAGTATGAGTAAAGGAGTATTTCAAATTTCAAACAACAAATTTTTCTGTGTTTATAATATATGTGCCAGGATAAATAGTACAAAACAAAAAGAAAAAATCGGTAATACCAAGAAAATAGGCAACGCAAAAATTTGTTGTTTATGGCAATTTATATTAATGATCTCTGATAGTTTAGTTATAAGAGCTATAATATATTATAAAATAAAGTTATATCGCAAATGTGTGTAATTTATATAAATAACTTTATAAAACAATGTAATAAATTATATAAGATACGTATAAATATATTTTACAGTACTTTATTGTTTTATTATTACACAAAACATAATTTTTATAAGTATTTCACAATTATATCTTACAACTAACAAAAAAGCATCCCTCTTCTTGTATTGCTGATGATTTGATTCGATAATAATGATCAAATAATAAATAATAATATATAATAACTCAGTACTAACAGGCCTTGAAGGCCCTTGGCTTAGAGTGCCGGAACACACCGAGCCACTGAGAAGTGTTGTCCGAATGGTGACCCAACCAACAACCGGTACCGCATATATTGCTGCTTGACTTTCAAGATTGGCAATGATGCACCCTTCCTTCTCAGCCGTACTGCCAGCCAAATAATAAATACTCCATAAATAATAAATTAAAATCGACGATAGCTTCTTGAATATTATTGAAATTTTAAGAGAATCGTAAGTCTAGTGGCATCTATCTATTGGAAGCTAAACTAAAAGAAATACGTTGGTTGGTAAACAAGCACTCTGCTTTATATTTATATACATTTATAGAAGCACTCGAACATCGGATACCTACTCCTACAGCGCTCTATAAGTTATACAGTCTCAGCAGACAATATCCTTATTGGCCTCTAGTTTACAGCGTTTACAGCATGGATCATAGCTATATCCATGGTTTACAGTTTACTGAAAAGGTATGATGTGGCGTCAAAATCAATTTTACATCGTTTGAAAACAGATCATTCCACGGTACTGAACCTGTACCAGCTCTACAATGATCTGTTTTTAATTGACCTAGCGATTTTAAAGTTCGGCGATTTTCTGAAATTCAAAATGAGGTAGTACAAAAGATAAAAGTAGTGCTATAATGTATTTAAATGCCGCAAATACAATGGAGAAAGCTTATAATAAAATAAATTCGTCTGGCAGCTTCTTTAGCATTCATCAAAGTTAGCTTCTACTACTGCTATTACTTCTCTATAAACGATAACTAAGAATATGTTCTATAAATTGATATTTTCGTATTATCTTCATCTCAGTTGGTGCTAGATGAATATAAAGCTAATGTCCGCCCTGGAACTGTAATAACATCTTAAAATTTACCTTAATCACAGAACATGCGCCAGACAGTTTGCGTAGTCAAAATTTGTTGTTGTTTGCTAATAGTTTCTTGTCTTAAGGGCGCGTGACCAATAGTGGAAATATTGGGGTCTTTTGAATCACCGCTAGTAGATACCGCTACAAAAAAAAGCTGGGAAATGTAAAAACTGCATTTTTTAATAAACCAAATTGTTACAAATACTGTTTTCTTTTTTATTAATTTATGTCCAAAATTATTTGTCATTAAATTGTTATAAAAAATTGTTAAAATATAAATATAATAAAAAGGCACTTTTCAAAGCGTTTTATTGCGGTTAGTCGTTATTACTTTTCACTACCAAAATGATATTCTCCACGAACTGCATTTTGTTCTAATGGATGTCGGCAAGAACATATTTTAAATTAACGATATTATTTTTTTCTTACATGTGTACTCCACACATTATTTTAAAAATAATCTCTGATCTTTTGTAATTCATTTGTATATCGGCTCATTTTTTTTTTTAATAATTTTTAGTCAAATTGGAAATATGTATTTGCAGTTACTTAACCTGCAGTTCTTTTTTGGGGTTAACTTTCAAATTTTGAGTTAAAAATCCTGTCTTTTTTTTATTTAAAATTTTCTAATTCCACTTAATTTTTGAAATCTGAAAACAAAATTTGTTGTTAGTTTTCGTTACTTTCGGAGTTTTTTTGTGTATTCGCGGTTTCATAAATTAAATAAAAGAAATCTCTAATTTGATAACCAAGAACACGAAAATGTTTCTAGAGTTAAAACATTACGTTGAATCGAAATATGCAAAAATATACAGATTCGTTCAAAATTTGATCCTATTGATAAAGTTATAAGATATGATGATATACTGGCTAAATAATTGGAAATATATGTACTAATAATAAATATTTTGATCATTGAAAATGTTTATGTTATGAGTTGGGACAGTTAATACTTTTCTGCAATTATTTCATGTAATAAAGAAAAGAAATGAAAGAAATACGTGGATAAATCTTGCAGAAGTTAGAATCGAACATCCTCCTCCAATTTAAGCACAAAAATTTAAGTTGTTTTGTATATTTATGCAACTTCTTTTACATACAACGAAAATACAATTTTTATTTACAAAATAATTTGTAATTGAATTTAAGTTCAAATTACCATTAACATGCAATTATATATACAAAATAAAGAATCAGTAAATATGATTAGCTAGCAAAACTATCACTCTGATTATTTTCAGTATCTGTAGCTGGTTCAGCTAATTTCAAAGGAGTCGACGTGGAAATAGGCTTTCTCACGTAGGTTTTTTTAATAAGTGGCTTGGGCAGTGAAGACGGTTTATCATTTAATATTGTTTCCATTGTATGCCTAAACGGGGTTGGCTTCAACGTACTGATCGCAGGGGTTTTCTTCAATAATATTGTATCACCTTTCATTTCAATTTTACCTTCTCTAGCCATTTGTTCAATCTCTGCTTTTGTCATCATTAGCTTCTGTACCCTAACAGTTTTATCGCCAATTTTCATATCAACGAATTGTTTATTGGGAAGAGCTTGCACATCTTGCTTTGTTAATCCTAGGTTTTCCAAGGTGGTAATCCTCTGGTTGATTTCTTCAGGGTTAGCAGTTTGTGCCTGCGGGAGTTTCAATTCTGAAACTTTTGGCTTTTCTGGCGGATTCTTTCTTGCATATACTTTTGTACCTTCACACCTAACTATAGGTTTAAAACTTTGTACATCCTCTTCTTTGATCACTGGCTTGACTTCGAGAGATTCGTCTGGTATCAAGCTATCTTCGACATCCGAACCCAATTCTTCTTTAAGGAACTGAGCGTAATTCTTGATTTTACTTTGTCTTTTAGATCTTCGTATGATTTCAGGGTTTTCGGTATCGGTTATTGTATACTCTGTTATTTCATCATCCGATTCTTCTTCTGCTTCTTCTTCTTCATCCTCTTCTTCTCCTTCCCTATTCTCATCGTCTTCCTCATCCTCCACTTCTTCTTCATTATTTCCTTCACCTAATTCTCTGCTTACTTCTTTAGATACTTCTTGCTCTATTTGCTCTTCGTATTCCATTTCAGCGTGCTTCAGCTCGTGTTCCTCCAGCTGATCTTGAGTGTCAAACGAATAATCACATTTATCACACGGATAGGGTAAACCAGAAAGGTGTGTGGTGATATGGTTCATAACTTGTTTGGCGTTGTTGAAGGATGTATAACAAATCACACATTTTAAATTCACCATCGAATGGATGGTGCTATGATTGATTAATGAATCCTTCCTTCGAAATGACATGCTGCATATATCGCATTTGTGTTGCCCAATTTCCTTTGAAGCATAGTGACTTCTCATATGTCTAGTTAGGTGATGGCTCAGTAGGAAAGTTCTGCCACATAGCTTGCAAGGATATGGCCTTAAGCCTGCGTGCGAAGTTACGTGTCTCATTAATTTGATGGGTGATGTGAAACTAGCATCACAATAATTGCACTTGTGTGGCTTCTCTTCGCTATGTGTAATCTCATGTCTCTCCAAGCCTTGTTTAAAGACAAAACTTTTCTTACATATTCTGCATTGAAACGGTCTTTTCTTCATATGTTTTTCAGCGTGAGCATCTAAATCGGCACGCAACAAAAATGTTTTATCACAATAAGAGCACAAATATTTCGAACGTCGACGTGTGTTTTCTCATGCCTGTGAAGAAGGGGTTCACGTGCGAAACTTTTCTTACATACAACACAAGGGAAAGGACGCTCGTCAGAGTGAGTTTGAATGTGTTTACCTAAATCGTACTTCGTAAAGAACTTCCGACCACACTGTTTCACCCATAGCCACGTTCTCGATCATGAATTTTAACATGAAGATCCAACAACTGCTTAAGTGGAAATGATCTTTCACAGTGAGGGCAAGGAAATATATCTGTTCGAACTTGAGGCACTTTTAATACGGGGTTGATCTTATCATCCTCATCTAGTTCTACTTCTTCTTCTTCCTCGTCCTCCTCCTCCTCCTCCTCTCCTTCAACTTGATCATCTAGCTGTGTATTCACGACTTCTTCTTGATGGGTTTGTTCTATCTCGAATTCCATTATAGGTTCTTCAGGGTTATGTGAGACATTTTTGTGTTGCTCATTGCTTGCATTTGAGTCATCTTCGCTTACTGTATGAGCCACAGATTTAACAGCATTTTCACTAAGTTTGGGCTTCTTATTGGCATTAGAGTTTTCTTTCTCTACACTTGCTTTTCTTTTGTCAACCTATATTATACAAAGAAAGATTAGTTGAATTATAACAAACAAAGAGATTTCTTTACGATTCACCATTGCTATTTGGGAAAGTATACAGAGATTCAAAAAACAATAGTCAACAGTAAAAGTATAGAGGCTAATACATAGAAATATTGCAGATTATGCAATATACAGTTTACTAACATATTTATACGACAATTCAGTTGTATCCGCTATTTTTTCTCAATATGTTGTGAAAGTAGTGAAACAAAGCACGCTCCAAAACATAGCCATTTAGTCTCAAGGGTTTTTAATCAATCGTGACTTCAAAGTAGCATGTGCGTTTAGCAGAATACTCAACTGTTCCACAACAATTACTTCTGCTGAATGCAACAATGTTGTTTATCAAATGTCATAAAAAAACACTTTCCGTGAAAATAAACTCATTATTTGTTTCCAGCTTTCGACATGAACTTGATAGTGAAGGCACCCAGAAAGTCATTTGCTGACTTGAATGGAGCTTGGCACATTTGTAATAATCATTGATTGTTGTAATTCGCTGCCTTTTCGTTTATGCCAAACCTCATGTTCAAAGTCAAATCTATCCTTGAAATTCCAACGACTTCTAGTTTTTTTTTTCTGCGATTTACACTATTATTACAAAAAAATAAGTATATATATATTACATTTTATACCACCGATTTCGCCTTTTACAGCTCTCTCAAACTATCTACTGAAAAAATAAAGATGATCGAAAGTTCAAGAGTAGATTTAATGCCCGCGAAGTTTGATAGAAACATAAGGCGGTAATCTACAACATCTAATGAATACGGAGATGAAGGAAAAAAAGTAACTGGATAATGGGAGCTAGAGAAAAGCTGCAGTTCTTGGTAATAGAACGGAAACAATATCTTTTCTCCCACTGTGCTACAAATATGTCGAGTTTCATTCACATCAATAAGTGACAGTCTTTTATATTTTTAATAGCATTTTGTTCTCTGAACACATTATACATTTTCGTACACAGACAGTGCGACTGGTTATTGCAACAAATATGGCTTTTGTTTTTTTTTTCCTTATTAAATATGGCAATATCTTTTTGAGATTCAGCACCATCGAGAAATGCCTTCCAAAATGAATTGGACCAAGATCTACAAAACGTTAAATTAAACTACGTACACCGTCTATGACTACTTATTCACCGCAAAGAAAAAGCTTTTTGAAATTTATTAATTGTGAAAGTTTGTTATAATCTTTAAAACTTCCAAAACGAAGCTGTTGTCAGTAATCAGATATTATATTTAGCAGAAATATAAGATTTGCAGCAGCTCTCATCAGCATTGCCGCACAGGCTGCTTTCATAAAGTAATCCCAAAATTTACTTTGACTTGACCACTAACACCGTCAATCTCACTAAACAAATGGCCTAAATCATCACCAGAGCTGAACTGGGGATAGAATCTTAATAAGAAAAATTTCAGTCAATCTCCCATTGGTTGTTATAATCACGTGTTAAATTAGTTCATAGTGCTGAAGGTGATAGCGCTGTTGGCAATTAGAAAGCTACATTATCGACGGTGCGAACAATTTCGCTTTTTTTTTATCATGAATGGTCGGAACCATATGGATAGACCGACATGCAAATATTTTAAGCTCCAAAAAAATGTAAATATCTCCGGAACTTGACGTCCTCAGCTTTACTTTGCGCGTGTTTATGCAGATGTGGACAAAGCTTAATGTATTGTTTGATGACTGTTTGAGTGAGCGTGTCCATGCCGTTCATGTTGTTTTATGTTGAAAATTTTTATTGTTATGGTTTGCGGTTATAGTTCGTCTTTGGTTTAATTTTGTGCATTATTTTATTTTCGTTATGATTATTATAGAACTTCAGTGACATTTGCTTTTATTGTATTAAAGTGATTAACGATTTATTGTGAATAAAGGTTAGTGATGTAAAATTGCGAATTCTTCACAATTTACAAAAATAATATTTGCATACACGATATCAAAGACCCATTAATTCTGCTGTATTCAACTACCCCAATCCTGTGAAAGACGCGTCGTTGTACATGACTTTGTTTAGATACTATAACTTTTGTAAATAAAGTATCTTTATATATACTATTTCAGTGTTGTATTTATATCCAGATTTTATCAATGTGTATACGAAATATTTTTGTAATAGTATAGTTATTACAAACCGTATACTATTATAGTTATGAAATATTTAGTATATACCCAAATAAAATAATTCTTGAATACTAAAAGCATGTAAAACCCAAAGAACTTAGAGTAATAGAAGTAGCATCGTATAGCAGTCGCTATATGCGGACATGAAGCACACACAAGCTCGATTTTTGCTAAGTTCGAATTTCTATTGTTTCGAGCGAGCAGAGCAAACAGTTTTCTTGACCACGTGATTTCAGAGATGAAGGAGTTATACAGTAATAAAAGAACGAAAGCGAGAACCTATAGTGACGCTACTAATATAGTCTGTATATTGGCGCTTATGGTATATAAATATGAAAATAATAATAAAATTAATTTTTTCACCGATTTTAAAAGAAATCACCAAAATAAAAGGAAATTTTGCAGCATTTAGTGGAAAAAATTAAATGTGGTCTAAGTGGGAAAGGTATTATATAAGCTACTATAAAATCTGTTTGTATAAAACGGGAAATGTCAGTGCAGCAGTATAGATTTATAAAAAAAACTATTAAGGCAACAAAGGTACTTAAGAGATCGAAATTACGAACACGAGGCGTTTCGATTTTACTCGAGTGTTCATTCTTGTTTTACCCTCACTCTAGGAGGGAATAATGTAAATATTTTGGTTTTATCATGGCTTCAATCCTAAATGTAAAGTGTTTCTATTATTCTTTGGTAAAACCAATTTGAATGTGCCGCCAGATTAGCTGTAATTCGGTGTGCTGAAGTCGGTGGCGCGCAACTTTGTCGACAAAGTAGAGCATTAAGTTTCCACTCCCAGATCACCAGAGCTGAATGCATTTGGGTTAGTTTCGCCATCTACTGGTAAGTAGTGAATTAGCAAAACTTGAAATGGTGATTTTTCTAAAGAGTTCTGTTTCTAAATTGTGAAAAATTTGAAATTACAAGACTAATTGGGGGAATTCACTTAAAAACATTTGGGGTCGGGGTTATAACAGCCTGTGGTCTATGCGAAACGTAATTGTTGTGTTAGAAATCATTTCGTTCGTGAAGCAGATTACTAACATTAAGCACGAACATAAAGACTAGTATCCAACCTATCAAAAATTGCACAATAACAACTGTGCGCTGTCTTCTTTTTCCGATCACGATTTGTGAACACACTACTCGTCATTCGCTATAGCAGATTAATTAGCTGCTACCAAACCCTACCTATGTTAGACGCTTTTAAAGCAAGAACATCCAAACTGCGATCGAGATAGCGCTTTAAAATAATTGCTATTGAAAAATAGCGATAGCGGATAAAAGCCGTCATCAAAAATGTCATATTAAATTTATTTTTTAGTTTTAGCTGTTATTATTCGGAGGTTTTAGTTGAGCTACCAAAAACGCAGACAAGAAAAATAATGCGTAATTTAAAAAAAGAATGTTTAGAAAAACTTGAATTAGTTTAAATATGTTCACAAAAATTGAATTTTGAGTAACTATTTTAGATGGCAAGTCATCTAACCACAATTTCTGCTGTCTCATTGCATACTATACATATAATAGTAATAGTAATACCATATTTGACAATGAAAAAAAAAAAAATATATCCTGGTCAATGTGTACGAATATAAGCAACATAAGTAGACATGTTACAGAAATGATGACACCAGCGTCGCCAAACTTTCGGATACGAATTACCAGACTTTGATGAAAAAATTACCGTATTTGTAACAATTTTACTATACAATGAGAAAAAATCGTGTACGTAACATTTAAACTTAAACTTTTTTAAAGATTCTAATATAAACTGGTTAATTTCGTTAAAATTAGAATCTGATATCATTTTATTGTTTTTCTGTTTCATAGGTCAATCATGAATTAATGTTCTTTTTTATTGTTGACAATTCGGTAACAAATTTAGCATTAGAAAATGTACATAACTTGAAGTCATGAATTCTGATAATTGAAGTCAAATTTTTTTAAATTTTAAAAACAAAGGGACAGGTTTCTGAAAAAAAAATATTTTCAATTTTTTTGGTTGTGCTCGGACCATCACTATCACCATGTAACATTTTTAAACAGGTTTTCTTGCATAAGAAGAAATAAATACACTATGACACAAAACGTGCAGCGGATGAATTTATAAACCTACATCACTGGCGTTAGCCATAATCTTAGTAGGAAAATAAAATAATTAACCAAAAGTGTCCGAGAGAGCACTGTTATTTGAAAATTGTTTTTTTATTTGAAAAAAGTACTTTTTCTTCGAATTATAAAATGCTACTCTTTAAAAATTACCATACAAACGCGTACACACGTACAAAAATACGGTAACGGTTTTGGACCGTATACCGTATTTTTGTATATTTTACCGTACAAATACGGTAATTACCGTACATTTGGCAACACTAGACGACACACTATCAAAAAAATAATTCCATATAGTCTGTATACCCTATATAAAGAACATTTTCAGTGCATAGCTATCTCACACATGCGCACTTATGTGAAAAAAGGTATATAAAATTGTCTCAGCAAAATAGCTCATAGATTTTTTTAACTTCTAGTTGGATTTGGTTTCACACATACACATTTTAAAAATAATTTAGATGATATAAGACTACTGCAAAAATATTTGGTAAAATATATACATACACAAAAATAAAAAGTACATAAAACCACAACAGATAAACCTTAACAAAAATTAGATTGCAAAGATTGCAAGTTTTTTACAGTATGAAATAATTAACGAATCAATGTATTCCTGCTAGTAACTGTAATAATTAAGAGGAATTTTTCCCAAGAAAAATTTTCCTCGCGCAGGATTTTTTTTCTTGGGAGATATTTCTCCGAACTATTACAGTTATTAGCAGAAATACACTAATTCGTTAAAAATTAGACTTTTAGGAAATTTTTTAAATGAATTGAAAATATGAAATCTTTTTTTTGCCCACATATTGTTTGAATTTAGTTTCAATTTTTTTAGCTCACTGCTAGTAATTTTAATAGTTCATTCTGAATAATACAATAAGTTGTATCCTTATATATGGGAAAAAGTAGTATTAGGAAGACAAACAAAAGAGGAAATGGAAGTGAATAAAATTAAAGGACAAACTGAAACATATACTAGAAATGAATGAACTATGATGAACTCAAGTGAAGAAGATACACAGGAACTTAATTGCATGTACACCAATGAGACTCATTTGCAAATAGCTATTTTAGAAATCATTTGAAAATATTACTACTTACTTTGCATTCTGCTTTGGGGTTTGACTTCAAAAGAGATGCATCTCCTGAAGTTAAATACAATTTAAGGGCATCGTCAGATTTCTTGCAAGTACTTTTAAATGTATAAGCTTGGATTGTATTGGATCGGCAGCTGTTGCAAATAAGTTGAGGCATTCCATCATTTTGAAACACCTAATATAAATTAAAAAAATAATTATAAACTTAAAATTAAATAAAAAAAAAATAGATAAATTACAATAAAATGATAACTATTATAAGAACTATAAAATTAAACTATCAGTTTTACATGCAATACAGGAATTTGCTAATGTGGTTGATAAGACATGTCAAATTCTATAATTAAAGGAAACCGAAAATAAATCTGTAATGAAGAAACTAGCGTCCTACACTAAGATAAGAACCAAAGCATCATAGAAAACTAGAATAAAAAAACAAAAATGCTGAAATTACTCTAATTCCTAAAGTACTTTCAAAATAATAATATTATAGTACCACTGACTTAAAGTATAAGCAATTCTATTGCCAAATAAACATAAAATAGGTGAAACAAATTACAAGATTCTGTACTCTACGGAATAGTTTATTTACGAACCTCGATTGCAACGCAAGCCATAATTTGAAGCGGCAATGGTACTGCGTGCTTTCCATCTTTATTGTCTTTTTCGTATATTTTAGTGAAAGGGCCCTTGTCGTCCAAACAGAATCTGCATACATGCAATGCGCGTAATATGTTCGCGCGCTCTTCCATGGTATCTGTTTGTATATTTTGGAGAAACACACCATACACAGAAATTATAGCGAAAATCTACAATGACGCTTTAAGATGGTGGAAGGTTTCGCTTGCTGAATGCGATACTTCTACATTGAACCGCTAGGACTGAATCGATAATTATTGGGCAAATAAACACCAGAGGGCGCGGATGTATATTTGGAAAAACGGGTATTTTAAATTATCGCGCCTAAATTTTAATAATTTTGAAGTTTTGACGATAAAATTTAAATACATTCGTTTTTTTTTTGTCATACTATTGTAGGTAGATTCAAATTCCCGAAATAATATTATTGATGTAAAGTTGTTACCAGTTGCATATTTTTATGTTTACAATTGGATATTAAAGTTGTGAAAATTGTAATCAGCGATCAGACTAATAGTTTTCTTCTTTAAAAACTAGGCTGACAATTATATCTTTCCGAATTTTTGAGTATCATTTTAGTAATAATGAGCATAGCATTACGGAAATTGTTGTACTAATTCGACAAAATTAGCTTAGCCATCAGTAAGAATTAAGAATAAACCGTGTAATATGACAAATTTTATTTGTCTTGTCCGCAAGGTCGAGGGAGAATGGCTCGCATTATAAACCAAAGTAACAACGCAAGATCCGTTAGTTGTTGGCAGTCATGGTGCGTCCATTTAACTTTTTCATTCTCTCTTGTATTATTGGTAAGTAAATCGTATTTCACTTATATATTAATTAAATTTAGGTTAAAATACCTAAATGAGAAATATATGAGGAATATTCATATTTTCAATTACTTTTTATTTTAAATTGTGTAAGAAAAGTAACTTGCGTTTACAAATCGCAAGAATTTGCTTTTGTTTAAACTAACTTATAATAGTTCCGCAAAGTTTCAAGAGAAATACCTTTCGCCACACCTTACATTGTATTTTTCTCGAATTCTTATTACCCTGTATTGCTTGCAAAGATATTACAAGTAATTTACTTCACCTATAAACCTCGTATGTACTTATATTGCATTTGTTATTTTAAATGCATGTGATAATCCATTTTAAAATATATGCAATCGAATATATCTGTAAGATAGAAATTTTGTAGAAATATCAAGCCTAATATATAGAAATTGTTCGTAAATATTATCGAATTGCAAATGATGATTTCGAAGAACTCTCTCTTTAGTTAGTGAAAACCGTGACATCAATACCATTGAAACCATAATGCTGCAGAACAACTGTTTGTAAATTAATTAGATTCAGTGACATTTATTCCGCTAAGTATTATAAGCACAGATTAAGATATTTTAATTAAGAAAGATGCATTTGATTGCACTAATAAGTAATATTTAAGAATAACTATTTTTCTTTGGAAAGTTTGAAGATGGATTAGAGTATATTTAAGGTCGTAAGTAGTTAATATTTATTTTGATAATTTCGCTTTCATTTAGTACTATATTATGTTAAGTGCATTAGTTACAAATTAATACATTTAAGATTTCTATTTAATTAGTGTTAAATGTCATTCACTTCACTATTACGCTTTACGAAACATTTTAGAAATGCGCTATTACGTTTAACTATGAGAAATTACTTGGAGAAAAGCGTTTGCGAGGGAGTATATTAAACACAATTATAAATGATCTGATTACATTAAATAACAAGGGTATGTGTGACACAGTCGTCATTATTCTATTAGCAAATTTATGGCAAAATTACTTTATTCCCGCAAATTATAAAGCAGTCTGCTGATGATGGAACATTTGCTGGGTATATTTGCGCTATTGCCAAATATTTCTTGCTGCAGGAATGTGTAC
This sequence comes from Protaetia brevitarsis, assembly GCA_004143645.1. NCBI lineage: Eukaryota > Metazoa > Arthropoda > Insecta > Coleoptera > Scarabaeidae > Protaetia > Protaetia brevitarsis. The sequence goes on from RXPK01000186.1 coordinate 3,277,989, forward strand.
GTTTAAGTTACGAATAAGAACAGTAAAGTTATTCCAAGGGAGAAATTGGTGTGGTGATATATACAGGGTCAATATAAATCGAAAGTAGAAAATATTTTAAAAACATCAATAAATCATAATGTATGTGCCAATATATATAGTTACCGTCAAGTGTTATGTAGGCACTCTTAAAGAAACCACTGCATTTCATGTTTTTGCATTATTTCAGCCGCAATTATTTTAAGCGTTTAAATAATTGTTTTTTGATTTTACAATAGTTTTTATAAATATGTTTATTGTTGATGTATTAAATTTTTATGCATTTTTCATGTTTCTGCGACGTCAGTTTTTCCTCACCGGAAAAATTATTGCCACTTTATATTAAAAGCACACGCCAATTAAGATATTGTTAATATTCTTTAATAAAAAACTACTTGTAATGTATTTAGGCTTCGAGTTTTATTTTTGTAGTCATTTTGCTATGTGAGTTAAGCAAATTTAAATTTAACAAATTGTTTGATGGGATAAATAAATGGAAATCCATAAACCATAAATTCAAAACTTTTATTATCAGTAATTAATACTATATATATATGGCTTATACATCCTAAATCGAATGGTAGTCGCTCTTTTACGAGGAGCTCTTCAAATTCTGTGGACTACGGTGAATCACTCCGCTTGGCATCGTGTTGGTCAGTCTCAATTATAAATTGTTATCTCTTTTTGCTTTCTGTGTTATTCTGGTCCATTCTTCTCTATTTATTACCGCCTTTCCCCATTCCTTAATTCCAAGTTTCTTTATATCTTGACGAACTTGATCATCCCATCTTGCCTTAGGTCTGCTTCTCGGTCTCTGTGCATCATTGGCTTCCACTCACATACTCTTCTGATAAGGTTCTCAGACTCTCTTCGTTGTATATGCCCAAACCAGCGTAGTCTCTGAGCTTTTATGACCCTGACGATGTCTTCTCCCTCCATAATATTGTCTATCTCGTGATTCATCAACTTTCGGTACTCCCTTTCATCTGTTATTTTTGGCCCCAAAATTGTTTCAAAAAATTCTGAATTTCTCTTCGTCTCCTGCTGTTAAACACATCGTTTCGGCTCCGTAACTTGCTACTGGTCTGACCGCTGTTTTGTACAATTTTATTTTCGTATTTTTACTGATGTTTTTATCAATTAATAATTTTCTGTATCGCCAGTAAGCCCTCTTCCCAGCTAGTATTCTTTCTGTTGTTTCTACACTTCTTCTATTTTCATTGTTAATTGTCACTCTTAAGTATTTAAAAATTAATACTAACATTAGTAATAAATCCGTGATGTTCCTGGACATAAAAAATATGTGTATTTGGAATTAATTGAATGTGTTATTCTTAGAATAAAATAAATAGAAATGAAATATTTTAAATAAATTATTATACTAATTCAGGGAGTTTAATTTACAAAAAGATCATGTGAAATATAAGGAACAAAAATGATTGGCATATGAATAAGTAATGTTATAAAATATAAGAAATAGTGAAATAAAATATTATATTTCCAAACGTCGAAAATAAAACTAAACCTCTGTGCTCACATTTTTTTTCAGATTGTTTATCATTTTAATGTATTAATACATAATAAAGCATGTTTTTTTAAGTCTTAACATTTACATTTTTGGACAGTTAAGAAAAAATGAAAAAAATGTTTGACTATTATAATATAGTTGCAGATTTTCATTTTCTTTGTTTTTTTAATATTTTCAAAGAACTTATAGTTTTAATATTCTTTTCGCCATAAGCAGAGACATTAAATAAGACCACCACTGTACATCACGTATTTGAAATATATTATTTATCTCAACTATAATATTCTTAACAAATTTGGAAGAAACCAGGCATTTTGCCAGTGCTATATTTTTGCTGAATTATTACTACGTATTATTAGATTTGGATGTAAGAACTTTGGAAAAGATTGTATTAGCAAATAATGCTAGTTAAGTGCTAAAAGTACCACAAACACCATTACATAGAAAGCAACCTTATGAACAAATGCATTTCAAGAAACATAATAAAATGCTTTCTATTTATCTGTACACATAAGTTTTCTATTAGGTTATTACTAAATTTACTTTAAACTTACTTTAAGTTTATTTCCAATCCTTAGGCTTTTAAATATTATATTAGAGAATTAAAAGAAAGTAGCATTTCAACGCCAAAATGTTCTTAGAAATAATTAACATAAGGTCAAATTTCTAGATAAATTTTAAAGCATTTATTTAAATATTTTAAATTAATTTATTATTATTATTCGCATCTTTTCTAAAATTCCAGACGGTCAATGCTGTTTTTTGACTTTTGAATGTTTTTATTTGTTTTTTCCTATAAACAGAGGAAATAATGATGAAACAGCAGAAAATGAAATATCGCATCGGAATATATCTACAGATTGTTATTTTAAGCTAATACAACGGAAAAATGCATTTCTTGAACCGTCACTGATAAAGCCAAAGTTTTGGACAAACAAGTTTTTATTCATTAAAAATAATATAAATACTGAAAAAAACTTGCAGAAATTTTTTGTGGCAAAAGAAAATTTAAATCTTCTCCTCTTGAATGTTTTCTCGTCGCTGTAATTAAAATGTGAAGCGAATTGATCTAAAGTAATTTTATCACTGTAGCTTTTGATAAAGTGCAATGTTATTCTTATCTATAATAATACTTTGTGCTTGGTTTATTTAACAATATTTATCTTAAAAGTTATGTTAAATGCACAAAATTAAAGAAAGCACAGTCCAATGTAAGTAACATGAAATTGCAATTGCCCAAACGTAATTAATTAAACAAACAGCAATTTTCGCAGCCACACATGATGTCTTCAACACAAGTGAATTCAAACAGGGGGGAATAAAGCTGGTTGTGACAGGGGTAGGTAGTTACAGCAGCAACTGTGGATAAACAGAGAACGCTATATTAACGTTAGGAAAGTAGCAAATGGTCGCACCACCATCGGCCGATCATTTGCCACTTCCTAACGTTAATATAGTGTTCTGTGTTTAGCCACAGTTCGTTTATTAAATTGAATGTAACAAGAATAAGAGGAATTAAAACTAATTTAGTGTATCAATAACTTTTGCATCCAGACATCTGGTTTCAATATGATTATGCCCACATCACTTTTTCCAGAATTATAAGTTCGTGATTATTTGAATCACACGTTTTCTGAGAAATGGATGGAGGAAAGATGTCAAATTGAATAGCTTTCTGAAATACTAAACACTGTGGATTTTTTCTTGTAACATCGAAGAGCTGAGTGTATGTTAATAGGACAACGACAGTAGAAAATTTATAAAAAGTTTGGATTACAATATGATACAAACTACCTACTTTATTATTCATCAAAACCTTTTGCAAAACAAGTTTATTTCTACTTGAAAATGGAACGGGAAGATGTGTCAATATTTACTATGAGTTTGTTTATTTACCATTATTTCTAATTTGTCTATTATGATTTGTACTATTCAATTATTTTATAGTATTTTCTTATAACTATGAACAATGTATTTTTCAGTATTTTAGAATAAATACTTTTCAAATGATGCAAGGGTATCGTGTCCATTGGAGAAAATTAATACTTCACGAAAAAATTGTTAGGGAACATAAAATTGGGTTGTATATGAGCAACAATTGATAAAATCTTGGTTCAACGCTGTGCTGTATTGATGATACAAGGTAAGCCATAGTAGCAAGACATTTTCAAAATGTTATTATTTTGAAATTAATCTCAGCTTGCAATGGATTTATTTGTCAAATGATTTGATATTTTATGCCATTTAGTAATTATGAAACGGTGGTCCGGTAATCAACGTTCTTTTGTGATCAAGGCGTATTATAAAAATAATTACTCTGTGGTCACAGCACAGCGGAAATTTCGAATATCCCTCGTCACTGGAGAGCTCCATTTGGTCATGCCATAAAGGAGTGGATTCGTAAATTTGAAAAAAGCGGATCAGCTAATAATGTTAAACGCCGAGACCAAACAGAAGTTTCAGAACTTTGGATAACATTGATCGAGTTAGAACAGCTACGCATGACAGTCCGAAACGTTCCAGTCGAAAACATAGCCAAGGAATGGGCTTTTCTCCGATTTTTACATAAAGATCTCCATTTTCAGCCTTATAAGATCCAAATAGTTCAAGCACGCCAAAATGGCGTTAGAAAGAATGTCTCTACTTCTACTGCTTTAAATACTTTTATTAATGAAATTATGGCTTCGATTGAAAACGCGATCTATCTAGTGGATATTTTTTTTTTTAGATTTAAACATTAGAGGGATTGTTTTTAATTAGATTCAGACTTTCTTGCGGAGCAGAACCCAATAAGTTACTATCTTCTACAACAACAGTACTGCCTTCAAAAATTCTGCTTTTGAAGTTTTGCCTATTAATGTTGGAGTTCCACAAAGATCAATTTTAGGTCCTGTTTTTTTACTTTTCACTGACGATTTTCCTTTGAAATTGGATCAGGTTACAATCACTTTATATGCAGATGACATTGCATTAGTAGTGACCGATAACAGATTGAATAATTCATCTACATGGTTTGCAATGAATAGGATTCTTATCAATGAAGATAAAAGCAGTTATTTATGTTTTCGTCCCTCCCAGTTTCAGCCTGCGCTAGGTTTTTACTTGTCACTGGGTGGCAGACAGCTTATGAATACGGTTTATAAAATTTTTGGGGAGTAGGTAGATTGGTATTCCAGTTGGAGGGTCCATCGTGAGAGTCTGCTATCCAGACTAAATTCACTTTGTTTTCGATTTCGAAATTTAAAGCCAATCTTAAAGCTTCAGCAGATGATTGGGGTGTATTACGCTTACGTTCAGTATTACGCTTACGTACATACTTTCTTACCGGATTGTATTTTGGGGGAATTCAACCATGGCTCAAGATATTTTTATTAGCCAGAAACGTATTATCCGTTGCATAACCGACCTAAAAGCTACTGAGTCTTGCAGATCAGTTTATATCAGTTATAAATTATCAACTCTTCCTTGTATTTTATTCTTGAACTTGCTCTTTCTGCTTATGACAATTTCCAACTTAATAAAGATAAACAATTCTTCTAAATCGGTGGCGGTCCGTTTTACTCGTAGGAGAACTGTCCCGTCGGACAGGATTGAGATCGATGGAGACATCATTCCCTGGGCAGATCGGGTCAAGTACCTGGGGCTCCTTTTGGATCGGGCCTTACGTTCCGACAGCATGTTGCTGAAGTCAAGGGTCGGTTTCTCGCTGTAAAGCTCCAATATATGCCACTTCTAGCTCGGCGGAGCAAACTTGACACTAAGTCTAAGCTTTTGTTATATACTACTTGCTTGAGACCGATCCTGACGTATGGGGCGCTCGCCCTCTGTACCATGGCCAAGACGCATCTTACCACCATGGAAGTCCTGCAAAATCGCATGTTGCGTTTGATAGTTGGGGCTCCATGGATGGTGAGAAACAAACAGCTGCGGGATGATTTGGGAGTTCCACCCCTAGCGGACCAGATATTCGAACTGGCCACCCGGTCATGGCTGAGGGCGAGCGAATCACTCAACCCCCTTTTGGCCCGTGTCGTCGAGCCCCAGGACAGACCCCCTCCCAAGGTTATTGTTCGCCGTGTACGAGATTGTTTAGACCTCACCGCTGAGCGGTGCCCACGGACGAAAAGACTGAAGAAACCTGGCACGATCTCTTTAGTGCCTTAAAATATCGCGAGACTCCCAATAATAGTACCTCTCCGGCGGGACTCAGTACCGCCGCCAAAATATGACAAAAATGCCACAAAGACATATGTCTGGCATTAGCATGACGTGGAGACCGTATATAAAGATAAACATGATTATAACACCAGATATAGAAGTAACTTAGCCACACCTCGGTGTAGATTAACCTTATATCAGCAGTCCTCACAGGTTTTTGCTATCAAAATATACAGGGTGGCTCACCACATGGGCGTCGGTTTATATACGAAAAGTGGTAACATATTTCCAATTTTTTTTGTTAAGGGTTATACAGGTTCAGAAGGACCAGATTTCAATATTATTTTGAAGTATACAGGGTGATTCAAAGAAAAGTTACACATCAAAGTTGTGAAAAATTAAATGGAACACCTTTCTATTATGACATATTTTGCTAGTGCAGACTAAATAAAGATAAGTTGCTGTTAGGTTTCTTATGTCTAATTCAACTAGTTTACGAGATAATTAACTATTCTTCAAAATGTAGATCAACATTTAAGAGACCTGCATGTCATGCATATTTAAGCTATATATTTTAAATTGTATTTATTTTTTAACTAAAGTGACTTGAAAATAAAATAAAAGTAATGCAAAAAATTATACGGGGATGAATAAAAACATACTTTTAAGTTTCGCTATCTTTAAAGGCAGGTAACTTTCTTATTTTAAACGGAACATCCTGTATTTATTGCCTCATTTAGATTCTAATTTTAAAGGTCTTTAAGATTGTATTAATGCTCCCAATACCTATCTCTTATAATTGCTTAGTAATTTAGAATTTTCTATTCCAAATATTAATTCTTATCCATTCTTTTTTCAAAAGTAGGCTTAGACAAAAGTGTCGCTATTGTTGATTGCACGCAAAAGTCATTTGACATTAACATAACGTATTTATTATCTATGACAGTAATAGAACTTGTCAGTTACGCATCACTGTTGTGGTTATTCAAAAAGCATTTTAATTATTTACAATAAGAAATTACCTTGAAGCAGAAAGGATTGATATGATTTGAATTGATTTGAATTTGAAATTTTATTACAACGGTATTTTTTATTAGCATAGTGTACATCTATCAATACCGGTGCAAGTTTATGGTTATTACTTTATAGAAGTGGTGTGCAAGCAAAAATTCCTGAATTAGATTATTTCTTACATTGCATAACGGAATTAAAAGAATTACTTATTACTACGTTCATGTGAAAATGTTAATGCTTACAATATAATACGAGCTTCACGTAATAGTGTACTAGATATAAATAAATCAACTTTCTTTTTTTGTTTTTATAGCTTATGTAACTGCCGCCGGAAGGAAGTCAACTCCGGAACCGGATGATGTTGCCATTTCAGACGAATGCCCGGAACCTACCGGTTATTTTGCGGATGCCGAACAATGTGATAAATATTACGAATGCAGAGACGGCGTAGCCACTGCAAAATTGTGCCCCGACGGTTTAGTATTCAACGATTTCAGCATAGACTACGAGAAATGCGATCTACCATTCAACATCGATTGTTCCCAACGACCGAAACTGCGTAAGTATACGGATATATGTAAATTTGCTTTTGTACGAACGGATTTTGTTTAATCGTAGCGGTAATTCGTTGACCAGTTGAATTTTTAATGACACCGGTATGAGTGTATTGCGTATATCAAAGTCGTAGACCAAATTTTATTCTTGACATTCAGCTCTGACCTTCAAACGGTTTTAATTTATGCATTTCATATATAATACAGTTTGATTTGAGCGATAATACATATTTATTTCCACACGTAGAGACACCTGACCCCAGTGAACATTGTCCGAGAAAGCATGGATACTTTGGACACGAGCAGAAAAATATCTGTGACAAATTCTACTACTGTGTAGACGGTAAATTCAACATGATTACTTGTCCAAATGGTTTGGTGTATAATGAACGGGCTGGAATTTGTTCATGGCCAGATGAAGCTAAGAGGGAAGGTTGCACATCTGAAGGTGAGAGAACAGTAATTATAAACTGGTTTTTTGGTAGAGGCTTAAAATAAATTAGCATAAATATAGCCGGTGCAGTAACAATAATATCGGTCACAAATGGATAATTTGTAGTCACCACGTGGTTATAGAAAATATAATAGCTATAAGAAAATCAATAGACAATTTCTAAGTATCTAGTTTCAGCATTTATTTTAGATTTTCGTGTTATAATGTCAATATTATAATTGAAGGAATTATAGATGTTTGTAAGTACCAAATAGTGTGTTCAGTAAGGTATGAGAAGACGAAATATCTCGAAAATATTCTAAAATTTTAAAATTTTGAACTTCAGTAGAGAGATTTTTTTGTGGGAGTCGTCTGAGATGGTGTCTCCGAAAACAGTCTAGCCTTTTAGCTTTTCGTATTTACTCTCCCATTTTTTACTCATTAAATTATGTCATTCCAGTGCCCTCTACTAAACTGTACATCCTGGCTGTTTTTTTTCTTTTTGCTTGATAGGAGCCATCTATAAATACTGCAGCCGCTTGGCCATTGTATTTAGTTCTTCAATTTAGTGCCCTTTAAACCAGAAGCTATAAAAATAAGCTCCTAGTCAATCTTTGGTTCGCGGTAGGCCATGGTCATCAAGTTTAATATGGTATTGCGATAATTAAATCCTTCAATATATTTTATATTTTTTTTTGTCTGTGACCAAAGTTAGGTAGTTAATGCCAGTGTTTTTAGATATTTTTTCCTTGCTTCTTATTGGTTCTACCCTGAAATTAGGATTAGTATGTATCTTTGGCCTCCTTGGAAGGTCGTTGGATTCATCAGTAGTTAAATTTAAAATTCTGCCCTTTCAAGATTTTTTTTTATGGAAGCCTTTGCGTTGAACTAGATTCTTGAGTCTTGGATGTGGAAGATCATTCATAACACTCTTCCAGTGAAAGTTCTCCTCGTCAATTGCTGCCATCAATTGTACATTGCAATCACGTGTCGTTTTTGGATTAGATTCAGCTGCTCTTATTTTTTCATTGTTTCTTCCAAATGACGCTTGCCTATTATGGCATCTGTAATTTTGGGGCTGCATTGCTGAAATTTTCATTGGGTTTCTTCGAGGTTCGCGGTGGTGTTTTAAATTCTTCGTCAAATCTTTTTATGCCTCGATATTGGTTTGGCTTACGTCTCTCACTTTGGGTTTATTTTTTCATTTCTTTGCGGTCTGGACTTCTGTCTTCTGCTTGCTTGGGTTATCTATAACTCTAAGTAAAAGCAGATGAAACCTGGCCGAGCGGGTAAGTCGAGGTAATCCTCTGAGTTCATTTTTGGCTTGGCAAAAATTACACACAACCCATTACACACACACACACAGCCTGCAGTTAGTATCTTCACTTTGATCCCGATCTTTCTGTAGGTGTTCTTGCAGTATATAGTGATGGTCGCTTATTAAAGGTCTGATCAATGAATTTGCCTGGTTGTGTTATTCTTAATAGTGTTGTTTGTGTTTCTGTTTGGCTTAACTTACTTGCTCTCGCGCTGTGTTTTTGGGCACTCCTAGAACAGATTCTGGGCCTATATATGAAGTTTGCTAACTCATCGGCTTTTTTGTTTCCTTCGATTGTTGAATGTTCGGGCACCCATAGAGTATTCAGACTATTCAGTCTTTGAATATGATTCCGAACTAATTTTGATTGTATCTGAGGGTCCACTAGTGCTTTCGGCACTAGTAGATTCACACAGTATTTTTGTAAATACTCTGATTAATTTCTGTCGCACAATGCAATATTGCTAAACCGTGGTATATTTTTCTAGTGTAGTGGAAGAGTAATCATTGTGTTTCTCACCTCACTGTAAATTTCAGTTCCCGGTTTTCAGATTTTGATCTCTCTATTGGGGGATACATTACGCGATTATCCGGACTTATTACATGTTAACTCGATTGAAGGTATGTACTAATTCGTTCAGGTCAATTCGAATTTAATAAGTTTTAGTGGCCAAATATATGTGCTGGTCTAGTGGCTTGCAGGGTCCTGGGTTCAAACCCGAAGAACTGCTCTCAGAGTGAGGTTTACGTGGTTTCCCTCACTCCTTGGCAAATGCTGAAAGAGGAACATCTTAAGTCGCTGCACGGGCACAGGCGTAATAATAACTCATGGCCGGGCCGATGCCCCCTGTAATTGGAAAAAAAAAACTGTTGGGGGATGCTAAGGCATGAATTATTATTATTATTATATGGAAAAGTATGGGAGAAGTTCGGTAACGATCATATAAAAAGTTAACTCATATATCACAGATTCCAAAAATCGAGTAAACCGGAATCCATTAAAAAAAGGTTGACAACGACTCGTGACGGCGATGCATTTAATTTTTAAAACAGTTAATACATATTTTCTCTTCCTGTCGGGAACTTATTCTAAAATTTTCTGAATTTTTTTTCCTTTCTCTCTGAACACTCAACATATCGATATTTTGGACACAGATTAATCCAGCGACATTTTGATATTTATAGCTTGTAAACAATGCAGATGCATCTTACAACATAATGACTATTAATAACATGATTAGACACCTGAAATATTATTGATAAATAAGGTGACTAAAAGCTTTTTGCAAAACAAGTTGCATTTCTAAAAAAAACTATCCTGAATAAATGGGAAATAAAATAAGAAAAATGAAGGCAGAATAACTGTTAAGATTAATAATTTTGAAAAAATTATTAATTGTTAAGATATCTAAAAAATAACTGATACTAATTTCATGTTCTAATAGATTATCATGCAGCAAAACAAAGCTTTTATAGTAGTAAAAAAGTAGAAGAAAAATAAATAATTAATTATTGGATGGATTTGATGCTTACAAAAGTGCATCTTAAGAATTTAGTGGTTATAGCTGTAATACATATTCAAAACTTCTTCTAAACGCTTGAATTTCTCGATACTTTTCTTCTTCTTCTTCTTTTTATTCTACTTTTCTTATGCATTTCTGACTGTTATGTAGTTAAGTAGCAATTAGGTGGCTCGAGATGCAATTCAATCTTGAGGCTCCCTTCTAATTAGCTTTACTACTCCAACAAAAAGTTAGACAATGAAATTATACTGGAAATTAATCAATTCAAAATTATAACTGACTGATTATATTTAAAGTATTTGCTGATGTTGAGACTGTATGAATTATGAAATTTGGAATTTATTTGTGTAAGAGTTAGGTATTAAGTTTAAAATAAAATTGTTAATACAAACAGAAATCTACTAATTCACAGACAGAAAAAAATATTCTTTAAATCAAAGATATGTTTAATTACTGCTATTTAAGGGAACAATTCTTTTTCGGTTAAAATCTATTAGTTTTACTGAAAATAATGTTATTTCAATGAAAGAAATATGTATTAACTGAATATAAAATAATAATGTATTTTTAAATTTACTACTGATTTGTATTTTATAAAATAGGTATAAAAGATGCTTAAATAATTTTGTTTTTAACATTAACATGTTCAAGAGAGCTTTTTGAATAATTTGTGTTTGTTTGACGTTTCTCAAAAACTAGTTAATAGTTTACAACGATTCCTTGTTCTAAATATTTAAATTAATAACTGTGGCTTGATAGTTTATATAATATATCAAAAAGTGTGATTTTTTTTTGAGGATTGTTTTATACACGCTCTCATTTCTTCGCATCTAAATACGTTGAAAGAAAAAAGCCTTATGGCGAGAAAACATTTATTTGTTGTGGCTTGTATTATAGAAGAGGTTGACTCTATTTGTTCAAGGAAGACGACGTTCTGTTCGTATTTAATTTTTTTTAGGAACAATTTAAAATGCAAAACCATCATGGGCATTGGTGAATGTAGATTTACTTGAGGTTTGCCATGTTTTAACTATAAAATAATTCCCTTTGGTATTTAAAAAAAAAGTTGAACCATTTAGTTTGAAAGGGGCTTAATAAACAAAATATTAAAAAATTGAAGCCGAAAGTATCCAAATTCTCCCTATTTGTCCACAGAGATTAGTGTCAGAATGCTGATTTGGTTCTAAATTTCAAAAACTTTCTCGTGATACAGTTCAGTTAACTCTTTAAAATAAAACCAAACAGGTAGAGTTTAAAAATATTAACTGTTTCCTGAGAAAAATTAACATATAAATCCGTCGTATTCTAAAAGGCAATTTGGCCGCTTAAACATATGTAGATATATGAAATTATTCAGAAAAAAATGTTCAGAACGTTCGTTAAAGTAACAATAATATGAGAATCTAGATTTTTTTGTTTCTATACTCAATTCTTATTTATTTGCTCTTTTGTAGCTCAATATTGTAACTTTCTTGAACTTTTTAAAATTTTAATATCGAGCATAAATAAATCAGTTTTAATATGTGTTTCAACTATATTATTTAGTAAAGACATGTCCTAGCGTAAAAGAAAATTTTAATTTAACAAGAGGAATAAAAGAGTTTTCGACTTATTTTTTACATTATTTGTTTAATCTCATTTATTTAAAAAATACATTTAAAAAGTAAATTGAAAACTCGTTTTATACCCTTGTTAAATTTAAATTTTCCTAATTTTTCTTTTAATTTCAATCCATTGTTTGTGCAATTGCTTGAAATTGAATGAGAAAAACTTTTCTAATTTTGTGTTCATTTTGTATTTGTGGTTACCATAATTTCTCACTTTCATCTAAACCTAAAACGATTTTTAAAAAGTTTTTAATTTTCTTCGGTCTTGTTTAAACATTCATCGGGAAAAGAATTTGGCTCCAAATATTTTAAATATTGCAAAGATTATTCAATTCCCTAAGAAAATATTGATAATGTTCTTTTGAGTTTGAAATTATTTCATTAAATAAAAAAATTAAAAAGGTGAATAAAGTAAAAAAAAAACATGTTCCATTGTTAGAATAATGAGGAATTATATTAAGCTAGTTTGGGATTTCAATTTATGAATTTCTATGGAATTCAATTAAGCAACGCTTTAGCATCTGTGCTAATTCATATGCTTTACATTATGAACAGAGGCAGAAGAGATAAAGACAATTGCACTTATAATATCTACAAGGTGCAACAAAACTCAATGTATCACGAAATGTTATAAATATTTATACTGACTCTCTACGTATAATACATATTTGTTCTTGGTTTTTCTTATAAGCTGTATATCCAACATTATACCCAAATTTGCACTGCGTTTAGTACTTGTTTTGGTAGCTTTATAAAAGGTTTCCAATAAAAGCTTTAGGTACTTACTGAGTTCGAATTTGCTTTCCTATAAAAGATGATATAGCTGCAGACCACAAAGTTATCATTTTCTTTTAGTTTACGTTACCCTTTCTTCCAAATATTTCATGAAGTAGAACTAAGATTGATTTTTGGAAAGATCTTCAAAAATCGTTTGTATATTTTTCACAATTTTATTAGAAAAGAAGCACTTGTAATACACATAAATTACGTAGGTATAAAATTTAGGTTACCGCCCAAAGATTTATTTCAAAGTTTTTATGAAATATTATCAATGTGTCGAATCAAATACCTAATATGTAGATTGGTGAATTACATTTTATACATACGACATAAAAACCAAAATACAAAATAATCGCGAAACTGCACCTAGTTATATTGTAAGCATTTTAAATCACTGTGACGCTGTAAGTTGCATTATGTTGTTTCGTACTTGTGATAGAAAGTGTAATAGTTATCCTTATGGCGTACTCAAAACTTTCAATTTTCTCCAATTCCTATTAAAGAACCACACATTGCATATTCCTTTTTTTGTTTTTATTTACAACAATCAGCTTTGTAAAATATCGGTAAATTCTTGTTAGCCGTTATATAGTACATTACCTGAGTTATCTTGATTTTGCTGTTTTTTTTTTTATAAGAGGTATTCCAGTTCGAATGTCCCAAGGTTAACGAGAGTGTCGCCGTGACTCACCCCAGATACGCCGACCCAGAAGATTGCCAATATTTCTACGTTTGCATCAACGGCGATACACCTCGCAGAAACGGTTGTAAACTTGGACAAGTTTTCGATGACGTCCATAAAACCTGCATTTGGGTCAGACACGTACCTGAATGGTAGGTATATTATTATATGAAAATTACGGTCTAGATATATTTCGTGGGAAGATACAGCAACAATATTCTTTTCATTACAGTGCTGATTGGTATAAAGGCCAATTAACTGATGAAGAATTAGCAGCTCTGGAAAATCCTCCGACTCCTAAACCCAGACCACTTCGCAGAAAAGGTGCTAAGAGACCTCGACAAGAGGAAGATTAATCAATTTCGTTTATTTTTTTTTATTAATTATTGTTGTATAAGCATGTGTATATTATTTATTTTCATACTATCCTATACTTAATATGAAAATAGTATTTCCCAGCAAATTGTTTTATTTGAAGACGAGTATTGTGTCAGAAAAGTCATGTGAGTGTGTTTCTATTGATAACAATAAGAAATTTTTTATATAGATTATTGTTTTAATTAAATTATCTGTTAAAAGGTATTTCCTAGTAATTAATATTGTATTTAGAAAGCTCCTCTAAAATTGTGTAAATTATGCTAAGCAGGATAATCTTCTTTGCTAAAGTGTTGTTTGCTAATTTGTTGTGTAAAAAAAAAAAATGGACTGATATTTTGCAGCTTGTAAGATTTGAAAAACACTTTAAGCTTAAAATGAGTGAAATTGACGTTTAAACATCTTTCTTCTTTATTCACAAGATATTACAGATAATACGAAAAACGTAAAAAAATAGTAGGTCAAAGTTTATGAAACTATGACATTTTGGAAGTAGATAGCGCTCGTATTAATGTTACGACTATTTTTATTAACATAGACGTTACTGTTTACAAACTTTCACGATACGAGCTACTTTGTGAAAGTAAATTTATTATTACATAATTGACTACCATTGATTACAAAAAAATACCATTGCTAAATATTGTGCGGTCGTTAGTATTTGAAATTCTTCTTAATTTAGAATAACAAAAAATAAAATAATAAAGCACTTTTTCTTGAACTGAGAGGTATTCTGCGTCTTTCTTTCTTAGTGATACATGTCTGTTTAAATAAAATGTTAAATTTTAATTAGTTTTATTTATTGTTCTGACCACATTTCGTTGATGCTTATTAACATTTTAGCTTTTTTTTTAAACAAAAAAAATTTTTTATATATTATATATTTTAATTTTGCAAAGTAGGCTTACCATATATATCTGTTGTTTTTTTTCCGGTCATCTATTTCCTACCGCTTTTAGGGTTCACACTTACTTGGAGGAAATACAGTAATCCCTTAACATTCGCGAGGGTTATGTTCTATAAAAACTTCGCGAATGTTAAGTCTATCTTTCTGTATAAATGGGGGGTTACGTTCCACAACGGTAGATAAAGGGACAAAATGTAAGGTAATTTGCTTTACAATTTTAATCTACATGTGCATGTAATTACAATTTAGTTAATTTTGCTGTGTTACGGCAGAAAATACCTAGTGATCTGAGATGTTGGCCGCTTGCTCTGACTTTAAGCTCGACGAAGGGTCATCGCAGCCTCGATTTCTCTCTCTTAAATTCAAACTTCGGATAAGAAACGGATATATCTACAATTTTTCAACAGTTTTGTTGTAAGATTAAATTTCTCTTAGGTGTTTCGACAGAACTTCTTGTTGGGGTAAGATAAAAAACTCGTGTTAAAAACAAAACATAAAGAAGAAATGCTGTAACGCTTGCCTGAGATTTCATCCCTCCTCCCTTTACGTCTTCACCTTCTTCGAAGCGTGTTTATTCTCCACACTCTAATGCTCTTCTTCGGTTAGCTCGCTTTCCGTGACGATTCTGTTAATCAGGATTTCATCTTGCCTGAATATCCTCCAACTCCGTCACCCCCATTTGATGGCAAGCTCCATGATCTCTTCTTCTTATTGTTTATAGGTGGAAGAGGATTCTCTTTGATACCAATTCCACGGTCCACAAGAGTCTCACAACCATACATTGATAAAGCTTGTCCTCAACTCTACTCACTGAGGACGTCGATAATCTACGATGCAATCCGCTATGTTGCTTTTTCCAACTGGAATCATGTTGCTTCTCCGATTAGTTCAATCGAGTCCAAATACGCTTGAGCATCGCTGGTTGTTAATCAGCTTTGATGCTGCATTATTCCTGATTCCAGGGGGTTAATTATGATGTCCTATTTGGGAAAATATCACATTAACATTAGGATGAGCCTTAAAAGTAGAGGGATGACCAGGGCGTATCGTTAGTAAAAGGATTTGGAGTCAAGGTTTGAGCGCAAGTAGTTCTTTACCTCAGGGTAAACACTATAACATTTCCTGAAATAAACACCGGTGGCATGATTTTGTTAGCTCTCAAAAAATGGGTAACTGTTTTTATTTTTCCATTCAATGCTCGGGGTTTTAGTGATCGATATGTCATCATGGCTTTATCAGAATATCACTTGAGGCATTGCAACAAGAGAAGAGAAACTCGATCTTCTGCAGCTGAATCTGAGCTAACCGTTCTGTTTTTGGAAAGGAAGTCCTACTCGGCATCTCTTCCAGAAAATCCGTCTCTCGGCATTAAACACCTTTGTGGTAGATATCCTCCTCTTGAATTGTTTTTTAAGTTTCCGGGAAATTTTTTTGCTGCCTCATGTAGCAGATGCCGATTCACCGGTCAATTATATTATGCAATATGCTTTTCTTGTCTTTCTCTAACCTTTGCTGGCCTGGAAGTTAAACGATGATCAGAATTTTGTTTATACGTCAACTATTTTTTTAGGCTTAGCTCTTTATCAAAGAGAACTTGATCGGAACCTGCTTGAACGAAACCTCCACCAAACGCTAAAGCATTTTCTGCCTGTTGAAGCCATTTATTTTGCCCTGAGAACAATTTTCGCGCTGGAGAGCACTAATGCGCTATCTTTCTTTGATCGTTTTCATTGTTTTTATAGATCTGTCGATCATCGATGCTGAAAGTCGCCCACGGCCCATCACTTTGTCCGGCACGCAATTTATCTAACACCTTAACTTTTTCCGTGAGCGACAATACGGTTTTTTTTTTCGTTCGGGTAAAGAGCATTAATTAGGTATCACTATTTCCAGCAGCTATTTCTTTGCGAAGTCAAATAGTGAAAGCAAACAAACGGTTGGTGAAACTTACATTTTGTGCATTTGTTACACAGAATACTTATTATTGTACTATTTGTTCGCGAATAATCGAATCCAAAGGTCGCGAATGTGGAATTCATTTCGCATTTTAGCAATCGCGAATGATTAAAACTCGCGAATGATCAAAACTCGCGAATGTTGAGGGATTACTGTAGTAATCAATTTAATCATTGCAATTTATTTTTCTTAATATCTGTTTTTCTTTTTCATTATTTTTAATGAAATGATTTATAATTTTTTTTGTTTTAACAATCATAAAAGTATTTCCTTTTCAAACACAGTATCTCTTCAAAATTTTTAAACGTTTAAAGCACGGCAAAGCATGCACAGCGTAAGTGATGTACTGTTTCAGACATTGGAGCATAAAATGCAGTCGATAACATGTTGTAACAGTTTTTACCAATTTCTTACTGTCATATGAATTCCTATATTCTTTGTACATCAAGAATAATTACCATAATCGAAATGAAGACTATTAACTGCAAATGCATGTTTCGGAATAACAGGTGCAATGGAGACTACTCCCACAACTGCAATGGAACACATACTAAATCTACCTCCTCTCCATTTGGTAATAATGGAGGAGGCAAGAACGGACCATCTCAGATTTCAAAAACTACCGAGTGCCGGATAGACAGAATTAGGATACAATGATATTGTCCATCATGTGGAAGGCAACCTTTTGGGATTGAGATCAGACATATATATATTTAATAGAAAGTTAAATAAAGGTTAAGGTAAGACTGGCTTGGGACTGTATTAGAGAATAAGTAAACTGCAGATAGCAATAAAGTCACTTTTATGTGGGTGTCCTCAGATTCGGCAATTGGAGGAAATGAAAAGACCGATAAATTAATATGAAAGGGATCATCCATAAAGAAGATGAGCAGAAGAACCATAAAGAGCACTGGGATAATAGAACCAGGCAATTTTAGAAAGATACTTTTTTAAGACACCACCAAATGAAAAGACTGGACAACTTGTATTAAGAGATACACCTTGTAGAGGTTATTCGCTCCTTGTTGCTAAGGAGCCCTCTCGATCCAATTATTGAGGTGAATCAGTATATCATGTTCTTTCCCACTACTTCTTACTTGTGCCAGTCTTTTCCAATCAGTTAGGCCGATCTCCTTTAAGTCGCCTTCTACTTCGTTCAACCATCTCGCTCTTTTCTTCTACTGCCGGTTTGCCATTCCAATACTTGCCGCAGTTGTGCTGGCAAGGGTTGCCCCTTTCAAAGTTACACATATTAATCATGCTAGTTTCTGATGTATCTTCATTTTCTTCCAATTATTCCATTTATTTTCTTCCTTTAATTTTGCTCTATTGATACAGTCGAAAACTTGTTTAAAATCTGCGAATAATATTTCTATTGGTATTTTATACTCATGGGCCTTCTCTATTACTTGCTTGATCATGTGTACGGCATTTGATGTAGATCGATTTTTCACAAAACCACGATGATACTTGCCTATGACGTTTCGTAGTATATCTTCTAGCCTGTTTTGGAGCAATCGTGTTAAAACTTTATATCCTGCATCTAATAGCGTAATCCCTCTATAATTATCACACAGCTACAGATTTTCTTTCTTCGGTATCATCACTATTGTCCCATGCCTCCACTCTGCTCGTGGTTCTTCCTGTTTCCATACAGTTTTTATCAAATCATATTTTTTTATGCAGCTTCATTCTGCTGGACAACTACTGCAGTTTAAAATGAATCATCTTCGTACCGTAACAGGTCTCCTTACAGGGCACTGCGCACGGGAAGGACGGTTATGGAAAATTGGAATGAACACTGGAGAGACAACCTGCAGACTGTATGCTAGGGTGATAGAGACCGCTTGTCATCTCTCTCTAGACGGAAAAAGAAACAAGTAATCCGAAAATAAACCCACAGAAAACCTGTGCTACAGTTTAAAACAGGGCACCAGAATATGGAATGGCCGGTATAAAAAAGAGTAGGAATTTAAATATAGAAAACCAAGAAGCTGTAGTGATTCCGGAAACTTCAGGTCAGACAGCTCCCACAATAGAAAAGAAGATTTAACATCCTTTTTGTCATGAAATGGATCTAAATCCCACAAAGAAGTACAGAAGTAAAATACTTAGCTTAAAGATTAATGAAACTAGTTGAAAACTGAACTGAAAAATGTTTTTTTTTTCGACAAGCTTCAACAGCTGTTAAAGGTATGAACATTAAGACTACGTGGTAATTTGTAGAAGAGGGATCACCAATAATGATGAATTGGTTAATGTAGTTTCTTTCAATGCTAAGACGTTTAGGTTTCAGTTTATAAGATTGAGAGAAAGTTATTTATATAAAATCATGTCGTCTCCCAAATAAATAATCCTTCAAAAATTGAGATATCTGTGCATTTCATTCCATTTTATTTCGCGATTGTAGCGTTTTGAAAACATGCTTTGAACTAAATACAAGTTAGCTAAATATGTCCAATTTATACCGTTTCGTATTGGTGCATTTGTACTATAAAATAGCTTAAGGCATTTTTGGTAATTTCACTATTAGAAATTAAAAACCAATTATTACTAATGGAAAAGTAACAGACTCATTAAAATTATCTTTTTGTAAATTATACTAAGGTGAATTGGCGAAGTAATCGCAAAAAGGATTATGTTAAAAACTAATTAAGTGAAAGATACAATCACAAGAAGTACAGGCGTTATCAGTATATATAATAGGAATTAGATTTTGAAACCTGCAGAGTAGTCACAGCCGAATATGTTCTATTAAAAAAAATTGTCAACCTTATAGCACTTTTGGTATACAGGGTGTCGATATTAACCTTCCTATTTGAATGGAATAGTCCAATTTTTATTGGTGCAGCGCGCTCATCATTTGTGATGAGTTTGTGACATTAATACAAACTTATCAAAAATGATGTGAGCAATACATTCGACCCATAAAAATTGGACCATTTCATTTAAAATAAAAAAGTTGATATCGACACTTTGTATACCAAGAGCTATAGCTCTCATTACAAGTTCGAAAAATTCTAATGGCTCAGTTCGGTGGGACCCTGTATATATACGCTTTTATTATTTTCGTTTTGATAAAAAAAAGGAAATGAAATAATTCCTTAACGAAATGTTTATAAGAATGAGCCGCTCCTCACTTTAATTAACAATGGTGTCTCATTTGGTTTATCAAAAATTCAGCATCTTCTTTTTTGCATCGAAGCAAGATGTATTTTGTCTCTAAGCTATTGGCGATATGTCAACTATTATAAGAAATACCGTCGGCAGATATTGTACACCGAAAAACCGATTTTGTTTGCAATACCAAGATTTGCTTAAAGTACCAAATAGTAGAATCAAACATAGTTAAACAAATATGTGATTACCTGAATCAAATTATTTGTTGGTTTAATTAAACTTTACTTGAAATTATCAAAGATCTTATTGCATTAAGAATTTTTGTTTCACATATTTTATCAACAAATAGTTGAACTTCGGTTGTTCTTGCAAATAAGGAACATAAACGTATGAAGGTACGACATGTCAAGACAAATGCATTTCTACTGGTATTTGTATTTTGCTGAATACTTATTCATTCATCTCCTTAGAAATGATCCAAAAGGCAAAACAATTACGTGAGCATTAATTAGTGATCGTTTTCTTGGGATTTTCTGTGTTTAACCATAAAATTTTTCAAACATTCAAATTCTTAATCTCTATTTTATTTGCTGTTGCAATTCATACGGTATTTTCAAAAATTAATTTAAGGCACTTCTTTACAAAAAGATGAGGGTTTGAATAAAAAGAAATTAAAGAAAAATGCATGTTTTTATCTTTGAACTACCTTTAATTCAGATGTGCATTATGTACAATAAAGAGGATGGCTGCAGTACATAAGTTGTTAATAGCTTTTAAATACACGAAGGCATTTATCTGATTTTTTATGCCATTTGTATAACAGCAACATACGTGTTAATTATTAAAAAAGTACGTAACGCATATTAGAGGTTATTCACGAAAATCCATCAAACTTACATGGGTAAATTCCTTAAATTTAGAGGGTGTATATAGTCTTCCACTGAAATGGTGCCAGAAGGTTAATGTTCTTCTTCTTATTTTTTACTTATTGGAAGAATGTAGAGGACATCACAAGGTGGAAAACACTTTTACTTGTTTTCGACATTGCCCGGGTTTGTCGCATCTTTCAAGGACGTTTTGAAATGCAAACGTTGAACTACACACAAATCCGATGCACCTCGCCTAAAACCAAATTTGTTTAAAATTCCGGATATGTTCCTTTAAATTTCTTTCTTTAACCCGATGAATTCGGCTGTCGATTATAAATAATTTATTTACCGAAAAAAAAGTAGATCGTTCAAAAA
This sequence comes from Protaetia brevitarsis, assembly GCA_004143645.1. Lineage (NCBI taxonomy): Eukaryota > Metazoa > Arthropoda > Insecta > Coleoptera > Scarabaeidae > Protaetia > Protaetia brevitarsis. The sequence goes on from RXPK01000186.1 coordinate 3,299,206, forward strand.
TAGAAGCAATCTTTTACTTTCACTGATTATCTATTTGTATTCTATTGTACTCTCTTTTCACGTATACTTAAAATGTGAATCCGTAAAATTGGGAAAGTTTAGAAGCGATTGAAAGAAGTAGGTGCGAAAATGAAATTCTTGCGGTTACGTACATGCGTATTTGACAGCATTGTTTATATAATATTTTCGGTAAAAAATTCTTTAAAACTGGAGAATGTTTATCTAATAGAAATTGCCGACATAACTCTAACAAATTGTATTTTGTTGGTGTTACTGCTAAGTTACGTAAAAAATAGCCATTCCAGATAAGAACCTAAGAAGAATGATTAGCAAAAGCCCGTTGAGAAATATCAGTAAGGTAACTATTTCAGTCTTTTTCCATTCAAACTACAGAAATCAGAAATAAAATTAAAAAAAAAATCAACTGTTTTAAACTGTAAATAAACAAATGAAGGTAGAAAAAAGGTATCTTCAAGTTAAATGACAAGTGTTTAAAAATATTTACAAGGGCTAAACATATTCCTTTCTTGATTATTTTTATTGTTTTAAGGTCATCGTTCATCGGATACTGTTAGTTGCACCCAAACGCTTGTTTTTAGAATTTTATCTGAAGTTATCGAATGAGTTAAGGCATAAATTTTTTATGCAATATTTTAAGTTGATGACTTCAGATAGAACACCGGAACACCAGCAGAACATAGTGTGACCACGGATGAAGTTTACAATTTTTAAATTTAATTTAATACAATTCAAATTTTTACTTAGCTATCTCATATCTTAACACATTTTTTTCCGCTCTCTTATAACAATTTTAGTATATTTTAGAAACATTAAACAAAAACTCAAAGTTGCCACTTTGTTAAACGTCAAAGGCATTTTATGTCTATCAGTAGTTTACCTTGTAACAGGTAACAGCATTAGCAGCTGTTTTGCAGTCAGTGTTAGGCTTTGTACTAATAGGTACTGGTCTGGACTGGTATGCCGTGGTCTTGAATTCATTGGTGTTAACGTTTCGCCAAACTCAGTAGAGGGTGATTCACCAGACGATCACTGTATCTACATCATCGTCCTGAAGATGCCAGCTGCACAGTTAGGAGAAACATCGACACCAATGACTTAAATTCATTACGGCATACCAGCCCGGAAACACGTACTGCCTGTACAAACTTGGATAACAGTATTTCTGAGAGTGTTTACTAAATAAACACTCTCAGAAAAACTGTCCCAACATAATCATTACAAGTACATGTGTCGGTTCTAGGTGGCCATAATTGAACAATCTCAATAACTGTCACATATAATAAATAAATACCATATGGTATAATGGTATATACCATATGGTATAATATCCTTTTGCCCCCTCTCTTCCTGCAGTCCGTTTATTTTTTCTTAATTTCTTTTTTGAAATAGATACCCCATTTGGTGGATATTATTTACAATGAAAATGAAAAATTACAGTGTACCAACCGCAAGCAACTTAAAAGTTCGTGTACCACTGCATAATACAAAATTATTTAAAAAAAGCGAATATCTTGTAAAGTATAAAAATTAAGGGCATGGTAAAATTCACAGTAGAATCCAAATTTGAAACAAAAATACTACCTTTCCATTTGAAATAACAAAGTTGGCAACTACTTCCGGTATTAGGGAACATTACCGGAAGTCGAAAATATTTTAGGTAAACTGACCTACACCCACAGACTCACTAGAAAAAATTTTTAAAAGTCGCATTTATTTGCTTCTCCGTAAACTTTTAATGGAAGCTCGTCCTGATACACGCTGTATATTTACAATGAGAGATTGCAAGTATATTTGCTCTTATGTGTTAACAACAAAGAGCAATAACATACAATGCTTTCGTGCATGACATAGAGCGAAATTATCGTAAAATGTCGCCATAATATTTATTAGATTGCAGAGAGCAGTTAAACAAAGGAGCAATATTACAACATAAGAAATCGATTCTAAATCAAGTGTTAAAACGGTACGACAAGGTACAAAACTATCCGAAGCTTTATGAACGGTTAATCAGCAGCACATTCATACATAACAACATGTACGCATTTACAAATATTCTTTGCAATGCCCTTAGTCACAAGGAGACATATACTGTCTATTCCTGATACGTATATATAAGAAAGTTATTGACCTTTCTTTTAACACACCCTGTGAAATCAATGTTGAATACATTCACGCATTGTATTACTTGAAGTTCAACTTGATTTAAAGAAATATGTAAGCGCGATGCAGAATGGTAGATTAGTAGTAATTGAAACATAAATCTTATTTAGGTAGCATTCCGCCATTGATAATGTGCTATACAAATTCTTAGTTGTTTTATTTTATAATTTTGGGGAATAAAAGATAATATATTAGAATCTAATGCATCCCATGAATAATTTGAATATATGCAATTCTGTAATTAAACAATTACTATATATAAGTACTAAATAACAGTTATAATGTTAGTATTGTTGTTAAATGCATATTTTTTTTTTATGAAAAATCGTGTGCAGAATATAAATGTCAAGGTTAATTCAAATTGTTGGAGCCACAGGGAATAGGTGCGCTCATAGCTTTCACATCGTTGTCATCTTAAGAACCTCTTATACCTAGACAATCGGATGTTTTTAAAAGTGTTACTAATTTTGAAAACAAGAATGTTTCTTCCTAAAACCTAAGATAGATTTTTGAAAAGTTGGAATTTTGTGAACCCATTGTAAATTGTGTTTTTACAATATAGAAGTCAGAACTATAATGATATAATTATATAATAACACATAATATTTGTATATATTAAGTAAGTTAAATTAGCAAACATGCATATTCAGTGCTGATTAAAAATAAAACGATTGAAGCTGTTCTCGAGAAAATTTGTATTGTACATGTACATAATTTTTTTTTAAAATACCGAACTATTTTTAAAATTTGATTTCTCAATGATAAGAAAATTTCGTTAATGGCACAATGACTGCAAGATTTAGACTAGAAAACGTGAAATATTTGCTGAACACAGTGAAACGAAATTGTAGTCATTTCTTATTGCCTTCAATTATTTACACCAGGATTGATCGCACAACTCATGAAGAAGTCTCATTAGAAGGGCTAAGGTGGAAACAATCCTCCAATATATGTGTTATCACTCCCGTTAGATCACCCATGTCCTTCTTAATAGTAATTTCAAAATAATTTCAGATAAACAAAACAAAAATATTACAATTTTATTGCAAAGATAGCTAATCTATATACATAGATAATAGTAACTACATTTGCTCAATCTTTATACCATCGCTAGCAGTCGAATTCTGCTCCATGAAAAGCATATAAATCGCAAATTTCGTGTTTTACTTATAAGCTTCATAAAGAAAACAAATATACACAGAGTACTAAATTAGATTAAATTAGTGTTGGGGTGGCTACACGGACCTGCTTCATTGCGACCTTTTCAGATCTATTGCGATCCCCTTTGTCCTAGAAGCGCCTTCTAACTTTGCCTTCTTAATTAGACCTACCGTCTTGGAGAGCGGTTTCTTCATGTAGCTACTAGCTGTGGGGTTCTTACGTCCAATATTGAAAATCTTGCGTCATCTGTCAGGCGTAGTTAGTTTACAACGAACGCTCAACAGACCTACTATCATTTTGACGATCTTCCTGTCTTTACTGAGTAGGTCTTCAATAAATTCAGACCTCTGTTCTTTTAAGAACTTTTTCGCTCCTCTTTGTTCTAGTGAATGTTGCCACCACCCTCTAGACTCAATATGTATTCGCTTAGGAAGGAGCAGCTTCAACAAATGATCTTGACGTCCTCTCTGCCAGATCGTCTGCCGCCTCATTTCCCTTCACGCCCGAGTAGTTGGGATCCCAGGCCAATATTAATTTTGTTTGAGTGCACACTTTATTTGGGCACTTGCGGACCCCAAAACCAGCTTAGAGACAACATTTGCGAAACTCATCGTTTTAACTATTGTCTAGCTGTTAGAGAAAATAGCAACCTAACTCATTGCCAGTCCATCTTTCTACCTCTTCGACACAGTGATGAATTGCAACAATGTCAACCTGGAATTTATCTTTCTTCCAGCTCTTCTTATCTGATATTATAACCTGATACCCTTCTGTCCAGATAATGTTTCTAAATCATGCAAACACTTGACATCCCATAAATGATGTATCCTTAAATTTATCTAGTTAGTTTTTGATGATCAGCACCATGCGATTTACGTATCTGTCCTTGTATACCAATATGTAGCGATGACAGATTTAGAATTATTTCATTGCGGCAGGAAAGGTCGAAGTCATCGTACCCGTATTGCTTGTATTGCACCAATCCTTGTTGTGTTTCTCTTGAACACACTTCCTTGGATGTTTTCAGGTTATTCAGTATTCTACATTTCCAAACCAGTCTTAATCGTACCCTGGAGCCCACTAATGCCCTCTGTACGATCAGGAATCGAAAGGAACGAAAGAGCCGATGAGTTAGCAAGAAAGGGATCATCTAATCATATATAGGCCCAAAACCTGTTCTATAGGAGTGCCTAAAAACACAGCACGAGAGCAGGTAAGGAGTTGGGTTAAAAAGAAATACAAATAAATACTGGAATGACACAATCAGGCAAATTCATGGTACTACCTTTATTAAGGGGCCGTCAAAATAGGAGACCGAAGAAGTATTGCACCTCAGTAGAAATCATCGTCACATCGTAACAGGTCTCGTAACATGACAATGTACACTAAAAGAGCACCTACAGAAAATTGGGACCAAACTTTGAGATAACAATTACACACTGTGCAATTGGCATACCACATTTTGTGTGAATGTGAGGCTCCGGGCGCAAGAAGACGGGTAATACTTGGCAAGCCAAAAATAAATCCAGAATATTACTTCGATCAATCAGCCAACGACCTGCTCAGAGTATTAGGATACTGGAATGGCTGGTAAACAGTGGCGACTGTAGCAAGTATTAGTATGGTGGTAAACTATTTTTAATTAGAAATTACAATTTTTAATAATAGTACAATTTATTTACAACTGTATTCAAATACATTTTCCAAAAGATTATATCACCGTGTGGGTGTTCTTTTTATAGCTTCGCTCTTTGGGTTGATCCTCGCCCTTTGGTACATTTGATTGATTCAATGATTAATTTGGTCACTGAGTACGAATCTGGTTTTCTAATTATCCCTTTAACAACGCAATCTGAGGCCTACCACTTTATTCCGTATCTAATGTTTTCTTTACAAAAACAGCCCCTTTAACTAGATTTAGTAGCATATGTTGCAAGTTTTTTTTCGGCAGATCAGTCACCACGTTTACTGCTCCCAGCAGTCGTAGTCTCTGCCGGTCCAATGCAATGTATTCAAAAACAACGTGACGGGCTGTCTCCTGCTCTTTAGTTTTAAACAAAAATTGCTTTGGTACTGGTAATTTTGATGGTGCTTTTGTCAGATTAGGAATTTCTTTTTAAATATTTTGTAAAAAAGTTACATATTTCACAATTTTTTCAATATAACATGTGATATAACCTTTCGGATTTATTACATATTTTTAAAATGGCCGACATATTGGTGGCTAGGTAAGGTATGTCAAAATAAACTTTGGGGTTGTTAAACAGTCTGAACTTATTCCACAAAAAAACCCATTTTATGAAAAATGAAAAGACTCATATGTTACAACAGTTCTGCCCGTCACTATATATCAATACTGTAACTTCTTCACCTCGTTTTTCATATTTTCACGCTGAAAAAATATTACGCCGATATAAATGGTGATAAAAGGTTAAAACATTTAACGATAAGGCACTGCGTGGTAGGGATATAGAAACCGGTCACCCAAATCTAAAATCGCCATCGATTTTAACCTATGGCTACAATATAATATTCACTTGAGTTACCGTACCGGAGCTTTTATATACCGGGACGGCAGCACCTCTTGCAGTTCTTTTCTAGAGGTGGACACTGTTTCACCTATACGATCCATTTAACTCAGTTCCGCATTCAACGAAAAAAAGAATCATGAAATTCCTAGCACTGGTAGCTGTGATTGGTTTAGCCACGACCACATGTAAGTTTCTTCTTTTTAATTTTATTTCAACATTAGCTCTTAAAGTCATCATTAGCAATCGTCAACACAGCGCTTTTAGACGCAAAATAAAAGTGTATTCACGATACGGACAAGACAAAACAATTTGTATCGTATATGTATGTCGCGGTTTTTGTCGTGACAACGTAACTTTCTCTTTTTGCATCTTGATATTTAACGTGGCTGCTTAATTTTTTACATAAACAAAAGGCTAAACAAGACAAACTATGTGATGTTTCCGTAAGAAGCATCTTTCGCTTTGTTTGGTCGCATTTCGAAAACGTTAGAAGATACAAATTATATTCTGTGAAAAGTTAACTCCTTTCACTTTTATGCAGATAATTATTCAACTTGTCTACCGGTCATTTATAATATATATATTAATACGTATAGGTGTATTGATACGGTACAGCGTATAGTGAGCATATATTAGTTATTTCCACATCATGATTGTTTCTTGGGTTGTGTTATTTATGTATCTTATACTTGCGCCAATTAATTGAAAGTGCTATAAATTTGGGTGTAAATATTATTCTACGACTCGCCGAAATTATATAATTTATTTTTATGAAGGAAGCAATTTAATGTATGTGTAGATTTAGTAACTTTCTAGTGATACATGAATATAATATTATTATTTTGATTTATGGCCAGAATGTTATTATTAAATGCTTAATTGAAGAAATATTTCATTTTAAATTATAAAAGAAAATAATGTCGCTTCTTACAGATTTCTATTCAGGGTTATAAAAATTACACAACAGTCAATAAATTTAACCTAAATTTACATTGATTATAAATTCATGTGTTATCAACATTTATATCTTTCTTCGTACTTGTTTTACCTTTGTTAGCTTACAAACCAAAATTAGTTGTAAATGTATATTACGGTTTTAGAAAAATTTTGTGCACTTATGTATACCTTGTAGGTTCATTTAAGCGATCTATTCGATAATACGGTATTTAATGATTTTCAAGCATATGTTTGCTTGTATCGGCGATCAATTCGTTCAATACAACTTCCTCACATATTGGCATTCAAGAATTACACTTTCATTAGTCTCAATGACATTATTGCGCTTTATTTAGCTTATAGTGACGGTCAATACGAGTTCTAAAGGTATTTTACCTTATTAATAGTTTCAATTTTATGGTCATTTATATACATAGTAACAGCTTCCTTAAATGACTATTAGTGTATTAGAAAATGATGTTGAAAGTGTCCATAGTAAATTATCGTTACAAAATTGGTTTAAGAATGTTTCTTTATTAATTATTAATTTTGCAGATTCCCTTTTTTAAATTATTCTAATTATTTGTATTCTCAGACCTATATGTTGTATGTTTTAAATTAAACAATAAATAAATTGAATACTATGTACCATCTTTAGCAAATTAAATGCGTATCTAAGCTCCACAAATCTTCGATTATTAATCCAATCAAAGCTACAGCGCTCTGAAATAGTAATTAAAAATTATTTGCAAACAATTTTGAATTATGCACTGCTCGGTAGCAGTACTTATAGCTTCGGTTGCATAAATAATCGAAGATTTGTGGAGCTTTATTTCGCCTTTAATTTGTTAAAGATGGTACGTTTTATTGTCGCATGGAGGTAACAATTTTGCTACAGTTTGTAAGAGGTTCTATATTAGTGAATAGTTGTGTGTGACAAATATTATTATTCCTGTTGAACCTAACAATTATTACCGCTTAGTTTGTCTATCATAGAAATATTTCTGCCATTTAAAGTTACCAACGCACAAGGTGAAACAAATCAGAAGGGTTTGTTCACCTTTGTTCAATCCTTCATACTTTCTTAACCATTCCACGAAATGGGAGTCAATCACATATTTTTATAACTACTAAAATTACTTCCTGTATATAAAGCTTGGCTTCTTAATCTTTAAAAAAACAGAAAAAGGGAACGCATTTTTTAGCGTTTAGTTTTTGCAGTGTAGTTTGCGCAGTAGCGAGAATTGATGGTCATCGGAGAAGCCTGCGACGACACAAAACCTTTTCACTTATTTTTTTTTTAGAATTTATTCAGCTTCTGACTATTACAAGTAAAAATCTGCCTGATGAAGGTTTGCTAAAAACCGAAATCAGTTGCAGAAAAATTGTAGTAAATAATAAATAATTAAGAAATACCTCATCTTATACGTCTATATCTTACTTATTTGTTTCCATTTTTTTTCATTGGTTGGTTTTTCTTGCTTCGGTCTTCCTCTTCTCTTCCTTTTACTTTTAGACCACATATAATTTTCTCAAAATTATTCTTTCTTAAATATTCAATTTTGTTAGTTTTTTTTGTGATCACCATCCAATCAAATAATCCTAGATAATAAAATCTGATTCAGCAATGTATTTAATGCTTATTTTGCATAATGGCATTCTTGTTAAAATAATACAGTCTTATAGCTATGCCACTATGCCATATTATGTATAAACGAATCCTTTCAACCATGCAGTTTTCCAAATTGTCTCAAAGTTTATAAAGTAATAGCTGTCCATAAAAAAAGTGATACTGTAGAAGTTAGTAAACCCACTGCTCTTCAATATCTAAAGTCTAAGGTGATAGAAAAATTTATGGTAATGTGGTTTTGAACTCTAATCATTGTGGTTTTCATAAAGGTTTTCCAACCATAAAAACATTCGTTTCCTATCTACACGAATTATGGAATTGAAATGACAACTCATTTTACATATTCTAGTACATCTTATTAAGGCCATTGGTAGAATCGAGCATGATATATTTGAGTCCAACCTTGAACAATTTGAAATTCGGGGAAACAACAAAAGTTGGTCACACATTAAAGTACGCATTAAACAGACTAATTTTGAAAAGATCACTGTACAGCGCAGTATCGTCCTAGGCTCAGTTCCAGATCTATTCTTATTTTCGTTTTATGTAAATGATTTCAGTGGTATTTTAAAAGGTACCAGATCAGTTATATATGCAGACGATATCAATATCAACTATCTGAATCATTAAGTATATGTGCATGCAATCTATATGATAAAGTGCATCTATACTGTATGTGAAAGAACATATACGCGATTTTATAAAGTAAAATGACATCCACTCCTATAATACCTGTTTTAATACAGATGTTCAAATACCACAGTACCGGTTAACTATCTATGAAGAAATACGGTTTATAAGGCCGTTGTTTTATGTAATCATTTACCTGCTGAAATTCAACATCGGTTAAAACACTTAAAATCAAAGTCAAAGGAGTTCTGATTAAAAGGGCCTATTATGAATACCTGAACGACATATTTTGCTTCAACTTCACATAACTGTATAATTACCATTTACAATTGCATATTCATTTTCAATGATACTTTCGCTATCGAATCCTGGATTTTCTTATCCATCTTCCTTTCTTTTCTGTTTTGGATGTTATCGTTACGCCTAGATATTCGAACTGGTCAACTCTTTTAAATTCGTACATACATTCTTTCTAGTGTATTCATCTTGGTATATGTATTTTGATCCGTTATCTCTAGTCTAATCTCCGAGTACTTCGTTTCCTTTTTGTTTATTTGCAGCCCAAATGAATTTACTATTCATTCAAATTCCTAAATAGCTTGTCCCAAGTTCTTTTTTTGGATAAATTGTTAACAGGGCTACGTCGTCTGCGTATCCAGTAGACTATAATAAATCGAACCTGGTGTTTGTATCTTAGTATTGCTTTGATTACTAGAATAAGCTCGTTAAGGGGGAGCCGCCTTGTCTTAACCATTTCCAAACTCTAAATTTCCATCTACTAAAGTTTTACTTCTTGAATCTTTTAGTGTCATTTCCACAAGGTTTGACATGTTTATTTTGGAATTTCTAATCTGCTTCTAAAGTGTTTTAAGCAATTTTTTTCACCTAAGGATATAATAATTTTTTTAAAAATATATTTTGAATGCAATTTGAGTTACAAAAGTAAATCCTTTTCTTATAAGTGGTACAACTAAGGAGATTGAAAAAAATCATACGGAAGGGGTAATAAATTTTGAAAATTCGCTTCGGAATATATCTGCAATTAGAAGGTATTACCGGTGTGATGACACCTAATCGAAAAATATATTCCGAACCGTGTCGTTAAAATTATCTTTTTAATTTTGTTTTCCCGTGGAAGTGCACTAATAATAGATCACGATTAATACTACACATTGCAAAAGACGTTCGCACAAATAACACTACACACGCACGTTTCTTGCTGTAGAAACGCTATCAGCAGTAAACTAAATCTTCAGGTCTTATAGAAAAAGGTCAACCTTTCCAAAGATCAAGAACATGATTCTCGTAGTGGCAGAAGATAATCAAACCAAATATCTCTCAAATATCTCTTCGTACTTCAGACACAGTCGCGAGTCGGTCTTATTAGATTCTGTGTAGGTGTCTTATAAATCTAGAGGAACTTGTGAAGACAGAAACAATTCTTTTTGCACTTGGGGTTAAATTTAGGCATTACCCTGCTGTTGTCATGATTAGGTGAAGGGCATTCCTTCGCATGCACCAAACAATTATTTTAATATTGAATTTCTGATTTGCTCAGAAATTCATTTGCCATTTAGCTATCGTAGGCTATGCCAATGACAGGTTCTGGTCCCTGAAATTGCTCCGTAGCACCCTCTTTACCAAAGGTGTCTGTTTTCTCATTTCTCCAAACGAGTGAATGGCCAGGTAACTCCCCAATGTGTGTCTTTTTGTATGAATAGAGTTTTTATAAGGTTAATATTTAGTTAACTATGATAAAAATAAAAATGGTTACTTCATCGAAATGGCGTTCCCAAATGTTCAATTCCCGTTGACGTGGTTCAGCAACATTTCTAATAGTGTTGAAAATGAATAAGTTCGACGACAGATGGGTGGATGTTCAGGATATCTTGCGTTAAACACTATAGCAGCCTCTTGGTTAGAACGTATATACATTGTCACCAACAGTTGCAATAATTTCTTCTTTTTCAGCAATACTTAAATGTCTATCGGCCATTGCTCAACAAACTTCAATCGTTGCAGCTGAAGTAAACTGTTTAGTGAACTGACATTTGACTTGTGAACTGACACATTGTTTTCTCGCTTCATGGCACGCTTATTATTGCAATAAAAAACTATTATTTACTGTTGAAAGTGAAAAAAATTCAGCCAATTTTTTTTTGCTCTCTCTTAATCCATTAGTGCCTAGAATTCTTTTCGTAATTTTTTTTTTTTATGTTAAACATATGTTACCCACTAATACTTCTAATAGGTTAATCTTTAGTATGACATTATTTGAAAAACTCTTTATTTTAATTATAGTTGGCCAGTTATTAACTTCATAAAAATTCTATTCAATCAAAAAGACGCATTATTGGGTCCTACAGGATACTGATAAAACATTTTGTAGAGATATAAGGTCATTCTAAATCCGAGATTTTCAACATTTAAGACTCATATTGAAAGTTAAAAAAGAAAAAGGAAACGTGTAAGTAGATTTAAGGTAACTTATTCCTTTCTATATTAAGTGCTTTAATGACATACTAAAATTAATTTTAGACGCACAAATCTTTATCAACATAATATTTTCGCCAGAATTACCGATCAATAATATGAATAGTATTAAGAGTTTCTGCCCGTTATTTCTCAATTTAAACTAATATTTCCATGGTGAATACATAACTGTATGAGAAATAAAACTATATACATATCTCTACTTCCAATAAGTTTTGGATTGGTGGTATTATGGAATAATTAGTAACAAAACCAGAATATCGTTTGGAAAGGACGATTTTCTGGTTTTGTTACTAATTATTCTATATACATATATTTTATTACAATACATTAAATTTGTATACTAATTGCTAAAAATATTTATCAACTTCTCTTTTTTTTTAATTTCATCTAATTGTACTTCCATATGTGTTTAAAGAACAGGTTTAAAGTGTTGCATTTGCATCCAAGAATATTTAATCTTAATTTATGGGTTAATTGCTTTTTGCTTAAACTTAATTCTAAAAATTTATGGCATTTCAAGTATTGGTAAATCCCAATAAATATGAAAATGCTAATCACATCGTTAATTCTTGCCTATCCAAGTTACATAATTCATACATACCTACCCGCATACGTAGAGATTTTTCCACGGAACATCTTTACAATGCTAATTCCCGTTAAAGTTATTCCTCACTTTCTCTAGTGTAAAGGTTAAACGATGCGATACCATGTTAATATAACAAGCTGCTGATCCCAGTTATATCATCGTAGCTATTGTAAAATATTTTTGCGTATGCCAACTACTGAGCGAACACATAACGGCTATTCTTAAGGAATTAATTTTTCTGTTAGTTATTTATAACTACATATTACGTATAACCTTGGCACTACCGTATACGTAAAGAGAGAATAATACCGCAATTGAAATTTTAATTTTATTCAAATGTTATTGACTAACACCTGGAAGGTTGTTTCATTTTTCTTTAACTTCTTCCTGTACGACACTGCACCACTTTAGCTTTAGCACTTTTTGCTTCCAGATGCTCAATTTAAATGCCCGCCGAAGGACGGACAATACGAAGATCCAGTTCAGTGTGACAAATTTTACGATTGCGAAGATGGTGTGGCTGTGGAGAAGCTCTGTCCCGATGGTTTAGTGTTCGACCCGACAATTAGAAAAATTAACAAGTGTGATCAACCTTTCAACGCCGAATGTGGAGATCGTACCCAATTACGTAAGATTCTTTGTTCCTAATGGGTATTATTACTTACTAAACCTATATTTTTGATTTAAGAATTACGGCCGAATTGTTGAACAGCGGTCATCACCATTTCATGCTTTCTCCTAAATTTCTCATATCTTTCACGAGAAAATATGATTTGTTGCTTCAATCTCTCAGTTATACTTTACGTTCTTGAAATATTTCGATTAAAAACATTGCCTCCATAGTAAGTTTTATATTGATGGTTATAAATTTGTAGTAATGAGTTTCACATTTCTCACTTCTTATGTTAGTGTGAAAGAGAAATTTCTAAACTTGTATTCTCAAGCCACAGTGTGTGCTGTATAATGAACGAGAAAATATCCTCGGTATAAAAGTCTCAAATACGGTTTAGCTATCACATACAAACTATAGTATATCGAGGATATTTTATCTTTATTCGTAAATATAACATGATATACAGCTATATGAATAAAATAGTAATAAACCAAACAAGGAAATATTTTTAGGTTTTCGTAATAGCGTCTTTAATAGATTTGTAATATTTATTTTTATTAAAGCACTAGCGTTACAATAATTGTAGGAAACATTTAATGGTTTACAATTTGTCATATTCGGTAAATATTCATGAATGGAACACTTTGAGGAGTTAGTTATACATGAATGTTACCGTTCACTATATTCACAGTTCCCTATATTAAAAAAAATCCGTTTATAAAAAAAATATACATTATTAATGCTAGTCACAAAAACGAGTGCTTCATTAATTAGAAAATTAAAAAATCCTATGAAACTTGCTTTCTACCATACATATTATAATAATAGTATGTTAGAAAGCAGAGTATAGGTAATTCATGACGTAAAAATTCCTAAGGATGGGTTAGTAGAATATGAGTTAGTGTTTGGACTGACAGAGCAAGAAGGCTGAAAACAAACGCTCAGACGACCAGACAAAAAACTGAAGATAAGATAACAGCTGCAATTGAAGACATGAGTGGATAAAGGTGTCTTGTAATGAAAACTAAATTTCAAGAAAAGTGACGTCAAATATTTCCTGTTACAAGCTAGTAATAGGACACAAAACTTTCATCTGATCAAATATCTTATAAAATAATTAATTTCTTGGTGTTTTGGCTTTACCTTATTTAAGATTACATTATTTTATCACCTCTCCTGAAATTAAATAATTTTTGAACAAAATGCGCCATGACACCTTTATCCACTCATGCTTTCAATTCCTTACATAAAGAGCTTATTAGAAAAAAAAAACCATAAGAGTAGACGTAGACGATCAATACGATATTAGAATGGTGATGAGTACCTCCAATACTACAAAGCCATACTTAAATAGAACAAAAATGGACAAAATAAACCAACGAAACAAAAACTGTGTATTAAACAGATTATTAAACAGATCGTAGAATAGATTGGGAGAACCATTCCCTCTCATTCAAAGAATATGCACAAACAAAAAGGAATTGAAAGAAACCACATTCATTGTGACGATACTAGAGCAGTTCAGTACTCCAAGTCTGAAATTGCATAGAGTACGAATGCTGCATGCGATAGGGATCACATCGCCTATCAGACGGGTTTATAAGCTATTACCAGAATCCTAGAATCACAATAACACAGGAACAATAAAGAGTAAAAATCTTAAATAATCAACAAAAACATTATGAAACTGTCTCTAAAATTGGATTAGAAAAAATCTCAACATTCAGCTCCCAGAGAAAAACCACGGAATAACTCCCATGTTCATCAGCTTTCACATATTACATATAAATATAGATTCCAAATAATGTATACCTATCATACAATGAAGCCAGTATACGGTATAGACAGAGCAAATGCATAAGCAATCGTTACGCAAGAGAGATATGTATTAGAGTTGTCACCCGTCCTCGTTTTGCGAAGATACTTTGTTTTCTTGTCCTTCTTCGATAACAAAAATTTTCGCAAGGGCTAATTTAAAGATGGATAAATTGTGTAAACATTTTTTTGCATTACGTGTTAAGTACTTTACATACTGAATGGTCATTTCGATTATCGAAATCATTCTATTATGCCCACCACTAATTTTAGCCTGATAGTCCTTCCCCACAAGTTTGTCCTCACCAAACATATATAAAAGGTGGCAACCCTAATACGTATATACATTTCCGGCGTCAACTATGGAATTGAAAATGACTTATGCTAATCAGGCCTACATAGCTGTAAAATACTGCCAAACGTTGGATTTAGACAATTCAGCAAACTACGGAAACAGCCCAAACACTAACTCATATTCCAGGTGCAGGAAAATACCAATACTAAACGTTTATTTAACTATTTTGTATTTTTTAATTACATTACTTTATTTCGTTATTATTTTTGACCTCATGATTAACAATTAATTCCCTTGGTTTTTCGGTTTTAATCCTTTTAAATAACAAATAACTATCTAAAATAACACTGATAAATCATGTTAATATGTTTCTTTCTTTTATTTTTTTATTACCAAAAATCGTAATTCCTCAAGAGGTTCTATTATTTCATTATATTAAAAGGTGATTTTTGGAAGTATTAGCCCAATGAAAACGAACTACTTACATGTAGCAAGACATTTCGGCAATTTATCCGTCTTTTCAATTGCTGAAATATTCATTACAAGTCGAATGCTATTATATAAATGACTCCGTATAATATCAAAGTAGCTCACAAAAAATCAATCAATTTAAAAGCCTGTTTCCCCAAATTGAAATTTAAAAACCTTATGAAAAAAAATCGCAATTAGTTTATAAAATTTCATGTCAAAATTGTCCTAGCGTATATATAGTTCAAACAAAACAATACTTAAAAAACCGTATTCAAAATCATATAGCCCCCTCTTCAAATTTAACTGCTTTAAAAAAACATGAATGAAATGAACATCATTCGTTTGTTTTACTAATACAAACATTATAATAAAAGAACATAATTACCATACAAGAACTATTTAAAAACTTAAAAAAAGTACTATTAATGAACGTAAAGACGCGGCCAGTCTATCCCAACATTTTCTCAATATTATTTTAGAAACTTTAAGGTCAATCTATATATATTAAATATTGTTGATAAAATTTTTCGACTTTTCAAGTCTCGTTTCTCCTCTAGTTTTGTTCTAAATTCTATTTTAATTAATTAATTTAATTGGCATCAACAAAAATTAACGTTTTGTGTTACTTGGTTTTCATTATTATTATATCTTTGTACTAACAGTGTATTTAATGCAAGGGAAATTATATTTGTAGAACCGCCAAAAGCATCAAAGAACTGCCCCCGTCGTAACGGATTCTTTGCTCATCCAGAACCACACATTTGCAATATTTTCTACAATTGCATAGAAGGAGAAGCTATTGAAATCAAATGTACAAACGGATTGCATTTCGATGAATACAGCGGCACTTGTGTCTGGCCAGATGCTGCAGGACGTGAAGGCTGTGAAGCCAAAGAAAGTAAGTGTTAACAGCATTTAATTTTTATAACACAACCATACATAGTAGTTTATCGGTATTTTATATATAACGTCATTCATGCTGTTTTTTTTCCTGTTACAGATAAATTGCAAGACGGATTTGAATGCCCGAAAGCCTCTCAAACAGACGCAAATGGTCAACTGGTGGTACATCCTAAATATGCTCATCCTACAGATTGCCAAAGGTTCTATGTGTGCCTCAATGGGCAAGAGCCAAGAGATTTAGGTTGTCAAGTTGGCGAAGTTTATAACGAAGAGTCACAAAGATGCGATGCGCCAGAAAATGTACCTGGATGGTAAGCAAACATAAATCAAAGTTTAAAAAATTGATTAACTAATTGATTTTATCTTTCAGTGAGGATTGGTACAAGGATGAGCCAAGCAAGCCGCCAGCGAAAAAGCAATAATTTAACGAAGTCTTAGTTTAGCAATTACCTTTTCCCTTCTTTCCCTTCAAATTATTCTTGTGTTATATTGTTGATTTCTTTTTACTCTCTTATTCAATCCTTTTTTCAATTGTTACCGACCACATTTCGTTTTTTTTTTTGTTTTCTTTGTCTGAAACTTTACTTTCACTGTTATCTACTGTTTACTCCGCTTATTATTCTTTTTATAAGTTTTTATGTGATTCGTGTAAATACTCTCCCATATTTATTTACACTATACGAATATAAGACCATTTAATTAAACAACATCCTAAATTTATGCGTTATTATGTAATAATAAACGTATGTTTTATACAAAAAAAAATAGGTGTTTCATTCATAAAAAAAAATCACGGCAGCCACATGCATACCTCACATATCTCGGTGTATAGGTAAGTGAAAGTCCCGCATTGCCGTGTTATATGACCTTTATAGTTTTTTTCCATGTTATTGGCTGAGTTGTTAGGTAACCTTTCGATATCATTTTAGAATATGTTGAACGATACAAAAGAAAGTGACATAGAAAATTTTTGATTAAGTTCATTTTAAAATATACTCACAGACTAAAAGTTTCAGTCTTACAAGACTTGAAATTAGACTAACCAGTTACTTATATTCCTTTTTAGATTGTTGAGAACTAGCAGTCATATTAAATTACTTTTAGATGTTCCAATCATTGGTAACTAAATAATAGTTATACGTCATTGCAATTACATATGTATAACCACAGCATTCCCTATTGTCTTTATACAACCAAATGTGATTTCCAAATGGAGAGTTGACAATTTAGGATTATATGGGTTTCACTTTTATTCATTTTTAAATCTACCTTTGCGTAAATAATGAAATATTGTCAATTATTATTATACTGTGAGATCGGAAATGTATGTAATCGATAAAAGTTTACCATGGGAATGGAAAAGTCCATTGTCTTAATACAATTGTGATAAAATTAACGGGTTAAATGTCATAGAAATACTAATTTGTCACTTTATTTGCATAACTGCAAAAGGTATATTTTAAACAGTGATAAAATAATAGTTATTTGTATCACTAGGTCAGAAACTACAGTTTTGCGAGTATGAGTATGGTTTGTGGGCCGAGGCCCGCAAGTACGAATACTCGCAAAAGAGTTTCTGGCCGCGTGATACACAATGTTTTTTGGGCCGACAAATCTTAATTTTGAATTGAAAATAGAAAAGAAATTTTGACACTAGGGAGTTGACAGTACAAGTTGGCACACATGTTACATACCTTAGTATTTTGACGTTTCCGATAATAAATCTTTTTCTGTAATTTTCTTTCTAGTTTAATATCTATTTATTAATAATAAGTGCAATGAAGACACCAGTTAATCTTAGAATGGTTGAACAGTTGCTTAATGACAATTTATTACACGTGTCATGCGGAATCTAGTATGGCCATCCTTTAGTGACATTTTTGCCTGCCTAGGCAGGAAAGGATAGTTTACGCTTTTAAGTACTGCAAAATGAGTGTTTCTGGACGGAAGCGCAAAAAAAATTATTTACATGTTTGAATAACATTCTAATTGCAAAATAAAAAAAAGAATATTCCCGCCTTGTCCAACGCACAACTTTACGCGCTAAATGCATTTTGCAGTATCTTTCGCGTCTGGTTAGGACTTTATTGAATAACCATTTGTTGCAGTTTTAGCACATTAAGTACAAGAGCTCTGAAAATCTTCTATTTCAAGTAAGAGAACCCAAAATAATCCACAAACTGGGTAACTGCACACCTACATAAACATATCTTACAAGTCGATCTTCAAAAAACCCACGGAAAAAGCTTTTCTTGTCGTACGTGCAGCAACCAATTTGAATTCACCTTCGTGAAGCTTTTGAATAAATTCATTCGAAATACTTTCTGCAGGTCAATGCATTAATAGTAACACTGAAAAAAAATTCTTTAGGACAAGTCTTGTGTCAATTTAACAAACGGTCCGTAGACTGGCAGCTTATTCATGATACCTAAGCTATTTATTATGAAGAAGCTGGCTATATCGTACAGAAGATGCGGAAGAAGCTACCATTAGAGGCGATTAGTGAACATTTTCTTGTAATTGCAATAGACATGCATTTTCTATCGTTTCTTTAATATTCTATTTATATATTTACTCTCAATGTTTTATAACACCAGGCAGGTACTTATTAGAAATTATTGACAAAAAGCAGCGCAAAGTATTTGTAAATCATATATGTCCCGTATTGTTATGTTCAAATTTTGGGAGTGTATAGTAGACTTCATTTCAAATAACAAAAACGCAAAACTTGTATATCCATTTTTATTTGTTTCAAAGTTACAGATCTATCAAAAAATCAAGTTACCGAAGGCCAAAGTTAAGCAAATGGTCAGGATTATAGTAGATACCTGTATATAATTATATTGGTTTTAATTTCACTGTTGCATCAAGCTAAATATGTGTGTATGGTATTTAAAATATGAATATCTAAAACAGATGCATATATAAACTACGCCACCTTAACCAAAAGCTTCCAGTATATAGGGCCATTTCTTGCAAAAGCGTTGTTATTATAGATAAACATATAGTAGCTTACATAAAATGATGTTGTTTTTCTTGTTGTAGAATTTAAAAATGGAAAAATATGTAGGATGTTCTATTTAAAATATTATTATTATCATTATTATTATTATTTTGTTTCTGTAATACAGCAGTAGTGCACAGAAAACGTCAATACAAAAACAACCACGTGTTAAACATATAATAACGGAATAAGTATGCGTTTCCTTTTTGTAAAATCAAAAAATAGGGCTGTAATCATAGATCCAGTCTTGGATGGGATACCCTGTACAGTCGTGTACTTTCTGAATGACCGCCTATAGAGCAGCAAGCACCATGTTAGTCACAATCTATTCAATTGCGTTTCACTATATAAGTATAAAAATATTTTATTCATTCGCTCGCATCCAACACATCTGGCCATTTGTCGCGAAATAGAATAGACTGTGACTATCGCTGTTTTCTAGACTGTTATTCCGAAAGTCCGCTACTGTATGTGTATATGTGAAACAGGACACATATGAGCTACTTTGAGTTACTAATTGAAGATGTCACTTCAGGAAAAAAAAGAAACATGTGCAGAAGTAATATAAGTTATTGTTATGATACAGCATGTAAGAGGTAATGGAAATCTATATTAGTCCCCAATCTGTTAATAACTATGGTACACCCATATCTATAATTGCTTCTATAATTAATACGAATAATAAGAAAAACACAAATGTAATACATACTGGTAATATGACCTCACTAAACACTAACCACTTTTAGGCAAGAACTAACTTGTATGTGCGTAGGTTACTG
Source organism: Protaetia brevitarsis (assembly GCA_004143645.1). Lineage (NCBI taxonomy): Eukaryota > Metazoa > Arthropoda > Insecta > Coleoptera > Scarabaeidae > Protaetia > Protaetia brevitarsis. The sequence continues at coordinate 3,319,237 of RXPK01000186.1, forward strand.
CAAGTCAAATAAACAACCACGCATAAGAATACACCAGTAGAAATCTTGCTATTCACCTCATACATTCCCTATTATTTACTTTTTAGGATCAAAAGAAGAATGACTAAACTGGGAGTACCATATGAAGGAAATGATCATTTCGGCCAAAAATTATGAAAATTCTGCACTCAGGGCTGAAGGAAGAACACCATTAGGTGATTTAGTCCTTTTTGTTTATATACATCATACAATATATGCATTTGTATCTAGTTATGAGCAATAAAGTGAATTATTATTATTATTATTATTATTATTATTATTATTATTATTATTATTAATACTTTAGCTATGAAAAATAAATGAATAAAAGCTTTTATTATAAAAATATTGTTATTCCGAAAATGTGATGCTGTCATTCCAGATATATTAATTTTATTTGGTGTTAATACAAATTTCTTAATTAAAAAATTTATTCAAACGTTTTTTTTTTCAGCATGTACTTGAAATTTTTTTCATAAATCTGACTGCTTGAATGAACCATGCCGGTATAAATATGTAGCGATGGCAACTTTTTTAGTAAACTTGGACATAAAAATTCCTGTTAATACTACTATACATATTCCATATTTTCGATTTAATTTAAACCTCATCTTATACCTACACTTGATACAATTTCGTAAAGTATATTGGAGATGAATCGAATTACGATTTATTTTCTTTCGTCTTTTATTAACCTTTCTTCATTAGTAGTTGAATGAAAAACTTTCTAGATTTACAAATACGCATTAAATTTTGAAGAAAACAGTAGGAATATCTCCTAATTTTTAACATATTTTTGCATATATTATCCGAAAGTATGTTAGCAATAAAAGTGTTACATTACAGTTACAATTACGCAAGTATTACGCATAAATTATACAAACACAAGCGAAAACAGACTTACAAATACTGTGCTTTCATCTTCATTTATATGTAGATTAAATACGAATTAAGGATGCAGAAACAATGGCAAAGATTACAGGAAAATCCATTGTAAATGAATTATTTCATGGGAATATTGAACCTGTTCCCACGACTTACTGCATTTGTTGCAATTTTATTTACCAACAGCGTCCATACATAATGCATGATTTCTTTCTTTCACCGCAAGATTTTCTAAATAGTTAAATACACGCTCCGATATACTGGATTTGGAACGCGTACAAGTTCGACAAGTAGGAGAAATTACCAGACACGCTAAAATCTTGCAGCACGACAGCGAGAAACTGGCGCTATTTCCACGGGCGAAGAAGCACAACGATAGAGCGCGATCGGGTTTACATTAGCGGTTCGGTGATGCCGGTTTCCGTCGAAGGGTAAAAGTGTTTCGGAGCGGCTTTTCTCGATTCAATTTTTAAGTTTGCTTTTCCCCGCGGTATCTGTCTAGCGCTACTGGCTCGCAAAAATATTTTTGTAGTTTCTTCGTCGCGATACGAAAAACATTCTTTCAGTTCGATAGTCACCTAATTAGTTAGGCGTTTTTAAAAATGTTGTGGGTTGCTATTTTTACGTTTTCGTCAGCTATTATTACCGGTAAGTTAATCTTTTTAAAAATTAAAATTTATTTCGAGTGGAGTTTATAAAAAAAAAAGAACCAAGGAGAATTATTAGTGTCCATATAAGTTAGTTAGGTTTTATTAAATGCTTTTATATTATGAGTTTTTAATTATTATTTTTTTCTTTAACAATTATTTCAAATATTTTTTAAACTACAATAAATAATATCTTTAAAAAATGAATTCAACTCGCCATTAGTGAATTCCCACTTTATTGTTAAAATGTCAAAGAAATTGCAAACCTGTTGACTGGCATGCCTATTTACTTAATCATTTTAGTATTTCTTAAAATAGACACCTATAAATATTTTATGTTTTACCTTTATATTAATTTTACCGAAATAGACCTGCACAGTACCACACAAAAAGGTTTTAAAATTAATTTATTGCAACAGAATGTGTGTGTCCCATTAACATTTAAACACATACGTAAAAATGATCCTATGACATTTTATGTATATTGATGAAATAATTTTTCAGATGGGTAAAAGTAATGTATGCAGCAAAAAAAAACAATAACTGGAATTTAGAAATCAAACCACATATTTATTATTTTTGTATAAGTATTTATCATCTGGAGTTCAATACGAATCTTATGAGATTTTATTTTATTTATTATTCTATTATATCACACTGTAAAATCCACCAAATCTTTCAATATCGATATTGCAATATTATATCGAAAGCATGCTATTTTAGTTCACAAAATAGGAAATATATCATGTTCTATTTAATAATGTACGTTGCAAACACCTCCAATTAAAAAAAAATAATAAGGTAACCAAAAAATAATCATTTTCCATATACGCTAATGTCATACTTCAATTATTTCGTGTAGAAAAACAATAAAATAGATTTAAAGAAGTATACTTCTGATGCATATACATGTATTAGTTCAATATTTATTTAAAATTCTGGTGCGTCATTGGATTTAACCTTGACTTTAGTTCATTTTACCTGGCCTGCATAGTTTTTTTATCTTTCTTTATATTGAATTTAGAGCCAAACAATAAAAAGATAAATTAGAACATAACCTGTATAACGGGGGATAATAATGAAACAACTATATCTCAAGACGTTTCGGCATCATTGCATGCCTTTTTCAATTGCCTATGTCTATATTTAGTAAGTCCATTGACAAATATCTTTTACAAAACTTTTATTTTTGTATTCCGATAGTTAAGGGTGTAAAATTGGAAATTGTGTTATATAAAATTATTATTGTTTTAAATCTGAAATTGTAGTAATCCTAATGAAAAAAAAACATCTTGGAAGATGTTTGATTAGTTAGTTTTATTAAATAAAAGACCGACAGTGCCCATAGAATAATAAATGTTATTAGTTATATAAAACTTTTATTAAAATTTCTTTTATAAATGATAATTGGCAATCAAAATATTCTATGCTACATTACGTAAAATATTTTATAAAAGTTTTGAAAAATACCAATGTTATATGTCCATCAAAGGGTTTGTTCAAATATATCGCTGTCACATTATCATTAATCAGTTGGTAGGTAATCAGCTGATTTCGGGGTGAAAGGATCGGGTTAATTACGTAAATTAAATTCGTAAATTTACGAAAACTTTTGGTATACGCCGGAATGTCCTTAACCTCTTTTATTATTATAATAAGCGATTCTTGAATAAACTTACGAAACTGAATGCCAGATCGTGGTCATTTTAATATGTATTGGAACTAAATATTCTACAAACAAGCTGAGCAAAATATGTTGCGAAATTATATTAATAAAGTTCATAATTTCTACATTACTCAATTACTTTATAAATTAAAGATTGCACCGCAAATAAAGTGATCAGAAGAAATGAGTATGTACGAAATCGTAAATATAAAATACTTTCGATTTTCTAGGTTACGTCGTTAGATTAGATTAGATTAGATATACTTGTTTCACCGCGACATTTTCAGATCTATTCTGCTCCCCTTTTTCCTAGACGACGCTCTCTAATTTTGGCCTCTTAATTAGGTTTATCATCTTTGAGAAGGCCTTCTTTATGTAGCTGCTAGCTGCGGGGTTCTCCACACCCATTACCAGAAACCTTGTCCTCGCCAGGCCTTCACATTGGCACAGCACATGAACTGGTGTTTCTTCCTCCTCTTGGTAGAATCTACAGGTTGCGTCATCTGCCAGATCTATGTACATATACCTATTTAGTCACAGTGACCAGTCAGCAGACCTACCATCATTTTGACAGGCTTCTGTTCCTTTAGGAGCTCTTTTGCCTATCTCTCTTCGGTGATTTTTGCCACCACTCTCTGGACTGATTATGTATCCATTCATTCATGGATTTTTTAATTTGCGATGTGGTAGTGCCGAAAGAAGAGCCAGCTCTAACGAATGAGACGAACCTCGCCTGGCCAGCTCCTCCGCCGCCTCATTTCCTCTCACGCCCGAGTGGCTAGCGACCCAGGCCAAAGTTAATTTCCTTTGGGTGCCCACCTCATTTAGGCCGCTTACGCAGTCCCAAATCAGCTTAGAGTCTACACTTATGGAACTAATCGCTTTAAGTGTAGACTGACTGTCAAAGAGAATAGCGATGCTTATACCTGACTCGGTACATCTTTCTATTTCTCGGACACAATGGTGGATTGCAGCAACCTCAGCTTGGAACACCGTTGTGTCTTTGCTGAAGCTTACCGAAAGAGCCTTTTTAGGCTTCTTAGCGTATATTCCAGCTCCAACGCCGTAGTTTGTTTTAGAGCCGTCTGTATACTAGTTTGAGTCCGCTCTTACTAGAGTACCTGTCTCCCAGTCCTTCTTATCTAGTACTATAACCTGATATTTTCTATCTCGGTTGAATTTTTGAACCATGGCATCACTTGGCGTTCCTAAAAGGGATGCCACCTTGAGTTTATCTAATAGCTTTTGACAGTTAGTGCCGTACGACTTACTTATCGGTACTTGACTATGCACAAGTCTAAATATGTACTGTAGAGGCTACGTCACTATGTCAAATATCTTTTATAAAATTTAACCCGTTACACTATAAAAATTCTTTGCAAATATCTTTTGTGATGGAAATTTCATAATGTAATATTCGCCTTAGTACAGTATAGTAAAAGAACAAATATTCACAGGTATGTCTTGATTGGGCTTTTGTCATTATTTTACATTAAGGCGGCTAGGAACGCAGTCTTGTTTTCTGCATGCAACTCAATGATTAAGTTAATGGATTCTTCTGTATATATATTTTTATAAAGTTAAAATAGACATGGCTAAATGCTCCTATGCTATAACCTGCAAATCTGTTCAGAGGAATACAACGAAGAGGAAGAATTTTCACACAGAACAAACAGACTTAAAAGAAATAGATGTGTAGAAAAAACGTAAAAGTAAAGCTTGAAGAAACAATATCCCATAGAAAAGTAAAATATTTACCGCACGACTATACTGCAATCGCAAAAATAATAGGAATAAATGCTACCAACACCATACTGGTTTTGACAATAGCTAAATGACTTAAAACACAAAGAGCTACATGAAAGTACCCTGCGAGTGGGGATGAGAATATATTCGAAAAGTAAACTGAGAAAAGAGATTGCATTAAATGAAAAGCTTTATAACGTTTGGTTTTTATCAAGTTAGACGAAAAGGAAGAAAATAGTTTTTAACATTTATACGTATTTGTCGCACAATCGATTGGATCAGAGAAAGTTAGGGGTTGCTCTATTCTTGCAGTCAGTTCAATATTTTTTAATTTCTTTGTTGGAAACAGATTACCCTATTTGGTGGATATTATTTACCATGAACATGAAAAAAATCTACTGTACCAACTCTACAAGCAACTGAAAACACTATATGACACAAAATTATTTTAAAAAAGGGGGAATATCTTGTAAAGCATAAAGTTTAAGTGCATAGATAAACTTGACACAAAATTCAGAGTAGAATCTAAATTTGAAATAATAATACTACTTTGCATTTGAAATAACGAAGTTGGAAACTCCTTCCGGTATAAGGAACATTATCGGAAGTCTAAAATATTTTAGCTAAACTGACTTACACCCACAAATTTACTACAAAAAATTTAAATCTCCCATTTATTTGCTTCTCTATAAATTTTTAATGTAAGGCCGTCGTGACACACACATATATAAGTATATATTCTTTAATCATACTCACGTTTACACTATCGTCTTTTATTTCTGAGCATTAGCTTTATTTCCTACCAGGTTCTACATTCAATATGAAACTTAAGTATGCAAATACAATTATTTTCTTACGACTAAATGTTCTGTGATTCAAAGCATTCTTAATTTATAACTTACTGTATAACATATGCTAGGTACTTATTTGGCCAAGAATCATTAAAACTAGAATCAGTAAACATCTGTCCTACTTACAGCATCACATACATAAAATGCCTCATTATTATTATACAGGTTTGATTGACATTTTATGCGACATGTATTCACATGAAAAACAAATTATTTTGTTATTTGTTTTAAATTTACAACCGAAATATAGAAGCAGTTTCTTTCACGTCTGAGAAACTACGCTAGTAAAAATATCTACACAACACCTTCTTTATACTGCCCGCAATATCTAGGTAGCGGTTTTGAAATTTTACCTGCCTTACCAGTATATACATACACATAGACGTTTCAGTAACTGATCGCCCTGTTAATGAATTTATGGTAAAAATATCACACAAACTAAATAATTCAAATGCTTGCGTGGTCTTTGTAAATAGGTCTGGTATTTGGAATTTCTGACTAAACAACAAATTCTAATTAAAAAATAATTAAAATGAAAGCTGTCGGTGCGCTTATTGATATCTATGAAGTGTTAAATTTCTGAAATGTTATCTGTTATTGTTTAAATCATTTGTTACTTTTTTAGTTTCAATTAGACCTTTATGTAATTAATTAGATATGTTACCAAGTAGAAAGTAGAAACGTCTTGTTCAGTTAAAGGTTAGTATAGTACGTTATCTACCTGTATCAATTTGAAGATTAGTTTATATAAGCATTGTGGAGAAAGACACCGGTAGCTCGAGTCGTATGTCAGAATCTCATCGTGGACGAACTATTACTAAAACTAGGGCAAAGAAGGGCACAAAACTTTAAAATACCATAATAGTATTCGCAGGACAGCCAATACAAAAATCTATATTTAGATGAGTCTAAACCGCTAACGCAACGAAGAGAAGAAATATAATTGTCTGGGAAGTGAAGTAATTGTGTCATTTTAATTTATAAACAAACATCGACAACTAGAAAATTCAAATTTCGGTGAAACTATACTGGACTGAAAAAAATATCACAGTATAAGAAAAATACGCATTTTTTAGCGACCCATTCTCCGGTTTCAGGGTACAGCACTCTTCCTCCAGAAAGATTTTGATTTTTAGATTTCTGTAAGTGTCTCTGAAATTACAGATATTTCTTTTTTGGCAAAATGATAATTTGAAGTATTTTCCTAGTCAAGATTGACGCAAATTATTTTCGGAAAAAATAGTAGATGGGGTATGCTAAATCTCCAAATTAATTCGTTTACGAAGAAATCCCCGCTGTTTGCTTCTAAATTCTTTTGCATGAGGCAGATTAAATAACTTCTCTTTTCTATTTCTTCCCTACAATTCGTGATACGTTTTGGTTTCTTTCACTACCTTCCTCCATTCTTTCCTATCTTTTGGCATTATTCTTCATTCTTTAATTTTCATATTCTGAAGTCATTTTTTACTTGTACCCTCCAAGTTGATCGTGGTCTTCCCTTTAGTCTTACTCTTCCTGATTTCCCGTTCATTATCATTTCAGCGATCCCTTTTTCGTTTTCTCTTTGTGGCCGTACCATCGAATTCTATGCGCTTTACATACCTTAACTATATTTTCTCCATTCAAAATTTCTTCTATTTTCATATTCATCAAAGACTCTTCACCTCTTTTTTTCTATAGTCCCCAACAACATCTTGCTCTTCCTCTTTCAAAGATACTCAATTCTTCTTCATCTTGTGTTAAATTGCTAAATAAGAAATAACACATAAGGCTTGAAGCACTTTATACTTTGTTTATGAAAAAACTAAGTAATTACAAATCATCCCAACCCCATGTTCCACCTAAAAGGTATTACACGAGGTTACCTATTCTAAGAACTATATGAATTCCATAACAATTGAAATGTTCCTACTCTAACTAAATAATTTCCCTATGATTGTTAATAACAAAAATATAATATAGTATGCTCGCAATTATACGAGCAGTACTTTATGTGAAATGCTGAAATATGAGAAATGTGATTAGTTCACATAATCGCGAGTCTACTGTAAATCGGTCAGCTATCAGTTATTATCAAATGCACCCATGGAACGACATTCGTTATCTCCCAGCATTCGCCAAGGACATTGATTGTATATAATATACTTATATGAAATAAATGACCAAGCAGTAAGGGAAAACCATGGCAAAAACCTTGCTGTGGGAGGATCTGGGAAGAAGTCCCAGACCTTGTTACTGATAACCGGTAAATTATTGTTATCGTTCTGCATTTTGAAGAGGCAAGAGAACGTGGGGTTCTCTCGATTCCGACAGACGTGCCCTTTTCAGGTAGCTGTTCTCTTCTACACATCATGAATTTGAAGTTGAAGCAGGATAGAAGTAACGATCTAACAACAAACAAAACAACAGCAGTACCAATTCTAATACTTAACAATAACTTAATTCTAATTATTTTAATCAATAGTAATTGAATTAAAGATTTATATCTTAAATACTCATTTACATATATACCCCCGACGATAATCATTTCATACTTTCCAACTGGAGTAAACTTCCTCTCATTTGTTATTACATAGTTGACCCCTTTCATTTCTACCAACATTTGTTGACGCATTGCGTAATTTCAGCTAGTCAAGCGCAGCAATTTACCTGTCTGGAACGAACTGGATTCTTTCCGGATCCAGAGGAATGTGACCTGTACTACATCTGTTCGAAGGGCGAGTATGAGCAGAAATTATGTCCAGATGGCCTAGTGTTTGATGACAGTGACCCCAACAAAGAGAGGTGCGACATTCCCGCCAATATAGATTGCGGCGATAGGACTTTTTTGCGTAAGTATTTGCACGTCGAAATGAATATTTCGCCATAGCTTCATTCGTAGACAAGCAACAATGTAACGTAGGGTACCTTATTGTCTTATAAAAGCGTGTATCATTTCATATAAGTAAATGGCACGCCTACAAGTTGCCTAATTGTAAAGTAAGTTACTCTTAAGGAGTGGAGAAATTTTCTGCTCAAATAATCGGACTAATTATTTTCTGAACAGTGCAATTTAGTGCGTATACTTTATAAATTTGTTATATGTTTTTTTTTTTGCGATATTGGTTAACAGAAAATCTATCTTATGTAACTATTTTTTTTTTAGAAAGGAACCACAGTATATGTTACGAATATTTATCTCCATTATAATTTTTAATTTTATAAATCAAACTGCATTGGTAGTTACAGATATATTGCATTCACTTTAGATACGACATTTCATATCATTAAATATCAATAATCATTCACCACTATTTATAATGGTCACATATCCATACAATTATATCACCCAAGAGTACACCATAGAAGATGCCCATTTTTACACAAGAATCATGAATGTCTACATCAAAAATATTCAAACGTGATCCGTCCTATCTTATTGTTACACAAACTTTATTTAGGAATAAAAAGATATTAAAATTAAAACATTTGTCTGTCGAATATCTCATTCAGTAATCAAATTAGACTATTTCATTTATTCCCAGCATATCACTTCCTACTACGTATTTCAGGAAATGTTGGAATGGTACTTTAAATCATCCTCATGACAGGAGAGAATAGTTTGAATTTTGATTGAATCAAATAATTCTTCTAGCGTTTTACTAATTCTGATTATTTTTTCATTTTACATTAATGCCTCTTGATTATGCTTAAAAATATAAGAAATATGTAAATAAGTAAAACTTTGACATTATTAATTGGGAGAACAAATATGTTAAATGTAAAAAAATAATTTAATTGTTTCAGTTTTCATTACGAGATTGTATCTAAAATATCGAATTAATAATTAGATATTAAAAAATCAAATTGTTTGTCTCTGCAAAGAAATTAAAGTTTTAGTATTTCTTTTAGCAACGCCATCTATGATAGACTAGAAAAACCATTAACTCAAAACAGTTAACATGTAACATTGCATAATAACTCAAATGCAAAACCAGAGTTGTTTATTCCATTCTTATTTATTACCATCTATAAAAGCGACATGTTTCGACCGAAACTGACCATCTTTCTTATAACGTCAATCGCAAAAAAATAAATTAAAATATTGTCACTACTTAAAAACAGAGAAATGTCATGAAATATAAGTCTACTTTTCGACGTAGGAGTAGATATGAAATCGAAATATTTGGCTGGTTTCGGCTGAAAAATGCAATTGGTAATAAATTAAGAATGGAATGAACAACTATTGTTTTACATTTGAATACGTTTATCCATTTAAGTAGCAAACATCCAACATTGCACAATAACCCTAAGAAAATTAATCAATTAATCTATTGAATGAATTTCTGGAGTAGGTATTTTAGGTATTTTATAAGATTGCCTCATTCATAACCGTCTCTTTAGCCCTTTAATCACAATGAAACTATACTACATCTTCGTTCTCCATCGCTATCAAAGAAGTTATATTCATTTATCGCACTACATTCTTTTGTTTGCGTGTCTTACAGTACAAATATATGTATATTTTATATTTTCCGATTTATGATTTAAATTAATGCTCTAATTGTACCTTGGCCAGTAAGATCTCCAGATTTAACGAGCCCAGATTTTTTTTACGGGGACATATTCAAAATATTGTTTATGATATACCATCAACCACACCCGACAATATGAAAGAGCGAATAAGAATGGCGTTTCGATCTATAACACCAAATGTTTTGAGTAATGTTAAAGACTTATATCAAGAAATAGTACGCCCCTGCATTGAAAACGATGGCCATCATTTTGAACATTTTTTAAAACATTAGTTTTTAACATATTAGTTTATCCGTTTTAATAAAGTACATTCTTGAAGTTTACTTTAGTTATGACTTTTAATTAGTATGTAGGAAAACCAGTTGAAAAGTTGGGCTGATTATTATCGTCTATCTATGTTGAATAATAACTGCAGTTTTGTCCAAACCTACTTCAAAAAAAAAAAAAATTGCTAGGAATTAATATTTGAAAAAGAGAATTATAAATTACTAAGAAACTATAACAGATATGTATAGGAAGCATTAATACAATCTTAAAGACCGTTAAAAATAGACTCTAAATAAGGTAATAAATATAGGGTGTTCCATTTAAAATAAGAAAGTTGCTTGCCTTTAAAGATAGCGAAAATTAAAAGTATGTTTTTGTTCATCCCGTGTAATTTTTTGCATTACTTTTATTTTATTATCAAGTCTAATGCTTTAGTTAAAAAATAAATACAGTTTAAAATACCTAGCTTAAATATGCATGACAGGCATACCTCTTCAATTTTGGTTTACATTTTGAGGGATAGTTAATTATCTCATAAACGAGTTGAGTTAGGCATAAGAAACCTAACACCAACTTAGGTTTCTTCTCAACACCAACTTGTCTTTATTTAGTCTATACTATCAAAATATGTCATAATACAGGATGTTCCATTTAATTTTTCACAACTTCGGTGCGTAACTTTTCTTTGAGTCACCCCGTATACTTCAATATAATTATGAAATGTGCTCCTTCTAAACCTGTATAACCCTTAACAAAAAAAAATGAAAATATGTTACTTTTCGTATATAAACCGACGCAAATGTGGTGGCCAACCCTGTATAAATATCTAAAAGCAAGTTTCAAGAATATTTCAGGAATATCATCTGCTACCTGGAATTACTACTTACATATAGACTCTCTTACTTTTCTATTTCTCTTGAATGATTCACCCCAATTCTTCTCGTTGTTTCACTTGCACCCTTGTATTAAATTTCTCGGAAATTCCCAATTTTTGGTTGTTGATTTGAGCACTTCAACACACGTTCGCACGTTGCCACGCGGTAATAAAACTACAAAACATCTTACGCAAACATTAAATGCTAAATAGGGTATATTGCTAAACAGAATGCTATCCAATAGAACTGTTAAATGCGAAACTGTAGTTTTGAGTCGTTTGATGTGAGGTTATTTGAATACTACTTTCTTTCTATTTTAGTAAATTAAAATTACTTTTTGTTGTATATCGAAAAAATGTAATAATTTTAGGTTTAAATCACGCAGTTGTAATAACTTCGTTTGTTACACCTTTAGCATTTACTATTAAAAAAAAGTTGGTGTATGTCTCTATTTATGTAATTTGGCCATTAATTTATTTTTGACAGAGGAAGCTAAGCCAAGTCCTGGTTGTCCAAGAGCCAACGGTTACTACCGCCACACTGATCCATTAGCCTGCGACAAGTTCTTCAATTGCGTAGATGGCACTCCACACGAGTTATCCTGTCCGCCAGGTCTTATTTATGACGACGTTGCCAGTACTTGCGCTTGGATAACTGATGCCCGTAGAAAGGACTGTCAAAAACCCAGGAAAGGTATTTATATTCAGCTTTCCAGCGTAATAACTTTAAAGTCCATCAATCCATTTATTTCAGATGCTTTAGACGACGGTTTCATTTGTCCCGATGAACAACTTTTGGGCCCCGACGGAAGAAAATTACCACATCCAACTTACGCTCATCCAGATGATTGCCAGAAATTTTATATTTGTAGGAACGGTGTAATGCCCCAAAGAGGTTCCTGTTCTGCGGGTAAAGTCTATAATGAAGAGATACTGACTTGTGACGATCCTGCTAATGTTCCAGGATGGTGAGTGTAATAAAATATTATTTTACGGTTAGTATTTTAAACGTATTTTTCTTTTCAGCGAAAATTATTTTAAAGAAAAGAATAATTTATATTATATACCTCTCTACGCCATATTTTATTATTTTTTTGTAATATTATTTCATACTGTTTCAAATAAATTATAAAAATATTTTACTGGTTTTATTTTTTCCCAGCTTTGATATATATTTTATTAATTGTAATCTAAATAATCTTAAGTTAACACGCGTTCTATAAATAATATATCGACACAAAATATCCATAAAAGGTTGTTATTTCTAGTAACAGTAGTTTTTAATATTTGAATTTAAAATTTTTGTAGTTATTTGAAATATTTATCGTTGAAAATTTCACAATTATCTACACGCGTCTAAACATTCTCTTTATTTATTTGGTTATTTACTACTACTAACGCTACTATTGATTATATTTCATTCAGATACGGAATATCAGAATATTATTATTCTATATTATATAATCAGTTAAATTTCTTGGCTTATAAAACCACACTCATTTTCAAATAGAAAAAAAAATTAGTAGACCCATTGTTAGTCAGGTTAATGATCTGGCATTTCAATTGGTTTCGTCATTAGATCCATCTGTCAGAGAAAGTATTGATAGAAGATATTCTAAAATTAAATAGAAAATAAAAAGGAACACCTTCTTGCTGGAATTAACTTTGTGGAAGAGCAGTATTATTAAAATCACTTGACCAGTAGGATCTATTTCGATGGCATAAAATATATCACTCAGCGCCAAGTCTTCAACGGAAAATCAGAAAATTGAATATACAGTGACCGGCATAAATTTTGCAACATATGGGAATTTTTTTTATTATTAAAATATACTAAAACTTTTTTGGGGGAATAGGTTGTGGATGTCTAGAAACCCCAAAATTTATTTTGACACATCTCACGTGACCACTAGTATGGCGATAAATTTAAAAAATATGCCTCCGATCTGCAAAAAGTGAGGTTATGTGACATGATATCCAAAAAAGTTATTTGATAAAGTTGCTTAGAATTCAATTCTGAGGCTACATGCAAATTTTTGTAAACATATTTTTAAAAAAATTAAAATCACAATTTTTCCAAATATTGTTTCATTGAATTACATGTTTCCATTTTGTTCGCTTTTAGCAGCTGAATTGCAGTACTATTTCCAAATTTGATTGATACTCAAACAATTTTGTCAATTTTTGCATAATTAACATAGCGAAAACTGAAAAGTACTGCTGTAGTTTAGGCATCCCGTTTTTCGCGAGTGTATTTTGAGTTGCATAGATTTTGTCTTGTTTACTCCGTTCAGCCATTTATCATTTTACCGAGAGAATTTTCACAAATTCAGAGTTTTATTTTGTATAAATTTCGGTAAAGAGTTTATTGTATGATTTATTTAATTAAAGTGTTAAGTTTTTTTAAATTAATTTCATTCATTTAGATGTCTAGCGTTTGCTAGTTCTGTTTAATGCGTTTTCTATTAGATTTTTGTCGGTGAATTGTGCGTTTGCGTTATTGTCACGACTGCGTTGTAGAGTTTTATCAGGCAGTTCCTTGGTCAACTGTTAACGTGAGTAGACGTATTTTTCAATCATTGATGCCATTTTGTAATCCATTTTGATTATAGTAAATTTCGTTTCGTTTCTTTAAAAATTTTGCCCATCAAGGAATTCATTTTATAATAATTGTTAATATATTGACGTGTACACGTAATAGGTATATTCATTTCATTGAAACAATATTTGGAAAAATTGTGATTTTTAATTTTTTAAAAATATGTTTACAAAAATTTGCATACAGCCTCAAAATTGAATTCAAGCAAATTTTTCAAAATAACTTTTTTGGATATCATATATTCTAACCTCACTTTTTGCAGATGCACGGCATATTTTTTAAATTTACCGCCATACTAGTGGTCACGTGACGTGTGTCCAAATAAATTTTGCAATATTTATGCCGATCACTGTATATAAATAGTTCACATGCAAAAACTGATAAATCTTGTTTTATTTATGTGGAGAAAACAGACAAAATCGTATAGTCTGTAATCTCCTAACAATTCTGAATAAATGTTTCTTACTCATAGTCTGTTATAAGCCAAAGATGTTAATTTTATAATTTCCGTAGTCTGCTAAGAAAAGATATTTATTAAAAAAAGAAAGACGTTTGTATTTATCCGATTTTGCTTAATGAATGATTTTTATTAGAAACAAAATATTTTGTGTAATATAAATTGACTGATAACTGTAGGATGTATCTGTATGAGAGACATGCTCTTAAATATATTTTATTTATGTTATCAACATAATTTTATATTCTATCGAAATTTTATTAAACAAGACACATAGAAAATGATTGTCTCTTATCAACAGCATATTTGTTTTGATGTGGACAGTCAGTTCCTCTTCAACACAATCACATACTTCATCAACTACGACTTCTGATATGTTACTATAAAATTTAAATATTCATAATTATTCATATATAAACTATAAAATCAACAAAATGTAGGAATCTTTACCTATACTGAGAACCTCCTCCTAACATGAAATAACAGCAAACTGTAAATGAATCGTCTTAAACTTCAACACATTAGGACCTTCAATAATAAATGATTGTATGGATTGATCTCGTTTTGCTCGATACTATGAATTATCGGTTTTTGCTAGTATTACTTGATTTTGTATATACAGGCCATTTCAATTGAAACGAGCTACCTCAAATCACTGTTTGCATGCAGTGATTTATATAAAATTGTGACCACTCATTGAAAAGGTCTTTTAATTCCCTTTATTTCTCTATATATCGGCTTTTGTACGTCAGTACCGCATATATGGTATCACGGCGGGTCCTCTTAAAGAGCCACGGGGCCATTGCAAATCACAAATTAATCATTAAAAGTTTTTATTTTCTGTGAAAATACCGATAATTACACATACACGCGATTCCCATGATTTGATGCGACGAAACACGCTTTGTAGTTATTTATGCACACAAGCGGTGAACTGTGGCCACGTCTAGATTGGTCCCGATTTCAGACATTTGTAGGTCTCCGTGTGGAGCTAACGGAAGAGGGAGTAGTCACAGTATACGCAAAAAATACATTGAAGTGAGGCCAGCCGTATCTTGCCCTGCTGTCCGCTTGTTAATTGAGTAACGCGTCATCAGTATACGTCAGCGCTCGGCACTGTGGGGGAAGGGTCTCCCATGAACACGGTAGGCAAGCGTGTGAGTCAGACGGCCGTCGAAGATCGGCCATTGAAAGTAGAAACATATGTAGAGAGCCGTCGCATACGGACTTCGGTTTAGACACTTCCCCGGAATAAAAATTGGGCTCAAGAATATTTAATATTTATTAATTATAGTAATAAAGCGTAGTATTATTCTACGATAACATCGCAAACTAATTTAGTAAAAGTATTTCAAAATAAAATGAACTATATTTCTTAGGGTAAAAATTATTAAAATGTAATAATAGTGTTTTAAGAAAAAAAAAAAAACAACAAGCCACTTGTTTAGGCAAACAAACAAAGAAAATAGAAATTGTGGTCCCATTCTTTGCAAGAAATACGTCCGCTTTTGCTTAGAATATCCATTATATTTTACTTGACGATCTTCGCTTAAAGAATTCATGTACTCTGTGTTGTGTTATTTTTTAATCGATATATAACGTCGGTTAAACACGACGGGCAAACCCGAGAAAAAAGGGGGGGGAATACGGATTTAAGATTCCTTCTTCCACACGTAGCTATTCGCTGTCGATCAGGTGGAGATAAAGAAGTTTTTGCGGCCGATACGCATAAGGAAGAATACTGAGGCGTGGAAATAAATTTAGAAAAGACAAAGGAGCTAAAAATACCTGGTGGTAAGAAGAGATACAACTGGTTTTGGTATTGAGAGATGTCGAATGAGGGGATGTGAAGAGTATAATGTTTTAGATTCATTTTTGATAAGGTACCAAAGTAGTAGGACTTCATTCGAAGGATAAATTAGCGGCGTAAAGCTGTATAGCAGCTAAATAATATATGGTGGTGTCTAAAAAAATTGTACAAAACGCAGAATACATCAAACCATAATAGAAGGAATTAATATGGTTGAAACTTGGAATATTAGAAAAAAAACATGAAATTAGACAATAAGCTTAGGAAACGGATGTCTTTAGACGGAGTTAGGTATCAAGACCGCAATATTTCCCTAAAAATGTCATGCAGTTGCCAAAAAATGAATGCAGTTGAAGGTATAATAGATAGAGGGGAAAGGAAAAAGATTGATAAGGTATGGGCATTTGAGTTGAATGAGTGATAGCCGAAGAGATCTGGCACTGGACTACTGACGTATAAGAAGCGATGGCAGGACACAATTGTCCATAAAAGAAACACAGACAGAAGAAAATGACGTTCTGGTTACAGGAAACGGCACATGTAAAAAACCGCCTTATATATATCAAACAAGAAAATTGAAAAACTGTTAATACCAAGTCTTTAATGTTGATTTTTGGACAATATGACTATTTTAAAACAACACAAAATCCAAATTAAACATAAAATTTTGACATTTATTTTTGTCTTTTCCAATTGTGCATTATTATTTAAATAGCAACAAATTTTTAAAATATTTTTTTTTGTCAAGGTTGTCAATAACCTTGACAAAATAAATATTCTACTTATTTATATGTTGTATTGTTGTGTACTGTTCATTTTACAATTTTTTTAATGTGTTTCTCAACTTAATTCTTGACAATATATATATTTAAATCTATTTAATTAATTATACGCAATTGAAAAAGACAAATAGATGTCGAAACGTTTTGTTACTTTGATTTTTATTTGTTAAGAATAGTATATTGTCCCAATTAACCTTAAATACTTTGTAGAAAACTACTCCAGGTTAATTAGGCCTTCAGTCTCATAAAATTGGGGAATATATTGTTTGTAATTGCCGGGTAATTATTAATTTTTGAAAATGACTTCTACTTTAGTAAAGCTATTTAAGTAAATTATGAAAATACAGTGGCCCATTGTTTTTTAGGTGAGGCATTCCCAAAGGATGAATGATCCCTTAGTAAAAGTTTGGATTATATGTCAAACAGAGGATTCAATAATCTCATTAATTTGCCTAATGGACTGTGTATTTTTTCAAGTTTATTTCATTACATGTTTAGGCTTAGATTTGGCTTATAATAGAGCGTGTATTGGATGAAATTTTATTATTCCTATATCGTTTATTATTGGTCATTTTTCTTAATACAACTCTTTATTTATTGCAGATAAATTTCGTTTTAGAAAGTGTAATAAATACGGATATATTTTAATATTTTGTTTAAAGATTTATTTTAGAAACTTAACAGCAAATGCTACTTAGAATACATACTCGTATAGTGACATAACTTCACTAAATTAAAGCTAAATAAATCTATATTGCACTACACTCTTACACTAATAATTTATACAAATGTAACTACCAAGACAACATATACACCAAATCTCTCACTTCGTCTTCTTGGAAGTTCGTTTAATTCAATTTTGTGGGCATAGTGTAGTCACTGGATAATTTATAAAACTTAACTATGTCGCGGTCACCACGATTGCCACAGTTAACAACACAACAGGTTGTATGCATATCTCTTCTTTATATAAAACAATATTTTCACAAAAAAAAAAATAACTGACAAAATAACGTTAACGTACACACTTTTTCCACTAAAGAACAAATGGGTACCAATTTTTGGAATAATTATCTACCACCCTTAAACCGATTTAAAAATGTAAACAATGAAGTTGCGTGCCTACAGGTTGCCATATTATTTTTGATTTGACAGCGTCTTGGACAACCTTATAGGCTGGCGTGCTAGTGAAACTTGCAACTTGAGGGTTAATACTTAAAATTATAAATACTTAAGGGTTATGTTCTTCAAGAATCAGTTGAGAGAATGTGCATGGATTGATGTTCAATTCAACAATTCAATACAATTTATACTTCGGTTTCATGTACCCAATGATATATGAGTGAATTTCATAGAACCTACTAATAATTAAAAAAACCTGCAAAATTTTGCGCGTGGAAGATGTAATATACTTTTCTCAATAATTAGAGTCTACGCACATATGCTCATGGTATGTAAGCTAAAAAGTAAATATGCAATTGCAATGCACATAAGCGTATTGGGTATACTAGAGGTATATTAAAGACACTTAAAATATATAAAAACCTATTAAATGCAAGTAAAATAAATAAAATAAAAGATTATATTATTTATTTAGTTTTGAAATTAGTATACCGTGTTATACAACAACATACTGCTTATTTTTTACAATAAAAAATCATAAACCAAATAAGGTATGCACATAATGACCTACAATAACTTCTGAAATGTATTTAATAAACTTGTTAATTACACAACATGCATTATGAGTAGGTAGTATAAGAAATGAAACTAGTTTTAAAAGCAATTATAAACTATATTCGTGTATTTGTAAATAAGCTATTTGAAATGTATAAATTACCTACCTTATTTAATTTCTTGTCTGTTATAATAGTAGCTTATCCGTCGATTAGGACTTACGGTAATATACGCTAGTATGATAATAACTTAACAAAAAAAAAATCAGATAATCTGGAGCCTTACCAATTGTTACATTTATATACACCAATTGACAAACAATACGTAGGCGATTTTTAATTAATGAACTTGAATTTTATTTTACATTTCATATTATTTTTTTTTAGCTACAAAAATGCAGAATTAATTTTAGGTCAATAACATGATTTCTGAAGATCTTCCTTGCAATTAATTAAATACCTGAACATCTTCAGTTAGGAAATAAAGTTAACATTGACAAAATTTTGAGTATTAAAGAACGATAATTAGAAAAAAAAGATAATAAATACTGTAATAAACTATAGAGAATATGGTGAGTGTTCGCAGTTTGACAAAGGAAATTCAGAAAAAACTATGTTTTATGATACACTTTGTGGAATTTTTTTTTACTAAATGATGAATACCAATGAAATGTTCAAGAAAAACGCTGATGTAAAGGGAGGTTGGAAGGAAACATAGAGAAAGTTGATTGATATGATTGTAATCAACCTATTTTTAGTTATTTCTTTGAGAAAATGTTGTAAACAAAATAGACAAATGTACTACACACCCTAGTTGTTTTAAAGGAAGTATTCAGTATTTCTTTTGTATGATGGAATAATTTTTAATACAATCGCACAAATATTGGGTATTTAAATTAGCCAAGGGAATATGGCGATTAATTCCCTCCAAAACAAAAACCGAAATTCGGTTTTTTAAATCGGTTTTATAATCGGCTTAAAATAAAAATGAAAAATAGAAGAAGGAAAATTGTAATGTACACTTTTTATTTTCATTTATTAATACGAATATTTGTAATACATAAGTGGTACATACAATAGTTATCTAGTCAGTCAATGCTGTGTATGACAGAATAATATATTCACAAGTCACTATCTTGTCATATACAACATTGAATGATTAGATTTTACTATATGGTTTTCTTTCATAATAAGTTCTTTATATAGGCTATTTATTAACTCAATCCGTGAATTAGTGTTCGAGTACTAAAGTACTAAAGTTTCCCAGTATAAAAATTCACGTTTATAACTTTTTCTCACTTCATCATATGCAATTTATTATATTTGCTAGTTGTAAAATATTGTAAAACATTTAACAATATTTTCTAGAAGATTGTGCTACAATATTTTCTAGCAATTTTATTGCCTTTTTTGTAACTGTGGTATACAAAACTGCAGCGACGTTGTTTAAAAATTTCCCACAATAGTAGAAATTCTTACTACAATTTTCGTCCTGTGAAGTGTGAATGTTACAATGCGGATTTTTCTGTGCGAATAATACAGTGTAAAAAAGTAAAGTGGTAGACTTAAAAATGTTATATTTTGCACATTTACTTCTGATAAAGTGATTAGACATTTTTGACCATCACGGAAATCAGTTAGAATAACTTCGTTTATTTTTTTTACCTGTGCATTTTATTCTGTACAGTGAAATATAGTCATGCAATAGTGGTATCGTCTTCTGTTGATTCTATTACTTATATATTTGTAGTATGTTGTAGGTAGGTATAAAAATAACATTTTGAATAGAAAACTGGTGTTTCGTTTCTGATCTTGCGTTGAAGTCACTACGAATTTATTAGTAATCAATGAAAAATATGTTACATTATATATTTTTTTAGATGAATTATACTAAATTAATGTGGGTACCATTATATTTATGAGTATAATATTTAAAGTATGTTACATACGTCTGTTTTTGAGATTAACTTCTAAATAAACAGAATTATTGAGCGATATACACTGTTGAAAATATTACGGTGTTGGCGTTAATTTTGCGCTAGTCAAATATTTTAGTGTTGATTTTTACAAACTTTGCCAGACGAATTGACTACATGTGTTTAGGTAGAACAGAAATTACTAGAATTTCGTGTGAATTCTTTGTTCAGATATGAGGATTACTATTTTCTCTTAGACATTCAGAAGCATCAACCAATCAGAATTTTTCCCTCGGATAGAAATATAGAAACCCCACCTTATCTAATACAGTATTGCATTATACGCACCACCTGCATTGCACGTGTATCTGTTTTCGAGTTTTGTTTCTGCGTATTAACATATCCAACAACCACCAAATGTGACTGACCTGCAAAGTGTAACCTTGTGTTATTAACGTTAATTCAGTGGGCATAAAAATTTCTACATGTTTAAGATGTATTGGGAACAACTATTTACGTAATTAGTTCAGATTTGAATCAAATATCATAAACATTCACTTAATTTTATAATGGTTTCACAAAAATCATTTTAAAATTGGTACGTTTAGTTGAAACCAAAACTTGTGAATGAGTGGTTTGCATATTTATAATTGAGAAAACGTCTTAAAGAGAAAATATTATAGCACTAAGAAATAGGAGTTGCATATTAAAAAGACGTTGTGTATAGAAAACGGTGTTAAATCATCCAATAGATCGCATTCATTTAGTTAAACAGCTAGTAAATTTGTCTAGTCTAGATCAAATAAATGTACTAGAAGTATATCATAATTCCACGTGTTAGTTGGACAAAATAACCTCTTAGCAATAGACAATACTTGACTATCTTTGTTCGTCAAATTTAAACTTCTATAGTTCTCGACAAAATAACACGAAAACAGTGTGGACCTCTCCTGACTATTAAATTAGTCAAAAAAGTGTTAAAATTTTCAACAGTGTAGGTACCTTCCCCATAAATTCATTGATTGTCAATTTCGTTTCAGGTAAAGTGCTCTTTGCGTTTACTATACGCCAATATGTTGGCAGAAAGATTGGTTAGGGCAAAAAGCCTATGCAAATTTTTAGACTGATCGACTTGCTATGATAATATGTTAAATACCTAAATAAAAACAAATTTTAAAAATATAAGCCGATGACTTTGAAAATTTGCATACCGTCATAATTTTTTATTCTGACAATATTTCTTAGTAACATTTTGGCAGTAAGCTCAAACCTTAAATTTACTTTTATAAAAAGTTGCTTTCAAATATGTATCTAATTTCAACATTTTTTTTTAGGAAAGACGTTTAGTCTTTCTTATATATAAATATCTAGAGTCAAATGAAGAATACATGTATCATAACGAAGTCTCAACAATTTTTTGAAAAAATCCATTTTGGCTGGTAGTTGCAGAAGTCGAACGAATAAATATTTTTTTGTATGTTATAGAATTAAAACCTTTTTATTAGGTTCAGGTGTTAATTTAATTTAGACAAATATAAAAGATATTTTTGACAAAATATTTCGGATATCAAAAAGTAATCCTTATTCTGCATTTGACCCATAAGTAAATTTGTATTATAATTTGTAATAAATAGGTACAAAGCTTTTGCCTCAACTATTCTATGCAAAAAAGTATACACCTAAACAGTACAGAAGGAACACATGTGAGATGTCCTCTGCATCCTCTTCAATGGGCATACCAAAGGGGCAAATCAGGAGAGGCTGCCCTGCATAATTTGGTGGAAGGACTCGAAAGGAACCTACATCAAAAGGAAGTTGCCCTTGCAGTATTTTTAGACATCGAGGGCGCCTTTACATAACACATCAACGCCTCGATCAACCGGTCTTGGTTGATGGCTAATGGATCGGAACATTGACCATACGACTAGCAGATGGGTTGACTGCATGCTAAGAGGCAGAGTGGTCTATGCCAAGATGCTAAATAAAAATATCGCCATGAGGACCATTAGAGGGTGTCCTCAAGGGAGAGTACTGTCACCGCTGCTGTGGAGCTTGATCGTAGATGATCTCGCCAGATCATTAAACGACAAAGGAGTATGAACCCAGGGGTAAGCTGATGACATTCTCATCGTAGCTAGAGGAAAGTTCCCGGACGTGGTGGCGGTCATCATGCGTAATGCACTGCGAATGGTGCCTTTCACAAAGACTCTTACTTAATCCACAAAAAACAAAGTTGGTTGCCTCTACCAACATGAGGAAACTCAATGACCTAGGCGGCGTTAGACTGTTTGGGCAGGAGTTACAATTAACCAAGAAAGTAAAGTATCTGGGTGTTACCCTCGATGCGAAACTGAGTTTGAAAAAATCACTTAGTCAAAACAACCAGGGCTACGCAACTATTCTGGCGTTGCAGGAGAGTTGCTGGCAAAACCTGGGGATTAAAGCCGAGGGTGATCCATTGGCTATGTACTGCCGTGATAAGACCAGCAATAACATACGGGGCAGCAGTCTGGTGGAGGAGGACAGAAGTGTCCTCCGCAGTAAAACTGCTAACCGCTGTCCAGAGACAGGTATTGCTGGGTATCACTGGTGCAATTAACAGTACAGGGATCGCCTCTTTGGAGACCATTGTGCGCCTCCCCCGTTGGAGCTTTATGTGAGAGCGGAGGCAATGAATGCGAGCCTTAGACTGAAAGCCAACAATCTGTGGCATCCCAACTTCAGAGTGAGAGGGCACGCTTATACCACGGGCACGATGCTGGACGGGCCATTGCTGCAAATGCCCACGGACAGCATGGCACCCGAAATTATCTTCACTGAAAAGGTGAGAAATCTCCATACCGAACAGAGACTAGGCACGCTGCTAATGATAACTGGTTCACGGACGAATCCCAATCCAGCCAGGGTACAGGAGCCGATATTTGTGGGCCCAGTTCTAATCAAAGGAATATTCATAAGCCTGGGGAACATACAACGGTCTTCAGGCAGAGGTATCCGCCCTTGCAGCCTGTGCAGAAATGATTGCAAAGGGGGCTACATGAAGAGGAAAATTAATATACAGGGTGCGGCAAAAAAAACGTCACTCATATTTTATGCACAACTTTATTAAAGAAAAGAAATTTAACAAATGTAACGATTCAAAACAATAACATGGACCATTAGCAATAATATACTCAGCCGGTTTCGAAGTGGCCCCCTCCGGCGCGATGCAAGCCCAACGTGATTTGAAATTTTCGGCGATGGGCCGCAGGTTCTTCTGGCGACAATCGGTCCCACTCCCGACGCAGTGACCGCTTCAGCGACTCCAAACTGTTGTGGCGTGTAGCACAGGCCCTGGCCTCCAAAATGGACCAGACGCTGTAGTGCATCGGATTGAGATCTGGCGACCTCCATTTCTTTGTACTTTCTTTATCTAACCAGGTCCAGATCTTCTTGCAGAATCCTTAGTAATGCTATATACGGGCTCTGGACCCATGAAGTATCTCTTAGAGCCCTCCTTGACTAGTTCGTCGGCTATTACATTGCCCTTTATATCCTCATATGCCGGCACCCAATCAGAGACACTCTGTGGTCTCGTGCCAGTGCATTGAGGGGTTGTTTGCAGTCTCTATCTAGTGTTGACCTAGTTAAAGTGTTCGAGACTGCCTTAATGACATCCTGGCTGTCACTCGCAAAAATTGTTGTTCAAAAACACAATTGTAGCACAACAAATGTAGCACAGTTAACTACAATTGCGCAATTGTAGTTAACTGTGCTATAATTGATGGTAAGCTAGGCATATTTTTCACCAAATATACCTAGAACATACCTAACAACATACCGAATCAATACAAGGGCCGAACTCACTAGCTTATCCGGCTGTAGGTTTTATACAATGTCACTTTGTACGGTCAGTCTGATCATGAATTCAATATCAAGTCAAGCACATTTGCGAGCTAAAAGAAAGCTTCTTTCAATTTATAATGTAGAGGGTAGAATAGTTTAAAATATACTGACACATGTTCATTTAATTTGTAAGGAAATGCAAAGTAACCACCAGAAGTTGTGTTAGTTTTTCAACAAGAAAATTTTAATGGAATTTGCAATGAAAGTCTTTAGTTGTTATTGATACTAAATGGTAATTATGTGGTTTACTGAGTACTATGTAGGTAACTTTGCTTTATGGCGTATTTGTAAATCAAACATATTGAGGTTTTGATCGTCATTTAAAAGAAGAAATAAATAAAAAAAAATATTTTTGGTACCCATACTGCATAATAGATAATTTTATGCATTCAAAAGCGTGCACTTCATGTACCAATGGGTGAAATGAGACTAGTACTGATTGAAAAAGCCGGATGTATGCAAATGCATTAACACTTCTGATGACATTTAGGATAAGGGATAAAATAACTAAACTGGTAAAAGGCTGTAATATACATACCTGACAGTACATAAGTAGGTGTAATTCATCAAATCGTAACATATTTGCTAGAGTTGTTATTGAAGTATTTGTTAATCGTATTAAAAATGTTCCACAAAACCTCGTGTGCGCTAACATATTTCGTGAATTCGTGAAGCACTCATTACATCATTCGTGCTTCAAACTGGCCATTCAATCGCAAAATATGTTGTCGTGCACTTCGGTCAAGTTTCTGATAATCGAGACAAAAGTTTTATGTAGGTACGTATATACAGAGTGCCCGAGTATTGAAGTATCTCAACAGTGCGAGCAAGAGAGTAGGTATTGGTTAGTACCACCAATAATGAGAACAAGTATGTATGCACCTTAAGGCCGTATTATCAAATTTTTTAATCATGTTTATACGCATATGTAACCGTATATTGTATAATAGCATAATTTAGTGATTGTAGGTCAGTATTTTGCACTAAACAGCCACAAGCTAAAATTTCATAAGTGTTGAATAAATCAATGTCTTTTTACATACATATGTGCGCAAGTAGTATAGGTATGTACAGTGGGTCGCTTTTTTAATGTCATGCCCTATGGAGCAGATATCAAAACTTTTTCCTTCTGGGAGTGGCTTTTACGTTGTTTGCTTCGACCGATGTTGAGAATCTAAATATTTCCATTCCTAAAATAACAAACCCTAAACGTGATTAAATTTATGACCTTTTTTTGATAAATACTTTCTTGCATAGCACCTTTTGCTCAGTTTTACACTTAAATGCAATAAAGGCTGCAACCCATACACATCTGACGATAGGTACTGGTATTCTTTAAATATCTGTAACGGGACGTTAAAGAAGGCCTTTGATGTTTTTAATGTTTGGCCCGCTATTCGGGACTACTTGAAGACCCATCACCATCGTTATCGCCGATCGCTTGTAGAGCCGCTTACTTGTATACGTATCCGATGCGTATTAAATTGATACCTATTTTCTTTAGAGTTATTATTGTTATATTAACTATTTATTTATTATACTATACTACTTATTTTGCTTCCCGTAACATTTCTAACTGGTATGTTATTTTGTTACCACAGAGGATATAAAAAATATAAAGTAAATAAGTATAATAAAAAACAATACATTTTCAATTACCTAGAATGAATAATTTTAAATGGAAAACATGGTTTTTCAACATTTTAAATTAAATATCAAATTGACGAAACGTCGTGAATAAATAATTATATTTTGAGAAAAACATATTTTTCCTGTACCATGCCGAAAATTTCCAATTAAGAGCGAAAAAATTTTAAGGATGAAGATGAAGTAAATAACATTTGGATATGTATTAGAAACGTTTGAACTTCATGAAATCATTATTTGAGCCATGGTTTGGTTGATTTAATAAATTTGGTGATTAATACTACGAATAATTTATCAGATCAAAACTGTATAAAAGAAAAGAAAGCTGATAATATCCTGTACAATGAAAACGGTATGGCATCGCACATATTTATTTATTTTATTATTTTCATTTAATGCTTATAGATTTTAGTTAAATATAACATCCTTACCATCGTGAAAAGGGAATTCCTATTTGTTTCTAAATTTTTAAAAAGAGATTCGGTGAACAGGCCATGAAAAATAGGTAAAGATTTGCCGGTTTATCTAAGAGTTATTATTTTCACCCAGAGTTTTATAAAAAAATACATTATCTAACGCTGTCGATGCGATTCGACTAGATTGAATAAACAATAAAGTAACTATATAATACTCGATATATAAAAGACAAAGTACACAAAATATAAATAATCACACAATATTTTGAACTATTGCAAAGAGAACTACGCAACTGGATAGAACTACAAAGAAAATTATTGTTAATATAAATAAAAAACTATAACGATCTCTAATAAAAGGTTTTTCCAAAGATCGTGTGTCACGTTAAGATAGGTTCGAAGTTTTAGTATCGTATAGGTAGTATTTTTTTATTCAAATTAAACATTAAAAAAAACTGACAATATTTCCTATTCGGGTAATGAAGGGACACACTCAATAATTTTCTTCACTTTCTATGCAAAAAGAACTTCAAATTTTGAACAATGGATAATTTACATTAGATGCATTTTTAAATACGTTATTGATATAGAAATCCGTAAAATTTGTTATTTATAAAATAGTGAATCACCTTATTTCCCAATGAAAAAGAACAGAAATTAATCATTTTATTTCAAGAAAATACAGTGAAAATAATTACGGTAGCTGTAAATATAACATAAATAAACATTTAGAAATAACACAATCAAGCAATTAATATCGTCAACTTCTCCTCCTGTATGTATCTCTACTATATACGATGTGTTTATACACTTTATGTATATCGATATAGGTAACAAACATACTTTCGTCAGAAAATACGTTACGAATAGGGTTCAATCAGTAGGCATCCAAACCTTTCCTAACTTAACCGGTCGTATAAGCTAGCAGCGACCGTGACCACGTTTGAAATTATGATGTTATTTTAGGACCAAATTCTCCACTTGAAAATGCGTTATAATACGTGTAGATGTAAGAAAAAAGATCTATCGGCGGTAATTAAGAGCACTCCGGGAATAAGCCACTCCCATAAGGAAGAAAGTTTTGATATCGCCTCCCTAGGGCATGACATGCATTTTGGGAGCCACTGTACATGCATTTAATGTATAAGGTCAACTAGCTGAAATACATTAAGTTAACAGTCCACAAAATTATATTTTCATATATAGGTAATAAATGATTTAATCCATCATAACATCGCTGAATATTAATAAGCGCTTCTACAGATTATCGTGACGAACAATAAGAACTGACACTAATTTACATAGAATTGAATAACAATGCCGTTCGCTAACAAATAATATTGTTCATTTTCATTTGCACTTACTTTATGGTGTTGTAGTAAATTACCTTGTAGGACGTGATATTGCTACTGAATGTATGTTAGTAAGTGGTTTATTTATGGCTATATACCTATAAATAACTTTAAATTTATCTTTAGTGCGTAAGAGACGTTCTGCAAATATAATAGTGAGTTTGTTTGAGAGCAGATGTTAAATTAAATAGATTCTAATTGTGTGGAAATAAAATATTGGAAATCATATTTTAGAGTAGAGGTACCACAATTCAAGAGTCTTCTAACACTATTAGTTATGAATAATAGTTTTAAAGATTTTAATTGAAAATTTGCTTAATTAGGTACGAACTACTAACAGATATTATCCTAATAAAAAGTTTTACTTTACCAACACAATTCCAAATTATTTTTAGAAAGATTCATTTAGTTTTCAATGTATGTTAAAGTTGTTCAGTATTTGGTCGTTCAAATACATTAACTTTACACTCTTGATTCGGAAAAGGATGATCTGTAGTCATAAGGTATTATAAAGTGCCTTACAAATATTTTCTTCTAATTTTATTACAAAATGTCAATATTTTTTTACCTTGTGAAAGGTCATCGATTTTATCACTTTATCCATTCAACACATCATTGATGACGTGAGTTAATATTATAACGTTGTGGTGTGTTGATGCCAAGTTAACGTGAAATATTCGAAAAAATCACGTGTAATCTTATAATACAGATGTACGAAATACGAAGTAATAAAATTTATTATTCAACGAACGAATAATGATAGCTATCGCGAAGTGAAGCTTATTCTGACGAACCGCCATGCGAGTAGGATAAACCACCGAGCGAATAATAACACCTATGCGTGCAAATTGAATACTATATACTTTATAAGCGATTCTTATGTATTTTCAAAAAAAAAAATATAGTCAAGCAACCTTAAGACGTCACACAAGTAACCCAATAATAGAGTAACTAATTAATAGACATTATTTTACCTAACTAATAACGAGATCCAGATTAATAATAAGAATATAATAAAAAACTATAACACACAATATACCGGTAATTAAATACAACCACATTGAAAAACGTAACAAACTAAACCCGCATATGTCATATTCATAAAAATAACAGTAATAAAATATTATAATACTAGAGTAAAGTTAAAAAAAATGAAATAAACGTTAACGTCATCATTGGTAGTTCACTTCCAGGTATAACTTGTTTCATCAAAGATTCTAGTTTCCGATACGTGTTTATAATTGACTTAAAAATATTTAACGATTTACCAAAGTACTATACCAGATAGAATTGTGAAAAATTATTTTTGTAAATTAGGAATTTTTTGATGTTTTTTTTTTTGTAAAACCACCTCTGTGCGTAGCAAGATTACTGTTTTACTTTCATTTTCCGTTCTTGGGGCTAATTATCAATGTCTTAACCACCACATTTTTGCTGCTTGTATTACCTGGTTCTTCTATATAACAT
Source organism: Protaetia brevitarsis (assembly GCA_004143645.1). Lineage (NCBI taxonomy): Eukaryota > Metazoa > Arthropoda > Insecta > Coleoptera > Scarabaeidae > Protaetia > Protaetia brevitarsis. The sequence goes on from RXPK01000186.1 coordinate 3,348,713, forward strand.
TTCATGCACAAGCAGCATTATTAGTGTTTCTTATTTAATTAATGTCTTCACACCACCATCCTGCCCAGAATAACGGTGTCATAAATTTCTTAGTGCAAGTGCAAAGGTATATTGTCATACTCCAAATTAGTTGCTTTTATACTATCCCATATTACCGAAACCCCAATCAAGTATAACTATCCTGGACACCAGGCCCAGCGTACAATAAACCGATACCTACATCTCAGATCAATACCAGAAATCTACCGCTCTACACCAATCCAATGCTTATCTTCCCTACATCAAAGGTGTTATTGGCCGTATTGGGAAAATCATGGCCCAACAGAACCTTTTTAAAGTCTCCAAAGGACTCAAAAGGACAAGGTTCCGACCTGAACGCCAAGCAGAGCGCAATGCGTTGAATAGTTGTTTATAACGTGCAAAATGTTTGAATAAACGTCTAATGTTGCTTTATATCTTGTATAATAAACGATAAAATATCCGAGGTATAAATCACTGAGATTCGGTTTTCACATATCAACTACTGGTATATCATAAACGGCATTTCAACACGATATTTTATTATACTAGATATAAACCATTATTGAACGCTTATTCATTCGTTTGGCGCATTGTAAATAATTATTAATATTTACAGACCGGATATTCAAGACTCAACAATGGAGAGTCCCACACTATCGGGTCGATAGAACCATAAGGGCTGTTCGAATATGCAGTTCGCGAACGATTCGTGATCACGTGAACCAATATGAGAACAGATTGGACTTCTCGCGAACTGAAATGCGTTGTCTGATTGGTTCACATGATCGTGAACAGTTCGCGAACTGCTTTTATACTGTCCCATATTACCGAAACCCCAATCAAGTATAATTATCCTGGACACCAGGCCCAGCGTACAATAAACCAATACCTACATCTCAGATCAATACCAGAAATCTACCGCTCTACACCAATCCAATGCTTATCTTCCCTACATCAAAGGTGTTATTGGCCGTATTGGGAAAATCATGGCCCAACAGAACCTTTTTAAAGTCTCCAAAGGACTCAAAAGGACAAGGTTCCGACCTGAACGCCAAGCAGAGCGCAATGCGTTGAATAGTTGTTTATAACGTGCAAAATGTTTGAATAAACGTCTAATGTTGCTTTATATCTTGTATAATAAACGATAAAATATCGAGGTATAAATCACTGAGATTCGGTTTTCACATATCAACTACTGGTATATCATAAACGGCATTTCAACACGATATTTTATTATACTAGATATAAACCATTATTGAACGCTTATTCATTCGTTTGGCGCATTGTAAATAATTATTTAATATTTACAGACCGGATATTCAAGACTCAAACAATGGAGAGTCCCACACTATCGGGTCGATAGAACCATAAGGGCTGTTCGAATATGCAGTTCGCGAACGATTCGTGATCACGTGAACCAATATGAGAACAGATTGGACTTCTCGCGAACTGAAATGCGTTGTCTGATTGGTTCACATGATCGTGAACAGTTCGCGAACTGCTTTTATACTGTCCCATATTACCGAAACCCCAATCAAGTATAATTATCCTGGACACCAGGCCCAGCGTACAATAAACCAATACCTACATCTCAGATCAATACCAGAAATCTACCGCTCTACACCAATCCAATGCTTATCTTCCCTACATCAAAGGTGTTATTGGCCGTATTGGGAAAATCATGGCCCAACAGAACCTTTTTAAAGTCTCCAAAGACTCAAAGGACAAGGTTCCGACCTGAACGCCAAGCAGAGCGCAATGCGTTGAATAGTTGTTTATAACGTGCAAAATGTTTGAATAAACGTCTAATGTTGCTTTATATCTTGTATAATTAACGATAAAATATCCGAGGTATAAATCACTGAGATTCGGTTTTCACATATCAACTACTGGTATATCATAAACGGCATTTCAACACGATATTTTATTATACTAGATATAAACCATTATTGAACGCTTATTCATTCGTTTGGCGCATTGTAAATAATTATTTAATATTTACAGACCGGATATTCAAGACTCAAACAATGGAGAGTCCCACACTATCGGGTCGATAGAACCATAAGGGCTGTTCGAATATGCAGTTCGCGAACGATTCGTGATCACGTGAACCAATATGAGAACAGATTGGACTTCTCGCGAACTGAAATGCGTTGTCTGATTGGTTCACATGATCGTGAACAGTTCGCGAACTACATGTTCGAACCAACCTATGGATACTGGTGTCCATTAAGGATTGTCCCTTCCAACAAAAAAAAAGTCACAGCTATCTATTTGATTTTCTTTCATCTTGGAAAACATCCATGTGGATCTTCTTATTACTTCGTACAGGCTGATTTTTTTTGTAGGTTATTTTTATCTCGCACTTCTATTTTCTTTTATTATTCGTTTCTCTGACAAAATAAGAAATAGACATGTGCCCTAAAGAGTTGCAAGATCAACCTGAAGTTCAGCTAATCATAAAGACACTAGAATTCTATTAGATAACTTTCAAACTAGTTTAGAACTGTCTGGAAAAGCCAAAACCCTGACTAAGCACAATGAAGTTACCTTGGTGTGGGTGTCAGCGCGTAAGGTTATAGCAGGCAACGAATTTGTAAACAAGGTAGCAATAAATAGCAATAATGGATCTGAATTTGGACTACAACCACGATTACGACGAAATGCGGTGGTAGAATGGATTATAAAAAGCCTCAGGTATGGTAGAATAGCGTCGAAGAGCAGATACATAGCAAATGGATGATAAGGTCACCATCTCAGCGTTGAGCTATGAGTGAAGACACGGCTGTCACCTGTATAAAATATGCGTTTTTTAAAGATGAGTTCTTATTAAGACTGCGCAACGAGGAGGAGGAAACAGTCCACTACGTTAGTTTTTGAATTGGAAAATTCATTTTTTTCAAATATATTGAAAACCATAAGATAAATCTTATTTCACTATTGATTTTATCCCGAAAATATAGCCTTGGACTAACTCTCATTTTTTCGTATCTCTGTAGCAAAATATATTTGCCTATTATATACATAGATTTTGATCCACCCTGTACATTGAAAGTGTATAACAGCAACATAAAAGTAAAATATTAAAAACGAATCCAAAAAGGACAAGTTGAAACAGATTCTTATTGTAGTTGTATGAATTAAATGTATTATTAAACGTACAGACTATTTATAGTTTGTTGTTTATTACATTATGCAGATGCCCTACCTCAAGTAATTAAAATATTTAAAGTAAAACATCCCCAGTATACGAATACTCACTTATTATTCATCGAACACTTTAAAATACAAACTGCTATTCATTGTAGCATATGCAAGTTACATAATTGTACGGCGTACAAAAATATACGCCGCTTGGGCATGCATTACTGGGGTATTCACGAAATCCGCATATATAGTTCATTTGAAGAAGTTAATGCCAATAAGTTTGTACGCGATTAATGAATAGATGTACTTAAAATACCATTCATATATTCACTGAAAACCTATAATATACGCTTCAAATACGGAGTACATACATATTTTTAGCAGTACGTGAAAATTTGTACACGCTCATGTACGGGAGGAGCCCAACACTAGCGAATTATGAAGCTATCACAACCTCTATTTCAACTTAATTCAGCCTATTATTTATTCAAAATAAAGCTATAATATTAAATCACACCTGTAAAGGAATTTTATCGTACAATTTTATTAACATACAATTTAAGACATCTAATATTTATTGTCTTAGCATTTTTACTTCTCTTCCTTAATGTACGTTTGAACGTTACATAATTTATCGGTAAATATAAAGTTTAGATATAAATCTAATTTTAAAATTGTAGGCGATTTTGTCCCCAACGATTTTATATGGAATTACACTACTTTTTTTTTGCAATGTTGAAACGGTAGATACTACTATTGCTAGGAGCAATCAACCCATTGAGAAATTTGCCGGGAAATAAAGGTTTACCATACAAGCTATAACTTATCCTGGACAAAGGGACCCCCAACCTGTTTATTTAAAGAAATTAATCACGGAATATTAATAAAAGGAACCGTCGTATTAAGGGAATAATGAAAAGACCTGATTTCTATCCAGTGATCGAATCAATCACTCAATCAGTACTTTACCCACTCTAACTCATCACACCTTTGTCTTGTGAGTTTATGGTCACTGACCATGTGCTTGGTCAAAATGAGTGCGCCAAATATGTTAAATTATCTATTTAAATTAAATTAAACAAACATTACTTATCTGTATAAGTAATGTTTGTTATAAATTTAATTTAAGAGGAAACGTGTAATAGTTATAAAACGTAATTAAATCTTATAATTTTCATTGCTTTTCCTTTCTAGATCATCTCTAATTAGAACAATATAATAAAACAGCCTCGGTAATTATTCCTCGTGTTAAATTATGCGGGAATATTTCACGCCTCTGAGAACTGTGATTGCAGCCGAATAACAATACCGCTGCAGACATAACGATTACGCAAAAGACAAGCAGTAAGTTGCGGGCGTTGGACGAATATTAATGATATGCGTGTACGAATATCGAATTCGACAACGACGTCAAACAAATGACACAATTCGAAACAAAACAGTGACGTCCAGTTATTTCCATGTCTTAGTGAACCGTAGGTTAGTCAGTATTTGTAGATATAGCTTACATACAGTACCCGAGGTTAATTTTTTGTGTGAACGAAAAAGTCTATATTAGACTAAATTATATGGACACCGGGCCACAGATATTGTATAAGTTATGTGAAATACCGTAGGTGAAGGGTATAGTGGAACAGCGTAGAAAGTTTCAGTTGTCCAAGTGTCCGCAGCGTTCAGTTACCAAGGATAAGTACCATGAGAATGTTTCTGTTTGTAGTAGTTACTGCGATTGCCATTTCTTTAGGTAAGTTCTGCATTATTTCCGTAATAATTAGCAATTTTTATTTCTCAAAGAAACGATATTCTTTCTCATCGTCTTCTTTCGGGTCACTTCGAGCAGAAATAATGTAGATTGTAATAAATTTTTACATAGGTTTATTAGAAATTTACTTAATTTAAAGATTTAAATCCCACTTCTTCGATAAAAAAATTCAAAATAACTCACATAAACATACACAAATTTGCTAAAATTTTATGTAATCGAGTATAGGATAAAGGTGAACAACAACTCAACAAGAAAATTGTGCCAGTAGCATATGTTTAACGTGATACTAGTCAATGAAAGTTGTTTCTTAAACTTTTGTTGTCATATGATATGTGCTTTGTGTCTTTGAAACACTGTGAAAGTTAATTATGCCATTACGCGAACGATTGAGTACGATTCTAACTTGTTTAGTTAAAACTATCAACCGTAACGCGTTTTTTAAACCAATTGCAAGGGAGGTTTATAAAATATTTTTAAGTAAAATCATGGTTGCTCTGTGTGTTTTTACACAGAGCAACCATGATTTAGCGGAATTGACAAAATATTCTTCTAACTTGTTAGTCATTTATACTTGACAATGAAGGTTGTGTTTTAAAAAAAAATACTACTGTATTTTTACTTTCATTTCATCTATAGTATGTATAAGAAAGCTTTAAAATGCATTTGTACACTATTTGTTTTAGTGATTTTTGAAAATTATTCAAGATTTGCATCGAAACATTGATTTGAATAATTCATCATCGTAAGTATAATTTGCCTAAATGAATATGGAAAATATTTTTATGATGATGCTGCGGGCAATCAAGTTTTCCGTAATAACTCCATTTCTAAACAAAAATAACTCGAAAATTCACTAAAACGATATGCAGCACTGTTTATTTATCTATGAAGATAGATCATTTATAAGTTATAAGTCATGTTCCCGTCTGTGTTTTCCATGCGTATTTCTACATAACGGGGTAAGCAATACTGTACACAGTAAATATTGCAAGACAAAATCCTTTAATTATCAAAATATGCTATTTCTTTGGGGATAAGTCAAATATGTCTGACGACCCTAAAATTTATTTTGACACATACCATGGGTTTATTATAGCACGGCGGTAAATTTAAAAAATATATTACGCATCGAGAAGGTATGAGGTTATATACAAAGGATCCAGTTGCTCAGAATTGAATGTTGATGCTACCTACAAATTCGTGAAAAGAGTTTTAGATAGAAATTAAGAATTACCATGTTTACTACAGTTTCTAAATAAGTTATATATTTTAGTGTTGCGTTGGAAATTTACGAATTTAAAGTTCTACTTCAAACAAACTTCATACATTTATTGATAGCTTCTAAAAAACTGGTAACTATAAACTGTAAAGCTTTGTTTTTAAATTTCCAAAATATTTGTAATACTTTGCCTACCCTTTTAATTTTAATAAAATTAACCCAACAATATCTATGCAACATACTGCAAATATATACTGATAAAAAGAATTCTTTCATTGAAAGAAATATACCGTGCCCCAAGAAAATGATTGTTTTTGATAGAGTCAAATGCATATTTCTTAAAACAAAGAAGTGTTCTTACAAAGTTAATTTCTTTTGATTTAAAAGGTCCTTTCTATTGGTTCAGATTTATGCTTAAATTAAAAATAAACATTTCTTTTTGGCAAAATGAAAGAAAAGTTGTTTTCCAGCTTCAAGAATCCTTTCTATCAGTGTACGTACTTAACCTTGTTTAATACCTTTTTTATCGTGATCCGTCAAAATATCCCCCAAGACCAAATAGACCCGATAAGACCCGACCACATCGTCTCTACAAAACAGCCTATTATAAAATAGCCATTTTTAGGATGGCCCATGATATTCCAATAGTGTGGATAAAAACTACAAACTACTTGTTTAGAATGTGGCAAAATTATGAAAGATAAATTAACAGGAAATATTAAACGTCATCATGCCATAATACATAAATGAAATTCTGCAATTACTGTAGGTGGTCAATTGTAATTCTCCTATTTTGTATTTGCATTGCATTGATTAATGTCAATTGCAATTAAACACTGATTTCTATTAATTTTAAGAAGTGCATCGTTCATTTAACTGGTGAGGGGTTAATTGTTCAATGTGCAAGAAGTCAAAATCGATGACCAATTCTCGAATAAGAAATACATTAGAGAATTCAAGCATAACGCATTCTAATGTCAATGCTAAATTTAACGTACATTATTGAATATCGTCACACGATTTTGCATTTAAAGTATGCTATTTTTATATGTAGGTACATAACAAAGCAGATAGTTTGATAGGAAGACAAATACTTGTCTTTGTAACTAACATTTCAATTTATATTTTCAATTCTACGTTTTTCGATGTAACATCTGAATACCCAGGCTGAGTCACATAAGCTTGATGACGTCATTGACCCTTTTTTAAGTGACAACGTATATTTTGTTTGACATTTACCTACCTATTTTTCGCAGTGACAGTATAAATCGCTGGTGCGCGTGAAAAAAGGGACAAGTCAAAAATACACTAAATGAGATAAACGCATTTAAAATTTGTGCTGTCCTTAAGATGACTGAGATTTTTTCTGTATGTAATAATATATGTACGAAACGACTTAACTTCTTTTACACAGAAGTGTAAGACTACATTTTAAATGTAATGAGACTATAAACTCATTGTCATCAAAAATTGACTTGTCCCCTTTTTCACGCGCACCAGCGAAATATTTTGACGCCATAAATAAAGAAATTAAAAAATGAATTAAACAGGTTCTAGCCCTCGCGTATAAGTAAGAAGTAAAATAAAGAGAAAATATTTATTTTATTGTTCATTTAACTATTTACATTATTAGAAGATATTCTGTTCTTTATATTAATCAATTTTATGCATAAATATAATCACAACAAATTTTAAATGAAAATATTAAAAACAATGAAAGGTAATGATTAAAAATAGATTATAATATACTTAATTGATGTTTGTACAGCAACTGAAAAAGGCAAATCAGTATTATTGAAACGTCTTGTTAAATAGAATAGTTTAATTTAACCCAGCTGAAAGAGTCTATAAAAACAAAAATAAAAAACAAAACAACTTTTAAATTTTTTTGACACTTAAAAGTATGATCCAAGAAAGAATCGATTTTATCGAGGCTATTTAGACCTGAGGTAATTTAGAATAAAATATTTTGTCGAGGTTATTTTGTTGGGATTATTTTGTTAGGGCTATTTTGTGCCGAGCAATTAAGCCTAAGGTATTTTTAACAATAAGTTTGACTACTTTTAGTTTGGAAATAATACCACAATAATGAAACGCTAATAACAGTAATAAGGTTGTGGTATTTATGCTGAATTGTTGGAATCTTTCGTTTTCTGTAGTACAATTACAATTAGGCATTAAAACCAAAAGGAAAAACTCTTATTGTTTAAAGGTATTCTGAAATAGGAATCATGTATTTGAAACCAGTTCTTGTACCGGATATTTCAGACAACACGTTTTTCTGCCAAACTAACGCGATAAAAAAATTAATAACAAAACCTCACTTCACGAATGTTCGAAAAATTTTTAACCTCTCGAAACATTTTGTTGTGAGATATAAAATAACATACATACCTCATTATTTTGACAATTGTCCAAATTTCATGTCCACTGTAAAAAATATAGTAAGATTGTCATACCTGAATAAATAGTGATACCTAAACACCTTAAAAACGCTTAGGAATAAACTTACCAGTCCTTAATACTTATTGATGAAGAGAAAGGAGTTATTGCTGCCTTAAAAGCCGTAGAAATATGACGTTTTATTTCTTAATCTTCTTTAAGGTTTATAAATTGACGATAAATGTGTGAACACTCTGACAAAATTTGGCACACATAACTTGTTTCTTCCATAATAGTTTGGCATCATTATATTCAATGGGTTATAAAATATATAATTTTATCGAAGACGATGTAAATGTCAAAATTGCCAATATCTCATGAATGGTTGAATTTAGACATAGAGAGCTTTAATGAAAATTATATTACATATTCATTGACGTGGAGAAAACATATAATTTCATTTAAAATGTGAAACTTGCTGTTTGATTTTCGGTATAGGTTATTCCGGAAGTTGAAAATATTTTTAGGCGATTCTTGAAGTGGAATTTTGTTATTATTTTTTTTTGTGTGGCATTAATTGTCGCATAAGACAGTGTAGAAGGAAGTGGTAGCTAATTGTATACGAAACTACGCCACAAAACTGTTTAAAATAAATTAGTAATTACCTTATAAATTACCAAGTTTAATTCAGCGTGATATTGTGGTAATATCAATTAATATAGCTAAGCAGAACATTTTGTATGTTAATATTATTATTAGTGGCACACAGGTGTATACATAATAATGCATCTAGTGAATTGAATTAAACATAAAATTCTTAACTTCTAGTAGTATCTATCAGCTTAAGGTTACTATATCTTCCAAAGGCACAGTCGCCATGTCATATTTTAAATGAGGCACCTTTCATGTTAGGTAAAGTCGACAAGAGCTTCATACTATGCAATATTTTTAGTAGAAGAGTATCGTAAACACTTTTAGAGAATAATACTTACAGAATCTAGATGTGTTGCATTTTGCAAGGATTTGTAAGTCATCAAAACGTTGTGATACTACTATCAATAAAGGTAACATATTCCGATATATTAAGATAAATTCTAGCAAGCGTACATTGAATACAACCTATACAAAAGCACATTTTAATAATAAAACAAGCAATAATTGAAGGTTAATGTTAAGTAGTTAGTATAAGTATGTACGCAATATTATCATCAATGGGACAATGTTGATTTAAAAAATATGCTTAATAGTGACCTTCGGCCGCTCTTTGGCGATCACTCTGCTTTCGGAGTGAATCTGTGAGGGAGTGAATTAATCAATTACTACGGTATAGAAATATTATTTAACACATTGACACGGAAGCCGTGTGAAATTTGACGCAGGAGTCAAGGTATAAAATCACTATGATATTACAAATTAGTTCTAATTAGATCTCCTTTTTTAGAATTAATTATATGAACGTTCTGAAATATACAGTATGATCCACTAATTGTGCAACAAATGGAAATTTTCTTTATTAGTTGCACAATTGTGAAATACATACTGCCGAATGTTGGTGCATGCTTGAGGGCCAGACTGGGCACACTTAGACTGTCTTAAACTCAGTTACCTTACACGGAAGACCAAGAAATATGAAAATCGTATAAGAGTAAAGTACCCCCTGATTTCGAAGAATACAGCAAAATATTATTAAAATTAGTTAGAATTAAAAAAATGCACCTAAATACAAAATCACGGCCTGCTATTTTAAAAAAGAAAAAATCACCAATTTTGCCCCTGTATAATATTTGTTATAAACTTTATACAAATTTTCAATTATACAATTAGTATATTAATATAAAATGCGCTTACTAAGAAAAAAGTTGTGGATAAGACTTATATTAAAGAAATTTTATAGCATATAGGATATGTAATTCAACGTTAGGGTTTTGATAATATTATTTTTGATAAGATAAGTATTTTACAATAATAGTATGAATATTCAAAAAAACCCTTTCAAAGTAGAAAATTTTTATTTTAAATCGTGATAAAGTACTAGAAATATCTATTACCAGCCTCATTTCTAGCACCTTTTCCTGAATTTGAAATAAAAAAATGTGTACTTTGAAACAGAGTTTTTGGATATTCACATTATTATAAAATATTTACCTTATTAAAAGTAATATTAGGTTTGTTCGCTGTGCAGTCAGAAACTATCCACAACTGAACGACGCATGCGTAATAACAGTTGTGCGTTCGCAGTGCAACAATTTCGTATTTCGACCGTTGGTAATTTAAAATTTGGTGTTCGCACAGTATCAAATTGTAGTCGGTGACAGTTTGTGATTAATTCAGAAAGTTCACGGATTTCTTGTGGATTTTAAATTCGCTCATGCGCACTAAACGAGAGAGATACACTGCGCCGTGTACTCCGCCGGCTGACATATAAATTCCAATTGCTGGACACAGATGGCAGTAGTGTCGGTTTTGGATGTGTTCGCAGAGCAAATTATCAAACTAATTTCAAACTACAATCCCTTTTTGAATCATGCGCACTGGAAAAACCGAAATAGTTTCCAATTAAGTTCTGATTCGCACAGCGAACAAAGCTATTATCAAAATCTTAACGTTGAGTTACATATCGTTGCAACAGGCATGAAATTGGTGATCGGTTATGAAAAAGCGTTCCTGAATACATTTTCCAAATTTGATGGAATATAAAAATAAATTGGAAGAATAAATGAATGAGAATTTAAGATGGAAATCTCATTATAAACGTGAAGATGATCCTTGGTAAGGTGAAACATATGTATGCTAATATCTATCTAGTGTTACACACCTTTTTAATGTGACCTAATAAAAGAAATTGTTGAAAGAAGATCTTCTTGTAGTTAGTTGAAACAAGTAATAATGTTAAATATTAAAAAAAAAAAACAAGTATTGTACAGGGATTAATACAAAATTTACGATTATTTTTTTTTCCTTTTTAAAATAGCAGGCCGTGACATTATATTTAGGTGCTTTTTTAAATTCGAAACAACTAATTTTAATAACATTTTGCTGTATTCTTCAAAATAACGGTACTTTACTCTTATAGGATTTTCATATTTCTTGATCTGTCTTGTAACCTAATTGAAGGCTTCAGTGCAATAACCAGGTAAGTCCATTCAGTTAAAATGTTCAGGAGACGCAAAAATCTGATCACAAACCAAACATGATTTGCATGACAGTTTTAGTAATACCATATAATTATTATTTATCTATATTTAGACCTGCTTCTTGCAGCGGGTGATGTAGAATGTGATACTGAGCAAGAACAAATCAATAGCTTAAAATCTGTTAAAAATGGACTTGCCTGGTTATTGCACCGGACCCCTCAATTGAGTTTAAGACAATCTCAGTGTGGCCAGGTTAGCTGTTAAACATGCACCATCTTTCGGCAGTATTTATTTTACAATTGTGTAACTAATAAAGAAAATTCTTATTTGTTGCACACTTAGTGGACCAGATATAGAGTGGTATAGATATCTATCAAAATGTAGATATACACTTTGCTTGATATTAGATTTAACGAAGTAAGATTAGGCACTCCACAATTGGGATTATATTTTCTATAACTTCAGTGTTAAAATATATAAATAATACTGTGAAAGTAATGCAGAATCGCGAAAGCCACTTGTATTTGGATATGAAAGAAACATTTTATTTGAAATTATACCTGTATTTATCTTAATAACCTTATACATTCATACTCCTACTCCTCCATACTACATACTAAGTAAAATCAAACTGTAAACTATAATGACGTATTATACGACTAAATATATAGATATTTCAATGTGTTATTAACATATGTGTTGTCCTACTACTTGACGTCACTAACACTCACTCCGATCAAATAAGGTTGTCTTGTTTCTCTTGCTACTGTTATATTTTGTAATGGCAACGAAACTTATCAAATAAAGATAATTTTATCAGAGAGATGCCACCTGCGAACCATGAAATGGAATGACAGTTTTGGTAAGCCAAAAATGAATCTGGAGGATTACTTTTATCAACCAGCCAAAGGCCTGCACAGATTAGTGCAGGACACTAGAATACTGGAATGGCAAGTATAATTTAATGGGTAAAAAAACTGAGAGACTAAATACAAAATGCCAAGAAGCTGCAGTGTATTCGGAGACTCCATATCAGACGTCTTTCTACAACAAAAAAAAACACTGTTATAGTTCTCAGGATAACTTCATATATATGAAAATTCAGCGTTGTAATCTTATGTTCCGATTGCGAATCTGAGAAAATTGACTTTTGTGTAGTAACTTTCATGAGGTAACAAAGAAGCTCAAATCTTTCACAGAAATGAATAAATGTATGAATTTGATACAACTTTGAAGGATGTTAATCACAATCAGTAAAACTTTAGATGAGAAAAGGATAGAATATTAATCTCTTTTATAGCCGTTTGTATCAAGGCTCGGTTTAATTTTAAGTGACGCTTAGAATGTGACACTACTGTCTCGAAAATTAAATATTCTTCCACCATCAAAGTGCCGCTCAAAATTAAACCACGCTTACACAGTTGGTACAATCGGCCCTTAGTGTACTATTTTTTATTGGCAAATTTGAAGTTGTAACTTATCTTGTAAAAAAAGTGGTGTTTTGATAAAAAAATTAACTTTTTAGTATAAAATTTCCTTAATATAAATCTTATCCACAATATTTTTCCGTAAGTAAGTGCATTTTTGTCAATATATACTAATTTAAAAATTTAAAATTTATATAAAGTAGGGAGGTTGAAAAAGCTAATAAGCCTAAGAATTGAGGAACCTTCTTATTTTGCAGATGCAAGTTCTTGAAACGTAACAAAAGTTTATATTTTAAATCTTATTTATATAAGCATAATTTTAAATACAATTTATTATACAATTCCGCAGTGTTTACAACAATAACATCGAAAGTTCATTCCAGCTTACCTTCTACGTATAGCGGCAATATACACGAAAAAATAAACGTTGGAATTTGCAAAGTAAAGCAAGTAAAACTCACCACACCTTGATATATGACCAAGTAAATTTGAAACGTTACGCTATGAATTTAAATCATAGAATTTCAATGGAATTTTTCTGGTCTAAATCACTCAGACCGCTTAAAATAATCATAATCCAAGAATTTTATTCACTGAAAATTGCAATACGGTGATTTTTGTTTGTCTTTTTAGTAAGTACTCAGACATTGCAAATGTTGTAATGCTTTAAACAATTAAGTAAATAGAAAAGAACAAGGTACTTTCACATAAGTCTATATGTCATTTGAGTGTTACGCGTTTTCTTTTTTTTTAGTTAGTCGATTCCTCTATTATATAGCACTTACAATAGTCTAAGTGCAAATAAATAAAGAAACAACATTGCATAAATTTACTTCATTAAATGTATATGATTGTGTATTTCAGCGCAAGGTGGCGTACTAGTACAGGACGCCCCCGCTTGTCCTGAGAAGTACGGCGTCCAGGCTTACGCGCATCCAGAATCCTGCAATCTTTTCTTTCTATGCACCAACGGAACTCTAACGGTAGAACACTGTGAGAATGGGCTATTGTTCGACGGAAAGGGTGCTGTCCATAACCACTGTAATTACCACTGGGCTGTGGATTGCGGCAGTCGCAAAGCAGATAGTAAGTGTTGATAAGATTTCCAGTAAAAAAGACGTTATTATTCCAGAAGAATAAGAACGCAACGGTGAATAGAAATGGGTTTGAAATACTACTAGTTGACTTGTAAATGGAAGAGAAGGTTATTGTATTATGCAGATATAAACTGTTTATTGCGTATAGGTGTAATTATGTAACAATATATCTAACACCAACTTACGTAATATTTCAATTAGAATTAATGTTGACATTTGAACCTTTTTTTCTATTGAATGGTCGCTATGATATTTCTAAATAGCGTCTATTTAAACAGGTACATAATTGCATTAAAGGATTATTTTAACATATTCGTAAATGAATGAAATAAATAACAAATTATAGCAATTGCCTAAATACGTAACATTTATGTGAATTTAATAATAAAGTGTTAGGTATCTTTATTATAATGATTATATAAAATTTGTGAATAGTAAAAATGTTCTTATAGACAATAATTCCTGTTCTATACTGTGTACAAGCTACAAGTGTAGTTAGCTGATGGCACATAAATCCAACGTAACGGAGTAGGATACAGAACAGTGTACAGTGGTGCCAAATATAGTTGAAAAGGGAGCTAGTTATTTTTTTTTTCACTAAGTCGATTCTTGATCAATTGTAGATCAGGGAAAAAATGTAAAAACAAAAATTAAGTTGTTTAGAGTTACTTTTTTCTATTAATACTTTTTATTCATTTATTATAGTCTAAAATAATACAGTGAAATGTAGGTAAGTACGGAGATAATCAAGAAATTGGTGTACCCCAAAATACGTACTATTTATTTATTTAATTTATTTGCTGCATGTTAGTATTTTCTTCTATTCAAAGCACTGAACGAGGTAGTTAAAAAGATATTCGGTTTGCAAATTGCAGTTTTTTCCAGATTTTCCAGTATATCGAAAAGATGTTTCCTTGGTAACATTTAAATGTACTTTCCTGGTGTAAAGTAAGTTAATTATTAGTTAACAGGGTTATTAATTCTATTTCTACAGTTATTTAAATTCACTAATTGTAATTCTTAGTATAAAAAACCATAGTGCCACACGAAAATGATATTTTAACAATAATCCAGTTTTGTGTTTCAACTAAACAAAGGGGTATTTTTCATTACACACACTATCAACATTACCATATAAATAATACGATAAGGTTGTGGACTGTATGTATTTATTAGCAAGTGATCGCACGTAAAAAAAAATATTATGTTTTTACATACACTTCAAGCTATCTTTGGTAATTTTTGCAAAGCGGGGACTCGCGAGTGTTCGTTTTAATGTTTCACTAAAACCAAAGTTGATATCACTCCCTTTTACTTTTGCTTAATTCGGCCAAAAGCCAATTTATACTATTTGGTAGAGATAGGGACATTGCACTATATAAAAATATATTTAGTATTAGCCAAAATAACACCGTAACTCCTGTACCAGATTCTATTAAATACTTGGGGCTTATTATAGACAATACTTTTCGATACAGGATGTACGTCTCTAAAATTATTGGGAATAACCTCAGGCTGCTGTATTCTTTTCATTCAGTATTCAGCATCAGGCTGAAGAGACTCTTATGCGAAACAATGGTTTTTTCATTATTTAATTATTGTGCAGAGGTGTATGGTCCTTGTTTCGATGCAGTTGATGTGGGGAGGGTGTAGCGGCTGCAGAATTCTTCTATATGATACATTTTTGGAATTCGTAAATATGTTCGCATTACATACAAGTTGATTGAGTTAAAATGGTTAAATATGCACGATAGAATCCTTCTGAGTTCCTTGTGCCTTTATCGTAAGATTTTGGTAAACAAAAGTCCGTCTTTTAAATAAAATGAAATTTCGCTGTGACATACATAATATTAATATACGCTACAAAAACCTAATTACTCCTCCGGCACACAAAACTTCATTATTTGAGAGGGCGTTCACGTATTCCATATACTCGCAATATAATCGATTGCCAGGTGAATTTAGGGTTTTGGGTGTTGCGTCGTTCAGGGGCGCTGCATCTAAATATCTTCTTGCGCTTCAGTAGATTACTGTTTGCTATTTATTAATGTTTATTAAATAATTTATATATTGTTTTTCTTCTTTTTTATTAATCATTAATATTGTTAATGGACAATATAATTTATTGGAGAGCGTGCATATCACAGAATTTAATTTGTTTAGTCAGTAATGGTTTTTATAGATGTACGCATTTTGTTTTTATCACTTTATTTAGCTTATTTAGGGGTTCAGTGGTAGAACAGAGAGCTGAATCTGATCTGAACTGCCCCCTATGGTTTCAATTATATTCAGATCACAGTAGTATAAGGTCATTATTTATTTATTTATATTATGCCGACAAATAGCAGGAGAAATAATTGGTAATATTTTTTTTCTTTTCTGGGTAGACGTACTGTATAAAATAATTGATAAAATTATGTATTTTGTAAGCTTTTAAAATGCAGTTTTTCCATCTTTCCTCTCTAAAAAGTAACTCTAAACAACCTATTTTTTTACATTTTTTCCAAGATCCACAATTAATCAAGAGTCGATTTAAGGAAAAAAGTAAAGTAAAGTTCTGTTTTCAACTAAATTCGGACCACTGTGCAGTGGAGGGAATAACACGGCAGTATAAATCCAGAAAATTATTTTACAAGGAGGTATAAAATAAAGATGTTTTATTATAGTATAAATTGCCTCTTGCCAGATCAATAAAGGAAATAGAAGAAACTTAGAAGAAAGAAATGCTAAAAATATGGGGCAACAGATATTTCAACTGGTTAAATTACACTTTATTTATGAAAAGCCAAGTAATTACAATTCATCCTAAACTCCGTGCTCCACGAGGCTTCCTCGCACATCATGAATTTGAAATTGAAACACCAGAAGGATTGTAGTGATTTTACTTCTAAAAAGAAATAAAACAACAGCAGTACCTATTCTAATATTTAGCAATAACTTAATTCTAGTTATTTTAACCAACAGTAACTAAACTAAAGGTTTATATCTTAAATGTTTATTTAAAAGGAAAAACTTCTTGAATCAACATGCTTACGGTTTTCTGCCAATCTGCATAGATTTCAAGAAAAAAAGAGGAATTGAATCAACGATCAATATCTTTAACTTAAAAGAATAAAACCTGTTTCAACAAAAAATAATTATTCCGAAGAAATGCGTGAATTTAAAATTATATTCCTTTTCAAGGAAACACCAAATCATGTTGGCCATATAGAACACGCAAAAACTTTTGGTTTAATGTAATTCCGTTTAAATGAAAATAGAAAGAAATAGTAATTATTAATAGCTTTATTCTATTAAAATAATACAAATACATTCTGCTTGTTTAGTAACACCAATAAGCACGCCTGGTTGTGAGTACCAATTTGGGATATATCCACATGTCGAAGGATGTTCCATCCATTACGTAAAATGCGCGTATGGTGAACCTCATCCTGAAGAGTGCGAACCCGGATTAGTATATGACGAAAGAATTCACGGTTGCAACTGGCCCGACCTACTCCTAGAAACATGCAATCCTGAAGGTAACCGTTACTACAAATTAGAATAAAAAGTGACAAGACACCAATTCCGTTTTTCTTTTTTATTCCAGCTGTTATTGGTTTCAAATGTCCCACCAAAATACCACAAGACAGCGTCGCCGCCAGATTTTGGCCGTTTCCCAGATTCGCCGTTCCGGGCGATTGTCAACGTCTTATCACTTGCGTCAACGGTTATCCACGTCTAATTACATGTGGCAAAGGAAAAGCGTTCGACGAATCAACTTTGACTTGTGAAGACGACGATCTTGTAGCGCACTGCGGCTCAAACCATCTTAGAAAATAAGTCTTCCGTGAATGTGAGGTACACGGAATCTTATTCAATGATTTATTTTAAATTTTTTTGCCGTACAATATTGCCAGAATCTACCATACATATCTTTAGGTATTACTTACTAAGATAAAATTGGATATATTTGAATTTATAATTTTTAATTTTTATTAGAATTTTAATATTCATACTGTACATTATGTATCTATATTTGTATATATAAAGATTTGTAAATTAAAACAGACACACTTCCATCTTCTTTATTTTTCTTCTAAAGAGTAGTACTTTGAATATATGCAATCACAAAAGCGGTTCCCGTCTTGAATTCATTGATCGAATGACTCAAATCTTGCTTTCAGTGGTAACTCACTTAAATCTCTACAATAATCACACACGCCTTTTTCAATGTTAATAAGCTTCGTTATTAGGCTGTCCGATAACTTGAAAACTTATACAAAAATATTGTTAAGACAAACTTCTAGCTTTATTCACCTTTGTCATCTAAAAATAATTCTGATTACTTAATATACTTTACGTCAGAAAATAATGGTTTTCAATATCTTTCAGACATAGAAATGATTAATATTTGAAACTATTTCCTAGCGTAGGAGAGAGTGGAGCAGAACCAGGATGTAAAGCTTTATTGAGGGAATAAGATGCCCAAAAAAAAAAATTCTCTTAATAATGGTACAGTTGCCTTGAAATGGTTCCCCTTTGTTGACAGATGTCCTCTTGTTACATAGAAGAAATTAAATATTTTGACATGGTTTTTCAAAAGTTTCCCAATTTGACAATTTCAAAAAGGCGGGAGGGCAAAACTGGATAGTTATAAAATCAATTACAGAAAGAAATTTTCAAATAATTTTCTTTCTAATATAATTTCAGTGGAGACTCAGTGTGGATCCATGTGAATGAAGGAGGTTGAAATAGATGGTCTATATTCACAAATTACACAAAAAAAATATATTAGACGACCGGTTTCGCACTGAAGCGTATTATCAGGCCTGAGTAATTAAACAATTTGACAATTCTTTAAGTTTAATTACACAGGCTGATGATGCGCTTTCAACGCGGAACCGGTCATGTAATATATCTTTTGGTGTAATGGATATAGACCATTTATTTCAACTTCCTCCAATTTTCTTTCTTTGAAACATTACACGGAAGTTAAAATCAACAGTTTCGTCCGTTAGGGAACCCAGAAGTTCGTTCTCTAGCCACTACTCCTATGTCGAGGTAAATTTTTGGAAGTGTAAATTTATTAACTATTAGAAGTGTAGGTAAGTAGGTATTCTAAAATTAAGAAATATTTCTTCTTTTTTAGTGTTAAATTTAATAAATTCTTAAAAATGTAGATTTACTTACTAGAGTCAGATATAAAAAAGTGAGTCAAAATGTTACTCAATCTCCCTAAATTCCAAGTGGTAAAAGCGAGACTTGTGCTCATGCGCAAGAGACAGAATACGTTCGACAGCGAGATGCAACTATGTCACATAATCACGTCGTAATATGTAGTATTTTATGTAAGTAGTTGATTAAAGAAGTGATAAACAGTTATCAGAAGTTTTGATCAATCATCATAAGTGTAATCAATAATACCCAGCGTTGTAGTTCTCAACATACTGCTGTGGTTAGACAACCCATTTCCGCTGAGTGTATTTTAAGTTGCATTTTTGGTTGTTTTGATTTCTCCGATCAGCTGATTTTCAATTTACCGAGAATTTTCACAATTTTATTTTGTCTTGATTAATTTTAGTTTAAGAGTTTATTGTATGTTTTTATTATGTGGTGTTAAGTTTTTTTTTAAATTTATTCCATTCATTAAATTGTCTATTCTTCGCTTGTGCTGATTTAATGCGTATTCTATTTAATATTGTCATTGTAATGTTATACGTCTGCGTTGTACGATTTTGAGAGAGGGATTTTTGTAAGAAAAACAATTGTAGAATTTTGTTAAGGACTTCCTTGTTCGACTATTGACGTGTACACGTAGTAGATATAAGATCAATTATTATTTTTTTGTTGAGGAAGATATATTTTAATTTTTTCTCTCGTTTATTTTAAGAGTTAATTTTCTGTTATTCAATTTTGCTGTTTCATTTTTATTTTTCAATCGTTTGGGTGAGTAGAAGTTTTGTTCTTTCTTTTAGCTTTTTCATTTTTGTAAATTTCTTGCATTTGTCCACGCTTAGATTATTTTAATTTGTGAAACCGCGTGGATAGAAATTCAAAGGTTGTGTATTTTGGATAATCTTCCTGAACAAACCAAATTTTTGCTTTGTATAGGAAATAGCATTGTCCTATTTTAATTTAGAGTCAAGTGCAGTTTTTATTTTAGGCCAGAAGGCCTTCAGTTCAAGGTGTTTTTCTGTACATTTGTAAGTTAACCCATTTTGTAAAATAAATTGATTGTTAATTAGCGCCATTGGGTTAAAAATTCTGTTCTTTTATTTTATTTTAAACCGTTATAATTTTCCTTGCAATTAAGAAAGTCAAATTTCTTTCACTCACAATTTACTTTTCGTGGTTAGATTCAAGTTTTAATTCGCGAGGGTAACTCTGACATTTATAGTTCTTTTGCGTTCATTAAAATTTTATCCGTTGAGCTAGCTAATTTTATTTTCTTTTTCATTTTAAAATTCATTTTGCATTTTCATTTAATTCAATCAGTACACAGAAATACGTTTCCTTTTTTTTCGACTCTACATATTGGAAGTGTTCTAATAACAACCAAAAGTGTTGCTTTTTGCCTTCTTGGAGAGAATACATCAATTTGCGGTGGCTAATAACATATTTATATGAAATATTAATCTCTTTAAAGGTAAGATTTCTTAATAACAAAATTAAACTTATAACTTATCCACTAAAACGGTTCCCATAACTGGCATTTCGATTATTTTTTAACGCCTTTAGTTTACATTTTAGGCGTATAAATTTACTCCCTAAATGTTCTTTCTGTGTACTTATAAAATTTTAGAATAGTGAAATACGTTATCAGCACCTACTGTGCCCACTCTATGCTTGTTCCATGGAATCACTAAGAAAAATGTTATGAATGAGACAGGGAATTAATTAAATTCTCCTGCGAATGGACGGAGTTATGGATTAGAACAGAAATACATGAATTTCTCATTTGCGTGGGTGGGCGGTTAAGAGGCTCTGCTCCGATAAGCCATTGAAAAGTGCCTCTAAAGCTATCGGGTTGAAATTAAAACAAATTAGTACTATTGTAACACATACTGTAAATACCAAAAATTAGCTCAATCGATGCCACTCCATTCGAGATATTAGCATAAGGGTGGAAAAATTCAATATTGTTTTTTCTCAAAACTACTTAAGCTATCACGTTCAAAAAAATTATGTGAGTAAACATTGATTTTGGCGATTCTACAAAAAATCGTGGGCTAATTCCGTTCACTCAGTTCAAAGTTATCATTATTTTTCCCTTTTAGAGGTAGCTTTTTTTTAAGTGTGGTTCAAGGTGCCAACTTGGCTTTTTGTTATGTTAGACGTATACATTTAGGTTTATTATATATTTTCCTTTTTTTTTCAGTGTGGTAGAACATGTAAATAAAAAATGAAATCTCTTTGAATGATTTTAGTAGGGGCAATTTGTTATTGTTTATTTTAGGGTTACAATAACAAATTGCTCCTACTAAAATTATTCAAGAGATTTTATTTTTTATTTACATGTTCTTATCACACAGAAAAAAATCTGAAAAATATATAGTAAAGCTAAATGTGTACAGTCTAATATAACAAAAAACCAAGTTGGCATCTTAAACTAAAAAAAAAAAAAAACCAGCCCTCAAAAGGAGGAAAATAGTGATAACTTTGAACTGCGTGGATGGAATTAACTCTTGATTTTTTATAGAATGCCCATAGTCAGTGTTTACTGACTTTTTGAACGTGATAGCTTAAGTAATGTCTGAGAAAAACAATATTGAATTTTTCCACCCTTACGCTAATATCTCGAATATGGTGCATCGATTGAGATAATTTTTAGTATTTAGAGTGAAGTAGTACTCATTTGCTTTAATTTCAGCCGATAGCTTTAGGGGCACTTTTCAGTGGCTTATCGGAGCAGAGCCTTTGTTTTTGTTTTAACACCCTTCCCATTTTGCAACACTGATCTCCTTATTAATTCAAATGTTCAAATTGTTAAGAAGAACATTTCCCTTTTTAATTCAGTTCGATATTCCTTCTAATTCCAAAGATGTCGTCCAAATGTGTTTTAGGGGTGTAACTTTAGGGACTGTGACTTGCCCTGCAGATGAATATCAGCAGCTAAAAACAATACGGGTCGATTATTTTTCACTCCTCTACATACCTGCAATGTTTTATCAAAATCGGCGGTGGCTAGTTGGGTGACGTTGTGAGAGCAAAACCTGGGAAGCAGCCCCAGGCCCTGTTACTAAGAGCCAGCAAATTATTGTTGCTATCCTTCTGAATTTGGAAAGCGCTCCAGCTTCCACGTCCTTTCAGTTCCAATAGCTGTGCCATCTTCAGGTAGTTCTTCGATTCTTCGTAGACGATGAAGGCGGTTTCCATGCTTTCTCAACTGTTCTTTTCTATTTTATTCATTTTTCAGTTGCGTAAAATGAACTGAAAGCAACTAAAACAACAATATTTAACAATAACTTAGTTCTAATTCCTCTGTCCAATAGTAATTAAATTAAAGCTTTATATTTTAAATATTTATTGTATACACACAGTGCTACTATCTATGGCCATAATTTAACGTCAATTCAGATCATTAAAGAGTATGAATATTTCGTTTATAAACATGTACTACCCTACTATCTAAATATCATGCGCTAAGCTATCTAATTTTTAGCAGTATTACTAAAAAAATCCCAAATCATTCGACCGACTCGTTATCTGTAATATCTGTTTAGCATCACGGCTAATTTAACCCCTTACCTATGTCCTGGCTTGCATACACGGCCGCTATTGATCAATGAGTGGACATTCAAATTATGCATGCCTCGCGATATTTACCCCACCACATTCACAATGCGAATCATTAACCCTCATTTCCCTAAAACGTGTAACGTAACCGATAAATTTCTTTGTTCCCATTCAAAGTGGTATCCCACCTAGCCTGCCAATCATTATCAAGTTTATTCCTAAACGCTTTTTTAACTGGACTAGCCAAAATTAACCCATATCTAATTATCACGCTACTCCCCCATGACTTCTTTCGCTAATTCATTCGCCCTCTCATTACCGATTCACTACTAGTTCTCACTTTTCACGAGCGCTTGATAATACTAAGCCAACAAGATTGGCTGATATTGATCCTGTAAGCACATATACATCTTACACTTGTCAAGGTACGTCAGTTGGGACAGTGCGTGACAGTATTGCGATGACTTTTATTATTGGCTTCGGAGAACAACCCTAACAGCAAGGAATCTCTCTCAAATATGACCGATGTAATTAAGCAGGAAGATAAAGGATATCACAATCAACTTGAAAGATTGTTGTGAGAACAGATCATTGTGGCCCAATTTTGCCCAATCTGATTTACACGGGAGTGTATCAAATGTGAATTAAAATATTGGTGTTTTGTATTATTTGTATTTAAACAATAAAAGAGTATTATGTGATTTGAGCATATCATTTAGTAAGAACAGAAAACAAATATAATGTAAGTGATTTATTACGCCAAACCTATATGTAACACAAAACAACGTACTAAATGTAACAACTTTTGTTTTACAAAATATGAATATAATGATTAATTACTTAGTAATCACAAATGGTACGTCAAATACATATTTTGAATTCTTTAATAGTTTGCCGTAGGACTTTATTAGAACAGTTTTGTACCGCGTGGATCGCATGAGAGATGTATGCACTACCTTGTCCACTATTAGTTATTTCGCACAATATTCTTTTTAATTTCTTTTTCAATTTTATACAAAATAGGATTCAAAACAAAACATAGAAAATGAACGTCTATTTTTTATAACTATATAATATTATTGCGTTGTTCTTAGGCATATGTATTTATTATCGATACAATGCTGTCAAGAATATTATTTTGAATTCGGCATTTATTGACCTACTTTTATCTAGCTCGTTGGGTTGACTACCGAAAATTACTTAATCAATGAAGAAACGTAATATCAACAATAATTTTGTTTTCGATATATTCCAGTAAAAAAAAAGCTTCTCTATACTTCTGATAATACTTTAAAGTGCATAGTGTTGCCAGTGCCACTGTTTTGAGTATTTTTGCTATATTCTGCAAATGACTTGAGTTGTTGGGCTTATAAAATCTTGCTGTAATGATTATAAGTATATCAATAAATAGATGTTCATAGGGGCATTTCCTTTTAAAATATAGAATATTTAGATAAATAAATTTAATAATTAGAAATCAAAATAATAGGTATTGATTTTGTGTGAAGTCATCATCGTGAAGATAATAAAAAGCTGGTCTTTTTCTTCGCAAATCTTTTTATGAATTGAGAGTTTAATGCCTAATATTAGCGTTAATTAAAATTCTTACAATTATTCATGAGAAAAGCTGGTCAAAATTATAAAATTACGAACATTGGGAAAGTTATGATAATATTAAAATAGACTAATGCAAATTATACTTATTGAATTAACGTCAAAAAATTGAAAGGCAAAGCGAACAGATTAAATCAAATTCTTTGTAAGACCTTTATTGTTGCTCGAGTAATTTCAACGTGTTTTGTACATTGTCTTGACTTTTGTTATTTCAATATGGATATCCTTTTTTACTGAAAACATTTATAATAATAATAATATAATAAACTAATTTTTTGTATTTGTATAAATGTATAAGCAAGATATGAGTGAAAGAATAGAGGAAAACTTAGTTTTTCATATGAACTACAAATTGCGGTTTTCCATTTTTTGTTTTTTTTAATTTTTGTAATTGTTAATTAAGTTTATATAGTAAACAAATTATAATTTTATAATGTATATTGGGAAATAAAGAATATAATATGTTCTTTATTTATATATCTAGACCCTAGTGGTGTTCACCAGCAAGAATAAGCTGGCACTAATTCAAGAGGTAAGTCTCTATTTGACTATCTGTGTAGTACTGAACTTGACTGTCTGAATCGTGGCAACGAACCAACGTTTAGAACATCGATGGGGAAATCACTAATTGATATAACTCTTTACACATTAGGGCTGCGGAAAAAATATCAGGAATTGGCATGCATCGGATGATCCATCTCTGTCTGATCATGCGTACATATCCTATGAAATTTCTAACTACGCAACGGAGCTGAAATCGTACCGGGATCCCAGAAGGACTAATTGGGAATCCTACAGGGATCTCTCTGCAGCAGCCCGCAACTATCCTGTAAGAATCAGGAACAGTGAGGAACTAGAGTTGGCCCTTGTATGGTTGCAAGAGACCATTCTCTCGTGTTATAAAACAACTGTCACCTAAGAGAGCGTCGTTTTCCCAAGACAGGCTCTTTAGTGGGGTGTAAGGAACTGAACACTCCAGAAGGAAACACGCCGTTATTTACACGTCGAAAAAAACGGGGAATTAAAGTAAAGCGTAAACTAAAAGAGCATGGAGAAAGCTTCTTGAGGACATTGAAGGTGTCCCTACATGGCAGATTCACGATTTCTGAATGGACTGTTCTATACACTGAGGTCCATTCCAGTTTCCGGACAGGAGGTCACATCACGTGCGGAACGAACCTCTTGATACCTCTCAGGTGTATTTCCGGCTGGTCAGGTGGACTTCGGTAAACAGCCCAACTGTCGCGTGAGGAAGGCGTCTATGGATGAGGAGATAATCAAATGATATTTTCAAACTGATTTTGTTGGGCACTTGATCGTTGAACGTATAATCTCGGGTGAGATGGGGTGTTCCCAATTGCTTCGGATGCAATGGGACATATGGGGCCCTTTGGAAATTTAGCGCTAGCCATGCTTGGTACATTCCAAGGCCTGAGAGAACGTTATTCTCACCGAAATCATCAGACCAATTATCTCTCATCTTTATGCTGAAGACTATGGAAAAATTATAACTAAACATTACAGAAGGAGCATTGCGAGATATCCTCTGCATCTCTGCATGGGCATACGCAACGGGGCAAATCTGGAGAAGGCTGCCTATAGTTTGGTGAAGGACTCGAAGGAGCCTACACCAAAGGAAGTGGCTTATATATTTTAGACATAGAGCCCTTTGATAACACTTCAACGCCCTCCCGAGCAAACCGATCCTTAATGGACGGAACATTAGCACACGCACCATCAGCGTGGGTTGCTGCATACTAGAAGCAGAGTGTCTATGCCAGATGCTATGGTAAAAGTATCGTCATAGGCCCCACTAGCGGGTGCCTTCAATGCAGGAGGCAGAGGAGCGGAGAGGAGCTGCTGCCACCACTGCTAGTGGAGCTTGGTTGTGGATAATCTCATTACGTCCATTAAACGACAAAGGAATATAGAGCAGGTACGCTGATGATATCGTTCATATAGCATAGAATTACAATTTAACCAAGAAGTAAAGCATCTGCGGTCCCTCGATAGCGAAATGAGCTAGAAAAAATCACTAGTAAAACAATGGCCAGGGCTACGCAACTGTTGGGCGCAAGAAGACTTGCTGGTAAAAACCTGGGCCCTAAAGCTGCGGTGATCATTGGCTATGCTACTTTGCCGTGATAAGACTCGATAACATACGGGAGCAGTAGCTGGTGGAGAAAACATGAAGTATCTCCGCAATTAAGCTGCTAACCGCCGTCCACGAAGACAGCATTGCTGGGAATCACTGGTGCAATCAACAGCCATAGGGACGCTCTCTTTGGAACCGATTGCTGGACCTCCCCCCGGCTGGAGCTTTCACTGTGAAAGGCGAGGCCTGAATGCGATCCTGACGGAAAGCAACAATATAGCACCCCAACTCGAGGGTCGGAGGCCACACCTGATACTACGGAGTACGACGCTTGACGGCCAGTGCACAAATGCCCACGGACAGCATAATGGCACCCGAAATTATTTCACTGAAAAGATTAAATTCTCATTACCGAACAGAATTAATCCAGCAGGCACAGTCTAACTAAAGATATAAGTAATACTTTAATGGGACGCTACCAATGAGCACCTAGCTCAAATGTCCGGACTATAGGTGCCCACCCTAACTAAATGTAGTAGTAGCATTTCAGATGAGATATTTCCACATTACGCTGTCGGAGTATGACAATTTCTGGGGAGGGGGCTATAGAATGGCCCACCAGATTGCCGGATATTACACCACATTTTTTTTTCCATACGAACATCTTAAGTCTGAGATGTATACCATGCGTCCAGCTTCTTTACAAGAGTTACGCCAAAGAAATGTTGAAGAATTCCAACAAATAGTTCCAGAAATGTTGCGAAATGTCAAAAAACATTTGAAGCAAGATTGTGCTATTGTATGGAGGTTAATGGAATCATTTTGAATATTAATAAAGTAAAATCCAGATCATTTAATTCTAATTGTATTCTATTACACAGGTTGCAAATCATGCACTTTTTGCTTACTAATTAAAACGTGTGACTTTTTGATATATGTTCCATGAGAGAATTAAAAATCCTTTGAAATGAGTGGTCAGAAGATCCATTTTCCCTATTCAAATTTTAAGGGTGGTGGCTGCTGCGCTCATAGGAATGATTTTAAATCGTCAGGTCTTAATAGTGGTCTTTCTTGATACGATAATTGACAGGTTTAGGAATTTTATATGAATCACAGCAGGTAAAGAGTTAACGTGGCTATTTTCAACTGAAATGCCTGTATATTATTATTAATAATAACCGACACAAATAGTAATCATCCACAATAAAATGAAAAAGGAATTGTGAAAGGATAAACTGTTTGTGAATCCTATGTTAATTAAAAGTTTAATTATTCTATAAGTAACCTGAACAAATAATAAAACATTTTTTTAAGAGTATAATGGAGTAACGTAAATCTCCTCAAGGGACCGTAGATCAATTTACAACACCAGATGTATGTATGTACAACATGCATATACCACTTCCCTTCAGCGCGTTCTTTCTATTCCGGATTACTTCTGTTCAAGCTAAGAGTGACAGACTAAAAACTGGTAAACCGTTTCTTTTAAAATCGAGCGCTGTTCTCTGTTCCACACACCTACATCCGGAGGTTCTCCGTACGTACCCGCAGATTTCCAATCTTCTACTGCAGCACGAGCGTTTATTTCTGAATTTTTCTTATATATATTTTTTTATGTTGTGATGTAGTATTTTTTAATTTTATTAGCGCCGATTTCCGTTCCCTGTACATATTGCACATTTCTACTGTACGGCAGGCATCAATTTAAAAGATAAACAATGAAATAAACCAAATATGTAGTCATAACAGCAAACATAGTTGATCTTATTTTACAATGAAGTTTACTTGCACTGGTCGCTATCTCTCTTTTAATAGAAAACAAACATACATAGCTATGTTTATGGATAATAGCCATGCAGGTCGCTTGTCAGGTTGCTATGTATTGGTGTGAAATTGAGAATGTTAACAGAAGTCTCTCTATTAAACGTGTATCTTATGCAAATAAGAGATAAAGTAGTGCTATGAGGATCTATATTTGTAGAATGTTAATATAAACAAAGCAGCACTTTATAAAATTTTGCTGGGATATAGAAGAAATAATACAACATTGTAGAACTTATCCAGTACTTCGTAATGGATGTATTAAACTAAGATCGAGAAATCGAGACACAACAAATGAGTGATGAGGACACACAAAAAAAAGTAAAATTCCTGTACGAATTTGGGGCAATTTTGTGACCCTAAAACTGTACAGGTATTTTACTATTAGAAGTAATATTTCTAACTACAGGTAATTTATTCACAGGGTTTTTTCACGTAGCCTGGAATATTAATAGTGAAAATGCGAAATGTGTGTAATTTTTTCCAATATTTTTTCATGTAGTCTAGGAAACTCACAAATAGAATTTCTAAGGCAGTGATAATAATAATTTCCATAGAAGTTTTACTCTTGTTTAAAAGAAAAATTCAGAATTTCTGATTTTGTTCCTAACGAAAAGGAAAATATCCTCGAAATGAAAGTGCTCTGGTAGAGTTTATTTAATTGGAATTTATTTAATGCATAAAAGACAAAGAAATTATGAAAATTTCTAATGTTTACCCTAAAATTACTGCACGGCAGTTGCTCCTCCACATTGGTAGTTAATTCGCAAAAAACGAGGGCTACCGTATGGAATGGGGAAACAGTTCCAAAGAAATATTTATCTGGCAAGTAATAGATAAATATTTGATAGCTGTCTGCCATGTAGAAAACTTATATCGAGTGTGGAAAGTTAACACAGTGAAATGGGAAAAACCATTTCTGGCAATTTCTGTACTCGTAGAATATGTTTAACGTATTTGCTACTATAGGCTAGAAAACTTTGCTATTATATCTTTAGAACATTATGACGTGTGGTTTAAATAATATAAGTTTGACATAAATCTACTAGTACTTTGTCTGTAACTGTATACCGACCTTGTATAAAATAGATAGTTTCTTTGAGAGAATCGTATTTGATATATATTCAAATTCATTTTGTTTGCTGTTAAGGTAATTTACCTGCATAAAAGATATTATTTTAAATAAATAGTTTGATGGCCTCAAAGAAAACAGTAATATTAATCATTCATTCATTCATTCATTCATTCATTCAAGTTAGGGTGGGCACTATGATTCCGGACCTGAAAAGGTGCTCATTGGTACCATCCCCTATTGATTCTCTTATTTCCACTGAACAGCTTGGTGTTTCTCTATAAAGCCCAGTATTCTTGCCCAGTGGAAACTTGAGGAACCTTCGAGGGCTCCAATAGATTACTCCCGACGTACTTCTGCTAAGTACTTAAGTTCCTCAATGTGCAGATTACATGTAAACTCGTTTCCTCTTGCAGTTCGCATCTTCTACACCACGGTTTGCTTACTCGGCCTGTGTTATATAGATGCTTTTTCAGGGGACAGTGTCCAGTTACCAAACCAGTAATGGTCTTAACTTCTTTCTTACTGCGTCTGAGTAGATTATTCTCTAATAACCAACTACCATCCCCATCCCCTATCAGCGGCTTTGGTATGGAGTTGACCTTCAGTTCGACCTCCATTTCTTTGTACTTTCCTTTATCTAACAGGTCCAGACTCCCCTTCTTGCGGATCCTTAGTGATCCCACATACGGTCTCTGGACCCATGAATGTGTCTCTTAGAGCCCTCCTTGGCTAGTTCATCGGCTTAGTAATATTAATCTTAAGTTACTATATCTAATTCAAATAAGGTTTACGTGAAATATATATATATATATTTTTCAAATTGACCTTTTTTCTTGCCACTTAAAAATTATTTTATTTTTAACTGTAATTTTTCAAATTATAAGAAATTTTAGGTTTTTCCTGAGAGATATTAATATTTTTCTTAGTAATATTACAATCTTAGAAATTTTTTTCTAAGAAAAAGGAATTTTCCTACTAATATTCACGTGAAGTACTTGTATCATGGGGCAATATTTAAAAATTATCCTCAAATTTCTGTACTTCTACCCCCATTCAATATGGACCATTATCAAAAAAGAGATTTTTACGAAAAAATATTATCTAAAATTTTTAGTGCGCACTTTTTAATTGATCTATTATCATAAAATATACTCCTAATTAATAATTAATTCTGTATGTTTATTAAACGCACTAAGCAAATTCTACGAGGCTCTGCTGAAGAGAAGACTGAAGGTGGAATTACAGAAAGGAATAGGATCGGCAACTCAATTTGGTTTTTCGAAAAGGAAACCGCAGCAGTACCGCCTTTACGTGTAGTGGAGAAGGCAATAAACACGAAGGATGAATGGTGTGCATTGATAGCGTAAGACGTCAGAAACGCGTTTAATTCAGTGACGCGGGGCGCGATAGTTAGAGAGATCAGTAGGGGAGACATTTCGGGGTACCTGCAAAACGTTATATCCAACTATCTTAGTGATAGAATTACCAACATCGGCGAGGGAAGTGAGATCAAGATTACTGCTGGAGTACCGCAGCGATCTATCCTGGGACCAGTATTATGGAAAATACTGTACGATGGGGTATTGCGATTAGACCTACCGCCGAAACCATTGCTTATGCAGATGACCTGGATAATGGGGGAGGACACGAAGGAGTTGAATTATAAGGGAAATGAGTTCACTTAGATGTATCACATACTGGATGAAAGAACATGGCTGGAGTTGGCTCAGCAAAAGATGGAAGCAGCAGTATTTAGAGGAAACAAAAAACAAATGAAGTCGATCGTTTTCAGAATGGAGGACTAGGAAATTACATCTAAGGAAGCCATTACATATTTGGGTATAATTCTGAATAGGAAATTAACTTTTAGAGAGCACATAAGGGATATAGCGAAAAAGACGGAGGAGAAAATAACACAGCTCTCTCGACTCCGAGAATTGGAGGAGCTAGTAGCGAGAAAAGGAAAATAATTGGAGAAGTAGTACACCCTATACTTACTTATGGTGCGCCAGTTTAGTGGAAGGTCATGGAAAAGGAGTATTACCATAACATTCTGGATAAACAGCAGGTAATGGTTATGATAAGGGTGGCATCCGCTTTCTAAACAGTATCAACGGCTGCTTTACAGGTGGTAATTGGAACGTTCCTAATAGACCTTATGATTTGTGAGAGACACCATGCATGTGAAAATGGGCCAGGTAACGACGTAACAGATTTCACAGTTCTGGAATGCTGGCAGAGAAGGTGGGAGGAAAATGAAGGCACGGCTCAATGGACAAAAAGACTGATCCCGCAAATTCAGCCATGGTATAACTGTACTATTAGAAAAGTCGACTATTATATTACACAGGTATTGATGGGGCACGGGGTATTTAGAGCATATGCCCTCCGACTTAGCAAGGACGTGACAGACAGATGCATATACTGTGGGGAAAAAGATACAGTGGAGCATTCTATCTTCAAATATACGAGGTGGCATATGCTTCGGGATAAGACCTATACGGAGATCGGAAAGAACTTAACCCCAGAGAGTATAATAAAGGAAATGATAACGTCGCCGAAAGCTTGTGCCATTATACATGACATGATTAGAGAGATTATGAAGTTGAAGGAAAAGGAGGAATATAGCAGGCAGCAAGGAATTATTACCCGAACTCCTAATCCTCACCGCGGTGCGGGACGGCAGGCGTAGAGTTGAGAGACGAGAGCGAAGTTAAGACAGCTTAATCACCCCGATGTTATGGCTCACCAGGTAGTTCCGGAGTGTAAGATGGCAGAGTTTCAGGGGGGCCACTGGTCCGGTACGTGTACCTGCTACGTCCCTTACAAAAATAATTAATTCTTATAATAGAAAATTATTAGGTGTAAGGTATAAGACCAATTTACAATCGCAGTTTAAACCGTAGATCAATAATCTTAGGTTTAAACTTCACGTTAAACTGATATATATATATAAATAAAAAAAAAAACTCGACCTCCCCATATTTAATCCTTAAGCCGCGATTGTAATAATGGCCCTTATAATTCTATGAATTTATGTAAAATCGACCAATTAGTGCGCATATTAGGGAATTATGAATTTTTTGCAACTATTATAATGCTAGAAAGACTTTATTTACCTCAAGCATCTGCAAAATATGCATTTTGGACACGAGGTTGTTGTTTCTTTCATTCCGACTTTCGAAATAAGACTCGAAATTGTAGTTACATGTAAAGGATCCGTATATGCACCTTTGACCTATAACACTTGCATTTAAAAGGTCAGTGCTGTACTTCGCCTCTAGAAGTGCTATTGTTATTATTAATTGTTGGTGTTATTATTGCATACTTTTAGTAGTAGTGTAGTTACAATCATTAATATGGATATTTATGTTATATTTCCTATATAGAAATTTTAAAAAAAATTGTTTCCTTTGAACAGTATACTTACCAACTAACTTCCATGCGGTTATTACAAATGTAACGTGAATACTGATATCATTAAAAACCAAAGATATAGCACCCATTTAGTTACAAAAAGATTACAAAGTATGCTCAAAGTATTCGATATCAGGAAAATTGTCTAAACGTTCTTTATTGCTGTTGAAAGCATTGCCCTATCTTCTGATGACATGGCAATTTCATATATCTACGTAATTAATTAATAGTTGGGTACTCCCAGAGAATAGATAAATGCAACAATACATTCTTGAAATTCTCATTTAGGAAAGAGAAACAAATTTCTCTTCTAATTTTACTTATTATCAGACACTCGTCTACAGTTAATCGATCTCGCATCTCATCCATTGTTCTCAAGATACTAAATCTATGATGGCCTAGGTAATAAACATCCAAAAAGGCTTTCCATTGTTACGTAATGATAATAAACAATAGTTTAACGTTCTTCGTTACCTTTTACAATCAACAATTAACGTTCTAAGAGGTTTTTAAATATTTAATGAAGAAGACTTACACAAATGAACATAATTAGTTAAGTAGATTTTAATGATAAGCTTTTTCTGTTTGTTTAAATCGTGTTATTTAACTTTCTTAAAATTTTTCATAAATAGTGAGCGCTGCAGTTATAATCAAACATTGCATTAATAAGTACTGTGAATTGATCATACAATACACATATATTTATTCGAATATACTGTTATATGAAAACTGTACCTTGGTTTATTTGATGTATATAACTGTAAGTTTGAAGTAGAACTTGTTTAGATTAAATTAGTATATGCAAATTCACTCTAGAGGTATTTGTTTTATTAAAACCCAAATACTGCAGTACAACTTGTTATGAAAGACGCCCACGTAAAATTTCAATGGAATCAATAAGAACACTAAATATTAAATATACAGGGTTGTGCAGGCCAACTCCCATCTTCGATTGCTCATTTGCTATCGAAGTGAGATGTTTTACTTAAGCAGATACTAAAATTAGACGTTAAGGAAGCACATCTGGGAATTATTTTGAGTTCTAGCAGGTGTTCCAAAAACTGCATAATCATTTAATATTTTTTTAAATGGGACAGCCTATTATTTTTTTTACATTTATAACACTAGCAGATTATAAACTGTATTTTGTGTTCTATTTGATGCGTTGTTTAGTCGAAATAAATATTTTTGTTAAAAATCAATATTTACATAGTACCACTAAAAAAATCAGTACTGCCGCAAATGTGAAGGATAAGACCATATAATTGAGAATTCATTCATCGCAGGGTTGATACTAAAAATTCATGCTGTAGCGATATACAGAGTGTTCAAAATTCTTTCTCCAATTTCAAAAGCTTTGCCTTTTTTAGATTTTTTTTATATATATAAAACACCCGGTACATTTTTACACAAACCGATATAGCGCTTAATTATGAACAATTTTTGTTAATATCTCTCTATCACATATCTGCAGTAGTTTTTGATAAAAACGTAAAGTTCATAATATTTATAACTATTTAAGTAACAAAACAAGAGTAAATACATGACGAACAAAATCAAAACAAGCTAAACAAACGAATACTATAAAATATTCTATATTATTTTTTTTTCTGATAAGAATACTACCTTTTTTGAATCAATATGTGATAGGTATATGTTAATGTCACTTTTTTTTTTTATTTGTAATTTGTTTTTGGACCTGTTTCAACCCACTTATATTTTTTGTGGCTGTTTGAAATAAAATTATCTATCTATCTATCTATTTCAAAATGTATTCTATTCATTTACAAGCAAAGATACAAGCGATATTTAAAAGAATTTTCTACTTTCATTAATGTGTCTGGACTAATATTATTAAAATCATTCGTTATGTGATTTCTCATATTTTCTACAGTAATAGGTTTTTGGCAAGGTCGGAAGATCTAGGTGGCCATTGCGTTGGTCCTCCTCTTCCGATCTGCTTGTTTATAAAGCTTTGATTTAAATGCTCCTTTATAGCCAGTATAAATAAGCTGGTGTGCCATCGTGCTGCAACCATATTCTTTCTCGCTCAGGCACCACTCCCAAAAAGTTTGGTAATGAATTTTAATGATCAGCTGTGGTGGAGATTATTTTTCTGGGAAGTCGTGTATCAGAATAGTTACGAAAATTATGTCCTATAACACATAGTTGAGGAAGTTCGGATCTTCCCGAAGTTGTTTGCGTTTTAGGTTACAAAAATCAACACATTATGCATAATCTGCTTTAGAAAAGACTTTGGTGAAGCTAAGTGTGATATCCATGAAACCACACTTTCTGTATACATTTCTCGAATAGGTCTTACCATGTCGTGTACCTAGGGTATTCCTTTCAGTATCCACATCGTTTCGTCCGAACCCAATTACCTATATGTTTGTTTGGTCTGAAATGCCTAGGGAAATTAAAAGACCTAGGGAATGAAGTAACCCTCCTATGAGGTTCCGGGTCACAAACGAGATAATGAATAATCTTGCAAAAAAGGGCTGGAATGCCTTTTGTAAGGCGTGAACCTTTTCGCGGTATAATACTGAAGAAATTGGAAAAGAAATGCAACTGAGAAAATCTAATTATTGGGAGAATGAGGAAGAGTAAAACTCTTCTGGGAACCTGTAACCGGAAGAGGGTTACAAAATGCATCAACCTGATTAAGAACAATATTCGCATATGAACAGGAATACTTTCAGACCATTGTAAATTGAAAGGACATCTGAGTAAGCTTGGATTCGCAAAGGAATCTGAATGTAGATTTTGTGGGAAACAGGATGAAACATCCATCCATCTCCTTTCAAATTGCATAGACTGTGCAATTTAAAGGCGTTGCACCTGGGAACATGTGAAATCGAAGAGGGAGGCTTGGGACCTTTTCACATCCTACACTTTCTGAAAGAAATGGGGTTGGAAGGTCAGCTGTAAAACAGCAAAAATAGGGAGCACAATAGACTCTTAGATCGTAGTGTAACCACAGTACACTATCAGTACGGACAAGCTCGCAAAATCTTTTATTCTTTTGTGGTCCATTTTGAATGACCTTCAAACCTAGCTGCCATCTTGTAAAGCTGTTGCCGGGAATTTTCAAACGTGTAGAGTAATTTATATTTTAAAAGTAGTAAGAAAATAGTTTAGAGAAATACACAAATTTATGCGTTTTTTATTCTGACTTCATTCCAAATATTTCTGAACAGTTTATAGTAATAAAAAACACGATTTTAATAAAATAATGTTTGATTAAGTGCTACATATATTTGCAAGTATTTTGCAATTATTGAGTTCACATCCTTTCCTTTTTGTGAAACTAAATGTCTATTTATATATTTTATAGTATAAAATATAGGAATAAATATATTGCGATTCTTTCTCAAATACATTAATAAAAATGCAACGACTTCGGTGGAAGGGTTTTATTGTAGACTTTCAAATTTCTAACACAAACACACACCAACTTATAATTAGGGTTCCAGAGTTATGATTATATTGTTCTGTGCAATACAAAGACTGTTTCTTTTTATTCGACTAATTCGTTTCATGGTTTGTCAACAATGATGTTCGAGGGTAGCTAGAGTTTCAGACATGGACTAAATAATATCGAGTTGTCTATAATGTAAGTAAATATGAAACGTGATAATTAAAATTTATACTAGCATAATGCAGTTCAGACCAAAATCACATTATCTTAAAATATGAACATATTACATAATTAGTTATTGTGATAAATAGCGATATAGCTTTAAATGAGTAAATTGATTTAATGTGACCTAGAAACATCTGCACAACCACAATAGTTCTTCTGATCCATGTACTTTTTTAATTCTGGTCCTGTTGTATATAATAGATTCATTCAGAAATCCAAAGAAACTGCAATCATCGTTAACATCAGAATTTATCTTGCAAGAGCGAATGGCACAATAGCATGATGCCCATTGGCGTCTTCTTTCACAGTTATTTCACCTAAATCTAACAATATAATATATAACAAAGTATGTAAATGTTATGCTCACCGACCTTACCTTTTACACGATGCACCTTATCAGTGTTCATTAATTGTTCTTAAACTGCAGGGGTACTTTAAAACTAATAAAATACGTAAAATAAATAAATAAATAAAACAAGTAAATCATGTAGATTAAACGCATGAATAAAACTAATTTGTGTAGGTAAACAAAAACAAACTGTCACATCGGGAGGCTGTTGTTTGAAGTGAAGTTAGGTTTAGAAATTTAGACTCCTATGACTCATCCATTGGCCTAACTGTTTAAACTGTGGTGTAACATCATCTTTCCTACATACCTATGAATTTTCGGACCTTTTATAGCAATCTTCTTCTTCTTATTGTGTGTTTAACAGCTTCTTTTCAATCATCTATATTCTAAAGGTAAAATGTTTTGATTTGCACTTAAATCTGGGTTTTATTCACAAACAACAATTCAACAAATTATTTCTCGCCTTTCTCACCTAAAATGATAAAAATTGGTACCGTTTTAATTACTTTAGTGTGTAATGACTAGGCAAGTTTAAATTATTAAAGAAATTGCTTAAAACTTGGCATGTGACTTTGGCAAAATAAATATGGAAAGCGCAACATGCACGCAACACAATGTACAGTTCTACAATTTTGTTTTCTTTTTTAGTGTTTTTAGAGTAAGCGTGTAATTATTTAAAACGTAACAATAAATATGTCACAAATTTTTCCATTTTATTTTGTAATGTGCAAACAGGTACTATGCTACTAAAATTAATAGAGGTTTAAAAATAAATAGCATGACAGCTTTCTTCTTCGTAAAGCTGAATTGTGTATTTGGTTATTTTTGTTTAGTGCGCCATGACCGTGACCTAATGAACGACTTCAAGGTCGTTGAGAAACTTCGCCTTTATGCGCCTATACTCATTATAAATTATAAGATCTCGAATACATTGGAACGCCTATTCTCATAAAGAAAGTGAATACTCAGTTACTGCGTGCGCGAGTACCTGCCTGCATTTACAGTACGTTTTTCTGACTGGCCCGCCAATGCATCGGAATTACTTATGCGGAACTTTCGCACATAATTACCTTAAATAACAAAAAAAAAACATCTTTCCACACTAAATTGGGACTTTGAAAGTTCCACATCCTAACATACGAATACTTATATTTTGAGAACAATAACTAGATAATATCTTATTTAGTCCGCACGGAATCATTACCATTTAGTTCTGCACGAGTTTTATTGGAGTGGTTTCCTTTCAAACGGAAAATTTAGATCACATATGTATTAAAATTCCATTCCATATGAGTTTATATGTGCTTTAATTATCGGAAATGTTTTGATTTTCTTTCCTTCATAATTGATATAATTGATGCATTTCCGCCTAAATTCTTCCGTACTACATTATCATTCGCATATTCTAGACGTACAGTTATAATGTTCCGAGAATTATTGCTACTTGCAACTATAATTAAGTGGAAATATATGGACTAGAAAATGTCTCAATAATTACATGCATATAACTGCGATTCGCAAGAAAAAGTTTCTAGGTCGATACAGTACTTGTATTAACTTTAAAAATTTCATAAATTAGTTTGATTCAACATAAGTTCCTACATATTCGTCTTACTAATTACCTTAAATAAATTTCTAATTAATTAAAAAGTTACCACATCTGTACCTCATACTTAAGCATCATTAAATAATTTTAATGTATTGGCCGTTTGCCTCAATCGAAAGGTTTACTGTCGTACATCCTGCGTCTACAGAAGAATGGCAACAAATGAACAACGTTCTAAATGTTGTAGCGATTATTAGTGAAGCACGTAAAGATGACGAGTCTGCTGCCTTATATAAATAAACAATAGGAAAAAGACTATGTAGACGAGTTATAGAAGAAAAACAAAAAGCTATTAAATATTTTTTTTATGTTTTTGTTATTAATACGTGTTATGCTGCGGGAAAAGAAAATAAAGACATTTTATTATTATTATTATTATTATTATATGCATAGAAAACGCAAAGGCGATTTGGAGTATTATCAACAAGTGTTCATTAAAATGTATTAGATCAAATGATACATTTAGATGTCTTGATAGTGAAACCCTAAACAAACCTTTTTCAGTAATCGGAGAAGAACTAACGGCCATGATAGATGGTCCAAACCAAAATTCAATTTATTTAATACAAGATGGATATCAAGTAATAATACATTCAATATTTATGGTACCAGTAACGCCTGAAGAAGTTTGGCAGATAATATGGGCTTTTCACAATAGAGTATCGAGAGACGTTTACGGTATGTCGGTTCAGTTGCGCAAATATATAGGTGATGCCGTAATATCCCCACTTACCACATTATTTAATCGATGTTTAGAGAATGTTTAAGGTTTAAAGGTGAAGATGAGACAAACTTAAGCAACTATAGGTCCATTTCTGTATTGCCTGCGATATCAAAAATTCTAAAAACAATGATCAAAACCAGGCTATTAAATTACTTTGAAAAGAAAAGAATTTTGGGGCCAGCACAGCATGGTTTCTTGGAGGGAAAGTTTACCTCACGGCGATTCTTGATCCATTGTGGTATCTAGCTGACGCATGCGATGAGGGAGAAGAAATCCTGCTTTCTTGTTGCAATCTGGACAAAGCCTTCGACTGCGTAAGTATAACACGCAGTCTTGCTTCACAAGTTGGAGATATACGCCATAAGGGGAGTGGCTCAGGTTTTCTGGGTTTCTGTATTGACTTGGCAGACCTTGTTTTGACATTTATTGCAATAAAATAAAATTAAGAATAAAAACATTCAACTGATGGTTTCTGTGCAACCTCAATTACCGCGCAAATGAATACAAACTTAAGTAACGTATGTGTGGTTATTATATATGCGTCTAATTTTCCACTAATTCAACGTTTTCTATATCAATCTTATGTCCGATATAATTTATTGTGCAATACTAGGATTCAAGTCTCCCACAGCGTTAACTTGCTATATGTTCCTTGAACCTAGTTCTGGATAGCACACTTCTTTCTCAAATGCAAACCTTATGCTTAATGCTAACCACTACACCCGATCTTATAAACCCCAATCTTCATTGAGGTGAGGTTTATCTTTAGCGTTGGCTAAAAGGTCTCTCAATGTGTTTTGCGAGGCGAAGCATATGTGATATTGCACTTTCTTAGTAGAGTAGTAGTATATTTATAGAAGAGTAACCATTACAGATCGCTACCTTTGATGAATTTTTTTGTTAAATCTCGCCTTGTTGAGTGGGAATTTTATTAATCTGTTGATTAGGAAATTAATTAATTAATGCCCCCTTAATCTTTTTATTTATTTTTTCTTATTCACTATTTTTTCTATAGATATCTATTTCTAATTTATTATTATTTCTTATCACTAAAGGGAAGAGAAGTTAATTGTTTTTCTCTTCTTTTGCAATAGGTAAATGAATATTATCTAAATTTGATTTCAATTTTAAAATAAAATCTGCGATGATTGTTTTAGTGGTGTCAGAAATCTCGGAGATATCATTTACGCATCTCAGCCAAATTCTAGGGAAATATTCAGCGTCCTTTTTTTCAAGTCCATTTCGAATTTACTCACAAAAAAATTAACAGTGAACGAATGAACGAATGGGTCACATTGCCGTTCCTTGCGATTATTCAATACACTTTCCACTACTTGGAATGTTTCTGATGTGTACATAGAAAAGTTAGCCTTGTATTTTCTATGATTTTAACATCATCTAAGTTATTTGATTTTAGAAATTCTATCAATTATTTTACATCGAACAATGCTAAAATTATACTTTCTTTTAACTCAATATTAGTTGCTTCATTAACAAAATCTAGAGAATTTACTACTTCTACTTGAATGGGTAAATTTTTATATTTGTCCACTAGCCATTTATAGGTGAGCGAATCTATACCTAATATAATTGGTCTCATAGATTTTGTCTGTCTGTCAATTTTAGGCAGGTAATACATTTTAGGGAGTAGAATAGAATAGAATAGAATAGGTTGTATTATTGCAGTGTTTCAACACAAATGGAACAATGCAAACGTCAGGTCAAGAACAAAAATTTATAAATGTATATTTGAGGTTAGAAATTCCTCTATATTGTATATCTAGTATTACATTTGGAATGGATAGCGTGTACTTTAAACTCCAGTTGATTAAATTAGGACAAATTTTAAGAATCAGCTTGGTTTCTCCAATCATATCCCATCATTCATCCTAAAAGGTTTATACGGCACGGTTAAAAGTAAATTTTTTACACGTGCGAAATAATTCGGTTTACCAAAATTTATTTTTTTTTTTTTTTTCCCTTTGCCCACTTTTAGATACAAACAATAATTATTTTTAAACCTTTAATAATTTTGTCTTATATTGCCATTAGCACTTTTTGTTTCCATATCGTTCAGATTTTTGATAATTGTTCAGTGCTTGAAAATATATATTTGTCATTTTTGTTTGTTGTCATAGTTGTCAGTTGTCAATGTCAATTTTGTTTATAGTCAAGAGTTAGTGTCGTTTTTTAAGCTAGTAGTGCAAGGTTTAAGTATTTAAATAAATAAATTAAAATAGTTTATTATTAGTTCAATTTATGCTTACAAGATATACAGTGGTTGTCGGAAATAAACATTTCAAGGACTGTAATTCCTTGGAAGAGAATCCCGCAGATATTATATCGCGTGGTAAGATTGCTTCTACGTTGCGCACTTCAAAACTGTGGTGGCATGGTCTTGATTTTTGCAACTTGTCAAGAATGGCGATGTGCCCTATAAAGTATCTAGTGACATAGTAATTCCTAGTGGTGGGCACTATCCGTATTTTCAACTATCGATAGTCGGACCAACTATCGATAACTATCGATAACTATCGATAGTTGACTATCGATAGTTGACTATCGATAACTATCGATAACTATCGATAGTCGACTATCGATAGTTATCGATAGTTTCAACAGGCAACTATCAATACTTACAACTGTCAATAGTCATCATCGATAATGCCCACCACTCTACTCAACTAATATGTCCTCAGAAGTACATTTTGTTTTGTTTCTTGTTATTTATTATTTGTGTTTTTTTTTTATTCCAGACTAATAAGAATTCTAACACTTGTATTTCATGGTTTTATCAATACCTGCTACTATGGATATTACAAAAGAAAGAATTAGTTCCACTCAATGAATAGTTGATGATTGATAACTCAAACGTTTTTAATTAACAAGACAATACATAAATAAACCTTTAAGCTACTCAGAAAGGGAAAATAAATAGCACATAAAAACGATACTTGTCGTATTTACATTGAATTTGAGCATCTCTCTGCGTTGTAAACTATATATAAATATAATACTGGTGGGCATTACCGATATTTTCAACTATCAACAGTTATCGATAGTTATCGATAGTCAGCTATCGATAGTTATCGATAGTCAACTATCGATACTTATCGATAGTCAGCTATCGATAGTCAACTATCGATAGTCGAAACTATCGATAGTTATCGATAGTCAAAACTATCGATAGTTATCGATAGTCACTATCGATAGTGCCCACCACTAGTAATTCCTGAATAAAGGAGGACTACTGTAGTTTTATCTAGCGTTCAAGAGAACCCAAATTCTATTTTCACTCGGTTTTCAAAATTGTTGAGAATCATTGTATAGGGCTTACAAAAAACATCGCTGCGAATCTTAAACATGAAGGTGAAGAATGCCGTTCAGGACCGCTCTCCTTAGTTGAAATTGATTTAGCCAGAAATCGCTTAATTAACCTTGTCCAAGAGGAATCTTTTAATGCTGAAATAACGCAACTACAAACATTTGGTGTCGTCAATAAAAAAAAGACCATTAATCAGTTTAAGTCCATTCCTGGATGACAACGGAATAATTCGAGTAGGGGGAAAGCTGCAAAGAGCAAACATATCTTAATCACATCAGCACCCTATTCTACTACTATCAAAGCATCATTCGTCAAGCATTAATTGCTTCAAGGCGAATCCAACAACTTGTCAATGCATAATGGGAAATCTGCGGAAGCATCGATTACAACCTGGGCGACCGTTTTTCAACACCGGAGTCGACTACTGCTATTTATGATTCGGGAGTTTAAAGAAAGCAAAGTCAGCAAAATGTATGTCTCGGTTTTCGTCCGTTACATTTGGAAATTGTACGTGATCCATCCTCGGAAGCTTTCACAAACACGTTACGACAGTTCATGGTGCGATGTGAAAGATAATCAACTTATACACGGATAACGCAACTAACTTCGTTGGAGCAAATAAAGAATTAAAGAAATTGCACAATATGCTTACAAATGAGCTCACCAAGAATGAGATTTCGAAATACGCTGGAGAATCACATCATTTGCAACTTAATCCCACCCAGAGCCCCACATTTTGGCAGTCTATGGGAAGCGGCAGTGATGTCAATGAAGAACCACTT
Organism: Protaetia brevitarsis; assembly: GCA_004143645.1. Classification (NCBI taxonomy): domain Eukaryota; kingdom Metazoa; phylum Arthropoda; class Insecta; order Coleoptera; family Scarabaeidae; genus Protaetia; species Protaetia brevitarsis. The sequence continues at coordinate 3,392,077 of RXPK01000186.1, forward strand.
AAAAAGGGCATCTGTATCTACATCCCTTACTATCGAAATGTTTATCACGTTGTTAGCAGAAATCGAGGCAATTCTCAATTCCCGTCCTCCCACTTTCGTATCCAGGGATGCCAACGATCTTTCCTTTCTAAGTCCTTGTCACTTCTTTAATTGATACATTATTATATCGATACCAAATCAGGATTTCGCATAGGTAAAAGTGAATAGGCTCACCCAGTGGCAGCATGTTCAGAAAATCAAGACCCACTTTTGGAACCGTTGGAAAGTGGGGTGGAAAAGATGGCATCATCCGTGCCGTTACTGTTCGGACACAGCATAGCATTTTGAAGCGACCTTCATGCAGACTTTGTGTTTTGCCTTTGAAGCATAATTGATATTGTTAATTTTCTCAATCATTAAACTATAACTTCCAAGGTGGGCGGTATGTTCAGTGCTTGGAAGAATATATTTATCATTTTTGTTTGTTGTCATAGTTTTCAATTGTCAATGTCAGTTTTGTTTATAGTCAAGAGTTTGTGTCGTTTTTTAAGCTTATTGTGCGGGGTTCAAGTGTTTAAGTAAATAAATTTAAACAGCAAACACACCTTTATTTTCATCAAAAACTGTCACCAAAGAATTAAAATAAATTCATGCGGCAGTTACACTCCGTGAACGATGAAATTTTAGTCGATAATTCCGGATTCATATTAATAATACTACCATCATTTTTAGTCATCATCTAGTTTTAATATTGCTATTATTTGTTTCAAGCTACTACAGATACCTGCAACTTTAAGTTGAATTCTTAAGCAACATACAAACGTACTTCTGTTGTCTGTTTTTTTTTATTTTCAGTAAATGTAACATGAGTATAATTAATACATGATTATCCATTTTATACAATTGTGGTAAATCTCTCTCTAGTATAGGTGCAAGACCTATTCCTTCATTTTTTGTTTTCTTAAACGATTAAGGTCGTTAACAAGTCATTTTAAATTGTTAATTTTACAATTTACAGATTTTATTTAGCAATAATATTATAGTTTTAATAATATTCAGTTCCAGGAGCAGTGCCAATACCGGTTTAATTACTCAAGTATATTGATTTTATAGAAACGTTTACAATATATATATTATATTATATTTCCAAATAAAACCGAAACTCCAAGTTATATTGCAACTTTAGAGCGTAGTGAAACCAAAAAGATGCATTAACACTTTAAGGTTTCCAACGTAGGTACTTATATTATTTATGTAAATAATTAAAATAATAAATAAACAAGTTTCTTCCAAAAGAAAGTATATGAAAAAGAACTAATATTTAACGTTTGATTAAATAACGCAAATTCTGGTTTTAATTTTTTCGTTGATACGTTATTATTGTTCCTCTAGTTCATTTCCATTTCTTTTTTCTTTTAGATAAACAGGTAGATTAAAAATATTTCAATAATGACAATTATTTTCTCGTTTTGTGAGTCTTTTACATGCGCGCCTATCTATAGAACGATGACTTTCCATTTGATCTCAAAATGTCTTCGTTACCTCCACCTCGTTTTTTGTCGCAGGCGTCCCATACGAGATTTGGCGGTTATTATCCGTTTCCTACAAATATGAAACTTACTTTTAAGTGTGGAGATAGTCGAGATTCCATCTGGAGAAAAGGTATATAAGTCGGAACACTGACCTAATTGTTTAGTTTACTATGTGAAGTGCAAGAAGCTTTGGAGTACTTTATACACGGTGTGACAGTTCAGGTGTTTCTAGGAGTTGCGGTTATTAAATATGAAGGTAATGATAAGTGCAAACATAAACAAGTTTAATATTCGAGTTTATTTAATAGATAAATATGTAAATACCGCATCGTTTTTTATTCATTCAAAATTTACTATAATACTATAATATTGACTTAAGATTTGCTTTTTGATTTTGATTAACATATTAATAAACTTGTAATATTTTTATCAAATATTTACACATTTAATGATTTGTTTTATATACTTCCTTATGTGTTATATACACGTTATATGTGCAGCTGAAATTAGAAATATGACTTTTTGTTGACATGATATTTGTGACCTACTATCAATAGCGCATACTGTGTCTTTTTACACATATATATTTATAAGGAATTCGTATATCGGAAGGAAGTAAAACGGTGAACAGGTGACAGCGACCTAGATATGAAGAGAAAAAGAATTTCACATACTTTTTGAATGCGTTACTCGAACACATCTATACCTACATTTTTTTTCATTTAGTTAATTTAACCAATTCTTTTTTTGTTAGTATTATTAAAAGTTTTCATATGCGATTGATGCGATGATTTCATGTTTCAAATCACTCGATCACTATCTTTTTTTCCAACGCACGCACTAAAATTAATGGGACAAAAATACTGATAACAAAATCACTATTCAAAGAATCGGCGGTTTTGTGCAAAATTGTTCAATAGCACTCCTTAATACCGTTCGAATTAATATAAATCATATTAAACTTGTCTTTTTTGGAGGCGGAGAACTTTAAATTGGCAACATTGTTTTCTGTGACAGCCGATTAGACAGTTCTCAACTATTTTGGGGTTAATTTGGTTTGGTAATTCATTTAGTGCTTTCCATTCAGTCATAAAAGCAGTTCGGTAGTACTTCCGATGTACTCTAACTACAATTTAAGCGTTCCTTTGATAAAGAGCACAAAACTCCCAATGTATTCAGTTTTACCTCCCCTTTTCCCCTTATGCACTAACTTATTTGCTAGTGTTTCGTGCTCTACACGCCATTTTTTAAAATTATTTGGGGAAAAATGTTTCTTTTTGCTTTCGTAAATTAAATGATTTAAATTAAATATTACTATTATAATCGTTGTAAGATTTTTTGACATTTTGAAGTAAGATTTCCTTGCGGTCACGATTTGTTGTTTACATCAAAATCTGATTTCTAGGTTAGGTTCCTTTCCCGCCTCTGTTTACAATTTAAAAGCACAAAAAGCGTTCTATTGGTTCTAAATTGTGTAGGTCAAGAGTAGAGTAGAGTAGTAGCAGAGTAGGATAGACGGTGAATGGAAAGCACTAATTATGAATAGACTCAGGTCGGAGCAATGTTTGCAAATTGTTCAAATTTGTTTTGAAAAATAGGGTTCAAATTATGTTGGTTCCCATATGATTAGTTGACAGACTTGTCAATACTTGTCATTTACGAATACAAATTTAAAACTTGTGTCTAAATTATTCCATAAATTCCATTTCGTGTGTTTTTTTAGTCCGTCTAACATATGTGTACACTATTTCGATATTTTATTAGTTAAATAAGTATAACTTAGCATTTTCTTGGCCAATTTTTGCTGTCGTTGACGATGTCTGGTATTCATTGCTCCGTCAAAAGTTGTGAAAATGGTTATTATGAATTCACGAATTTACATTTCTTTAGATGGCCAATATTGCAGATAGGTAGCAATTTCGCTCACGTGCAAGCTCCTTATAAGCTTTAATAAATATTGTTCAACAATCCAGAGCTAAGTATTAGCTGCTAGCCGCACTGACATAAATACGCACAATTACAAAATAGAATTTGTAATGTTCATTTCCAAGATCGTATGTTTGCAAATGGCTTGCGAGATCGTCTTTTACCATCTACTAGTGATGTGCGTAACTCGGTTATATCAAATGAACGATCGATCATTCGTTAGCTTATGTAGTATTTGGAAATCGGCAAAGCAGTCTACATAATACATATCTAATACTTGAGCAAGCAATGAATAGAATTGTAAATATTTTTCGCTGGTGCTTGCTATTAGTTTTCGGAATCTTCGCTTTGTCAAGTTTGGAGTTCTCGGTAAGTTAATGAACGATCGATAATTCATTTGATATAATCGAGTGCAAGAATCGCTCGTTAAGTATATCTCTACCATCTATAATATTTACAGGAGAATGAATTTTATATATTACGTAATACAAATAATTTGAATTTCCCGCCAAAAGGAAACCCAATGCCATGTGTTCGAAGTTTCAAAAACCATTGTATAAGTACGACAGTGACGCTACTGATACTATACCTATACTGTCGTCTAAACCATATGTTTCCCAACCTTTTATGGACTACCGCCCTCTTTATAAGAAAAAGAAATTCCAACGCCTCCCTTTGCATAATAGTTAATTATACCAATTTTATATGTCAATCTATTAAATCACAAATGAAAAATTAATTCTCTCTCACTGTAATCGTGCTACTCGTGGTCGTGGCTGAGGGTCGTGATTATTAATTATTTAAAAATACAAAAACATCTTATAATAAAAACATTTAATTCAGACAAAGACCATACATAAGTGTTATTAACAAAACTATAACTTAACCAACAAATGCAAGATAATACACAAAAATGGGGCACCCCGCGCTGGGGCACTGCACAAAGGCAAAGACAAGACGATTAATCAAAATTAGTAAAAAAAAAAATGTAATAAAAAAAAATCAATAAGAAACATAAATATCAATGAGGTGATTGATGTTGGTGGAGTTTTAACAATTTGTTAATGTTGGGTTTCAATTTAGTTAACATCAGTCGATAAACCACGCTCAGTGATCTGCAGTCTATTCGTTTTCTTAGACAGTCAATTAGCCATTGCACTAAACCCACGCTCAGCCAAATATGATGAAGAAAACGCAATTAAAAATTTCTGGACTAGTTCCCACAATCCAGGGTGGAGAGCTGACATTGATTTTTGGAGTCAGAACTCTTGGTATCCATTTCTGAATTTTACTGTATATTCATATTTAAAATATCCTGGAATCGCTCTGTAAAATCAGCATGAAGAGCGTCCAGGTATTGGCAGTAAGTAAGTAAATAACGTAGTAACGGCAGTAAGTAAAAAATAACGTTGGAAAGTGGCTGTATGAAACCCTTATGAGGCCCCGTCATTGCTGGAGCACCATCTGTAGCAACTAACAAAATATTTCGAATAGGAATTTCTTTATCTTGAAAAAAAAAAAACGTGCCTGGTATTAAATATGGATTCTCTCTTTGTATCGGTTTCCAATTTTTTTGCAAATAATAACTCTTGACAACTTTTTTCTTCTTTTATGAATCGGACGTAAGTCAAGAGTAGTGCTCCGTTATTTGGTAATTCATCGAGTTGAATGAAAAATTTGGAAGTCTTTAAGTAATCGCATAATGATAGTTCAACGTCTTTAGGTCCACAAGATCATCGTTCGTGCCGTACATTTGGTGAATGGGCCCAAGGAAACATTGCTATTGATCCACAATTTCATTTGAAAATTTTGTTCAATAATGAAGCACACTTTTGGTTAAATGGTTATGTCAATAAGCATATGCAGCGATGATAATCCACAAACCATTCTCTAAATCTCATTACATCCTGAAAAATTAGCCGCTTGGTGCCCTTGACGGGCCATGGAATCATTGGTCCAGTAATGCTACCCTCTCGAGTACGAACCACCGAACTTTTATGAAAAAGTTACCGTATTTATAACAATTTTACAGTACAATTAAAAAAAATCGTATACGTAACATTTAAACTTAAACTTTTGAAAGATTCTATGAATTAGTTAATTTCGTTAGAATTAGAATCAGATATCAATTTATTGTTTTTCTGTTTCATAGGTTTCAGATGTACTTTTTTATTATTGACAATTCGGAGACAAATTTAGCATTAGAAAATGCACATAACTTGAAATTTATTTTCAATCGCTGGTCGAAGCCATAAATTCTGATAGTTAAAGTCAAGAGTTTTTGAAATTCTAAAAATAAAGAGACAGGTTTCCTTAAAAATATATTTTTCATTTTTTTTGAGGGGTTTGGATCATCACTATCAATATGTAGCATTTTTAAACACGTTTTCTTGCATAAGACGAAATATACTATGACACAAAACGTGCAACGGATGAATTGAAACCTACACTGACGTTATTGGGAAAAAACCATAATCTTAGTAAGAAACTAAAATAAAACCAACTGTCCGGAAGAGTACTCTTATTTTCTTCTTCAAATTATAAAATGCTAGACTTTTTTTAAATTACCGTACAAACGCGTACGTCTATTTTACCGTACAAGTACGATAATTACCATACATTTGTCAACACTGCATTGGTCCATATTTCTTCAAAAGTGGTGATGGTCAAAAGGTTTGACGAATGATTAATTTTACGAAATGACATGTTTACTGGCCATCTCGTTCGTGCGATTTGACGCCATTAGATTATTTTCTCTGAGGATACGTAAAGTCGCATGTCTACATCGATAAACCAGAAACAATTCGGCACTTGGAAGTCAATATTAGACGCGCTACTGCCGAAATATGGCCTGATTTACTGCGAAAAGTGTGTGAAAATTGGACTTCCAAATTACGCCATGTGTGCTTCCGCTTTGGCGGCCACATGACCAACATCATATTTAAACATTAATGCCATAAAATTATCTTTTAAATAAAGCCAATTTCATCGATATCAAAAATATTTCTCTGTGTTTTATTTCAATTTAAAGTTCTCCGTCTCTAAAAAAAAAAAAAACACATTATTGTGTATATAAATTGAGGGAAGAATTATATATAGCGATGTCCTTTGTATATTCCTTATTCGATAATCTTCATACTCTAACGTTGTATGATGCCTCCTGTGCTCGCAGGACTTATTTGCAAAGAAATCTACATTTGGCAACATTCTTGTATGTTACTTAAGTTTGTATTGATTTGTGCGGTAATTGAAGGTGTATGGGAAACCATTGTATAAAGTTCTTTTATTCTTAATTTTATTTCCCTCTAATAAATGGCAAAAAGCTTTTCAATTCAATACAGAAATTGTAATTATTAAATAATTACTACAATTAGAGTTTATTTTATTGCCTTAAATGTTGAAGTTGAAAGCCGCTGCTCTCAATACATAGTTGCAGTCAGCAAACCACCAACAAGCAATCTCACAGGCGTGAAAAGGAAGCTATCATACAACTAAAACGAGACAAAGGCATTGTCATCTTTCCGGCTGACAAAAGCAATGCCACCACCATCCTATACACCGCCGATTATGAAACAAAGATCCGAGATTTGCTTGATCCGTCTACCAACAGAAAACTTACTAAGGATCCCACGAATGCAGTTCTACGGAGGACCAACCTACTCATCAAGAACTCGTCAATTTCCGATGAAGACCAATAATGGTTGATAAGATCTGAGGCTGGTTCACCTCGTCTGTACTGGTTACCAAAAATACATAAACGTAACACGCCGCTACGGCCAATAGTTAGCGCGATCCTAGCTAACCTCTTACAACTACACACAGTGTACACGGCATCCAGCATAATTGCACATTGTCAAGAAAATTTCAGTGTTCAAACTTCTCCACTCTGACATATTAGTGAGCCTTGATGGAGTTTCCTTATTTACCATGGTTCCAGTTCAAGAGATGCTGCAGCTAATTAGCAATAAGTCCGTTCCGGAGGTAGCTCGGATTTTCGACCACGTTCTGAGCACAACATATTTTCAATGAAACCAGGACCACTATGAGCAGCTGGATGGAGTGGCAATGGGTAGCCCGTTGGCTCACGTTGTCGCAAATTGCTACATGTAGCAATTTGAGACCAGGACACTGAATACGTTAAGATATAAGCCTACCTGCTGGTTCCGTTATGTGGATGATACGTATATTATTTGACCCCACGGAGAGGACACAGTACTGAAATTTTTTCAACATTCATCTCAGTATCCACCCACGCATACAGTTCACGATGGAGTGGGGAAATGACGGTGCCCTAGCCTTCCTGGACGTGTTAGTCAGCAAGAATGGGGAAGGAATGCTTGGCCACATAGTGGACCATGTAGTGCACCTAGATCGCGCCCTACTAGCGAATGGGTACACCAAGAAGGAGGTGGAGAGGACATTGCATCCAAGGACGACTCTTTTCAACTCACTGGACTACCATGATAAACCCATTATTTGTCTGGAAAATGTTCGCCCAGACATGCACTCTCTAACATTAAGAGCATAGTGAACAGGAACTCTATCGTGCATGTATAGCATTTGAGTCGCACACTCAGTCGCATCTGTAACTTCATCGTAAACATTGAGGTATTGAGCAGCAGATGCTTTTTGGTGATGCGGTTTGGCAGGTAAATTGGTCCAATGACTTTATGGTATATTACGCCTAACAAAACACCTTCTTTGGTGATTATACTCTTGAAATGGGTACAGATTTTTCTCTGCCCAATAGTGAAAGTTATGGGTGTTAAAGACTCCATCTGCATTAAATATCCGTATTCATCGCTCCAAAAATTATGTCTCAATGTAGTCTGGAGTACTCCCAATCTTGAAATGCTTAAGGCAGTGAAGATTTTTATAAGAAGTAAAACTCTTATAAAAATCTTGTTTAAAAGTAAAATTAGAAAGAAAACCTTAGTATTTCAGATTTTTTCCTGACAAAACGAAAATATCGTCGAAATGGAAGTTCCTTGGTAGAGTACATTTAATTAGAATTTTAACTTTTATTAAATCTGAAAATATGCTTTTTTTATATGCTTATTGGTTTGATTATTACTTTACTCTAGAAATAGTTTCTGCCGTTAGACCATTCTCGGTTAGAATCGTCTCTCACTGTATCTTAAAATGGTAAAGTGTCATCTTTAGGTTATGTAATAAAATTGAAATTTTTAAATTAAAACGTGAAAGTTAAGAATATTAGCAATTGAAAACTTAAAAAATTGAAGAAGAAAGTTTAGTAGGAAATATGAGAATGTCAACTTGCAGGCGTTTTAATAATTTTTCATTTTTTACACATTTTCATATTAACCTTTCACAGTTTTCAAATTTTTCAAGTTCTTATTGCTTAAATATTATTAGTTTTGCCATCATTAGTTAACTAAAGAACCAAAGAATGACATTTTAACATACACCGAGAGATCATTATAACTGAGGATGTCGTAACAGCTGAAATTATTTGTAAAAATAAATTAATAATCAAACCTTTATTGGTTTAATTAAGTGGTTAATAAAAAGTTTTCACATTCCATTTAATTTTCAAGATGGATATTTACAAATTCATCTTTATTTTTAATATGTTTATATCTCATAATATTAATCATCTTCTGTAGGTGCCAATTACTTTCGTAGATATAATAACTTTTCTTGATGTGAAAAATGCAGACTTTTTGTTCCAATAATTGGGTGAGTTTTTAACAGATAACATTGAATTAAGTTGTTTCAGATATTCCATGTTCAAATTGTAGTAGAGTGCTTAATACTGCGGCAATAATCGATTTTTTGAAACAGTGCTAACAAACATTATACCACAACAAGATAATATGGCTCATGGAATCGACTTAGTAAATTTCTTTTTTAACTTCTAATTTGCTTCAATATAAACACTTGATCCATGACTGATCTAACTTAACCGGAAATGTTAGAAATTTACCGAAAAGCGGAAGACTAAAAGTCGCGACTAATGAAGTTATTGCTCAAGGTATTGCTATAGCATTAGAGGAATCTACACAAACTTGTATTACATACCTCGCACTGACCTATAAGTTGTCGATCAGCTAGAATATTGAATTAGTGCAAGAATTATTTGACGAGGATTCTGTTCGTCGAAGAGAATTTTGCGAAAGAGTTAATAAGATATGCAATAGTGACCAATACTTACATACAATTTACTGTTTTCCGACGAGGCTGCGTTTTGTTAGAATGGCACCGTTAATCGCTATAATCGTTGATATTAGTCAATAGATAACCCTCCTTGAATGCTAGAGGCGCATGCACAACATTCGCAAAAATTAAACGTTTGGACTGGTATTTTCAGGGACCGCATCACTGGTTCTTTTTTCATTCATAATACACTATCTTCTGGACAGAGATATTTAGATCTTTTACATTGATCAAGTTGTTCCTAATATTGAGGAAGATGGGAAACTACCTATAAATGTTTGGTTTCAGCGAAATCTAGCACCCCTTCACTATACCCTTAACGTTAAAATTAAAGAAAAACCTTCCCAAATAGATTGATTGGACGAGAGCATTCATTCAATGGCCCCACAGTCTGCAAATTTAAATCCTTTGGGATTCTTTTTCTTTGGGGTCATTTAAAATCGATGATTTATACTAGATGACCGCATAATCTGGACGAATTACAGCAAAAAATAATTGAGGAAGTGGAATTAATTTCTGAGGAGTTCATAGATATGCGTATTGTTAAGAAGTGAATGGTGATCATTTTTTTAACTGAAATTGATTTTGTTTATATATCCTTTTGTGTTCATTTTTCTTGTCCTCAAAAAAATTTCACCTTAGTTTTAAACAAATATCTTGATCGTTATTAAACATAGGGGTACTAAACCGTAATACTCTTCTCCTGAAGCAGGGTTCTATTGAAATTCGTAAAAATATACAAGCTGTTTCTTTTAAAATAAGAGACCCAACATCACTTCCGTTCATTTGTGCCATGTATATATTTATATTCAGACTAGTTAGTACAATATTGAAATTAAATCGTTGTTTTGTTAATACAAACCATTTGTTACAATTTATTTATTCAGTAACAATTAGTCCTAACAATCAATATAAACTACGTGTCAAAAAACAGCTTGAAGGAGCGGAGTCGCAAAAACTGAAATTTCGAAGTAGTAAATCATAACTACTAATTTTCAGTAGTAAATAGTAACAATTGGAAAAAAAATCAGCAAAAATTTATCAATAAAATGCACACGCATAGCCACGATTACTTATATACTGTGTAACTCTGCGAGGGATATTCTGAATGACATAATCATCATGGCATCTTGTAGGATCTCATTCCAGGCATCCTGTAGGTGACGACGATGTTCCTGCAAGCTGTTTGCTGCTTGTGGTAAGCGCCTTATGTAGCGATCCATTATATCTCATACATGTTCGATCGGATTTAAATCCGGAGAGCGAGCAAGCCAGGGGAGAATTTCTAATTCCTCTTTGTGTATAAAGTTTTGACAAATAATTATCAGCGACTTTTTACATGTAACCAGTCGTTTCGTTAAGATTCTCAACTTTGTGACTGATCTCCTTTCAGGCGTTGCAATTTTTTGGGCACGTAGTTATTATAATTCGCATTTCCCAATTATATTGTAACGGAACGGGTTTTCTTACCTGGAAACTTTTGGGGGAAGGTCAGCCCAAATTCATTCAAGCAAAACCAAGCCCGTCAACAGATAACCCCACCAGCTCTTTTGACCGACGAGCCACTGCTGGAGAACAATCCTTTTGTTCGGTAGCGATTGGTTTTAGAAGTTTTAGCCAAAGATGTTTTCCAACAGTGTTTCTCTCAGTCAGTCAAAGCAGGGCCGTTAGTTAGCCTAAAGATTGTCGACTTACCCACCTCGTCGGCTTTCTCTTACCGAAAGAACTTCCTCTCCAAAACTTTACTATGGGTACAAATTAAACTTCTTTGCTTTTTGATATGGCGAAATAATAGAATGACTACTTTTTACAATTATATATTGAATGAATTGTGACAATAGAATTAACAAGCTACAAATTAAATAAAATAACAAGTAAAAAAAAAACAAGACCCAATTAATTGGATGAATATTTTAAAATTTTATAATGTTGTTTAACATAAGCACTAGTAGCTTTTACTTACAAGTTAATTTTAAGGGAGAGAGAGAGAGCGAACGAGTTACGGTTTCTACATATTTGCATTGGTTAGTTATAAGCAGATTTTCTGATCATCTTGCCAACCGATGTGGGTAATTAATTCTTCCCGTCATCTAAATTATAAGGCACAAAAACTTACACAACACTCACAAAATTTTAAAAAGAAAAGGGGAATTTTCGAACGGTTTTAGCACAAAAACAAAACACCTCTCGAGGCAAGCTTATTTTTATTGCAAAATTTAAGAAGAGAAGTTTAATTTTAATTTTAAGATATGAAACGCCCGAAAACGAAGGGGTACGTGTGCTTTTCTGTAGCTGAATCAAGGACCGCGAACTAATTGATTCTAAACAGCAATGCCAAGAATTTTTATAAACTTTAGTTGTGACGTCATTCCGTACCGATCACTAGTTCCGCTTCTCTTTACAAAAGGGCGCAAGAATGATTGAAAGCGTTATTTTTCTGAACTTCAAACGCCCTTCTAGAGAGTAACGTGGGATTCGCTGGTCAGCATTTGTAACATACAATAAACAAAGAAGCAGACAGTAATACAAAGTAATACTTTGTTTTACTTTGTATGTTATCTGTTACTGTTACTTATTGTAAAGTAATATTTTTATTAAAATAATATGGTATTACGCGAGACTTTTAACAAAATAGACTGTTATTTCCTGTGAAGTAGACGCTGCTTCAGCGAATGCCACAGTACCTATCATCTACGTATTAATCAAATAAATTTAAATACTTTGTATTATAATGGAATTTCGAATTCTTACAATATATTACTACTAATATTATGACAATTAATGGTTAATTATATATGTAGATATACCTGTACATATTTTATAACATTATATTATGAAGAGCATCATCATCACTATCACTTTTTGAATAGCAGTAGTTACCTATATATGTGTAAACATACACTTATCTATATTCAATTTTGATATTTTTATGTATCAGCAAACTTTTCCAATCTTCTGCAATGACAAGTAATAAATAACACATGAGCACGCATAGAACTGTGAAAATCTCTCCTTTACTTTATTTGTTTTAAAGTAGGTATGTATAAAATTACATACCTACTATAAATAAAATTAAGTTTTCTATGTAGGTTAGCACACGGTTAGCCAGTTTAGCCTACGTCCGCTAAACTTTACTGAATGGTAAATTATGCATATGCGCCGTGACGCCCAATTTAGCTTTAGTATTTACCGTAAAGTTTGGTTAAATCCTTTTATAACGTCGCAGTTACCAACAGCGGCAGTCGGTGCATACGTCACCGGAAGGGCACCCACAATCATCGAAGTTCTTCGTATAATTTCGTGGTATCGTGTATACTACGCGATAACATACGAAAATATCGATCGTTGTGGGTGCCCTTCCGGTGACGTATGCGCCGACCGCCGCTGGTTACCATAAATAATGTTATTGTTATTAATATTCTTTTTTTTTAATTTACAGTTGACTGCGGTGATCATTCTTATATCGATTTGGTTTCTACGAATTAAAACTACTAATGGCGCTTACAGGAGAATATTAAGAGGTCCCCCACAACTACCGAGGTCACCGCCGGCCCACATTCAACATTCCCTAAAGAAATGGAACTTAAACGCTCAACGCCAGCATATTCAAAGGCCGCGTCCCATACCGCTTCATATGCCGCACAATTTCAAGGCACCGATAGGACCGCCAATTCCCACAAGATATACGACACCTTTAAGGAAGCAACACGTCTGGAAGAGCGCCCAAATCCTGAAATTATCTACAGAGAAACCGTTCTTGTCTTCTCCAACAGTCGCTATGCCAGAATATGAATATCATATTCAGACTAACGCGATACCCCATCCGAACTCGATACAGCAGAATGATGAGAAAGGACCGATACATACGATACCAGCTCCGAACTTGAGTTTAGCTGACAAACCGAACCACATCGAACGTGTTCCGATAGTTCACGATACTTTAACAGATAACTTATTAAACCGGCAAATTCAACAACAACAATTGCTACAGCAACAGCAATTACAACAGCAACAGCTTCAGCATCAGTTACAACAACAACAATTTCAACAGCAACTACAGCAAAGTATTCGTCAGCAACAGAAGAATACTGTCGTCGAGATTCAAAAATCCAAACAATATGAGGTGACTGAAGCGTCTCCTCTGAAATTGCCACTCTATTTTGCTCCTGATCCGAGTACAAATGTGAGGAATTCCAATTTTGATGACCAATTACATAATCAACCGCACGCCGAATTTTTAGTGGCACCATCCGAACAATTATTGAGTAATCAATTGTCGCCAGAGGAATTGTATAAATTACTGAATAGCTACCCTCAACAGCAATTATTGGACACTTATCCTTTATCGATATCGCAACAACCTCAACTACAGCAACATATTCAACAACAAAAAGGGTCGAATTATCAAGTCGTAACATCGAATATTCAATTGCCTCAACAAGATCACGCCCAAGTTGTTAGTAAAAAGTTGCCGATTCAGCCCCAGTTTCAACTTTTCAACTACAACGAACAGGATCACAGGAATTTAGTTAAAAATCAAATAAGTTCCAGGGTCGGGGCTGATTATAGTGTAAAACCATACGAAGATGAGGATCCAGCTGATGCTCTCGCCCAAGCTCAATATATACAACAATATTTTGATACACACGAGGAGAATATAGCCAACAACAATGTGGAACAACAAGAAAGTGACGCCAAAGTGAGAGAATCTGCGTTTTTCTCAACACTGCCAAATAAAGAAGCCGCTGAAACGCTAGCTCAATTACAAGAAGCTGGGGAATTAAACAGCAAATCTCAAATGAATGTACAGGTATCGAAGAAAATACCAGTAAGCATTTACGTTCCTGATAATTATGAAGAGAGTAATGAAGAAAATGATCACGTAGATAAAGAAGAATCAGATAACAAAAGTGATTATGAAGATCTTTCACTTGAGGAGAGCGTTGAAGTAAATAATAATTATGGTAGGGGTAGCTCGTATGGGAGTAGAATAAGAAACAAAAGCACTTAAATAAGTTATTTATTGTTATTTTACGTAATTTATGTATACGTAATTCCTTATTTATTAGAAATTGTACTTTTTATTTATATTATAATATTAAGTGTATGTGAAACATTTTGCTGTGTTAAAACGTTGTGGATGTTGTAGAACATTAGGAGTTTATGTCGGCGAATTATCGGCATAAAAAATACATAATATACAAAAATGTAAGAACTTGTTTCGTTTGTGAGAATTTATTTCTATTAAATTTTACACAATGCTAACCATGATTTTTTGATAATTTCGTCTTTATTTATACCCAAAAATAAACATCATTTTAACAAAGCAATCAGAAAACAAGGCATAATAAATATATCCTTATCTATAAACTATAGAACACGAATGATCGCATTTCTATAATGATATGTATTATGTGTTTTTGCCTAGGTATTTCTTAACCAAAATCGATATAAAAACTAGGAAAACTAATCAGCGACACTTATATTGCGTGGGGTTGTTACACAAAATAACTATCATTACTTGGAATAAGCTTGTCTCCATCTGGGCTTGACAAAAACAATATTTCTGCAAAGTTGAGAATTCTGTTTATTTTTTATTCTCTTCGTATATTCGTTATTTCTAGAAAGTGTTTTTCTACCGCATACGCTTGTCATTTATTTAACACACCACTTAAATATAAGTATTTTTTATTTATTATTACCTCCATTCCTCACCGGTGTTGTAAAAAAATAATTAATTTAATCATTGAAAAAAATTAATCCCTTCTGCGCCACGCGCCTCTCAAAGTCATCAAGACGATCTAAATACCCTTATACGACAAAATATGCACGCTCGGGAGCACGCCACTCCGATCCAAACCGACGCACGATACTCCCTTTACAGAATATATTTAGAAACATTTACAGAAGCAGGTTGTAGCTGCTAACGTAAAGAAGCAGTTTTATACATAACTACATTTTATACACTGCTTTATTACTACATATACTGCTACGAATATACACGTATGTTTCACAACATTCGCACTTGTCTACTATATCATGAAACTGCTACAAAAAAGTAGCAGCTTCTTTTGATATTGAATAGCTGCTACAAACTGCTAACGGTTGTTAGTAGCAGTTTGCTTCGTAGCAACCCATCACTATTAGTAAACACGTCTTTCGGGTGTCATCGCATTGTTTCTAAAAAGCAACTTGAAGCTTCGCCGATTATACTCCTAGCTTTTTCAGAAGTTTTTTAAAGATTAATATTGTTGCTTCTTGCTACCCTATTCGTGTTCCCCTGAAATGAAATTGTTGGTGTTCACTATCTCGATCAATTTGCATCTTAGGGAAAAATACAAAACGAGAAAGTTGAGAGCTCCTTTTATTTGTTTTGTTGCTTTCGAAATAAATTCGTTTCATCTTCAGTAGATAGCAACAGTAATGTACAGTTCGTAAAACACTTTTAAGTATGAAATTAAACGTTACTTACAACATCAGTAACATGGTCAGCTACATTGAACATAAATAAAAAAAATAAAAAAATGTAACTGACAAACATAGTAGGTAAATACTTAAGTTAACAAAATGAAATTATAAATTAAAACAGTAAGAAAGCACGCAACAAATTCACCATTCTAATGACGATAGATTACGTAACCTAAGTAATTATGGTGGACTAACTACGAAAAATAACAAACCAACAAAATAATACATGGACTGCTGATAAAGTTGTATACTAAAGTGAATGATATCATTAAGTAAAACACTTATATGCATGTGTATCTAAAAGATATGAATATACAGGCTGGAACACCACATTCGCGTCGGTTTATATACGAAAAGTGGTAACATATTTTCAATTTTTCATTGTTAAGGGTTATACAGGTTCGAAAGGACCACATTTCAAAATTATTTTGAAGTATATAGGTGACTCAAAGAAAAGTTACATACCAAATTTGTGAAAAATTAAATGGAATACCCTGTATATTATGACATATTTTGATAGTACAGACTAAATAAAGGCAAATACAACCACATAGATCTTCTACATATGGTAGATTACGAGATAAAGTAATTTTTTGTTGTTCAACAAGCCGGTCACTAGTCGGTAAGTGGACTCTCTCTGTGCGAATGAAATAGAATGGATTATAATAATCTAATTGCTGGCGTTAAAATCTCCGATCAGCATAGTGTAAGATGCAATTTTCAAGTGTTTTCTCCCAACGTCTGCTTTGACTCTGCTAAAATACCAAGAAACCAATAAATCTATCAATACTGGATAGCGAAAAGTAACATGTTCCAGGTTCAATAAGTTCTTGATGTATTTTCTCATGTGCGTGTCTAATTCTCTCAGTGAAGTTATATTTTGCAGTTGCAAGGTTTCTTATTTCAATCCTGTGTCCGGCATCACTTATGCGTCGTACCACATTCGATAATTCGAGCGTCACAGAGCGATAATGTGCTATGTATTCCTTAAGTTTAATTCGGACTGTACACTGAAAAGAAAGTCCTGTTAAAGACTTTACTTCAATCAGTATGTATTTTTTACACATCTATAATGCATTTTAATTTTTGCTTGTTCTGTGTAGTAAAATTACATGCAAATTGTAAATAGGCTTGTAGACGGGCATAATACATCAGGAATTTTAAAAATTACTTTATTGGCGCCGGATAAATTTATTGATTCTACACCAACATGGTATTTTTATCTGTGTACTTGGTACCTCTCCTTAACCTAACTGCAATCATTCCTTTCTCAAATTTAAAAATGTCTATATTCTATTTTTTCTTAAAAAAGAACACGGATAGTTTTCGACAAACTTTTTGTAGTGGAATTTTACTGAGGTTAAGCTCGTCATATTGTACTTTCTTTAAATTTCGAAGTATATTTAGAGAAGAATAACCATTATAGATCGCTACTTTTTTTAATGAACTGCTAGCCTTATTCAAATCTCGGCTTATTAAGTGGAAAAGATTAAAATCTTTTATTAACACAACGATGTCGACCATCGGATATCTAGTACATCTATTACTACGGTACATTCCGTGCTATGCATTTGCATATGGATTATTTACAAAATTTGCCAGGCAAACTATAAACAACTGTCATTTATTTTTTATTTTTTTGACATGTTATTAAAGGTTAAATGTTTTAAACTCTTTTCCTGCAATGCATTCATCTAAAGCGAAGGACAGTCTAACAATATGCAATAAACTGAAGAAGAAGGATACCCTCTCACAGAGCAAGATGAAACCAGTGAAATTGCCACCGATTTGCCATACGAGAGAGGAAGAAGAATTATGGGATATAAAAGCTCTACCTTCAGATTGGGGTAATAATCAGAATCGCGTTTGTTATTTAATATTTAATAATAAGTAATTCGAATTACATGAAATTTTGGCCAATAGAAAAGTGTCTCTAGTAAGGTCGTCAAATTATTATCATGATTTTAGAACCAGATACGAGACCATCTAAAACGATTCGAAATCTTATGAGGAAACGCGAGAAAGAGCATAACGAAACAGTTGAAGCAATGAAGAAAGAGATGACTGACATCAATTCTCTGATAGAGGATAACATAAGAGTAGCTTCAGTTATTTATAAGGAATGTTTGAAGACGTCCAAGAAAGAAATAGATGAATCTTTAAACAACATCAGACAGTCCTTAAAGGGGTTAGTTTAACAAAATTTTAATTATCAATGTTAAGATCGCTAATTTGCAAAATTATTATGAAGATAGTATAAACAATTTAATTTCTCATATCAACTTCAATCGAAATTATTATGTAAACATAACTTTATTTCAAAGAATTCACTTGTTAAAGGTAGACTCTTTCTAGCCGGCAGACTTAGCACTCACCCACTTTGCGAAGGCAATAGATGATATAATCGCAATATATCGACTCAATAAGTATCGCTTGTTTACTCTATTGCAAAAATTAAAAACAATGGAAAAATGTAGATCGGAAGATTTTAAAAGAATCCTTAAAGTAGCGTATAATAAAATGAATGAGATATCTTTCAAACTACCCTTTGAGATACAAGAATATTTTGAACAAGAAATCGAGGTAAAACACTCCACTGTCTTGTTACTAGTTTATTTTCTCATCATGACATTTTTATTTTAGGCTATAAACGAAACTACTTTAAGTAACATCAAGGCTTACGATCAGCTAAAAGCAGAACTTGGATTACATTTGCGGAATGAGATGAGGCTTTGTCTTTGTGAAGTACAATATTTGAAGGAAATCTGGTTATATTGTGTGAAATATACTTTATTTACCCAACTTAAGTAAGTTATATTCCGTATATTTCAAGTGATTTCTCTCACCTAAGCAAGAATATTTTGAAAAAATATATTTTCCGATCGGCATCAGTATCAGTGATGCAATATCTTATCAAGTGATAAATTGGTTCTAAAACCACACTTAAAGGCGTTCCATGACAAATTACAGCGATCGGTATACCGGAAATCATTCGCAAGGAAAAATTTAAAATCTGGTAGTGTAACAGCGGTTTGACCCATCTTTAAATACACATAAGTTCCTATAACGCTTCTGGTTGTAATAAGAAAGCATCAACTTTCTTATTCCATATGGAAGAGTATCATTTTTATTGATATAATGAACTTCGCACACCATTTGTGATCGGTTTGCATTAGAATCTCTAAAAACACAATCGTTTAAAATTATTTCCAACGAAATGGAATAACCACTTTTCAGTCAGGTATTAGATATTAAATTGTAAGAACAGACTCATTAGTTTTAAGGATTGTGACAATAGTTGCAAATCTTGTACTGGATACTTAAAAACTCATCTCTAATACGAGTACCTTTAAACTAAGCAAAAAGTTCTTTCTTATGGTTGTAATAAAGATTATCCTATTCTTTATTACAACTTCAAATAACTTCCTTCCAGTATGGCTTTCATACACTTGCAAATACTGAGTTCCTGGTAGTTCCTATCAGTGATTCATCTTAGTCTTATTCCCATACTTCTCCGTTTTGAGAATTGGGTTTTGGGAAGATTGCTTCTTGAAGATCTTATAACTTCGCCTTAACTAATTGTAACTAAATAATTATTTCGTTTTCCCAACTCATTACTCTGCAAGATTTTTTCTAAAAAAAACACATATTTTACAAAATTTTATTAACCCAGTACTTTCCAAATTCATTTTTGGTGCCAAAACTTTCTAAAACATTAAATGTGTAAATAGTGTCATATTTATAGAACAGTGGCAAAAAAAATTATACACTCTAGGGTTAGAAAGCTAAAACAAACAAAAAATAATATATACGACTGGACAGGCAAATGGTTGTATACTAATTTTGAAAACGTCTAGTAATACATTTGGTTTGAATGGAACTAAAATTAAAATACCTAATATTTCCTTTTAAAATAAAGATATTTTACCTGCCGATTTTCAGTTTTTTTGGGCCAGCTTCATAACATGGATGTCAATTAAACCACAATTTAGTAACATTCTATATTGGGCTAAGTTCGCATAAATTTCAAATTATGAGAACTCTAAAAACTTCACAATCGTGAAATCAGTTGAGGAGCATTTTATAGACACTGCATTCCAAAATTATATAACTTTAAATTCATTTTTCAAGCGAGTATAGCAGGATATCTTCTGAAAACTGCCCCCGATGATATCGAATTGAGAACTCACACAAAAGTTGTACTTTATGAAGATAATGACTTGTGCAAAAGTTTGGATCCCACCAACTGATAGAGGGGTTTGGTAGAAGCAATTAATAACTCCCAAGCTACTATACTTTTTATGTCCGTCTCTTTTTAATCAATCGATTTGCAACTTTCCAAAAAATATTTGTTTGACAAGTAGTCACATTAAAAAAAAAATAACCCCACTGTAACAATTTTAACTAGTTAAAAATAAAAATATCTTTGGGACCCCAGAAAGGAGATCATCCTCCTGAGCACAAACACCAAACTTTCATCGGATATATCTACTCCTAAACCCCAGCTTTGTTGTGTGAATGTGTTGATGTTGATCAAATTTGTTGTGGTGGTACATCTTCAAAAAAAGTAAAACTGAATATAAGATACATGCTATACTGCAATAGTAGGTTACAGCCCGGCTTTTATTACTCCGGCTATATTCTAGATAGCTACTGGACATTGTGAAACGTAATATGTTAATCGTACATCTTCAGAAAATATACTCCGATATACTGGATGTTTCATAAAAAACGTGCCACAGTATAATTCATTATTTTAAATAGAACTCACTGTATATGTTTACAAAATGAAAGATCTCTAAACAGATTCTATTTTTCCCCAGATTATGAAAACATTTTTTTTTATAGTTTTCGAGTTACAACTCTTTCTCATGAAAGATTGAAAAACCACCTATCTCAAAGCAGGTATTCCTTCGTCCAAATGCCTTTAAGCAACAATAAATGTTTTTATGTGGATTGGCTAAGATGTCAGCAAATTGTTTGTATCACCAGAAGACAGGGTGGTCACCAGCAAAGTATTGACTTTACCATTTTCAAAATGACTTTTTCCGGATAATAAAGTTTTGTGTAGCTATCTATCTATTTATCTATGTGTAGCTATTACCGCATAATGTATATACAAGTGTCTCAGCTTTTAGTTTACTTAAAAAACTACTTTTTTAGTTACTAAAAAAATGTTCAAATAAAAGTTACTTTATATCATGTTATGTCGAAAATGACGTGTGTACTTTTTTATTTGCTCGTGATCTTGAAGGAGATTTCAAGGCTAACTTTGATTTTTTAAACAGAAATATGCATTTTTTTAATGTTGTATGTTATTTGTCAAAAATTAGCAAACAATTTCTGTTTGACACATTTTTTAATTTGCCTTTTCGGTTTTGAAACAAGTCCGATTAACTTTTTAAACGCAATTTGTGTCAGGTTGAAGTAATATTTCAATAATTTTAAGTATTTAATGTAATAAACGTTCAAATTGGGTTCCACCAGGGTGGACACAAGTTTCTGAAGACATCTTCATTCTCTCTTGCAAGATGAAAGTATCATTTATTCCCTGGCACCCCATGCGAATTCGATTTTTCAGATCATGGTGATCTGTCGGCCGTACTTGGTATACAAATTTCTTTAAATAATCCCACATGAAAAACATCAAGAGGCGACAAATCCGGGAAACGAGCAGGCCAAGGAACAGAACCTCTGTTTTCAATCCATCATTGGGGTAAAGTGCATTTAAATAAACAGTCACAATTTGCGCATTATGGGGTGGACCACCATTTTGCTGCCAAATTAGGTTTTGTCTTTCATTAAAAGGAATATCTTCCACTAAATCTGGAAGCACATATTTGCAAAAACTGTAAATAATGTTGTTCTCTTAGGGTTCCTTCGTAAAAGTGGGGACCAATGAAATGCCCATTAAACATTCCACACCACACAATGATTCCCCATACCGTTTGAAAGCACGCTTCCTCCATCTAACGCGGATTTTGATTGGACCAGTAATGAACACGATTATTGTGAAAGCGACTTTCGTCACTCTATAAAATACAGTTAAGAAAATTCGGAATAGCATCTTCCAAAACTTGCAATCGTGCAATGAAATCCAGTCGTCTTCGTAAATCGTTTGACCTTAATTCTTGCGATAAAAGAACTTTAAATGGACGATATCGATGCGCTTTTAAAATTCTATGTACTGTATCCTTACTAACTCCCACTTCTTCTGATAAAATTCGAAGGGACACATGGGTGTTTACAGCTACATATGCCAAAACGCTGATCATGTTCTTTTCATTTCTAGCAGGAGGATTATGGTTAGCATGTTTTACAGTAGAAGAAAATGATCTAGTTCGTAACTTTGTCTCTACTTTGTAAAATGTTGTATGTGATGGATGAGTACGTTTTGGAAATCTTTCTCGATACAAATTTGCAGCTTCTCTGAAATTCTTTCTGGCTTCTCCGTAGATTAATAACATATCTACATATTTATTTGGATCGTATGCAAACGACATATTAAATACCTAAAGATAAGACAAATCAGTCTTTTATGATACAACCGAGAGTGACAGATCCAGACTGTTCGCTTTTCACAAGTTCGCAGTATCGCATCAACTTTAATCGAATTTATACTGCGATTTTTAAAATTGTTTTATTGCTGTTTACACGCGCTAACGTCAAAACTGACAAGGCAAATTAAAAAATGTGTCAAACAAAAGTTGTTACTAATTTTTGACAAATATTAAAAATTGCATGTTTTCGTCTAGAAAATCAAAGTCGGCCTTGAAATCGCCCTCAAGGTCACGAACAAATAAAAAACTACATACGTCAGTTGAGTTATCCTAAAGAAATTGTCAGTATGAACAGCGAAACGTCGAGCGAAAGTTAATACTTTTAAGTGTTAAGTGCAAGTTAATACTTTTAAGTGGTTAAAAAAATAAGATTCAGAATTTTTCTGGTAGGAGCACTAATCAGGAGAATTATTTCCGTAAAATTCTAAATAGAAATACAGGCGGAGTAATAAGAAACGGACTTTGCTGCACTCTACTATTGGGGTACAGTACTTTATATTCAGTTTTAGTTTTTTCAAACTGTTCCAACACAGCAAATTGGATCAAATTTTGACACAACGAAGCTAGGATATAGGAGCATATTAGACGAAAGTTTGGTGATTGTGGTCGGAAGAATTACCCAGTTTCTGGGGTCCCAAAAATATCTTTTTTTAACTAATTAAAATACAAGCGTTAAAGCATGCAAAACATTTAAAAGTACGAATTAAACAAATTATTTGTGTAAAATTTCGAACTGTTTGGTTAAAGGAATACGGAAATAAAAAATAAAGTAGTTAACCCCCAATTGCTCCTAATAAAGCGCAAATTTGTATGGGGTTTCCAATTCGATATCATCGGCGGTATTTTTCAGCAGCTTATCTTGCTATACCCTTTCTAGAGTGGATTTGCCGATAGCAGTAAAGTTGCGGTCCTGTTACTAACTTCCTCAAATGAACTCTTAATCATTCTGCTTAGAACAACTTCCGATAATTTTTTCTTACTTCTATGCATTTCTTTTTTGCTTTCAGCCAGGATAGATTATTTGACGCAGATTATAATCAAGAAACTTTAAAGACTACAGTTATGGAAGAGAGTTCTTCTACATGTTCTGACTGGAAGAATGATTCTACTATTAATGTAGATAAAATGTACACATCTATAGCAAAAATTGAAGATGTGATGCACCAAATAGGTAGATACGAAATTAAACAAAATAAATAGATATTTTAAAAAGGTACAATTTACAAATTACACAGATTTTCACTTGGCAGTAATTGATCGTATTAGCTTTTCTTTTTTAATTTGGTTGTCGGCTTCTTTTCTATATGCAAACATATACATTTGTATAACAATCACTGCATGGAAATGATAATGTCATGAGATTCATTTACTTATTTAGATAAGGTTGCTAGAGTTTCTGTCGGCAATTTCAAGAAAGCTGTAATAAAAGTAGTTATGGGATATTTCGAGGATATGAAAAAAATGATTCAAACCATCCTCGATGTTGGAATTATTGAGAATTGGGAGATAAAAGATCTGAAATCTGAATTCTGTGGACAAGCTGTGATAAATATTACAGGAAAATATACGGAAGAATTGCAACAGATGCAGGTACATTAACAGTTAAAATTAAAACCTGTATATATAGTCTGTCCATAGATATAACAATTGACTTATTCAGTAGCATTCGAACTTCAGAAAATAAATGTTTACCCAATCTTTCGAGCACGAGTGGTTCACAGGGACGTATTCACGAAGATTATTATACTAAATGTTTATTATAAAAAGATTTATCTTAGATTTTAAACTATATTTATATGCATCCATATCTGTTTACATTTTTAAAGTAAATATATGTTTTATATAATATAATTAGTGCATTTCTAATTCTAATTGTACCTTATCGGCCAAAAGAACTCGCCTTAATATAGTAATAGTGTCTTATTTTCCAACAGATGCTAGACTCAAGTGCCTACAGGAAAACATGCATACATATCAAGTAAAAAAAAGAGTGAATACTACTAAAAAAATAAAATTAACGAAATATAAATCAAATAAAGAAAAAGAGAATTGCATAGGAAAAGAAAACTACCCAAATTTTCTTTTATTGTTCCTTGTCATTTCTTGTTTTTCCTTTAAATACACTATCCTGAACGATTTTTTGCACTGTTCCGTGAGAACCTCCCCTTAATTTCGAACATCTGACAATTGTCTTTCTTTTAGTGCCATAATTCTCACTCTTCAAATTATTGTATACATTCAGCATTATGTGCATATGCTGTGTTTCAGTGCTCCAATGATTTCTTGCACTAAAAATATCGTCGTCTATCGCATCACTACTTTACCGAAATATTACTACCCGCGAAGGTTCCATCCACATGTTTTTGTTTTTATGCCCGGTAAACATTATTAACCAAATCGTTATACCTACGGACAGACTATAACAAAATATGTCAACTGGTAAGTAAGTTTAGGTAATATTTCTTTGAACAGAATATATGGGATAACGTAAAGAGGGAATTGCAAAAGTGTCTACAATATGCCTTTGTTGTCCTCAATAGCTTCTCCGAAATCTGGTATACGCATTTCCAAAGGATTCAAAATATTAAATCTTTGGTTTTGCAAGATTTGAAGAGGACAATGGTAAACGGTTATTTACAAGTTTGCGTAAGTAATAATCACTTACGTATTATATATGCCATATTCTCATTTCACGTCACCCACAGGCAGAGGAGACGAAAATAAATATCAAAATTGATACCCTAAGGCAAGTCTCTGATACAGAACAATTCGATCAATTAATGGACGTTATCGCCCAGTGCCTAAATAATTTGGAAGGAATGTAATCGATATTGGCAGTTAAATACTTTCCCAATGACTAATAAATTTTATCAGTTACCAACAGAATTATCAAGCGGAATGCGGCGTGGTAGAAAGCATCACCGAACTTTTCAGAATGGAAGGAGAATTATTAGAGTCCGAATTGGAATATTTCATTGACCATTTCTATGACATGAATAAGTACCCTGTAAACGTGGAAAGTTTCACTCTGATCCCATCCAGTAAAAGCGAAGTGTCAGCGGAGGATAACAAGGATGTACGAAATACTTTATTGGCTACGGAAATCGCGATGTGTAAAGCGCAAATAATGCTTCTGGATCGTTTTAAGGAAGGGTATTTTTTTTTACTATAACCGTTTGCAAAATATTAAAGCTTAAATATTTCATACCTTCAAATACTTTCCTGCTTAGAATAGGCTGTTTCTTAAGCAAATTCTTTAGTAAGATTGGCGACACTGGGCTACTTTTAAATTGTACTTCAAATGCTTCATATTGTGACAGCTGTCAGCGACAAACTAAACAGAAACGGTTACATTTCATTGTAATATTTTATTAAAACATGTTAGAATTGTAACACTAAACATTTATTATCGAAAGTTACTTTAGAAATGGTCGAAAATTAGATATGGAGAATGAGTTTCTTTCATTAATCAATGCATGCAGGATTTCCGGCAACAGTTTCCTAATCTAGTAGTTACTTACGCACAGTTTTTAAGTAATGTTCATGCTTATATTGACAAATTTTCGGGCAATTGGAGCAGTAACTCGTAATCCTGGCCGTGCTACGCCAAAAAAATGAACCGCAAATTGCGTAGAGTAGTGCCCGGTATTATAGGTGAAGGGTGTCTCCCGCTGTCACGGTAGGAAAATCTAAAGCAAGCGTGTGAGTCAGACGGCCATCGAAGATCGACTATTGAAATTAGAAACATATGTAGATGGCCGTTGCATACTAGACATTGGACACTTCCCGCAATAAAAATTGTGTTTCAAAATGAACTATCATTCATGTCTTTCTTACGGTAAAAATTATGAAAATGAAATAATAAATATGGTAAGTAAGTAAGTGCTTTATTTCAAAGAAGTACGCAGTACATAATAGAAAATGTCAATATAAAAAGGAAAAAACAATAAAGAGAAAATAAGATAACTAATCAAGTGACAAGGTTCGCTACCTTAGTTACTAATTACAATTTAAACTAAATTAAATTACTATTTTATTAAAGAACTCATACAAACTATAATAAGGTGTGTTTAGTAACTTATGTTTTATCGTAACGGAGTTATTCCAGAAAAATACATCATGATAGTGTTTTATGTAAGGAAAATAAGCCATTTGCTTAAGTAAACAAACAAAGAAAATAAAAATTGTGTTTCACATTCTTCGTGAGAAATACGTCCGCTCACGTTTAGAATATCCTTTATATTTTAGTCGACTCTCTACGCTTAAATAACTCAATGCGCTCTGTGTTGTGTTATATTTTCGTCGATATAAACTCACAAAAACACCTTAATAGTTTTGCGTTAATTGGGTGGGGGAATGTAAACATGTGACCCGTAGGAGCCACTTTGCCGAGCAATGGCGTAGAGAATATTCGACGCCGAATGGATAGCTCACTCAAAAAAAAAATCAATTCCAGTTGGCAGTGGGAACATGCCATACCGTTTTAAAAAGGAACTTAAAGCTATTTTCGTATAAAATTCAGTAGTTCATGACCTCACGCAGGTAGATTTTGATATGAGAACACAATGCTATCAATATTTTTACAGAACATAATTAATGACAACATTCTCGATAAATGCTTTTTTCTGATAAGGCTTGGTTCCATCTTTCTGGTTATTTAAATAAGCAACATGAGAATGTGGCCGCTAGAAAACCCTTACGAATTCGTAGAAACTTCATTACATCCGCAAAAAGTAGAAATCTGGCTAGCAGTTTCAAGAAGACGAATTGTTGAACCTATATTTTTTAACTAAACAATAACTGCTGAAAGATATGGAAACGAATTATTATTATTATCAATAAACTTTATGATGACTAAGTTACAGGAGGATTGGTGTACTATCTTGTTGAAAACAGCAAGATAATGCACTGGCACACAAATCTCGACAAACAATAGCTTTCTATGAACAATTTTTTGATATAAGAATTATTAATTTTCTTGCAAAATCTGCGGACTTGACAATTTTAGATTATTTTATTCCTATATTCTTGTTCCGACATAACCCCACAACTTTTTGTAAATGGTTTTGGGAACATGGAGCATAGAGTTCGAGGGTGTCTTCAAAATAATGGACAGATTTTCAGCATCCCCTTTAGTACCACCATCTTTTTAACTGACAATAAGTATTTCTCTTAAATATCTTTTGCATAGGATTGGTGTGCATCGGCACTCAAATCTCGACAAACATTTGCTTTTTTGGAACACTTTTCGATACAATAATTATTAATTCTCCTGCAAGATCTCCGGACTTGATAATTTTAGATTATTTTATTTTCCCATATTTCAAGAATCCCATTTTTAAGACCAGACATCATACAATCGAAGAACTCCACAATACTATTAGAGATTCCTGTGCCGACGTAACCTCACAACTCCTCGTAAATGGTTTTGATAAGATGAAGCGCAGAGTTCGACCGTGTCTTAAAAATAATGGGCAACATTTTCAGCATCATCTTTAGTACTATTATTTTTTAACTTATAATAAATATTTTCTTTTAAATATTTTTTTGCACACATTTTGGTGACATACAAACTGTCAAAGTGATCAGTATAACCAACGATTAAAAAAAAAGCATGGCCTACTCTGATCAGCAAAGTATTTGAAAGTATTTCAGGCTAGCAAGTGACGTCATCATCTTGAGATCAAATTTCTCATGCTAAAATGTTTGTAAATTATATATACATACAGAGTGACTAAGAAAAAACACGGCAAGTCATAGTTCCGTTACTTGTTACCCGATTTTAAAAAATATAGTTTTTTGAAGTGGTTAAATAAATACTGTCAATTAGCGTAATGAAATTATTATTAGGAGCAAAAAAATGTTTAGTCTAAATTTAATGATGCATAGGCGTTCCACCGAAGACTGGTTCTTTGGTTACAACTCTATTTTTCATTTTAGCAAAAAAAATCATCTCTGCAAACATTTTATAGAATTCAACGCTGCATAATCTAAAAGTATTTTTGAGTCTACAAGGGGTTTCAGAAAAAGCATACTTCGTTATTTCAAATGGAAAACATTTTATTTTTAAATTCCACCCAAAAAAGATTATATGATCTTATACAGGGTCCTACCGAACTGGGTCATTAAAATTTTTCGAACTTCTAGTGAGAATTTAATTCTGAAACTTGCAGAGCAGTCATGGCCAACTATGATCTATTTAAGGAAAATATTTTCAGTTTTACAGCACCTTTGGTATATAATAATCCAATCTTTATGGGTCCAGTGTATTGCTCGCATCATTTTTGATAAGTTTGTGTTAATGTTTCCGATTCCTAAAGCTAATCGTTTTTGAGATATCTGCAATTTTGTCAAAATTTTGACGTTTGCACTTTTTTTCAATAAAATTAAATATCTCATAGCTGTTAGACATTAAGATATTGTACTGATGTGGATGCAAGTACACGGTCATAGGCAATATCTTTTACAGGTGTTTCAGAAACTCATGTCCAGTATCGATATCTTTAAAGTAAAAAAACCTTTTTTTTTACAAATGGAACGTGATAATTTTCAGTACAGCATTGAATGCAGCGCAAAATTCTACATCGTTTGGTATTAAAGTTTAGTATACCTATTTCTGATAGTTGTTGAATCATTCACACTTATTTTATGAAACCGGTAGAAATATGCCAAAGTTACTACTGTAAAGCAAGTCATTCGGAACACTCTGTATAGTATTTTTCAAAATGATGCAACATCTCTTCTTTCATTCATTTGTAATAACAGTTAAAGTATTTAATGTGATTAATTTCCTTATTAGTCTTTGGTTAAGACGGCGTAGTTTTTATTTGCATTTATTTTTACATATTCATACTTTAAATACCATATGTACATACTTCTTTTAATACAACTTTCACTGTTAAAAAAGGCGATATAATTATATACAGGTGTCCAGCGTAGTGCTGAATATTTGCTTAACTTAAATCCAAGCCAACTTGATTTTGTCGCTTACTAACTTGAAGAGCTAACACTTATTAGACAGTTGAACGTATTCTCACATTGTTTTAAATATATGATTCGCAGATTGCACATAATAGTAAACAAATTTATGAGTATATGTAAAGAAGAAAATGCCGAACTTGCGCAAGAATGGATGAAATCTCAGCAAACCAAATCCAAATGGAAATTACAAATGATATTAGAGTTACTACATCCGCCAAGATACAAGAGAGTAAAGCCACTTATATCTGATCTACGCCAAGCAGAAATAGAAGAATACCACAAAAGATTTAAAGAACACCAAGCGGTAGGTGAAAGGAGGATAGCTTCATCATCTTTTCACATTAAAATCAATCGGCTACTTTTATCTCAAGGGCATAAATCAAGAAATCGATAATGTCTCTGTAATTTTTCCAAGATATGAACAAAATTACGTTGAAATAAGGGACGAGTGCCAAGCAAGTGTGGAACAAATCAAAGATCGCGTCATAAACGCGAAAAATTCGGCTACAGTGATGTCTGAAACAATGCATTTTCAATCCATGATCTCAGCTTGCATGGACAAAGTTGTTCAAGTTAACAGCACATACGAAACAAATTTTAATTTGCGAATCAAACAAATTTTCGGTTGCAATCTAGTTATATCTGAAAGCAATCAAGTAAGAGACTTGCTTCGTAAGTTGAATTGGTCATGAATGAATTGTTTAGGTTGTTTTCAGAGGGTGGTAACTTCAGCGCAAGTAAAACGAAAGAGATTTGCCGTGATTTGAGTAAAACGCAAAAACGTTACAAAAAGAAGCTTGCTACTTTATCCCGAACAAACGAAAAAAAATGTGCAGAATGTTTACAATTTCTTGGAGATACCAAATTCAAACTGACGGAGTTGTAAGTATATATTATGTTCTAACTAAAATTGCTTATTATTAATCTAGAAACCACAAATATTAGAATGTAAATTATGAAAGCTCAGATATCTTTCTTAATGTTTGGTAAACATATGAGCTGGTACAAAAGAAAAATTTAAAAAATAATATGACTTTTTATCTCGGACATGATATGTAAGGTGACTTTTAAATAGTTAAACAAACGTATATGATAAAATTATGGATCTAACAACACTTTATTTATGAAAACTAAATTATTACAAATCATCCCAAATCCATGCGCCACCTAAAAAGGTACTATCGAGGCTACCTATTCTAAATACTATTATGGGTTCCATAACAATTGAAATGTTTTTACTCTAACTAAATAATTTCCCTATGATTCTTAACAAAAATATAATACAGTAGTCTCGCGACCATATGAATACTACTGTTGTGAAATAATCTAATACAGTGTTGGGCAAGATAGGAGAAGTGAATAAATTTCTACAGCGACTAGATGCACTCGTGTTTATTCGCGACATGAGTGATCTGTATTCAAACTAAATGCTTTTCTTACCTACGCTTAAGTATTTTAGTTTTATTCATGTTCCCACGTGCATAAGTCTCAGATACACAAACAATAATGAACAAAAGTGAATATCTTTCGCGCGAGGTTAAAGAAATTTCAGAGACAATTGGAATCGTTTCAGTTAATGCTGATTTACTTATAAGCCAGTGTTTAAGGTTTTAAAACTGTACACGGGAAAAACGATCTTGTTGATTTTAACCATTTTTCATGCATTTGGTTACAGTTACTAAATTCTTACTTGATTTAGCAATATTAAAATATTTCTGTATTCAATCAAACAAATAATTTGGTTAATAGATTTATTTGAAGCAAATATTTACATGGAAGTAAAAATAAATATCGATTTTATTTTCGTATAGCAGTTTCCTCCCCATATAGTACAGCAGATGAACAGATATACTTATGTGTAGTAGAGAAATTGTCGCATAGATGGCGCATCTCCTATTTCGTTCCAGTAACAGATAATATTTCGCACAAAATAGGCTGAAAACTACGATCCTAACATACTAACCTGGTATATTTACCAGATCAACATCTGATAGGAGTCATCGCTATTGAAAGGACGATTTCTTTAACAGCAACAGCACACCAGAGTGCTTTTAGGAAGGTCACTGCGACCAACTCCTCCAAC